>OV277856.1:48062449-49270626 GCA_922989275.2 Gari tellinella
TTCTCTACACAGGCTCAGACATAAACCCGAGCCGAATAAAGTACTATTAATCGCTACCAGTGAAGTACGTTAATTCGCTACCATATATATAGAGAGCGCTGGTAGCCGAGGGGGTAACGGCGTTTCCTCATTTTTCATGTTTGTCTCCGCATGGAGGGTCACGGGTTCGAATCCCACCAGAGCTTCTTCTTTTCTTTTTTTTTGAAATGCATTTTTTAACAGAATTTATTATCCTAATCTAAATCTTACCCATTTATATAAGCATTTGACATATATTTTACAACTTACTATTTTTAATGCTAAATCCGGTTGCGAGCCTCTTTAATATCTTTCATAGTTATTTAGATATGTTAATTTATAATTTTTAAGTAAATAAAACAAGGGCAATAACTCTAGATCCACTAACCTCAGGGTTACCTGTCTTGTTGTAATGAGTTGCCCTTTTGATACTGAATAACTCATCAAAGTTTCAAGTTAATATCTTTCATAGTTATTTAGATATGTTAATTTACAATTTTTAAGGAAATAAAGCAAGGGCAATAACTCTAAAATGACAAATCCCAGGGTTACCTGCCTTGTTGTCATGAGTTGCCCTTTTGATACTGAACAAGTATTCCAAGTTTCCAGTTAATATCTTTCATAGTTATTTAGATATGTTAATTTGCAATTTTTAAGTAAATAAAACAAGAAAAATAACTCTAAAATGACAAATCCCAGGGTTACCTGCCTTGTTGTTATGAGTTGCCCTTTTGATACTAAACAACTATTCCAAGTTTCAAATGGATACCTTTGATAGTTATTGAGAAATCAACTCTTACAAAAACCTTAAGCAAAAAACTTAACCTACGCAGATGCTGACGACAGGGCGACGACAATAGCTCGACTCTTTGAAAAAGTCGAGCTAAAAATGGTAGTAAAGATGACATTCGTTAACAGGTTCATATACTTCAGAAAATTAACCGTTTTCTGTGGTAATATCGCCTGCGAAAAATAATGTAAGAACTAGAACGGCTATCACTAAAGGTGATAAATACCCCCACTATCCAGCACTCTGCAAACGTTTTCAATAAGGTCAAAGGTGTAAGCCAAGGTCAAAATAACTTAAAAGTGGTTTATGTATATGACACTCTGCAATCCCAACATATAATAATAACAACACACCAGGTTTGGTAATCGTGGATGATAGGGTAAAAGAGATATGCTCTGGACAATTTGTTTTTCATAACCAAGGTTAGAGGTCAATTTCAAGGCAAAGGTCAAGGTCAAAGAGATTTTAAATTTGTGTCTTGCACATCTACTACTCCTGAGTAACATTTATGCCAAGTATCAAGTGAATCAGGAGTTCAAAGTACAAGATTTTGCCTGCCAATTTCAAGGCCAAAGGTCAAGGTCACAGAGACCTGAAATGTGTGTCTTACACATCTACTACTCCTGAGTAACATTTATGCCAAGTATCAAGTGAATCAGGTTGAAAGAGAAGGAGGAGTTCAAAGTACAAGATTTTGCCTACCAATTTCAAGGATAAAGGTCAAGGTCAAGGAGACCTGAAATTTGTGTCTTGCACATCTACTACTCCTGAGTAACATTTATGCCAAGTATCAAGTGAATCAGGTTGAAAGTAAAGGAGGAGTTCAAAGTACAAGATTTTGCCTGCCAATTTCAAGGCCAAAGGTCAAGGTCACAGAGACCTGAAATGTGTGTCTTGCACATCAACTACTCCTGATTAACATTTATGCCAAGTATCAAATGAATCCGGTTGAAACTGAAGGAGGAGTTGAAAGTACAAGATTTTGCCTACCAATGTCAAGGTCACAGAGATTTGAAATGTGTGTCTTGCACATCTAATACCGGTACTCCTGAGTAACATTTATGCCAAGTATCAAGTGAATCAGGTTGACAGGGAAGGAGGAGTTCAAAGTACAAGATTTTGCCTGCCAATTTCAAGACTAATTTAAAGGCCAAAGGTCAAGGTCACAGAGACCTGAAATTTGTGTCTTGCACATCTACTACACCTGAGTAACATTTATGCCAAGTATCAAATGAATCCGGTTGAAACTGAAAGAGGAGTTGAAAGTACAAGATTTTGCAGACCGACCGACCGACCGACAGGCTGATTCCAGCATACCCCCCTCAAACTCTGTTTGTGGGGGTATAATAATACATAATTACGGTATCTTTAATCACAGAAACTTAAAGAACAGTGTCAAACAGTTTGGATTCAGATCAGACTGAAATTATGCGATGTCTGATCTGGATCCAAACTGTTTTCAAATACCAGTCAAGTGACGATCGGCAGGATCTATTGCAGGGATGAGCTTTATTAAAAGTGATAAAATTGAATTTGTCACAATGTGATAAATCAGGTTTAGATAATCAGACTGATTTAGTGAGATGTCCTATATAATATTATGAAATAGGCAAGCCTGTTTAGTTTACAAACATAGCCGTTGCTAGGGAGTTACATAATTTATATCCTTATTTTTATTTACAAGTCATTTCAGTTACCATTGTTTCTGTTAACTCTTTGCATGCTGGGTAATTTCTTCGTCTGCAAAAATTGTCGTCTGCTAATTTTCTTTAAAAACAATTTTCTAAATTCATTTTCATCACAGGGCCACATATCAAACAGTTTTAACCCTGAGGTAACCGCTGTGGAGCATATCTGCCGCTAGCATGGTTAGAGTTAAGCAACTACTCTGTAGTAAAATATAATTGAGGCTTAGCCTTCTGGTTCCCGTTTCATAAAACTTTGTACGACAAAAACGATCGTAAGTCAAAATTTTGATTTCCCAATCTAATCCTGTCTTGTGATATCTCTTTGGAATTATCTTTTCAAGACATTTCCAAAGAGATGTCACAAGACGGGATTAGATGGAGAAATAAATAATAATTGATGAAATGATAATTTAGTACAAAGTTAAAGGTTACTGCAGTGTTTAAATATAATTACCGTGCAGAATGGTGTAAAAGAAATGTTGCACGCCGCCGTTATTGAAGGCAGTCCTTCTTTTTAATAGTCACTAAACTCGGGATTAAAATTAATGCCGTTGAAGGAATCTTTAAATGGAATATTTTCCAATCACAAATTTTAGATCAAGATAATCCTAACCTCTTGTTAAAAGAAAGGTACCAAAATCTGAGTTGGCAATATGTACAGGAAAGTGGTTGGTTCTTTTAAAATGCATTTAATAGTATTGTGTAGATCTACTCCCTTGTGTGGTTGTCAAAACGCAGTTTTTCCATTCCAGGAGTTTGATAGGGCTCAAACAGTTGCTACTAGAGTGCTCACAAGCTTTTTCTAAGATTTGACCTAGTGACCTACTTATTAATTTCCACATGACCCATTTTCAAACCTGAACTAGATTTAGTCAATATGGTCATCCTGGCAAAGTTTGATAAAGATTGGGTTAAAATTGTGGTTACAAGAGTGTATTTTTCTAAGATTTGACCTAGTGATCTATTTTTTGAATCCATGTGACCCATTTAACAAGGGCCACTATGGCCCTAAATTGCTCACCTGGTACACCATGGCAAAATTGACCTATAGTGACCTAGATTATGACTGGACATGACTTACAATCAACCTCTAGAGTGTAAACAAGATTTTCCTATGATTTGATCTAGTGACCTTGTTTTTGAACTGACACAAACCTCAAGAGTGTTATCAAGGTTGTTCTATGATTTGACCTAGTGACCTAATTTTTGACCGGACATGACCCATACTCCCACTTGACCTAGATATCAATAAGACAAATATTCTGACAATGATTCATCTAGATCCAATGAGATTTATAGCCTCTAGAGTGTTAGCAAGGTTTTCCTATGATTTGACCTAGTGACCTAGTATTTGACCGGACATGACCCATATTCAAACTTGACCTAGATATCAATAAGACAAACATTATGACCAAGTTTCATCAAGATCCAATGAGATTTGTAGCCTCTAGAGTGTTAACAAGGTTTTTCTATGATTTGACCTAGTGACCTAGTTTTTAATTGGACATGACCCATATTCAAACTTGACCTAGATATCAATGAGACAAACATTATGACCAAGTTTCATCAAGATCCAATGAGATTTGTAGCCTCAAGAGTGTAAACAAGGTTTTTCTATAATTTGACCTAGTGACCTAGTTTTTGACCCGACATGATCCACATTCGAACTTGGCCTAGATTTCTACTAGACAAACATTGTGATCAAGTTTCATGAAGATTGGATGATATTTGTAGCTGCTAGAGTGTTAACGAACCAATTGTGGACAGACAGACAGACAGACGACGGACATCCAGCGATCCTAAAAGCTAACCTTGGCACTTCGTGCCAGGTGAGCTAAAAACTGGACTTAGTTTATTTCAAAATTGTAATTCTAACTAAGTTTTACAAAGATTCTGTTAAAAGTGTGGCTACTAGAATGTTCACAAGTTTTATTTTACTAAGATTTGACCTAGTGACCTATTTTCTGACCCCGCATAATCCATACTCAAACATGACCTGTATTTTGTCCAGATGGTCATTCTGACCAAGTTTGATCAAAATTGGGCCAAAATTGTGGCATATTCACCAACTTTTTCTAAGATTTGACCTAGTGACCTACTTTTTGAACACACATAACCCATACCTGTACTTCACCTACATTTTGTCAAAATGGTCATTCTGACAAAGATAGATAACGATAGGCCCGAAATTGTGGCAACAAGAGTGTTCACAACCTTTTTCTAAGATTTGACCTAGTGGCCTACTTTTTAATCCTACATGCCCCATTATCAAATTTGACCTAGAATTTATCAATATGGAGCTAATAAAACAACCTACAAGTAAGAGACCCACCGACAATCATGAATACAAGCTAAACGTATGTTAATATGGGACAACTTTGTCTGTTTTGTATATTGTATGTATTTCAATATCATTTATTTTGCACCAATGGATCAATTATCAATAAACAAAACGATCCATGCTTTAACAATCTTTTATTGTATTTTCTAATAGAGTCTCTAACAAGGACCAAACATTTGCATCTTTTAAATCCAACAAGAGTCATTGACCCCTCAAACTTCAAATGAACATTTTCACACTCTGATTAAGTCATACAGTACATTCTTGATCATTGGACTGTTTTATGCAAAATAACCAGGGGCCCGTTTTACTAAACTACTTACGCAAAATTTTTGCGTAAGTCAAATTTTTAATTTTAATTTATATTTTTTATTATCACTTGTTACAAACAGCAAATAGCCAGATCAGAGGACGCGCTTTTAGCGCGTCCTCTGATCTGGCTATTTGCTGTTTGCAAACGTTTATGATCGAAAAATAAGAGTTAAACGATTTTGACTTACGCAAAAATTTTGCGGAAGTTGTTTAGTAAAACGGGCCCCAGTAGTACATGTACACTCAATTTATGAAGTTCAAGTGATTTATTCAAATTTATTTTTACCTTGGTGACAGTTTCTAACTTGTTAGAGCAGAGTCTAACCATATAGCGAGACATATAGTGATAGACTGGATGAGGGTCGTAATAATGGACAGGGAAGACAACACTGTTACACATCTCTTAGAAAGTTCAGCGAATCAGGGTAGCCACGTTTGAAGAACAGGGACAAGGGGGCTACCAGATCAGTCCTTTCTACAGGCCTTTGTCTACTACTGGGAACCGGTCCAGTAGTAAACTTTACCTGTGACCTCACTTTCCCATGGAAGTCACAGTCTGAACAAGGTTCTCCAGTGGAGATCAGAAACTGTCAACAAGGTAACAATTAATTTGAATAGGTCACTAGAACTTCATAAATTGAGTAAGATATTAATCTTCAAATATATCACTGTTTATAAAACATTCAGAATTCATGACAGGCTTCAGCAAGTAAAACCCCTCGATAACGAATACTAAATTATATTAAGTATTTTTAGGTTTAAGGCAAGTGGCTCCTAAATGTTTTAAAAAGCAAGGTGCTTTCTGTTTTACTTTCACCTTGCTTTAAGGTGCCACCTGTCTTTCATACAATCAATTAATCTTCTTTTTGTGATCTTTATAGAGGAATTTCACTTAATAAGTGAAAGGGGAAATACCTTGCTAGAAATTTGTTAAAATCACTACTTATCTCCCTTACACTAAATCACTGTATAGATCTGAGTTATCAAGATTTCATGGTGCCAGGTATATCTTGTTCTATTAAGTTTTTGTTTTTTTTATCTTTAGTTAAATTAGCTCAATCAGCCATGGTCAACAACTGGACGTTACCTTTTCAAATTAGGTTTAGTCAATTTTTGACTATTTAGAGTTGTTTATTACAATATATTGCAAATGATAAATGGTGCAGACCCTGATGAAAATCTGATGTGGGTCTACACTGTTTGCATAGGAAAAGTGTACTCTTCATAGGTACACTGTCTGTAAAAGATGAATATCCTTGTTGTAAGGGTGGACTGGGTTAACCTGATCACATTTTGCCTCTATTCTTCTTCAATCTTTTCAACTTTGCTTTTGTTTGCTTCTTCTTTTTCTCATTTATTTTCTTCATAAAAGTTTTCATATTTTTCTTCTTCTTCTCCTCAGGTGTTTCTGCCTTCCTTTTACCCTTCCCTGTTTTGCCTTTAAAGTCTTTGTCTTTATGAGTTTTCCTGACACCAGCACCACTGTCTGTTTTTCTTTTCTTACTAAACTTGGGATTCGAAGTGTCTCTCTTCTTTCTTTTATTACCACCAGGAACAAATGAATCTAAAAAAGCAACAAGAAAAGTCTCAATGCCACGAAACCAGGTTTTTAACGTTTAACTAATTAATCTCAAGTAAGGTCTTAATTTTGGTCATAATTGGTCAATCCAATCTTAAGTTATTGACCGGAATACCTTTTTTCTATTTTAAGTAACAAATGTAAGCTTGCTGAATACAAAGTTGGATAAACAATTGATCTGAATTCACCAAAAAACGTGTTTCTATTTTCAGTAACAATGACCTTGATCTAATGACGCCCAAATACAATCCAACCCTAGGTCTTAATGTAAGCTTGCTAAAAACAAAGCTTTATTGAAAATGGAATATCCAGTCTGCAGTTATTGACTGGAAATCATGTTTCTATTTTAAGATACAGTGACCTTGACCAAATGACACCCAAATACAATCTGAAACTAGGTCTTAATGTAAGCTTGCTTAGTTCAAAAGTGTGCCAAAATTGGGCTATCCCATCTGTAGTTATTCACAAGAAACTGTTTTTCTATTTTTATAAACGGTAACCTTGACCGTGACCTGATGACCCCCAAATACAATCACAATCTGGGTGCCAAATACAAAGTTTGGTTAAAAATTGGGTATCCAATCTGCAGTTATTGATGGGAAACTTTCGTCTTTTTAGTTACAGTGACCTGGGCCTGACATGTGGAGGAAGATTCCAGATGACCTTGATACAATTCAAATACAAATAGGCAACTTGATATTTGGTGTCCGACTGACAGACGGCTTGAAGGACAGATGGACAATGTGAATTCTATATGCCCACGTTTGGGGGCATAAAAAGCTATGAGGAAAAGAGTTAAAACACAGAAGGTACATAATGTTACCTGCATCAGGCGCCTGCCCAACTTCCTTCTTGTAATACTCCACATCGTCATCTTCATCACTGTCTTGTTCTGAAATCCACCAATCACACAATCAAGATGCCTTCTAAAATTACAGTCTCTATTAACCCTTTCATGATCAAATTATTTGAGAGATTTTTAACCCCTCACAGATTTAACCCTTTACCTGATAGCCTATTTCTAGTACTTAAAGCAGGTTGAAAGTAAAGCAGAATGCGCCCTAAGGCGCATTCTGCTTTACTTTCAGCCTGCTTTAAGCTATCATGTGCTATAACATAGAAAATATTTCCTATAATACATATTCATTACTGATTAAATTGGAACTATATTCTTCAGCGGAAGAATAAATCATATCCGCTAAAAGGCGCTTCTATTGGGGAAAGGGTTAATGTCATCTGCACCACAATTATTGTCTGCAAGACACTTCCAAAGTTAAGGTTGTATGACTTGATAAATATCAATAAGAATATCAAACAGTTTGGGTGCTGATCAGATGCCGCATTACGTCTGATCAGAACCCCAAACTGTTTGAAAATTCCCTTTAAGGCGTCATTGAGAGTGAAAGGGTTAAGGCCACTATAAAGCTGTCTATTTGATAGCTATAAAGACAAGGGACAGCTTACAACTAGATGAAAGTAAAACAGAGAGCTCCTAAAGGTGCATTCTGCTTTACTTTTAACCTGCTTTATGTGGTCACCTATCTTCAATACAAGATACAAGCTATAGGATAAATTGTTCACTTAATTTCTCTGTAAAGTTTTGATATCACAAGACAAGTGGTAGCTTAACCCCATAGGCTGATTTTAGTTTCGAAGATAGATGACTACTTAAAGCAGGCAAAAAGTAAAGCAGAATGCCCCTTAAGGCACATTCTGCTTTACTTTCAGCCTGCTTTAAGCTTCCATCTGCTAGAAAATAACTACTCATGACTGTATAAATTGAAACTGTTTTCTTCAGTTGAGGAATAAATTAAAATTAAAGGTGTAACAAGGCGTATTTATGGGGTAATGGGTTAATAGCAGGATGAAAGTAAACTAGGAGACTTTCAAATCCTAAAAGCTTCAAAAGGCTACCCAAGTCTGAGAAGTAAAATAACCTCCACTTGCCATAGCAAACCAACTAGACATTATGTGATTTTTTGTCGCTTTAACAGTACAGTCGAGACTGTCTTAGCGACCCCTTGTGTACGACGTTTTGTCGTGAACGACCCTTTTATATCCCCCAAATGCGTTTTACACTGAAAAGGCTCTGTATACAACGACTCCTTGCGAAATCCGTACAACGACCATGATTTTTAACTCCCGAAACGATGTTTTGGACTCCTGTAGCGACTTTCGCAACTTTCGTAGTGGCCGCCATTTTTTTAGAAACACAATTTGTATTGTAGCGCTACCGTCGTGTTAACCGCTACTTAGACATGTATGGGTAGGTACTACGCTGGTATAATGGTCAGTCTACTGGCAATGACTAGCTGTCAATCAAACTAAGCTCCGCCTTCATTGACTCAAACACTAGAAAATCATACATCAGCTGCTACTGAAAAAGTCGCATATCCGTCTGACCTAATTAGAAGAGTGTTTACACAGTATGCAGTAAGACCTTGCTTCTTCAACATATGTTTTCTCGATTGCGCGATAATACGCATTATGAAATTTTGCTGGTTTATTCGCGTGCAGTTTGTTGTGAACATTCTTTTCTGAAAGAATAGCAAGCGTTAACGGTTTACACAGCTTGAAGCCTTCAGACGAAGATAAAAGTTTGAATGATGGAGGTGTTAATCCACGATCGAGGCGCGATTTTTATATGCGTTCAAACTTCAAAGGCATACAAACAAGTGTGTACTGGCAATTATTATAATCCGTTAACGGTGATTAAGAGTCAACACACAAAGCTTACAAATTAGTGATAAGTTGGGTGTGTAATATGGATGGCCAGCGGTATCGTTCTGCGGAAACAATCATGATGAAGAAAGCAAACGTAAAATTTAAATTGTGATGTCTGTTTAAGGTTATGAAGACAAATCAAATGCAGTTTATCACGATTTATTCACATTCTTCTTTTTAACACATATTGCAATGACTACCTGTATAGTAATACACTGTAAGCCCCTCTTTCCATTTTGAATCAATAGCTATAGGGGGGAAACTTGGAATTTGTGTATAGCGACCGTTTGTCTACAGTGACCTTCTTTCCAAACTCCCTCGGAAGGTCGCTGTAGACAGTCTCGACTGTATTTCAGAAAATATGGGGATAGCCAGTTGATTATAGTGGGAGGAAGATGCCAGAAGCCCTTTTACCAGTTCAGGCACAAATCGGCAACTGGGTAGAACCGCAGACCTTCTGCAAACCAGCTGGAAGGTTTCCCCATGTGAAATATCAAAAGTGCCTAGACCAGGATTTTAAGCCACAGTGGTGAGGGGTTAGTGACTGTCAGTCACAGTGACTACACCCACTAGGCGAGGGAGGCCCCCTCTGCCATTTAGAAAACAAGACAAGTTACTCACTGAGCTCTGGCTCCTCCACCTCATCATCTTCCTCCTTGTCTTGTTCCAACTCCTGCTGTTTTCTCTTGATACCCTCCAGGCTTCGCGTTTTATTCTCTGCTTGCTGTTCACTCTTCTTCTTTATGTTCTCAGCTTGTTGTCTCTTTCTATTCTCCTTCAGTTTCCTGCAGAGATAAAAAAAAATATAATCAGATACTGTGCATACTCATTCCTGGTCCTAACTCATCTAATATTAAAGACTAAAATCTTTACTTCAAAGAAACACATTTTTAAGCTTTAACCCATTACTCCATAAATATGCCTATTAGGGCTGTAACAATACACTCGAATATTGGAATATATTCGAATATTAATTTTGGTGAATATGTATCGTGTTCGCCTGGTCAAGAACCGAATATTCGCCAGTACAAAAAAGAAAACTGTAAAACAACTAAAAGGGTGAAAACTGCAGCTTAAAAACAATCTCCAGTACCATATTTGTCCTGAAAATCCACCTAGAGCTGATAACACGGCTGATTGATGTATTTTGTATAACAAAGCTTTTACGACATCTCATAGCGCTAGAGAATACTTTTAAAGATAATCAGTAGTAATAAAATATTAGAAGAAGTTTCACATAAAGAACTACAAAGAAACTATTGCATTCATATTCTTGAATAATTATTCGTATTTGTCACACTATATCGTGATGTGTGTTCGTATTCGCTACATGGTGTATTCGTTACAGCCCTAATGCCTATGCCTCTAATAATTTTACACTTATGAAAGTTGATCCTACCTAAGAAGTCACAGCGATTTCTACTTTATCTTTAGCCTGCTTTAAGCAGCCATGTATCCTAAAGTTAAACACTGGTAAATAGCTGAGAGAATAATCCATATGTCCCAGCTGCATGCTTCACATTAAGATATTGGGTGGATTGGGAATGGTCAAATGCAACAGCTGTATAAATATTCAATCATTCAAGTAAAAGGTGATGATGCTAGACGAAACAGAATAATCTCATACAGACAGACTGGAACACCAAATGCAAAGGACATAAAGACATCACCTACTATAAAGGAAGTGTGGGAGTAGTTGAACAGTCTAGATTTGTGATATGCGATACGGGGAGGATTTCAAAATATAATTTTTTTATTTCTGCTATAAACCCTATAAGATTACTACTCATTAGAATGGTCTCTTCGATACCATTGTAATAAGTAGTAACACCATAGGATTTGGTGCTAAATGTGTAAGAAAAAAAGTTGAATTTGTTTAGTTTACTCCCTCTTATCTGAAACCCTGAATTATTAGCTGCTATGTACCTCTTTTTCTGTCTGTAGGCTTCAGCAGCTGCTAGTTCTGCCTCTGTCTTGTGAACAAACTCATGGAACATCACCTTCCCCTCACATATACCCTCCTCTATCTTCACCAACTGTAGAGTCAGTCGCGGTCCAAGCTCGGACAGTCTGTTAAATTAGTAAAAAACTTCTATTAGCATTTGAAATAATCACTGATAAGTATGAAGTATGGTAACGTCAGTCACAGTGCTCCAGATAACAATCATATCTCCACAAAACTAAATTAAGCCATTGGAAGAAACCGAACATTTTTAGAATTCAAAATAAAATGTATTTGTGAAACATTATACCCCCTGATGTGACCATGACCTCTGAATGACCTTGACCTTTATCTGACATGACCAAACTTTTAATGAGCGCACAAGCTTCTTGAGTAGAGCACACATGCAAAATATGAAGTCTTTATCACATACAGTTCTAAAGTTATGGCCAATGTTGAAATTGGCCTATTTGACCTATAAAATGACCTTGACCTTAGTTGGAAATGACCTAGATTGTACTGAGCTCAAGAGCTCCTTGAGTTGAGTATGCATGCCAAATATGCCGTCTATCAGATGTAATTTATGGCCAAGGTTAAAATTGTGTATAGACAGACAATGGTTGATTGAGTTGGGTTTTCAGGCACCGCGGCACATGAAATGGTCATATGGTGCGGAGAATATAGACAGACAAACAGATAGGGCAAAAACAATATGCTACCAGACTAAGTCATGTGGGAGCATAATAATCTCCTTGCTTACTCACTCTTCTATCCTCCCTTTAACTTCAAATGGACAATTCCAGTCTTGTCCATTTTTGTCTTTTAATGAATGTTTTTGTCAATGTATTGCAATATGACAAACAAGAGCCACATGCGGCCCTATATGGCTCACCTGGTACCCATGATTACGGTCATGTAAATGGACCAGTAATGATTAATTTTTCACTTTTCATCCCAACCCAATGGTGGCCATGTTGTTTGAGCTAGGAAGATTATTAGAAAACTGGCAAAGGGTCACCCATGAATTATTATTTGTGTAAAATCATTCTTAAATCAGACCAATAGTTTCAGAGAAAAACTTTTTGAAAGTTTTTCTATATACAGAAATATCAGGAAACTTGCCCCACACACTGGCGGCCATGTTTTTTAAGATAAGGAGGCACACAACGTTTTTTCTGAAATCTCGGCACCGGTGGTCTCCTTGACATTTATATTTATCTCCTCCTGACTTTCACGCACAAACCAGAATCAAAACTCAGTCCTATATCAGTAAATACATCTCTAGGCATAACAAAACAGCATAAACCATCCACATAAGCACACGTTCAGATTCCTCTGTGGCCAAATTTAAAGTTTGTTATGGTCGCAAAAACCTATGACAAAAAAGTCTCAAAACCCACATTTTCTCCGAAAAATTCGAAAGTGTTCGCCTAGTGTTGGCACTTAGTGTAAAGTATTTTCAGACTCACTGAACCTGTTGCTTTTAGGATCTTTGGCACAAACAATAGGGATTCCAGGTCGATTTTGCACAATTTTCATGTGTCTGCACCCACCAGTAAAATTATGCTGATTCCCAGTTTATTTAGCCTGAACCACTGGTTTCCAGACTGCCCCAATCTTATACCCATCCAACTACAAAAAAGCATCATCTTAGTGCGCATTTATTTAAATCATGCCACAAAGTAACATATTAATGCATTCTCCCCTAAAATAATTTTTTTCATCTTCAAAAATACTTTAAAAACTTAATGTGACGGAAATGGACGGTATATAAACACTTCTACAGTCTGACTGTGGAAGCCGGCTTTTATAGCCAGATTGTCTAAACGTTTGTCTCGGTTGCGAAGTTAAGCAACGTTCTGTGCGGTTAGTACCTGGATGGGTGACCGACAGGGATTACCGTCGGCCCGGTACACGTTACAAATTTGGTGGCAGCGGTGGGATATGGGATGACATCACCATCATCCCCGGATCCATGTCGCATTGTAACTGCCCTTAGGACTGCCATGTGAGCAGGGTGACTTCGGGGCGAAGTCAAGAGAAAAGGGGGAGAAATGTGACGGAAATGGACGGTATATAAACACTTCTACAGTCTGACTGTGGAACTTGACTTGACTTGATCCTGAGTTTATTTTTCAACTGCTGCGGGTGTCCC
This sequence comes from Gari tellinella, assembly GCA_922989275.2. Taxonomy (NCBI): domain Eukaryota; kingdom Metazoa; phylum Mollusca; class Bivalvia; order Cardiida; family Psammobiidae; genus Gari; species Gari tellinella. Next base: position 48,075,999 of record OV277856.1, read on the forward strand.
AGAAACTGGGGTAGGCAGCAGGTGGCTAGAGTGTCTAACACCCCGTCTCCACCCTTCTCTATCCTGTGGATCTATGCTTGCAAGGCTACAGATGTTCAGGTCAGCCCTTACACAGTCTGACCAAGACTTTCTTGGTCTCCCTCTACCTCATGAGCCTGGGATGGCCATACTCATGACTGAGTTGGTGCATGAAGAGGCACGAACAACATGTCCATACCATCTAAGACGTTTGGTTCTCAGAGTTGCTGTCACTTCCTGTATCCCCAATCTTGTGTGCAGTGTATCTATGTGGACCTCATCATTGGGTTTGACGCCACAGATCCAGCGTATCATAGACCTGTCGTTCCTGCAGAGCCGCTTTTATAGCCAGATTGTCTAAGCGTTTGTCTGGGTTCAGAAGTTAAGCAACGTTCTGTGCGGTTAGTACCTGGATGGGTGACCGACAGGGATTACCGTCGGCGCGGTACACGTTACATTACCAATAGCCTTTCATTAAGAGATTTGACCAGGGCCAATTCGAACATTTCCCTATAAAACCGTTGCGTACCTCCTAACAAAATGATTTTTAAAAATCTTGTAGAGGATCATCAGTTGACCATTTGTGTAAAATTATTTTGAATTTGGACCAGTAGTTTCAGAGGAGAAGATTTTTAAAGTTTTTTCTATACTGTAACATTAGGAAAACGTGCCCCACCCACTGGCGGCCATGTTTTTCAAGATAACAAAATAATTTTAAGAAATCCAGTAGAGGGTCATCAATTGACCATTTAGGTAAAATTATTTTTAATTTGGGCAAGTAGTTTCAGAGAAGAAGATTTTTGAAGTTTTTACTATACAGTCACATAAGGAAAACATGCCCCACCCACTAGCAGCCATGTTCTTTTAGATATCAAAATAATTTTAAGAAATCTGGTAGAGGGCCACCCATGGATCATTTGCATAAAATTACTTTCAAATAGGACCAGCAGTTTTTTGACAAGATTTTTTTTTTTTTATAGTTTTCACTATATAGCCATATAAGGGAAATCTGCCCCATCTACCAGCGGCCATGTTATTTAAGATAGGAAAATTATTTTAAGAAATCTGATAGAGGGTCACCAATGGCACATTTGGGTAAAATTATTTTCAATTCGGACCAGTAGCTTTTGACAAGTAAATTTTTAAAGTTTTTTCAATTGGTTGCCATGGCAACCACAATTTAGATTGGATGACCTACATTTGAAGAAATCTGAGTGAATATCATACAAGGAACAATCCTTTTGATGAAATTGGCCCAGTGGTTTCCAAGAAGATCTTTGAAGAAAAAGTTTGACGACGGATGGACAACGGACACAGGGCGATCACAATAGCTCACCTTGGCACTTCGTGCCAGGTGAGCTAAAAATGCAGACAGTTTGATGGAGGACGTTAGTAATCGAAATACCAGAGCTCCTGATACGTGAAGTATTTAACAAATATAAAATTCTTATGCCTCCATCAAACCCTATAATGTGATTACTCATTATAATTATCCCTTTGTGATGATTTGAATGAGTAGCCACAACATAGGATTAAATGGAGGCACCCTTATCTTGAGCTCTGAATACCCAGTGGGAAAATTTATTTATCTGGAGCTCTGTTATAGCCAGTTTATATGATCGCGTTATATGTAGTGTTCTCTCCCTACAATAGCCCTCCCAGCAACGACTCTCTCCTTACAACGACCCTTGTGGCAGCTCCCTAAATGTGTGTTATAATTTCACCAAAAACCTTAGAGGTCAAAATCATGTCTTACCCTTTAAAGCTGCAATATAGTCTGTTAAAAATTGTCTTCTGCTGTTTTTCCATAAAGTTACATATAAGTGGACATTTTGATAGAATAAATATAATGACGAGTGACAAACAACTTGAATCCAGATCAGATGCCGCGTAACTTGACGTCTGATCTGGATTCAGGCTGTTTGCAAGTATAAGCATTTTCATAATGTTCCTCCCTTTAACAACTCCATCTGAACAACACACACAGTCTCTGTCTCCCACTGGATGTCCGTAGTTGTAGAGAGGGAGCACTGTACTGACCTGACAGCACTCTTGGCTGACTTTATATTTCCTCTTGTCTTCAAACTCTGTGGTAACACGACCTCACTTGCTGGGCCGTCTAACTCCACCTCACTCTCTGATGAGTAGCCTGCTCTGAAATTGGAGATAGAATGGGATGCTAGAGAAATGACCATAACATACCAATTAGATCATTTAATACAGCTATGAATATGTACCATAAGAACTATTTTCTATATTCTAATAGATGGCATCTTAAAGGCAGTATGTAGCTGTCAAGTAGGCAAAATTGCACATTTTTTAAACTTGAAAATTCAGGCATATACGTAACCTAAACATATGAAAAGAAGTAATCCCCAATGATTATGGAGGCAACATTGCTTACAAACCCGTGAATTTGGTGAAAAGAAGAAGATTTTTAAATCGGTTTGTTGACTTCCGATCAATGACGGAGATTTTCCGAGTTCGTTCGGCTTGCGCCAGGTAAAGATGTTTTCATAGCTTATTATTCATGTTATTAGTGTTTTCTTCTGATTATTTTTCTGTTATTTTTAGATTGGAACATACTAAAAATTTAAAAGGGATATTTGCAATGGAAATTATAGTTTTGTATAAAAATGTGTTTATTGGGAAATAATAAAATATCAGTAAAGTTAGCGCAGCGGTCTCGTGCTGCACAAGGATCATACTTATCTCAAGTAGGAAAGTGTACGATTATATATTTGATGTTCGTTTGCTTACAGTGGAGAGAAAGTTATTCTTTCCCAATAAACATGTTTACGCTTAAACCATTATTTCAATTGCAAACAGTTTGGAGCCTGATCAGAACGTCCTTTTATGCGTTTTATTGCGTTTTGTTCGCGATTAAAAGGGAAAGAATAACGTTTTCTCCACTGTTACCTATTTACCATTATTAACTATTCTGTTCTAAAAATAACTCGGACAAGTCAGAAAATCAGATCGATCATGACTCGTATTCGACCATGCCGAATTTCTTGGAAGCCGACACGAAGATTTGTTATGTAAACAAAGAGATTATATTTTTAGCCATCTCGATAAGAAATCGGCACATTTATGTATGATTCTTAAGAAAGGGGGGCATATGTCAGGCATCTGACAACCAATTTCGCTTAGTTTTAATGCATAGAAAATGTTCATATACAGGGTCCTATAATATATGTCTTTATTCTAAATGTTAAAAGCACAATCAGTTTATAAGATATCAGACCTAATTGTGCATCATTCTCAAGTACTTTGAATAACATCTTAGTACGGGAACATTTTGCCTGTCGGTGGTTATTTGAAGATGGCACCATCAAAAGGACAGTGTTGTGAAGTCATTAAGCTTTACTATCAATGTAAATCTCATAAAACTGTTGTTAAAACTATAACAAGAGCACTGCAAGCCGGGCACATTATACGCCCGTCAAATCGATCTTAAAATGTAGTCATACTAAAACCCTATTAAGGTAAAGTGGAAAAAAGGGGAAGAACCCTGAAAGTTAGGGGTCATATGCTGACCAAGTTTCAAAAAGATTGGAAGAATTTTTTTTGAGTTAGAGAGCGGACAAACTAAAAAATGACCATTTTTGACGAAAAAAGGGGTATAACTCTTGAATGTCTGGGGCTATCTTGCTGGTTAACAGAGGCATTTATGTCAATCACATGCTGACCAAGTTTCAAAAGGATTGGACTAAATTTGTTTGAGTAAGAGAGCAGGCAAACGAAAAAATGCCCCTTTTTTTTTACAAAAAGGGGGCATAACTCTTGAATGTCTTGGGCAATCTTGCTGGTTATCAGCCTAGACCGAGACATTATGGTCATACACCTGCTGACAAAGTTTCAAAAGGATTGGAATAAATTTGTTTGAGTTAGAGAGCGGACAAACTAAAAAATGCCCGTATTTGACAAAAAAGGGGCATAACTCATGAATGTCTGGGGCAATCTTGCTGGTTATCAAACTAGACCGAGATTATTATGGTCATTTATGTCTTTATTCTATTTTTATAGTATGTTCATTAACATGCTGCTAACCTGTTCATAAAGTCACTCATCTCGTTGTACTTGCCCAGGTTGGGTAGCTTAGGTTGGACTAGTTTCTTCACACTTCTACTCATACCTACAGGCACCACACGGATGTTACTAGTAACAGAAAGACATACACATAATTTGGTGAAAATGTAACACACATAAGGTGAATCTTTCGTATAGTGGAACTTGGAAGGGCAATACACATTAACCAGTACATCAAAAATTCCAACCAGAGTAGGTTATCAAAGATTACAAAGCTCACCTTGAAAGGATACACAATCAAACCACAAACATTTAATTTTGATTTTAAGTCAATGCACCAAAAAATATAGGTCACAATCAATGTCAAGGTCACAAAACTGGTGCAGCCTGGTGTATCGTCAAAGTCAGAGATCAAGGTCACCACTGTGGTGCAACGTGATCTCCTCTTTAAAGCGCACCAGCATAATATTATGATGTTTGGTGACCGTAGGTGCAGTTGTAAGACCAACAGACTTAAACACAAAACCTTAATGAAGACCCTAGAGGTCAAGGTCACCAAATTCCTTTGCAAACAGTTTGGATCCAAATAAGATGCTGTGTTACGTGTCTCAGCAGGATTCAAATTTTTGACTCTCTGACCCTGTTTTGAAAAGAAATTAAGATTATTTTTTTCTCAAACAGTTGCAGATGACAATTTGGCAGATGAAATAATTACCCAGCAAACAAAGAGTTAAGAAAAGGTTGACTAGGTTAGATATTTCAATACTAACTAGTGTCTGAACTCCACCAGTTTTGTCTCTGGGTCGTAGTCTACCAACACACATCTCTTCACATCATTCAGCTTCACCTGTAATTGTAAGGACAAATCACTCATTAGGCTACATCACTTGACTTGAACAAAACTAGTAAAGTGATAAATGACAGTAGTACTGTAAGAGTCAATGTTTGTGCCATTTATTTTGGCAATCAACATGTCAATATCAATATATTCTGTAACCTGTAAGCATTTAATAACAAAAGAACACTTCAACTCAATACAAGATATGGCAGTTAAAGAATGGAGTTTTCTACTTTATTTTCATAGTTTTAAGTAGACTTTTGCTTTTATAAACAAAAACAAGAGGGCCATGATGGCCCGATATCGCTCACCTGAGAATAATAGCAGTAATTAATTATGTAAGTTGAAAATGAAATGACAAGAAGTTTGTATTTCATTATTACTATTTGAGCAAAAGGGAAAAATATGGCAATGATATAAATAGTGCTAATAAAGGGTCACTTAAACAATATTAATTCAAAATATTATTGAATTCTGACAATGGTTTCAGAGAAGCAATTGTTTTTTCAAAAAAATCCATAATTAGTCTATGTAAAACTGATAAGCCCCGGGGCAGGGCCATTTTGGACCATGGGGACATGATTTAAATAATTTTGGTAGAGGACCATAAGGCAAAGCTAGATGCCAAATATAAAAGGTCTGGGCCTTTTAGAAGAAGATTTTTAAAGGTTTTCCTATATAAGTCTATGTATAACTGATATGCCCTGGGGCGGGTCCATTTTTGACACAGGGGCCATGATTTGAACATTTTGGTAGAGGACAGTAAGGCAAAGCTAGATGCCAAATATAAAAGGTCTGGGCCTTATGGTTTCAGAGAAGAAGATTTTTAAAGGTTTTCCTATATATAAGTCTATGTAAAACTGATAAGCCACGGGGCGTGTCCATTTTTGACACAGGGGTCATGATTTCAACAAGTTTTGTAGAGAACCATAAGGCAAAGCTAGATGCAAAATATAAAAGGTCTGGGCCTTACGGTTTCAGAGCAGAAGATTTTTAAAGGTTTTCCTATATAAGTCTATGTAAAACTGATAAGCCCCATGGCAGGGCCATTTTTGACCCGGGGGTCATGATTTGAACAATTTACGTAGAGGACCACAAAGTAAAGCTAGATGCCAAATATATAAGGTCTGGGCCTTACGGTTTCAGAGAAGAAGATTTTTAAAGGTTTTCCTATATAAGTCTATGTAAAACTGATAACCCCTGAGGCGGGGCCATTTTTGACCCTGGGGTCATGATTTGAACCATTTTTGTAGAGGACCACAAAGCAAAGCTAGATGCCAAATATATAAGGTTTTAGAGAAGAAGATTTTTAAAGGTTTTCAAATGAAAAACTGATAAGCCCGGGGCGGGCCCATTTTTGACCTGGGGGTCATAATGTGAACAAAATTGCTAAAGGTTCACAACATGATGCTACATATGAAATTTGGTTGTCCTAGGACTTATAGTTATTGACAAGAAGATTTTTAAAGTTTTGACTTTAGTTGTCAATATTACGTAAATACGGAAATTGACCACGCCCTCTGGCGGCCATGTTTTTTGACGGATCAAAATTCTTTGAACAATTTTGAAAGTATATTAATTGAGAAACATTTTGGTGAAAACCAAATTGAAATCGGACCAGTCATTCTTGAGAAGAAGATTTTTTAAGATAGTGTGCATGGTTGCCATGGCAACAAGACCGATTGCCCCACCCACTTTTTTTTTAACAATTTTTAAAGCTCACAACTACAGTATGTATTTGATTAAGTTTGGTTAAAATTTGGCCATTGGTTTCAGAGAAGAAGTTGTTTGAAACAAATTGTGAACGGATGACACTGACACCGACATACGATCACAATAGCTCACCTTGAGCACTTTGTGCTCAGGTGAGCTAAAAATAAACCTCTTTTAACCCTTAACTCCTTAGTCGATTAGTTTTCTAGTATTGAAGACAGGTGACCACTTAAAGCAGGTTGAAAGTAAAGTAGAATGCGCCTTTAGGCACATTCTGCTTTACTTTCAGCCTGCTTTAAGCTATTATCTGCTAGGATATAGAAAATATTTCTTTTCATAAATAATTATGACTGTATAAATTGGAACTATTTTCTTCAGTGGAAGAATAATTTAAATGCGCTAAAAGGCACTTCTATGGGGGAAAGGGTTAAGTAGTCATACCAGTGCACACTGTGGGGTGTCTACTGCAGTTTGTAACTACGGTTAACTGTTACAAATATTTTAACCAAAACAAAACAAGCAGAAAACAACAATGAAGATTAGTTCATCCTACCTTGTGAATATTAATTGAAGGAAACATGTTTTGAAACATGGTGGCCATGAGTTTAACATGTGATCCATCTCCAGTGAAGTTGTTCATCACGAGTAATGGGTGATGTAAGAACTGGACCTGCTCTACATTGGGCTTCTTTAGGGACGAGACTACATCTCGCGCTAGACTGTAGTCATGTATTTTAAATGTCAGTGTGGGTCCACGAGGCAACCGACACAATTTCATATTCACAGACGAGTCTGTCTTAGTGTAAATGATGAAATGGGTCACATGTAAAAGTCCAGCAACGTTCACAAAGTCTTTTAAAACATTCTTTTTGGACACCTGTAAAACAAAAAAGATTTGAGATTTATAAGCAAAAGGAGGATCTTTGAAAAGTTGTCACAATAAAACTTTAGATTACCCTTTTCAAAGTTTGAAAATTCCCCTCATCCTGCATGATTTTCCCTTCTTTGTCTAATGTGCTATTTTTCAAACTTTTTTGGTTGGCCTTTATTTTCTTATGTGTAGGACGAGTGACAAATTTCAGAATTTTCGACCACTGCTTTTCCTGCTATTAAGTTATTAACATATATTGACACTTTTTGAGAACAGTGTAGACTAGACCAACATCAGACAGCTGCTAAAGGGACTGTCTGATGAGGGTCTGCACTGTTTTCCAATAGCATCTGTCTGACACGAGCCAAGACTCTTTCCTGTGAAAATTTTCCCTTATTTCGTTAACTAATGCAAAATGTCAGACATGGCAGGTGGGCAGGGTTTTCCCTTGCATTTTGTAATTGAGAGTCCTAAGGACCCTCAAACCTTTCACTTTGAGAGTCCCTCAGCACATTTGGGGGTCCCAAATTAATTTTATGTGTATAAAATGCCTTACAATGTTGACAAATAACTTGTTAAACCTTTGTAAACACTAAAACAGTGCATATTCATGATCTCTGTTGACCTGAGCATACCCCACATCAGCACCCAGGATTTACATATCTGATGAATTGTGGGTTTGGAGTAAAATGTGGTCAAAGATTTGAGGGTCCTTGGGACTCCTGGGGTTGGACAAATAGGAGTCCCAGGTGACAGAATTGAGTCCAAGATGCAGGAAACCTGCGTCCGGGAAAACCCTGGGTGGGGTTTTATCATACAGTAAAACCTCTCTATTATGACCACTAAAACAACTGTTAATTGATTGTATAAAACACAGTCAGGTGACAGCTTAAAGCAAGGTGACAGTAAAGCAGAAAACTCTGAAAGGAGCTTTCTGTTTTACTGTCACCTTGCTTTAAACAGTCACCTGTCGTATACACCTTTTAACATTTTGCAAGAAACAACAGTCCTTATTTTTGTAATAGCAACATTCTTCTTTCAGCCAGAGACTTCAATTATGTTCAATAGTGTTTGGAACGTTACTTTAAATAATACTTCACCTGTAATTTTCTCGCTGTGAATGGATCCATAACATGCCTGGTGTCTCGTATAAGTTGCCGAATATTCTTGCCGACAATGTTCCTGTGAAACACAAATGAATGCGGGGCATTCTTATAGACTTCCTCTTGCACATCTACGCTGTGTGTCTTTTTCTTCTTCTTGTCCTACAAGGTAAAAACTTAACATGCTAATCCTGCAGAGCTCCAGATAATAAGGGGATTATTTTCAAACAGGGCTCCAGATAAAAGGGAGTAAACTGAACAAATCCAACGTTTTCTTTCTTATTTCAGTACCAAATCCTGTAGTGTTGCAAAACATTAGAATCGTCTCGATATTGCACAAATTAAGATTTTAGATTTTGAGATACTCCCCTTATCTGGAGCTCTGTCAAAAACGAAAATCTTTATGGAATACCAAAATGGGTCAAATATACGAACCTTATTTTCTAATGTTCCTTGGTAAACTGATTTCGAAGTTTTCAATATATATGTAACTCTAAATGTTTATGTGTAGGTTAGTTATTTAAGATAACTGGTATTTGGTTCAGAAATTGGTTTTTTTGTTACTTAAGTGTTTGATTATCTTTATGATTGTTTTTGGCCTGGGTGGTTAAGGAAAGAGAAAATCATCAGAAACTTCCAGGATAAGGATGGAAATCTCGGGGGTAATGTATACTTACTCTGAGTCAGTGCCAATTAACAAGTTATTACAAAAGGTTTCCACAATTTCAAGATAAGAGGGGGTAAACTGAACAAATCCAACACTTTCTCGGTCATTTCAGCACCAACTCCTATGGTGTTACTACTCATTAGAATCGTCTCTTCGAGACCATTCTAATGAGAAGTGACACCATAGGGTTTAATGCAGAAATAAAGATTTTAGTTTTTGAAATACTCCCCTTATCTAGAGCCCTGTTTACAGTTTCAGTGGCCAGCGTAACATAACGGAAGTACAGTTCTGAGATAATTGACCCAGTCTAAAATATTCCATGCTCAAATAGAGTGCAGTTGACCTGCTACTAAAACATTTAACTGCCCAGGCCTTCAGCACTGTTAAGTGCTTTGATTCACTAGTCTAAGGCCGTAAGGGTTCCGATGATACGGAAACGGATATAACTATGGGGAAACATAAACATTGTTGCAGCAAATAGGACTACCATCAAAAGTTTTAAGACCAAGCTAGGTATCAACTACTAATTAAATTGAGTTTCAACAAGCTTCTGCATAAAACACCTGCATAGCTCGATCAGTCATTCAGTGGTAGAGCGGTCTCCCTAAATAGCGACAAGAAGCTTTAGGAGCGTCAAGAAGCGACAAGAAGCGTCAAGAAGCTTAAAAAGAGCGTCAAGAAGGAAATAAACAATATAAAATATATAATATGCTATAATTAAATATTTATTTTGAAAATATTGAACTATATCATCATTTTCCTGACCTTTGGCAGTTAAATGTTCCAGCTCGGCGACCTCAGCACATGTATACGAAATGTAAAACAGGGAGAAAACCCTTACAATTTCGTGCTGAGTATTCAGAGTTATCCATCTTTAATAATGATTTAATATTGATAAAAAAGTAAATAATATTTAATCCACATACCTGTATAAACCCTTTCGATAAACAATAATCCATAACTTAGCAAATCCACATCACGTAATATACATAAACACTGTCATCGGATGTGTATAATGGCGAATTAGTATTAGCAACTGCACAGCTCTAGTTGTCTAAGCTTATGAATAAATGATACTATTATTTAAATTCCCTTTTTTCGTTCAAAGACAACAAATACTCATACAAATATTCCGTATTACTCAACGCTGTGTATTCCTAAGCTAATTAGATATTTTTCACACCTGTATTACTCAGAGGGCATGCGCGCTTGTGTTTGCAATTTAATTAGATATTTTCACACCTGTATTACTTGGCGGGCACGTGCGCTTATGTTTGCATGTTTCGCGAGTGTGTGTTGAGTTTGCAAACAATTTTGAATGTTGCTATATATTCAACCCCAAATAGAAATTCAGCGTACACGTGTCTTACCACTCGTGTACTACGCATTACGATCAAATCAGATCAGATGGCATATTTGCTCTCAATTATTTGATATTTATCTAGATATTTATTTTGGATTTTTTCTTTTTTTCAACTTCATCAACAAGTATATGGCATTTCCTTGTGGCGTGTCAGTGCAGCAACAATTGTGTCCGCCTGTGATAAATGGTTTCATTCTAAAATTTAAGTACAGCACACATCGACTGATTTTTTCCGTACGCTAATTTCGTTGTCTGTTCTGCACATAGAGAAAACCTTCTTGACGCTGATTCTTGTCTTACTAATTACACACAGAGAAAAGCTTCTTGACGCTAATTCCTGTCTCTAATCTACATACACACAGAGAGAAACCCTTCTTAACGCTTATTTCTTTCTCTGTACTACATGCATGTATAGAGAAAACCTCATTGACGCTAATTTCATTCTTTATACTGCATACATATAGAGAAAATCTTCTTGACGCTAATTTTTTTCTCTTTACTACATGCACATAGAGAAAAGCTTCTTGACGCTAATTTCATTCTCTGTACCTACACATGGAGAAAAGCTTCTTGACGCTGATTCCAGTCTCTATACTATATTCACATAGAGAAAATATCTTCTTGACACCAATTTCTTTTTCTATCCTAAACTTCTTGACGCTAATTTTTTCCCCTCTACTACATGCACATAGAGAAAAGCTTCTTGACGCTGATTTCTTTTTCTATACTAAAATCTTCTTGACGCTAATTTCCAGTCTTTGAACTAATTACACATGGAGAAAACCTTCTTGACGCTAATTCCTGTCTCTGCACGACATGTAGATAGCGAAAAGCTTCTTGACGCTGATTCCAGTCTCTATACTACATTCTGATTTCACATAGAGAAAATATCTTCTTGATGCTAATTTCTTTTTCTATACTAAACTTCTTGACGCTAATTTCTTTCCCTCTACTACATGAACATAGAGAAAAGCTTCTTGGCTTTGAGCCCCGTCTCTATACTACATACAAACAGAGAGAAAAGCTTCTTGACGCTGATTCCTGCCTCTATACTACATACAAACAGAGAGAAAACCTTCTTGACGCTGATTTCTTTCTCAGTACTGCATGCACATAGAGAAAATCTTCTTGACGCTGATTTCTTTCTCTGTACTGCATACTGTTACATATAGAGTAAAGCTTCTTGACGCTAATTTCTTTTTCTGCTCTACATGTATACACACAGAGAAAATCTTCTTGACGCTGATTTCTTTCTCTGTACTGCATACATATAGAGTAAATCTTCTTGACGCTAATTTCTTTCTCTGAACTGCATACATACACGGAATTATACAAAACAGAATAGCAACTAAGCGAAGTTAAAAAGGCGAGCATCTGAGCTCTCGCGGCGGTTGAATTTTGCGAGATTATGTGTCACGTGACAACATCCTCACTTTTTGCCTCGTTGTCCGCCATTTCTGGCGTGAAATTTACCGACTCGAGTGTTTTTATTGACATCTTATATGATTTAAACGACTTAGTGGACATTACTATCAATTCACGGGAATATAAACCCAAGAACAATTAATACTTCGAAAACACACATTTATCATATTGACTACCGATAGACAGTCTCTTATCAAGTCTCGCGAGTCTCGTATGCGCCGCACGAGATTTACCATATAGCGCGAGGTTTCGATTCCGTCAGTGTATAAATCTGTGATACATATAGAGAAAAGCTTCTTGACGCTAATTTCATTCTCTGTACTGCATGCACACAGAGAAATTCTTCTTGACGCTAATTTCTTTCTCTGCACTGATTACACATAGATAAAATCTTCCTGAAGTTAATTTCATTCTCTGTACTAACATGGAGGAATTATACCTGGAGAAGAAATGTATACTCAAATCTGCATTTTCCCGAAAATGGTGTCGTCCATTACCTGTATGCGCGATAACGCTTAATCGATCGATAATTCCACTACACCGATAGCGAGCTATCGCATTTTTTATCGTGTTGAATGGTTACCTTCTGTTAGTTAAAGTTACATAAAATCCTTAATTTTCACCCGATTTTCATTATAATGGTCTTAAAAGAAGGCTAAGATATTTATCTTTCACTTGTGAAAATAACAGATTTTATTTTTTAAAATTGATCATTTTATCGCGAGTTAAAAGTGATTACCAAATGAATTTGCCGATAAAAGGGAGCAAGCACTCGCGCATAAATATATCACGGCCCGTTACAAAACCTTTCATAAAACCCTCAATTTTCGACCGATTTTCAAAAAAATGGTCTTAAAGGAAAGCTTAGATATTTTTCTTTCAGTTGTAGAAATGCTAGTCTTTATTTTTGAAATCGACAAATTTTATGGCGAGTTAAAGAGCGATTGCCAAATGAAATAGTCGATAAACGAGAGCAGGCGATCGCGAAATATATACTACGTCCCGTTTCAAAAACTTGAATTTAATCCATAATTTTCGTCCGATATATATATATATATTTTAAAAAAAGGTCTTGTGACACTTATCTTTCGGTTGTAATACTACCAGGGTTTTTCTTGAAGCGAAAAAAGTAATGATGACCTACAAAGGCTGCTGGCTAATGAAATGACTAGACCAACTCGCGTAAGAAAAGAATTCCGTTCGTATAAAAACTTAAGCAAACTTCTTAACTTCTAAAAATGTGTTCATGCATTGTTACAATTTTCTACATGGAGGAAATATTTCCTTGGAGGCAAAAAAAAATCCATTTTGTATGTAAAGAGACATTTGAAAGGAGTGCGCGTCAAACGGCCAAAGTTGTAACTGTATTATTATGTCGTATGTGATCATTATTATTATTGAAAGGAAAATTAGAATTATTAACATATTACTTCAAAAAAAGGAATTTAGGGTTAGTTTTACATCCAGACTAAAATATACATATTATCCGTCCCATTTCTATGAAAGAGGTAACAGCTTGCATTATCTTCAGAAATTAATTGCAAACATGATAACATGAGATCTCCGTTTCTTTCTGCTTTACTTATGTCTTATATAACGGAGTAAATTATAAAGCAGTCAATGCCTTAAGCAATCTATTTTAGTGACTGCTTAACTTTTTGACTGCTGATCGCGCCTTTACTTTTTTTTTTGCAAACAACTTGGATCAAGATCAGATGCCGCGTAACACGGCGTCAGATCTGGATCCAGAATGTTTGACACTCGTCTTTAGTTTTATTTACTTACAAAATGTACAAATCTAAATTTTTAAAAAAATGCAGCCGACAATTTCGAGCGATAAAAACAAAAGTGTGAAAAAACTTGCTACCTACTTTACTTAATACACATCAATCAATTAAATTAAGATAATAGACGTTTATTTAAGAATAAAATCATCAAGTACATGTGGTTTAAATAGTAAACTAGGTCTATTCATCTGTAAACTACATGTCTACCATATTACACATCACAAAGGAATGTGACACATTACGTAACCGTACACAATTAGCAGGAGATTTATAAGCGTCATAAAACTCTCCCAGCATGAAGTCCATGCTTCTTGAACATGCCGATTATCTATGAAGTGCATGTTAGGGAACTGGACACCAGGGGGTTGCCACTTTAATAAAACAAGACTGCGCGTTCAATAAACGCTTATGCCCCCGGTGGCATCCTTGACAATATATTCTGAATCTTTTCTTAGTCCAAATTAGGTCAAGGTCAAGGTCAAACTGAGCTTGGGTATTACTGGTGGGTTGGTAATGGTCCAAGGCAATAACTGTATAAGTATAGAAGCATTGTAGTAAGTAGTGTTGATGCTAGACGAAACGGTAAAATCTAGTTAACCAAGAAATAGCCCATTCAAAATATTCTAAGTCCAAATTAGGTCAAGGTCAAGGTCAAAATCAAGGTTGGGTGATATTGATGGATAGGGAATGGTCCAAGGCAACAACTGTATAAGTATCCAAGCATTGGAGTAAGTGGTGTTGATGCTAGACGAAACGGTAAAATCTAGTTAACCAAGAAATAGCCCATTCAAAATATTCTAAGTCCAAATTAGGTCAAGGTCAAGGTCAAAATCAAGGTTGGGTATTATTGGTGGCTAGGGAATGGTCCAAGGCAACAACTGTATAAGTATCTAAGCATTTGAATAAGTGGTGTTGAAGCTAGACGAAACGGTAAAATCTACTTAACCTGGTTACGGACGGACGGACGGGACGATTACTATATGCTCCCGCATCTGTCGATGCCGGGGGCATAAAAAGATCAATGCTACCCGTGTGTGTAACTTGAACATGTGTTTTTGACTTCTGTAACCGCATGATTTTTATATATTATACAAATCACAAAAAATAAAGATAATAGAATTGAATTGAAAAAAAAACAACAAAAAAAACAACAACATCAATGCACCTGGTTTGGTTGATGACTGGATTAACCCTCTCATTACTGAATACCAGTAACATGATGACTATTGCAATTGCAAACAGTTGTAATCCAGACCAGGCTGCAAAAATGTCGGATTCATAGAGTATGTCTCTTGAAATATAGTTTACCCCTTTTTCAAATTAAGCTCTTTATGACACATTTTACCTTTTCTCTGCATGAGGATCATCAGAGAGAGAGAGAGAGACAGACAGACATTCATACAGAAAGATGGAGACAGAAAAGAAGAAGCGAGAGACTGACAGACAGAGATAAGAGAAAAACAGATAGACAGAGAGACAGACAAGAGGCAAACAGACAGTGGCAGAGAAATATAGACACACACAAACTTCGTAGGTAAACGAAAAAATACGTTTTTCTCTCATTTTCAAAACCTCACTAAACTAACAATTTATAAGCTATCGCCTCAAATTTTGTACTACGCGTAAGATCATGGTCTAATAAAACATCTGTATTAAAATTTATAACGAAAAGATGACATTAAAAGCGTTTCTATAAACACCAAACTTCGTAGGTAAACGAAAAAATACGTTTTTCTCTCATTTTCAAAACCTCACTATACTAACAATTTATAAGCTATCGCCTCAAATTTTGTACTACGCGTGAGATCATGGTCTAATATAACATCTGTATTAAAATTTATAACGAAAAGATAACATTAAAAGCATTTCTATTAACACCAAACTTTCGGAAAAACGTTGTTTTCTAGCCGCCAGCGAGCGCCGCTGATTGACCGATTTTCAACGACACGATAAATCGCGAGCCGGCCGGATACTTCTCCAGGTATAATTCCTCCATGGTACTAATAACACAGAGAGAAAAACTTCTTGATGCTGATTCATGTATCTATACTACAAGCTTCTTGACGCTAATCCATAGCTCTGTGTGTATCTATTGCGTAATTTTACTTCAATATACTGAAATGTAAATCTTATATAATAGTACAACACATAAATTAGGTTTCAGTCAGAAAAAAATAGTTTATTATAGTAATAATGCTTCTTGACGCTTCGTGTCGCTTCTTGACGCTAATTAGGGAGACCAGTGGTAGAGGGTCTCCTTGCAGTGTGGGAGGTTTCGGGTTCAATACCCGGACGAGTCAAACAAGTTTCAACAATCTTTCGCATAAACCACCTGCATAGCTCAGTGGTAGAGGGTCTGCTTGCAGTGCGGGAGGTTGCGCATTCAATCCCCGGACGAGTCAAACCAAAGACTTAAATTTTGGTAGTATCGCTATTGACCCGTTTACCGTGGACATCCTATTACCGGTGATTTCCGAGTATTCCGCATATAGCGCCGCTACGCCCATGTGTAAAATCGTAACTTCCGTCTATCTTTCGGCTGCTACTCGAGGCTTATGTGTATCAAGCAAAAAAGTCTTTTCTGAGGGAAATTGTGCATTTTTAATGAATTCCACAAGAAAAAATCATTTCCCCCCCCCCCCCATATAAAACATTTAACCTAATTGTATGGTGCTATTTTCAATATATCAAATGATTTAATTCACTACAAAAAAAATTGTTGACTAAGGGGTATGACCGTGACGTCACGCGATGGATATAAGGCTTCTTACTGGCATAAACCTCTGACCAATACTGAAAAACAATAAAATAAGCTCGATCTTATCTATGAGCAAAAAAATGTTTTCCAAGCTTTTTTGTTTGTTTTGGTCTCATTTTAATATTGACAGATCTAATTTCCAGTAAAGGACATTCATTGAAAAATGGTCTGATATTTTTCCTTTAGATTTCCTTTTCCCCCAACAAGATAAAAAGTTCACAATAGATATAGTAAATTGTGCTCAGTGCGATGTATGTCAGCATTGGACACTTTCAAAATATTGTTAAAAAATTAGAGTGCTTTGCAGAGGTGACATATTCCACTGCCCCTACTGTGAAAAAATGTGATGGAAAATATTACAATATTTCAGTTAAAAATCGTGTTTACAGATAGCTTTCTTAATAATATTCGATAGAAGTTCAAGCCGATATCTGAAAAAAATACCGGGTGTCATGTTACCTGATCACCGAGTAGCCAAACAAACATGGCGGCACACTCGCTACGGTTGACCATGATTATTTTATGTCAAATTATGGGTGTATCTATCTATCTCTCGTGTAGTGCCGACCCCTCTCTCGAGTGTTACAGGCACGGGTGCGCGTCGGAAGTGTTAGTATAAGAAAAGTGAGAGTTTAAGAACCTGACATTGAATATCAAGTAGTGTGAAGATAAAAGAGAAAGCACTGTTAAAAGGTTATCAAGTGAAGAGTAAAAGTGAAGGTTAAAATC
Source organism: Gari tellinella (assembly GCA_922989275.2). Lineage (NCBI taxonomy): Eukaryota > Metazoa > Mollusca > Bivalvia > Cardiida > Psammobiidae > Gari > Gari tellinella. The sequence goes on from OV277856.1 coordinate 48,093,303, forward strand.
ATTGGTTTCCAGGCTAATACTGTATGCTAACCACTGCCCTCTTGAACTGTTCAAGATCAGGCAGGGTTACAATTTGACAAGGTAGCTGGTTCCATAGGGTAATGCAGTGGGGAAAGAAGGAAAACTTATGGTAGTCTGAGTGAACCTGTACTTGTCTGAGAGAGAGTGGATGCATGTGCCTTGTTACACGTGAAGGTGTCTGTATGTATTGTGGGAGATTGATGGCTACTATGTTGTGATATATCTTATAAAACATGATGAGCCGCGCATCAAATCTCCTGTGCTCCAGAGACCTCCACCCTAGTTCTCTCTGCATCTCTGTGACACTCGAGAGAGGGGAAAAATTGTTCTTGACCCACCTCAGGGCCCGCCTCTGTACCTGTTCCACCTTTTGGACATATGTCTTAGTATAGGGACACCAAATTGTTGAAGCGTATTCGAGTTGGGGACGAACTAAAGATTTGTAAGCCAATTCACGTACTTTTTGATTATGGGTAGTGATATTTCTTTTGATGAAACCCAGAGAATTATTGGCATTGGTTGTTATCCTGTTTATGTGTGTGTTGTAGCTTAGATTTGAAGATAGATCAAGACCAAGATATTTAGCATGTGGAACTGGTTCGAGAAATTGGCCATGAAGAGAGTATTTATTTTGGATGACAGTTTTGTTTTTGGTGATGTGTAGAACTTGGCATTTGGAGGGGTATTTATATATTGAAGCTGAAAAACATAAAGAAATGTTTACTTTATATGTTTAATATCCTTTTGAGTTAAAAACCATATTATTTGATAAGAAATAGTCAGACGAATCCTTAGATCACCGGTAATTGGGTGAACCTGGATAATGGCTTCCCTGCTTGACGCTCAGGATCTGGGTTAGCATTACGACTAGTTCGTCTGTGTCAAGATAAAGTGACCGACAGGATACAGTCCTGGTACGTCCCCTAAAGTGCCCCTTCTCATAATCATCAATCAGGATGGAGAGAAATAAGAAGAAGAACTGATGGCACTGCGTACAAAACAAGTCACGAAAACCCATTACTTTACAAAAAGATCGCCAATGAAGGATAATAATTTTCTACATCTTTATGTATTTTTTCCTACTAATGTGTGTGCATTTAATATCACTCACCCTTTTCTTTTTTCCCATTTTAGAGAAATATGAAATCAACAAAAACGTGTTCTCTATGTGCAGACTGCACGCGTGTTTGTTTATAAATAGACGAATGCAGACTGCTTTCGAACATTTTATCAATTTTGAGGTAAACACTTGATGATTTTTGAGAATCAGTCTGATACCGGTGTCGTACATGTTTGTTCTCGATTAGAAAATCCAAATTAGTGACCAACACAGAAAATGTGCAAAAGACAAACAAAAGTTCCGGAAAATCAACAAATCTGAGCACCATAATTTACCCCCGGATAGAAAGGTAAAATACACCTTTAGTTTAAAGTGGCATTTACTTGGTGTGTCATAAAGGAATTGATCATTTAACATCCTGATTGGACAATTTGACAGTCGCCCTCGGTTTGTTTCGGTTGGGCGCAGATGATGAGATGTAGGCCATTCTACATGTTGTACAGTGTCACTGCAGAATAATGTTCAGTATTTGAATAATTCAGTAGATATTGTCATGGCTGCCAAAATCTTTATCAGCATATTATCACATTAATTATGCTGAACTCCATATAGAGACTGCATGATTTTATGGGATTCCCTGGGTGCCATATTAAATTAATTCAATAATTGCCATATATCTTGCTTTGAGTTTGACTTCCTACACACTAAGCAACACAGGATACAGCGCATGGCAGCAACACGTTGAGCATGACGGTTTACGGACGTTTCGCTACCCCGGACGTTTCGCTACAGTCGTTTCGCTACCCAACCTAAAGTCGTTTCGCTACCCCGAATGTTTCACCACCCAATATTTATAATAGGGAAATCAAATGATTTTGTAGTATTTATAAATAGAAAGTGAATTTAAACCGTAAATAAAGAGAAAACAATATTATTTGATGAATATTTAAGGTTCATGTAATGTCCCTGTATGAGAAAGAAATACCCAAATTTGAAAAGTTGCATTACTCAATAACTATACCACATTGGCTAAAAATATTTGCACACAGTATAAATAATTAGTCAATGAAAAGGAGCATGCCTAAATTTTCATTAATATAAGTGTACTTGTGATGTCAGAAGATCCAAAAGTAACGAACATGGAGTGAAAATAGCCTCTTCAGCAGAATATATCAAATCACTTAATGGCACGTATTTTCGGAAATCTGGTAGAATACATACAAGGAACCCATTACATACTGGGTACTCCTACACAGAATGTCTTACAAAAGTCAGTAAGACCCTTGTAATTGGCCCTTAGAATACCCCATGCTTGATTCAAGGGCAGCCATTTGCATTTTACAAATTTGTAGAAGTTTGCCAACATTTAAAGTCCATTTACTCCAAATCTACAAAACCGATTGACAATTGTTATATACGTGCGGACAGAGAAAAGAACAAGCAATATGATTGATGGAATGTCACTCACCCGAATCACTGCAGTTAGACAATATATCCGTTCAATTATATCCAGGTCAAAGAAATATGTAATTTGTCCAACACCTCGACTTTTCCGATTAATCCGCATTTTCTCATTTTTTAATATCCATATTTTCAACTTTTATTTCAGTACACTATTGTTGTTTGGTACATAAACAATAAAATAAGTACATTGCGCATTACTTTCGATCATAAATTCCTCCGAATGTCACGATTCTTTAGCGGATTACTTGCGCGAAAGTAAATCCGTCCCTGTACAGCTGACCTTTGTTTAAGGAAAATCAAGAGTTTGTCCCTTTAAATCACCTTTTTACACCCATTCAAGTATTCCACATCTTTCCGGCTATTGTAATGTTGATTAATATTTCACTTTGCATTGCGATCTCTATTATATAAAGCTTACATTGTTGTAAAACTATTCAAGCCTTTTGCAGGTACAGGGTTAGATTCTTATGTATATACTATTGCACGATTTGGACAAGGCTTTCTATGGTGTCCTAGTAGGGACACAACCGACGATTTCGTTGGGCAGAGACACACAATTCTTTTTTGTCCTTACTACTTTTTTCATGTATATTCTGCTTCTGCATTTCACACATACACACACATTAAAATACTGTAATAGTTCATGAGTATAATTATGCAACTACCACCCTGATAGCCTTACTTCAGTAGTTGTAAGAATTTAAAAACAATCATAAGGGCACAGATATTTGGAAATTTAGTCAGAAACAATCATATATTAGTTTATCTGATGCTCAATTTGGTTTTCGTTCTAGGGGATCCTGCGTTTTACAGTTAATTGAATACATAGATGATTAGTCCGTTACATTGAGGGTGATAGAATTTGGGAAAATATATTGTATATTTAGATTTTGTCAAAGCTTTTGAGAGCATAGTACATTAACGTTTTCTCGCAAAGTATCAGTATTTGGTATCAGAGGGCCAGTTTTGTCATGGAAACGTGACTTTTTTACTGGACGTAGGCAATATGTATCTGTGAAAGGACCCTGGTATTTTTCGTGGAAAGACATTTTAAGTAGGGTACCCCAGGGAATTGTCCTGGGACCCATATTATTCATATGTTTATAATAGATGACCCCTACCCCTGAAGTTATACGTAGTTTTGTGAAATTATTCGCTTATGGTACCAAACTATACAACAAAGACATTAAAATTGATATTATCCAGCACGACTTAGATGCCTTACACTTAGTCAAAGTGGCTGTTGCGTTTTAATGTGAAAAATTACAGAACCATACACTTTGGAAGAGACAACCAATATTACCAGTATACTTTGAACTTAGCGGACATTGAGTCTGCTAGTGAAAAGGGGGATTTAGGGGTAATATTTTAACAGGATTAAAAAGTAAGCAGTCATATAGCTGAAAAAGATAACCCTTAATAATCAGAATGTATGATTACATTGCGAAAAGCTATTTCATAATTTTGTACAAAGCACTCCTCAGGTCAATATGGAGACACTATTATCATGTATTATGGTATCTATTCTTAAAAGAAGTGTTTAAAAATTATGTAAGCCTACCAATAAGCGTCTCCTCGATTGTCAACCTTACATGTACCGAAAGATTGGTTTTCAAAAATTGCTTGGTTATCGACGAAGCCGTGGTGACATGATACAAAGTTGAAAATTATTTTAAGAAATGGAGGATATACATATAGAAAGATTTTACCTTAAAAATATTTTTTGAATTAAAAAAAACATCATTAAGTTTACAACACTTTTCACAGAGATATGAACAACCGATCTCACTTCAGTTTATATAGAATTAAAAATAATAAATTTTGTTGATACATTTAAATATGCCGGATGAATTATTTTCGAAGCTTCAATGTCATAGTCATGTGTTTGTGTACTTCATTGGATTAGAATCAAATATTGCATACTGTTTCAGGGCTCTGGCTAGGCCAAAATTTTAGGGAGAAGTGACTTCTCTCTGAGCTGAAAATAGGGAGAAGTGCAGAGACTTAAGGGAGAAGTTGTGTTATCAGCTAAATGAATGGGATCACACCCTACTTACAATATTAGAGTAAACCAGTGATAACAGTTCTTAAAGCAGCAGGTCTTTCAGTCAGCAATGACTTCATACTTGTTACTTTAATTACTAAAAATCAAAGCAATGTTGAGATAAAGTTAAAAGAAAACATCTATATACAGTCATATTTTTCAGATTTAATGCAAACAACTCATATAAAAACCCAATGCACATAAATTCAAAGTACTGTACTACTGTAGTACATAGTGTTGAGATAGTGTTGAACTAGGTGCAAATTTCACATCCCCATCACTGGTCCATGCTGCATAGTCACTTCGCTAAAGCTATGTGGTTGCCTGGTTGGTGTCTCTAACAAATTCAGAGCAAGTCCATTAGCCTTACTGATCTTTCCCTCAAAGAGCATTTGCATATTGGCATCAACATGTTGAGCTGAAAAATATAAATACATGTATATCTATAAAAACAAAGTGAGTTTAGAAACATCTGAAAGTTAAATCATGCCATCAGCGCATTTCTTGTCTTGTAAAATATACGAATAATCAGGTGTACATCCCTATTAAACTATCTCTTTTAATTTAAATCAAGCTGCTTTTTTTTCTCCCTCTCTCTTTAAATAACTAAGTTCTTATCTTGTATTCGATACATACAAGCTGCATGTCTTGTGTGATCAGTGTTTTTGCACTAACTTTGTAACCAGTGAGTTAAGCATTGTTTTAATTTCACAAGTGTAACGATTATTGATTTATACTTAATGGTTGTTTATATAGTAATTAATGCTACATACCTTCTCAAACATCGAGCCAACTACATAAGTGTGTGATCCCTTCACTGGTTGCTTCCACAGGTTTAGTAAGTGCCAGTCATTATCACTTCGAAAGCTTCTAAAGCTTATCAAAACAAACATGCCGCCATATGCATCAATGATTGTATCCTGGTTGTAAACTTCGCCCTGATTGGCTGGTTGATGTTTTAAGCGCTTTCATTGGTTAAGACGTAACATCCTCCAACTGACATACATAGTGGTGTGTTTTGAAGCGTGTTTATCCCACCCTGCTGTGTAAACAAACGATGACAGCGATAGGGGTACAGATTTATTGGCGATCTTGATTTGTTAGTTAGGCTAATTGGCCTTGTTTATTTGGCGAAGTGAATTTCGCTCTCACTTCCGGAGAAGGCGAAATCAGGACAATTAAGGCGACTTAATCGCCCTAGTCGCTCCCTAGCGAGAGCCCTGCTGTTTAATGAATAATTCAGTTGAGAGGGGTCGAAATGGAATATTCTTAATAATTAGAATGACCACACAGCATCTGGAAACAAACATTTGCTTGATGCGCATTTAAAGTGATGTTAAAAAAGCACTAGTAACCACTGTTCCCTCCATTTTACGGATACATTGCAGAATACGTCCCCTCATTGATTTTACGTAACGTTTCAAATACGTTGCCATTCCGAACAAAATGCACTTGGGAGGTCATTATGGTATAAATTTGATGATTTGACCCGACCTTGTTATCAAATACATCTGATATGTGTTCTATGGGGCTCATGTCCCAGGATAAAACAGGCCAAGGCAGGACGTTAATGTATTTTTAGCAATAAATTGTGTGGTGATAAGCGCCGTGTGATGCTTTATACATGTATTGTCAAGCTGAAAATGCCAGGTCCTTCCTTTCTTTTGCATTAATCGAATCACTGTGCTATTTAAAACATTGATGTAACGCTGAGCATTGGCATTTTATTGAATAATAACCAAGTCAATTTCCAGAGTTCCCATTTTCCAAACCCAGACCATAGCGCTGCCACCACCCATTATGTCTCTCTCAAACATATCGTTCTCCACGGTCACTCCTTCTTTTTGCGCATTGAGGCGAGAGATTCTCTTGCCTTCGCGGTAATGAATATAGCGCTGTTTACAGTGAAACACCTGTATCTGCGCACGTGCAAAGTAAGGAACACGTTGGCAAGCTTAGACGCATAAAGAGACCTGGTATTTGAATAGCAATTGTGTAATCGTTATACGCAATGAAGTCATTATAATCATGTATATATCTTGCAACATGCGTTAAAACACAGTTATAGAAGAATTCTAGGAAGAGGATGGGCTTATAAAGAAGCAGACAACGATTCTCAGTGTATTCTCAAGGTATAATTCAGTTAAAAAAGGATGAAAAAAATAATACAGTCTGCATATTTATACATGTAATAATGTTTGACAGAGGCTCGTGTTGCCCACCATACTTTGGAAAAAATAAGTAGTCCCCAATGGAAAAATAGTGTTGTCCTTGAAAATTGTCGAATATTCCATGACTTCTTCTGTTGTTATTTGAGTGGATTTCGTCAGGATTTTGGTCCTACTACCTCATGTAAAGCATATTCTTCAAGATAGAGGAAGGATTTGTTGAATTTCAGTACAGAAAATTTGCTTCACATTTTGGTGCAAATCCAAACATATTGTTCAAAATCAAGATACACAGTTTCCCTTTCAAATTGTAAGCTATCTCATAAGCTTGTTCATTTCAATACGAACATTTTGATATGAAATTATGCAATATTGCTCCATAAATGACCAAAAAATCACCCTTCAAAAATGCACCAAAAAACACTTTACAAGAACCTTAACAAAGTAAACTTGAATTAAAGGAGAAATAAAGTTATGTTTAATGCACGCGCGATGATAAGTACAAAATAGAAAATTATTGAATCTGCAGTAATTAACACTCAGATAATCAATTTAAACCATTTATAAAAGTATAGAAAAATTAATATCATTTGATGATTATTTACCAAAATTGGTACTTGAATTAAATGAGAAAATAAGCTAAATTTCAAAGTTAAAAATGTGTATGTTTATTTAAGGTGGTTCGACAGCGGGCGGCCCTTATCTCGAGTTCCGGAAATGCTGATGACTTTCACCTGATCTTTGCGGCACATGCTTATAGTAGAAAATTCAGATAAAGAAAAGTTTGATCTACTCTAGTGTCATCTCTGTTAGCGCAGTGGCTACGGTGATTGACTTGCAATCCAAAGGTTCTGGGTTCGATTCCCACTCGCTTCAAAACTTCTTTTTTTAACAAATTGTCCGATTTTAGTGACTAGTCAATTCATAACGCAGTGATCAAAGGACAGGCTATGTTTAGTCACGTAATAATGAATAGTATCAGATGCAAGTTTAGTCAAGTGACACCTACATTTGTGAGGATTTATAGCCTATATGACAGATGGCAGCTTAACACAGGACATAAGTAATGCTAAAAGAAAGATCCTAAAAGAGCTTTTATGCATTACTTTTGTTATGCATTAAGCAGTCACCTGCCTTTAAAGATCTACAGGCTACCATATCCAATGGTCCCTTTTTACAGGTTTGACTTATGGTATTATTTAGAGCTGACGGCATTTTAAAGTTGATCTCAAGGGAGGTTACTCGTTTTGTGTTAACATTTTGTCAGAATTTCAGGAAATCATGTATAAAATGTAAATTCTACTGTAGATTTTCATTAAATTTTTGTGACTAGTAGAATTAAGTCATACCGGTATCTATCTAATGAGAGTAAAATTAGTGTATGTTAAACAGCTAGCTTTTTTGTAATTTGAGATTTTCAGAATTTGACTTTTTTAAAATATTGATATTTCCAGGAAATATCTTATGAAATACTTTTGTTTGCCCAATATCTTATAGTCTATGTACAGTTTACTTGAATGTACAGAGATTATTGAGTTATATCATTTTATAAAGAAAATATTCCTGTTTATTACAAAAGGAGCTTTTCTCGACAAAAGGTCCTCTCAGAAAAAAACGGCACTGTAACTTTTTTTATCTTAACGATTTTTCACTCTTCATATGGTAAATTTCAATTTAATCAAGGTTTCAAAGAATTCTGACACAGAATAAGCTGACCTGCGAACCACCTTAATGCATGCACGTGAAAAATATTGAATCTGTAGTAATTATAACTCCGAGAATCTATCTAAATCATTCGTAATGAAAAATTAATATCATTTGATGATAATTTACCAAAATTAAATTGAATTAAATGCGAAAAAATTTCATAGTTAAAATCGTGTATGTTTATTTAATGCTTGCGCGATGAGAAGTGCAAAATAGATAAGAGATTGTTTTTCTCAGTAAATTATGCTGGCATGGTAATTAATATAATCATCTGTTATCATGTTAATGGCGAACTTTTGGACAATTCTGATAATTCATGTTTATCTTGGTGGCAACAGTTTGGAGCCTGATCAGACGCCGGGTTACAGGGCGTCTGATATGGCTCCAAACTGTTTGCACTGCAAATAATAGTTTTAGCGTAAACGCGTTTATTGGGGAAAAATAACGTTTTCTCCACTGCATAAATAGTATACGGGGTAATGGGTTAATTGAAAGCATTAATGCATTATATGTGCTTATGTGTGTTTCGTTCTGTCTATAGAATTTAATGAAACAATAAAGTGGATTACGATAGAATATTTACTTTTTTAGCTCACCTGGCACGAAGTGCCAAGGTGAGATTTTAGGATCGCTGAATGTCCGTCGTCCATCGTCTGTCTGTCCAATGTCCATCCATCCGTTCACAATTGTTCGTTAACACTCTAGCGCCCACAAATTTCATCGGATCTTCATGAAACTTCATGACAATGTTTGTTTTGATGAAATCTAGGTCAAGTTCAAATGTGGGTCATGTCCGGTCAAAAACTAGGTCACTAGGTCAAATCATAGAAAAACCTTGTTAACACTCTAGAGACTACAAATTTCTATGGATCTTAATGAAACTTGTTCAGAATGTTTGCCTTATTGATATCTAGGTCAAGTTCGAATGTGGGTCATGCCCGGTCAAAAACTAGGTCACTAGGTCAAATCATAAAAAAATCTTGTTAACACTCTAGAGACTACAAATCTCAATGGATCTTAATGAAACTTGATCAGAATGTTTGCCTCATTGATATCTAGGTCAAGTTCGAATGTGGGTCATGTCCGGTCAAAAACTAGGTCACTAGGTCAAATCATAGAAAAACCTTGTTAACACTCTAGAGGCTACAAATCTCAATGGACCTTTATGAAACTTAATCAAAATGTTTGTCTTGATGATATCTAAGTCAACTTCGAATGTGGGTCATGTCCGGTCAAAAACTAGGTCACTAGGTCAAATCATAGAAAAACATTGTTAACACTCTAGAGGCTACAAATCTCAATGGATCTTAATGAAACTTGGTCAGAATGTTTGCCTCATTGATATCTAGGTCAAGTTCGAATGTGGGTCATGTCCGGTCAAAAACTAGGTCACTAGGTCAAATCTTAGAAAAACCTTGTTAACACTCTAGAGGCTACAAATCTCAATGGATCTTTATGAAACTTGATCAAAATGTTTGTCTTGATGATATCTAGGTCAAGTTCGAATGTGGGTCATGTCCGGTCAAAAACTAGGTCACTAGGTCAAATCATAGAAAAACCTTGTTAACACTCTAGAGGCTACAAATCTCAATGGATCTTTATGAAACTTAATCAAAATGTGTGTCTTGATGAAATCTAGGTCAAGTTCGAATGTGGGTCATGTCCGGTCAAAACTAGGTCACTAGGTCAAATCTTAGAAAAACCTTGTTAACACTCTAGAGGCTACAAATCTTATTGGATTTTTGTGCCACTTAGTTAGAATGTTAGAATGTTTGCCCAATTGGTATCTAGGTCAAGTTCGAATATAGGTCATGTTGGGTCAAAAACTAGGTCACTAGGCCAAATCAAAGAAAAACAGTGTTAACCCTCATATATATGTAAAGTGGTGATCCTGGCTCACCCTACCTAAAAAATTATTTTTTTTACTCTCTCCCACCAGACCAAAAAAAAAAATTTACAAACTCTACCACCCCTAAAAAAAATAAAAGAAATTGGATCACCACTTTACATATATATAATTGCGAGTACTGCTCTCGATCACCTCCTAAAAAAAATTACAAACTCTCGAACACCCCTAAAAAATTACAAACTCGGCCACCCACTAAAAAACCAGGAAGGGTTAACCCTCTACTCCAGTAGCCTATTTTTGCTTTAGCATTACTTAAGCATTACTTTAGCATTGCTTTAACATTGCTTTATCATTACTTAAGCATTGCTTTAACATTGCTATTTTTTCTAACATTACTTAAGCATTGCTAAATTTCCTAACATCAAAAAATCCCTTTAAAAATGAAACAACCAAGTGCCCCAAATTTATATCCAGATTTAGCGCAGCCTATAAGCTCTCGAGTTGAAGATGGACAAAATTATAGATTACAAAAAATATCAGAGATAGAGAAAACATTAATTAATGAAAGGGATATTAGAAAATCATTAAATAAAAAATATAAACGAGGAATAAATATTACTGACGGAATTGATACCATACTAATATCGGCAAGTGTTATTTTAGCAAGTATTGGAATAGCTGTTCCCATTACTTTTCCAGTAGCTATTGTTTGTGGAGGGTTAGGTATATCTGTTAAATTAATCAGACGTAAATTAATGACAAAAACACAAAAACATTCTAATGTTCAAACAATTGCAGAAAGTAAATTAAATAGTATTCATGATATTGTTTCTAAGGCTTTACAAGATGGAAATATTAGCGAGGAAGAATTTAAAACTATTTTAAATGAAATGGAGAAATATTATGAACTAAAAAAAGAGATCAAAACAACAGCAATGAAAAATGTTGAAATAACAGATGAAGAAAAAAAAAAATTAATCGAAAAGGTGAGAATGGAAGCAATGAGTACTATAGAAAAAAGTTTAAAAACTGTATAATTTATAATATTTATAATCAAGAAAATCCACCCGCATATTCTTTACATTAAAATGGCTGAAGAATTTGATTTTGATAATCCCGGTTATGATGAAGATGATAATAATGAAGAAGAAGAAACAGAAACATCTTTTATGGATGAACAGCAATTTCAAACAACTTTGAATACTCAATATAAAGCATTAGATAATCTTACAGGCGTCGATAAGGAAAGACAAACGAGAGCAACCACACAATTTTATATATCACAATTTTTTGAAAGAAATCAAGAACCAATGAGAGAAGGTAATTATTATATTAAATCTGATAAATATGGTAGACCTGTGTTTGGTGTAGAGATTGATGACAAAGAGTATTCCTTATCATTTTATAGGTCATCAAAACCTAATGCTACAATGCAATACTATTCATTTGATACACTTCAAGTAAAATATGGCGTTGATTTTATTAGACATGGTTTAGGAGTATATGATTATGCCCCCCACGCTACTCGAAAAAGAGCAGGTATAGCAGAATTACAGCAATTAATTAAACCAAGAAATAAAATTGATAATGCAGCAGAAAACATACCATTACAGGATATATCTTCCCAACAAGAAGCACAAGAATTATTAAATTCAACTATCGATTCAGAAACAGCAGTGAAAGAAATAGTAACAGTATTTAATAATGAAACAGGAACACAAACAGATATAGAAAAACGAGAAATGGATGGTATCCTCAAAGCAATGACATCAGTTAAAGAAGAGCTTGCAAATGGATTAGGAAAACTTAATGAAACCAATAAAGACTTAGCAAAAGAAAAGGGAAAATTAGAACAGGCTAAAGCAGACAATGAGGAATTTCAAATAGAGAGAATAAAAAGTAGAATAAGAGATTTGGAATCTGAGAGAAGTGCAAGACTGGAAGCAATTAATATTAATAAAGATAAATTACGTAGTCAAGTGAATAGAATAAAAGATACCATACATAAAATATTGAATGAAGACACAACATTAGCTGAAAGAATAAAAACATTATTCAGAGAACTAGGAATTACAATTGCTAGTATTTTAACTGCTTTTGGAATGATTATTGGTGTAATTGTTGAAGCTATTATCCCAGGAGGAGGCGGCGGCGGCGGATCTGTAAATCCTCCATCAAAAGGTGGCATAGGAGATTGGATAAAGAAACAATTAGATAATATTGGTAAATTACTTATTAAATTAGCTGGAAAAGCAGCATCAGCATTACCAGGTATAATAGGTTCTATTGTGTCATGGTTATTAACATCAACAGGAAAAGCTATTAATTGGTTTGCAAATAATCTCTGGGCTTTAATTGTTTTAGCTACTGGATTATTATACACAGTAGCAACAAAGTTAATGATAAATAAATAAAATGGTAAGACCTACTGCAATACTCCCTACTATTATTGCTTTTTTATTACCTTCATGTTCATCACTGAGCGCAAGCGAATCATCCGTGTTTCTATAAACATCAGTGTTTTTAACAACATCAGTTGGTGTTTTAACAATGTGTTGTTTCATATATGAATTAAAGAATCCGGGTATATTTGCCGCTTTAGTAACCCATTCTTTAGGTAACAAATGTTCTTTTGCATAATTTGTAATCTTACTGTAATCTATTGAACTAACTTGAACTGGTTGTGTTTGTTTAGTCTTTGTTCCGCTCAGTGATTCTACATGTTTTTTACCAGAGGCTTCGCGAGGTGGAACAGGTTTAATATTAATATCGCTATTTAACCCTAGTTCTTGTTGGTCTGTTGCAACAACAATTTCATTATTATAATCTTGAATTGTCCCTATTCTTAATTCCATATTACTAGGAGACATATATAAGTCTACCCCGTATACAAAATCAACTTTACTTTTTGCATATTTTAATGTATTTTGATATCTTGTAATTTGACCAGGTAAATCAATAGGACTATTAATAGAATCCTCAATATCTACTAGGAATTGTTTTTGTGCATCAAAGGCCGTTCCCGTTCCTAATATACTTGTTCTTGTTTGAGATTGGGATCCGAGGATAGCCCAACAATATGTTCTTATAGATTCGTTTATTCTTTCAATCCCGGCTTGTGTAAAACCTTTTGATGTGTCAAGAATAAAACTAGTCCACGCATCTTTAACACTATCTTCTTGTTGAATATAATCTATATGATATTTCTTAGGATCCGCATAATGGCATGTAAAAACGCCGCAAGTTCTATCTCCCTGTACTTCAGCTCCAAATGTCATCTTAGTTAAATCTAATATGGTCGATGTTTTATGTATTATTTTTTTCCAAGATTTATCATGTCTATAATCCATTCTGTCGTATGCAACATGGCCAGTAATATGTACAACTCCAAGACCATCGCCATTTGGATATATCTTTTGTCTCCAGTCTGTATTAGGATTTACATTAAATTCTTTACATATACGTTCATAAGCTCCCCGGTCATAACTATTGTTAAAAGCATTCCAGCTTCCGTTTTGTGGTAGAGCAATACCTAATTCCTTCAGTATCCTTCTTGTTTGGTAATAAATATGGAATAAAAATAGAGAACCAACTAGTTTGTTATCTTCATTTAGGTGATTATTGTAATCTACGCCACAACCTGTAGTAGCGCACCATATTGCAAAGTTAACTTGATTTTGATAGAATAAAAAACAGTTTGTATTCCATCAGTTTACTATTGCTTCTGATGCTATATGAGGTAATTTATATTTAGAAAATAAGTCAGGGAAATCTGCATTGAAACTTTTTCCAGCGGCACTGTCGCGCCTTCCATCTTCCGCTATAACAATTGATTGTTTTATAATATTAATATTTTTTTTATTATATACACCACCAGGTTTATATTGAGCTTTACTATTATACCGGTAGGCTTCGGCAGTGCCGGTAGGCTTCGGCAGTGCCTCTGGACTCGATAGCATGGGCCTATAGTTAACGTTACTATCATACCGGAAGTTCTCGTAAAACTTTTTATTAATTGGCATTTTTTAATCTTAAAAAATGGGGCATCATACAATTTCAAATATTGATAAAACTATTAATTTACAACAATATATTGATAATAGAAAAGGCTATAAATGTGTTGGATTAAAATGTATTACATACGGCATAGGTTGGTATAATATTGTTAATGAAAATATACAAAAGAAGGGCGAGAGCCCTATTCAAATTCCAGATGGTTATTATAGTTTTCAACAAATTTCAGATTTATTTAACACTTTTGATATTACATTATCTGTAAATGAAACGAATGGTTTTACAAGTTTAAGTTCAACTAATGAATTGAAGTTAAGTAAAGGTTTGTGTGAACTTTTAGGATTTGTTAATAAACATACATTTGATGCTAATGAAGAACACAATGGTAATAAATGTTTAGATTTAGCTATCTATAAATCGTTGTATGTTCATCTGGAACAAATTAACACTTCTTATAATTATCTTGATAGTATGCCGAGTACCTTATTAGCGGTTATTCCAGTTGAAAATAAAGAATTTGGAGATATAATAACAATTAGATTGGAGCATCCAGAATACAAACGTTTAATAAATGACACTATATCAGAATTAAAAATAGAAATCAGAGATGAAAATAATAAAACAATAATTAATCCCTTACCAACTAGTTGTGTTTTAGAAATCACTTCTTCAAATTTATTCTAATAAAATGAGTATATTTGGAACGAAAAAATCACAGAAACTAAGTGACAACATTGAAACTTTAATAATGCATGTTCGAGATTTACAAAAGAGAGTGAGCGAAGCCTCCGGTACCGAAGGCTCCGCTAAACCAATCACTGATTTAGAGCAAAGAATTTCAGAATTTCAACAAAAAGTTCATGATAGTAGAAACACTATGCTTGAACAAATAAATACACAAGGTGAAAGATATAACCAACTTCAAGATAAAGTTCGTGAAATGATTATCAACCATAGATTATTATATAACAAAGTAGAAAATATTCCTGATAGAAAGGTAATAGCCATAATCGCAGAGAGTAAGGGTTCAATTTCTAAAAATAAAGCATTTAGTTTTGGTAATGGAGGTAGAGAAGTAAATTCAGGCTATGTTATGAATTTTCGAGGTCAAATATTAGGTATTTCATTATCAAGTACAAGAACAAACAATGATGATGTATCTGTTGCAGTGGCTGTTAATGGAAAAACACTACTAAGTTATGGTATAAATTTGAACAATCTCACAAGAAAGTTTGATAATTTTGATACACCATTAATTATTAATGCTCAAGATGTAATTAATTTTGTTGCTACAAATAATAATCCTGGATGTGAAAATACAGTAGTGTCGGCAGTAATTGAATTATTTTTTTAAAAATATTAACTGACAGGTTATCACTATTTTTATCCTTTAAAAATGTCAACTTATGGAGAAAAATTAAATCCCTACAGAAAAATAAGAGAACCTAGAGGTGTAAAAGGTATTCGTCAAAGCGTTGTAATAACTAATAATCCTTCAACTATTGATCAGAATCAACATTTATTAGTAAGATTCCCTAATTTAAGTAATAATGATGTTATTGTTCCTAGAACAGTCAGATTAGCATTTGAAATTGAAATAAACGGTAAAAGTGATGCAAATGCAACAGTTTATCAAAACATTGGAAGATCTATCATCAAGAAAACAACAATACGAATTTCAGGTAACGAAATTATGTCAATTGATGATAGCGATATATATCATAATTATGTCGATTTATGGAAGACACCAACCGAACGTGTTAACATGGTATATCAAGGTATTGGTAAAGGCAATATGTTAAAACACAGAGTTGGAGCTAAGGATGCAAGTAATGATAAAGAAGATAAAGCAATAGCTAAAGCATATAAAAACAGATTTTGTATCCCACTTGATTTTGAACTATTAGAAACACATATGCCATTCTATCAAGCGGGACTAGGTGATAGACTTGAATATGAACTTACGTTCAACGACTATGATAAAGTTATTAAGTCAAGTGATACATCAGCAAGTTATACAATTAAAAATATTTGTTTAGAATTTGATATGGTATCCGATACAGAACTTGTTAGACAAATAAGACAACAATATGATGGTAAAATGACTATATTCTATGACCGTGTTCTAAGACATAGAAAAGTGTTAAAGAATAAATCTGATACACTATGGAATATAAATTTAAATGTTCCCGCAAGAAGTATGAAAGGAATTCTGATGCTGTTTGAAGACCCCGAAAGAACAGGCACAGAAATATATTACAACCCTAATATAGAGAAAGTAGAGATTACAATAGAAGGAGTTCCAAATCAACTATACAGTCAAGGAATGAGAGCATATCAGCAGTGGGATGAGATAAATAAATACTTTTGTTTAACATCAAAGAGAAACAAGGAAACAGATAAAATTGCTAAAGACTTATGTTTTGCCAACATAACAATAGAAAAGTATCTTACTAACAATTATGCATTATGGTTAGATTTACGAACAATAGATGATAACACACTCCATGGTTCTGGAAGAAGAGTAGAGAATGCATCTGAAGGAATTACAATTCAAATAACGAAAGAAGCAGGAGATGATGAACCAATAAATATGTATTTGTTTGTCATACAAGATGCACAAATCAATTTTGAAGATGGAAGATTTAAAGAAGTATTATATTAGCGGAGCCGACTTTGACTCCTAGAAAATGGAGCGACAAGCGACTCGCTTGCGCTCGGTGACCAAACTAGAGTTACCAAAATATCCTCATTCCGCTATAATATGTGGACAAACAGGATGTGGTAAAACGGAATTTGTACTTGACCTTTTGGAAGATGAATATTGTAAAGTGTTTAATTTTATAATTATTCTATGCCCTACTATACATTGGAATAAAGCATATAAAAATAGAGAGTGGATAGGCGATGTTAGAAAACCTAAATCAAAAAATATAATCATTGTTAATCCTATTGTTAGCGAAGCCTCCGGTAATGAAGAAGAGAAACTGCAAGAACTACTAAGAATGTTCTTTAATAAGTATGCTGGACAACCAACATTATATATTATAGATGATTGCAGTGCAACAAAAGAATTAACAAAGAAAAGAGATATGCTTTCTGAACTAGCTTTTTCAGGAAGACATGCTGAACAATCAGTATGGGTTATTTCACAGAGATACAATTCCGTTTTAAAAGATTTGAGAGAACAAACAAAATGGTTATGTATGTTCTACACAAAAGACAGAGATAGTTTTGAAAATTGTCTTAGAGAAAATGACGTTATTCCTACTTTAGAAGAAAGACAAAGAATGAAAGAGGAACTAAAAAAAAAGAAGCATCGTAAATTAATATTGAGAACGGATCAACCTACTGGCTATTGGTTGGTTGATTAATGTTTTTATAAACACTGATGTTTTCTGTTAAAAATGATATTAGATTTGTTAATAATTATAACAAATGTTACAGTCTTATCATTATCTGGGTATGTAATATTTAATTATTTTAAACTTAAAAATAAATTATCTGGACATATGATATTTCTAGAGACTCTCCAAGATGATTATTTTAATCTTAAAAATAAATTATATAAAATGAATGTCGAAGAAATATTAAACCAGGAGGGATTACACAAAGATAATACTGAAAGCAGCTACGCGAATAATGAAGATTCCCGAAGGTCCAGTGATAAACAAGAAGAAACAAAACGTGAAAGATTATCAGCTATTGTAGCTGGTGGCAATAGTAAACAATATCTTGGAAGAGAGTTACAACTTTCAGACATTGACACAATGACAATAGAGCACATAAATAAATTATACTGTAGATATGAAGCAAGATTGGGAGCTAGTATGACTAAAACATTAGGTAATTCTTTTATTAATTTGTATGTTATGAGTGTTTCAAAGTATTTTAACGTTGTTAACCCTCCCAAACTAATACAAGACTTGGGGGAAGACCCTTTTATTAATCATGCTTTGACTACTTCATGTTGTGAACTATATTATAGATATGGAATGTATCTTGCTCCTTTTACCGCAATGTTAACAACTGCAAAACATATTGATTTAACTGAAAATATCGAGATAAAAAAAATGAAAGACCCAGATTTTGAGAAAGAAAATATCGATATAAAAAATGGAGCGACAAGCGACCCTACCGGATACGAAGCACACAGTGGATAGCGAAGAAAAAATAAATAGCGAAGAAAAAATAAATAGCGATCTCCCTGAACGGTCGAGTGATTCGCAAAAGCTCAGTGAAGTTTCAAAACCCAAAAATCCAAAACGAGTAGCTGCGGGTAAGAAAGGTGTAGAAGCTAGAAAATTAAAAGCCGCATTAAAAAGAAAAGAAACAGAACGTTTGAAGAAAGAAAATATGGAACTAAAACAAATAACAGCGGAGCCTACGGTAAAAGATACAGATAATGATGCTGTTCAAAATTCAAAATTAGAAATAACAGCGGAGCCTACGGTAAAAAATACAGAACATAAAATAAATGTATATAAAAATTACATACCGCTATGTTTATCAATTTTAGCTGTTGGAATAGGATTTTATTTTTTAAAAAAAAGTAATAAAACTGTTGTTTATAAAAACACTGTAAATCACTCGACCGTTCAGGGAGATCAAAGTGGGGGGAAAAAAGATACAATAAATAGCGGAGCCTTCGGTAAAAAAGAATACGACCCCTTTGAGTTTTAGCGGATTCCCTTGAGTTTTAGCCTTAAATTTTATTGTATAAAAATGGCGTCGGATGAAAAACAAATTGTTAACACTATATATCATGTGGGGGTTGAAACTATATTAGCAGTTGGATATTCAGAAATAGGTAAAAAACTATTTAGAAAACAAGCACCAAAAGTAGATTTTAAAATGGAAGATATTTTAATGTTATCAATTGATTTAGTTCTTGCAACAATAACAAAAGATATGTTAGTTAAACAAGGTATTATTCCGGCTGATATTATGAAGTAAATTTCTATCCCTAGAGGCGGAGCCGAATTCGTCTCCTAGAAAATGGCTAGTGCAGTAGCAATGATGATTGGAGGGGCAGTAACAAATGCATTAGCATTTACTGGTGGTAATTATTTATTTTCACATTTAGGAAAAGATTCTGATAAAGAAAGAGAAAGACATGATAAAGCAATGGAACAATTAGAAAAAGCACAATCTGAATGGAATAAAAAAAGAACTGAAAGATTAGATTATCTTAATAAGGTAATGAAAAAAGAACATCACGCTGAACAAACATTTGATAGTGTTGACCAAGCTATGAAACAATATTATTATATAACTGGAAAAGAAATTCATAGTTTACCACCAAAACCTACATTAAGTGATTTTTATACTCCATCAGAAGATCAAAAGAATAGAGAGATTTCTTTTATTATTGGCGGCATTGTATTAACTGGTTTTGTTGCTTGGAAATTATTATAGACTTTATTTTTTTTATAAAATAAAATAATAATAATAATTAGAAAATATACATAATTGATTTTCTATATTAATAAAATGGGTGAAGTAGAAAAAAAAGATTATGGCGCAAAAAGCAAAAATAATGCACAAATGCAAATAGATATCTCAGAAGAAAAATTTGAATATATGTTAAAAAAACAAAATGAATATAATACAAAGAAATGGTCTGATTTGAAAATTAATAAAATATATACAATAACTGACTATAAAACTGTTAACACAACATATGGTGAAAGTACAATATTAACTCTCAAAGACAATGGAGAAGTGTGGTGTCCTTCACATCTTGCTACTAAAATAGAGGATAAAGAACCACCATTTTATGTCAGACCACTTGGATTTAAAAGATGTAAGAATAACAAGAAGAATAAATACCACGCTTATGATTTAATTTTTTCCTAAGAAATGGAAAAAATATATTATAGTCCTAAAGGATTTTGGAAAGGTAATACAGCTGTTAATAAGTTAGCAAAAGAAGCTAAGGTTAGTGAGAAACAGGCTTTAGAATTTTTAAAGAAACAAGCAGTTTGGCAGATATATTTACCCGCGCCTAAGAAAATTGTTAGACCAAGGTTTGATGTGTCTGCAAAGAATGAGGTGCATCAAGCTGATTTGTTATTTCTACCTTTTGATAGAGTTAAAAATAAAACATATAAATATGCATTGACATTAGTAGATGTAGGGACAAGATATAAAGAAGCAGAACCATTGACATCAAAAGACAGTAAAGAAGTTGCCGCTGCTTTTGAGAAGATTTATAAAAGACATTTGAACTATCCTAAACTATTACAAGTTGACCCAGGTAGAGAATTTATGGGTGTTGTTTCTCAACTAATGGCTAAACATAATGTTAAAATAAGAAGAGGCAGAACAGAAATACACAGAGACCAAGGAATAGTAGAGAGATTTAATAGAACTTTAGCTGAAAGATTGTTTGGTTATCAGTATGCTAAGGAGATTGATACACATAAAAGAAACAGAGAATGGGTTAAGAGATTATCAGATGTTGTTAAGGCATTAAATGTAGAGACAAAAAAACCTTCTCCAATTATAACAAGAAAAGTTGATACTGAAATATGTCCTCAGTCAAATGTTAGATACTTGTATCAACCAGGAGAACAAGAAGGTGGAAGTAGGAAACGTGCAACTGATCCGATATGGTCGGTAGATATACACAAGATTGATTATCATATTATAACACAGGGTATAAGAGTTTATTATTTAAAATCACCAGCACCACAGAGAGGCTTTGTCAAAGAAGAACTACTTATTGTTCCGGCTGACACTGTGAGTACCCATATGCATATGTCGTAATCCCATCAGGTGCAATGTATCTTTTTGTGTCAAGTGGTGAGAGTGTGGTTTTATTTATTTTTAGTCCATAAATGTTGTGTTGCATTGAACGTAGCATATTCATTGAGTGTGTGTATTTTTGTTTGTTGAAAAGTGCGTCTTTGTAGTTGTTGAAGTTTATTTGTTTTTTGATTACATACTTTTTCACGCCCTTTGCTTTCTTGATGACTTGTTCGTCTGCTGTTAACACCGAGTATAATTTTGAACGCAGACCAATATATTCTGCGATTGGAACACCGGCACATTCATCTTTGAATTTACCTATTACTTTCTTGTTTGTTTCATCATAGAGTGGATGATCTTTTGGGTAGCCAGAGAAGTCATATTCATCTTTCATTTCAGACATATCATTGTATGCATCTTTTGTTTTAATGTCTACCAACAAACTATCACAATCAGTATATAACAAGTTACAATTTTCCCCATATCTTTTTTTCAATTTATTGTAATACCAATCGAACATAAACTGTTTTGATAAATCAAGAACAGAGAAACCTACATAGATTGGTTTGTTTAGTGTTAGTTTTATTCTGTTGACATGTATTGCCGATAGTTCATCTGAGAATTTGACACGTCTGTTGAAGTTTGGTTTGGCTATTATCTTTCGAAGTCTTTCATTTTCAGTTCCATCTGTTCTTACAAGTTTTATATCTACTCTTTTACGTAAGTTCTCCATTGTTTTACCAAAGACACTATTATTCATTAATTTGTAGAAGTCTTTTTCAAATGTTGATTTTGCTTTTTTTCTGAATTCAGTATTTAAACGAATGTATGGTTCCATCCAAGGCTTCTCATTGAACTCTAATACTCTGTGTATTTTTTCTACTTTCAAACCAAGTTTTTCATAGAGCTCTAGAGTCTTGTAATGAACTACATACTTTTTCTTGTCCATGAGATTGGGAACAAGTTTTTCTACATTTAAAATACTATTATTGTCAACCAATTCACTTTGATAATCAGACAACCATTCTTTTTTTACTGCAAGTTTTTCGGGGGCTAGAGGATAGTCATTATGTAGTTTATGTAATTCTTTAGGATATTTTAAGTCTACTTCATATATTCTTCCTCTACCTTTTTGCAATTTTGGAAGTTCTCCATTTATCCATTTGAAACCACCATATGGAAGAGCTTGAAGCATGGCCCATCCATATAAATTATTGGCATCTACATACATGATATAATTATCTTTTTTATTTTTATCATAGTCTTTTAAATGAGAATTATTTGCTTTAACATGTCTCTTTGAAACCATACTAATACCACCCCTCATTCCTTTTTCAATGAATAAATGCATGTCAATATCTGTTATTAGTTCTAATTCTATTTGTGTGTATTTTAGTAATGCATCCCATGATAAACCAGGTGCAGTGTAATAATGTAATGGGTCAAGTTTATATGCTTTCATACATGTTTTTCTAAATGTTTGGAATACGTCTGCTAATAATAATACATCAGTTTTGAGGTATAAATCATGATAATCCCCTAATGTTTTACAGTTGTATTCTTTCCATACATTTTGAGCATGATCATAATCTTCTTGTTTGATGCTTTCATCTGATAGAGAACTATAAAACTTTTCTATATGTGGTAATTCATTTTCATTAAATCTATCAAAAGAATCAATATATTCATATGGATATACACCTTTACGCAAAAGTAAATCAGCCTTATCACCAAACTCATGCTTTGTTATTTTGAAATCAGCTTTGTCTGTTGCATCAACTAACCTATCTAATGAAGAAGCCATAAACTGGAAACTATCTAAGAATTTCAGTTGTTGTCCTATACTAAATGAAATATACTTTTCTGTATTATTTGCTATACAAGTAATATTTTTGTTTGTTTTATAAGTATGTATTTTTTGCATTATAAGATGACTATCATAACCTTTTAGATTGTGGAAGACAACGGGAATTTTAGTTGAATTTGGTGTTATCTTTAGTTTTAGATTACAGGATTTATGTGCTGCACCTCTGTATTCACCTGTAAAATGACAGTGATCTCTAACTTTTCGGAATTCTGATTTACTTAATAGCTTTATTATAATCTTCAATATTTTTTTCTGTCATTGTTAATTGTTTAGGATGTTTAAATATGTTGTTAATGTTTTCTACTTCACATTCTAAATG
This sequence comes from Gari tellinella, assembly GCA_922989275.2. Taxonomy (NCBI): domain Eukaryota; kingdom Metazoa; phylum Mollusca; class Bivalvia; order Cardiida; family Psammobiidae; genus Gari; species Gari tellinella. The sequence continues at coordinate 48,116,569 of OV277856.1, forward strand.
ATTTAGGAAGACTTCAGCAGCATCTTCACCTCTGTATATTACAGGCTCTTCTACTTTACCATCATATCTTACAACTTGATAACCAAATCCACATGCTTCATGTTCGCTTGTAATTTCTGATTTATCTCCTACTTGTTTTGATTTAGGTTTTATTATACTTTCAAAGTCAGCGTATATTGCAAATGGAACAGACATTTGGTTTTGATAGTTTTCAAATTTGATTGTATCACCTTTTGATGGCATTTCTATTCTTAATGGTGATTTATTAATACCTTCACAGTCTTCTTCTTTGTGTTTGGTTAGTAGGTCTTCTCTTGTGTAACCATAAAGACATTTATCACAGAAATGTGTTTGACCTCCATGTTTGTTATTTTGCCCGTGAAGTAACTTATTAAGACTTTTAATCCAGCAGTAATGATATTTTGTTTCTTCTTCGCTGTCATCATCTGTTTCCTCTGAAGTTGAGTAGGTTAAAAGTAGATTTATTCTTTTAACCTCTTTAGGCTGGTCTGATATATCATGCGGAATTACTGTAATTTCCTTGTTCGATGATATTTCATATCTATATACATTTAATGCTAATCCATTGTACTCACCAATATTTAAATTTTTATTTTGATTTTCAAGTTTTTTTATTTGGTTTATTGGAGTGGGAGTTTCAACGCCTTTTGTATTAAGAATATCTTTATAATCAGGATAAGATGAGGGTCTATCAGAATTCTTCGTAGCCGGACAAAGAGCAGAAACTATTGCTCTGAACAAACATGCATCGTCCTTATTTTTTACGTTGATTATTGCTTTCTTATCTTTTATAACTTTAGGTAAATCAATGTATGAAGAACCTTTGAGTGGTTCATACTTTGCAATATTTAAATATAGTATTTTACAGTGGTCAATTTCTAAACCAGATGCAGTATTTGTAAACTTCTCAATCCATAATTGTAAATAAGAAGTTTGTTCATTATAATGTTTTTCAATATTTTTATCATTCAATACAGCAGCTTGTAGACCATGATTGGAAGAATCAACAAATTTCTTTTTACCATTATATTCATCATGAAAGAATTGAAGAGAAAGACCTACTGAAAACTTAATGCCATTATATTCTTTTATATCATTCCTAACTGTGTCTAATATTTTAGATTTGTTATCATTAAACAATATGCTGGGGTCTTTATAACTATTAGCATTAATTTCATACGTTTTTAAATAATTACATTTAGGGCGGTCTACTAATTTAATATTCTCTTTTAGTTGTCTTCTGTCTTCTTCATCAATGATATCTTTAAATACTTGGGATTTTTTTTTGTCCATTTTTATAATAATACTTTTTTAATTATCCTTTTTATTTTTTAAGTAATATTCGTGTTGATAATCAGGATTTCTAAGTATAAATTCTCGATGCGCTTGTTTATATTTTTCTTTATTTTTAATATAATGTTTATGTTTCATAGGTTTTTCACAATCCTTACATTTTCTTCTATATCCATCACTGCATAACTTTACTTTTCTAAATGAATTGTATGATTTGAATGTTAAGCAATAATAACAGATTTTACCTTCCATTTTTAAAAAAACAATTTTAACATTTTTTAGAGGTGTTCGAGAGTTTGTAATTTTTTAGGGGTGTTCGAGAGTTTGTAATTTTTAGGAGGTGATCGAGAGCAGTACTCGCAATTATATATATGTAAAGTGGTGATCCAATTTTTTTTTTTTTTTTTTTTAGGGGTGGTAGAGTTTGTAAATTTTATTTTGGTCTGGTGGGAGAGAGTAAAAAAAATAATTTTTTAGGTAGGGTGAGCCAGGATCACCACTTTACATATATATCCCTCTAGAGGCTACAAATCTCATTAGATCTGAATGAAATATTTTCAGAATGTTTGCCTACATCAACTCTAGGTCAAAATCAAATGTGGATTGTGTTTGGTCAAAAACTAGGTCACTAGGTCAAATTATAGAAAAATCTTGTTAACACTCTAAAGGTTGATTGTGGGTCATGTCCAGTCATAATCTAGGTCTTTATAGGTTAATTTTACATGGTGAACCAGGTGAGCGATTTAGGGCCATGGTGGCCCTTGTTTATACTCATGTCCAATTGGTATTTAACCATTTACATATATTGTACAGCTATACAAAGGACGTTTCAAACAGTGCAGGCCACGATGAGACATCGTGTAACGCGATGTCTCACCAGGGTCTACACTGTTTAACATTGTCTACTTGAGTAGACACTAGGGTTCAAGGTATAGTTATTATTATTAAATCAATTATTAATATTGATTAATATTATTTTTAATATTGATTAATTCATATGTAAACATTTTTAACAACATTAATGCAGATTGTTTAGGCTTATGCAGACAGACTAGATCCAGACCAGCAACCGCGTGTAACTCGGCGTCTAACGTGGATCCAATCAGTTTGCTACGTCATACGTGTGCTATTCATTTCACGTCGCTCTATACCCTGCACTCTAAGGGTCAACCAGTTGTATATATGCGTAACGACTGTTCACTATATTTCGCCGTAAAAATGTATATTATAAATAATTTACTAATAACTGTTTTTAATAGACATTTAAGATCCTGACGAGAGGCCGCGTAACAATGCGTCTTGTTTGGATTCAATCAATTTGTATAATTATGAGTTTAAGGTGGAATATAAGTATTATATTTATACATATAATATAGCAGCATCTGTTTTTAGTAACTTACACGATATTTGTCAATAAATCGATTTTTCTTTCAATTATTCATTCAAAAATAAGTTTCTAATACACATTTAAACTTAATAATATTTGGACATATCTTATTTGAACATCAAAATATAGGTTAAGATCATTTGAAAATATTGGGTAGCGAAACGACTTACCGGTAGGTGGCGAAACGACTGTAGCGAAACATCCGGGGTAGCGAAACGCCGTGTAGCGAAACGTCTGGTAACCAGCATGACAATGTGATGACATTTTAACACACACATATTTTTGTTCTGTCGCTCTACCATGGCTAATAATTTTACCTCAACAACATAATTATAGCATCATGTTGCACTGTTGTGCATCCTATGTGTCATGGCCCGTTGTCATTTGTCAAATAGTTGGTAGCTTTGTCATGCATTGTATTGTGTGTCCCTTCACATGTTATGTTAACTGTCCCACTTTTCTACCTGTCTATCACTTCATTTTTCTTATTTTTTCTGACAACCACCCGTCGCGTAATAGTCAAGTGTGACTGTGACGATGTACCATGTAGATGTAGATATGTGTGATCTTCAAAGTTTCAAACCAGGATGTACATTCGATACATGATGGGACAAATGACAATGTGATCTACGTCAGTCTACATGGTACGTCGTAACAGTCACACTTGACTATTACGCAAAAAAAGTGGGACAGTTAACAGATAGGAAAATAGTAAAGAGTTTCCAACTTCATTTTCACCCCTTTAACCTGAACCTCTCCGGTTACGGTGGCCGCGGCCAGCACAGCTCCAGGAATCATTAGGAATTTAGGAGGTACCTGAAGTTAGAGGGAGACCTATTTAGAAGTTCAATAAGGATAACTCCTACTTGAAAGATACCAAGTCAGGAGTGTCAACAGCTGCCGAGGGCAGGCTGTTCCATGTAGTTATTGTTTTAGGGAAGAAGGAGTTTCTGTAGTAGGCTGTGGATGTAGATGGCTGTAGGAATTTCTTACTGTTTGCTGATCTAGTTCTGCTTGAAGCTGGGGTAAGGGAGAGATGCGCTGGTATTAGTCGACCAAGTCATTGCTGATCTTAAAAAGCATACACAGTTGGGCTTTGGTCCTGCGGGTCTCCCGTGTCTCCCTGTCCAGGTGTTCCAACATAGAGGCGACGCTACTAGTGTTATGGTGTCTATTAGTGACATACCTGGCTGCTCTCCTCCATCTCTTACTTTTTTTTATCTGCTCCTAATCGTATAGGGGCTCCATACTGAGGAACAGTACTCTAGGTGTGGTGGTACAAGAGAGATGTAGGTGGCTGTCTTGATCTCCTCATCACTGACCCTTAAGTTTCGACGGAGAAAACCTAGAGTACTGTTCCCTTTCTTGGTGATTTTGTCGATGTGAATGTTCTAGGAGAGGGTCCTTGTCATGTGCACGCCTAAATATTTGGTGCATTCCTCTGCGGCCAGCTTGTGCCCTTTAAGGTAGTAGTCATACAAGATGGGGGACCTCTTCCTGTAGATTCTTAGGACACTACATTTATCAGGGTGAAATGACATACCCCATTTTCTCTCCCAATCTGCAAGTTTGTGTAGGTCATCTTGTAGTTGCTTGCTGTCAGATGGGGAGTACCACACAGTCGTCTGCAAAGAGTCTTGTCTTTGATGATACTAGAAGGGGTAAATCATTGATGAAGGCGAGGAAAAGTATAGGTCCGATGACACTTCCCTGGGGGACTCCACTTACGATGGGTGCTGGTTCGGATGTCGCTCCATCAACGATTACGCATTGTGACCTGCCTGATAGGAAGGCTTTGATCCATTTTAAAGTCATTCCTCTTATTCCGTAGTGGTCTAGTTTGGCTAGATGTGGGTGATGTGGCACACAATACGATTCACAACACATAAAAGGACATACAATATATTATGCTGTCACCATAAAATGCATATTTATGGAGTAATGGGTTAAAACAGGTTGAAAGTAAAGCTGAATGTGCGTGAAGGTACAATATGCTTTTCTGTTAACCGCTTTAAGCGACCATCTGCTTTAATATGGAAAATATTTCTTATAGTGCACACTGATCCATGACTGTTTATAACTTTGAACTATGATTTTCTTCAGTGGAGGAATGAATTAAAATGTGTATTCAAATTATGGGTATAACAGGTTAATTATACAATAAAAATCATTTCATTTAACTCTTTGAACCCTAGTCACGCATATAAGCGTCATTTTCAAACAGTGAACATGTGAATAGTACACTTGTCCTATGCAAACAGTGAAGACCCAGATCAGAGGGCTCCGAAAGGAGCCCTCTGATCAGGATCTTCACTGTTTGTCATAATGCTAAACATTGACAAAAACAACCATTAAAAGTCAGAAATGGACTAAATTAAAATGGAAACTGGAATTGTCCATTTAAAGTTTCAGGGAGGAAAGAGTTAATGTCATTGTTATATATTACAGGTTAGAACCGTCATTGCAACATGCCTAAGAAGAAAGTAAAGAGTTCAGCTGAAGTCAGCCCCTTCCACATCTTCCTGTACTCATGCTTGATTGGATTCATAATGATCATGATTATAGGGTTTACGGTATGTATTAGTATATTCTCAGAGCCCAAGATAATGATCATGATTATAGGGTTTACGGTATGTATTAGTATATTCTCAGAGCCCAAGATAATGATGATGATTATAGGGTTTACGGTATGTATTAGTATATTCTCAGAGCCCAAGATAATGATGATGATTATAGGCTTTACGGTATGTATTAGTATATTCTCAGAGCCCAAGATAATGATGATGATTATAGGGTTTACGGTATGTATTAGTATATTCTCAGAGCCCAAGATAATGATCATGATTATAGGGTTTACGGTATGTATTAGTATATTCTCAGAGCCCAAGATAATGATCATGATTATAGGGTTTACGGTATGTATTAGTATATTCTCAGAGCCCAAGATAATGATGATGATTATAGGGTTTACGGTATGTATTAGTATATTCTCAGAGACCAAGATAATGATGATGATTATAGGGTTTACGGTATGTATTAGTATATTCTCAGAGACCAAGATAATGATCATGATTATAGGGTTTACGGTATGTATGAGTATATTCTCAGAGCCCAAGATAATGATGATGATTATAGGGTTTACGGTATGTATTAGTATATTCTCAGAGCCCAAGATAATGATCATGTATAGGGTTTACGGTATGTATTAGTATATTCTCAGAGCCCAAGATAATGATGATGATTATAGGGTTTACGGTATGTATTAGTATATTCTCAGAGCCCAAGATGATGGATCATGATTATAGGGTTTACGGTATGTATTAGTATATTCTCAGAGCCCAAGATAATGATCATGTATAGGGTTTACGGTATGTATTAGTATATTCTCAGAGCCCAAGATAATGATCATGTTACGTTGTATAGGGTTTACGGTATGTATTAGTATATTCTCAGAGCCCAAGATAATGATCATGTATAGGGTTTACGGTATGTATTAGTATATTCTCAGAGCCCAAGATAATGATGATGATTATAGGGTTTACGGTATGTATTAGTATATTCTCAGAGCCCAAGATAATGATCATGATTATAGGGTTTACGGTATGTATTAGTATATTCTCAGAGCCCAAGATAATGATCATGTTACGTATAGGGTTTACGGTATGTATTAGTATATTCTCAGAGCCCAAGATAATGATCATGATTATAGGGTTTACAGTATGTATTAGTATATTCTCAGAGCCCAAGATAATGATCATGTTACGTATAGGGTTTACGGTATGTATTAGTATATTCTCAGAGCCCAAGATAATGATCATGTATATAGGGTTTACAGTATGTACAAGTACATGTACATTCTCAAAGCCCCAAATAATGATCATGATTATAGGGTTTACGGTATGTATCAGTATATTCTCAGAGCCCAAGATAATGATCATGTATTTAGGGTTTACAGAATGTACAAGTACATGTACATTCTCAAAGCCCCAAATAATGATCATGATTATAGGGTTTAAGGTATGTGAAAGTACATTCTCAGAGCGCCAAATAATAATCATGATTATTTGAAGCTTGTTTCTAGTTTTGAAGACAGGTGGCCACTTAAAGCAAATTGAAAGTAAAGCAGAATGCACCTCAACTCAAAAACCCCTAGTCACGCATATAAGCATCCATTGCAAACAATGTACCTGTGAGGAGTACACTTATCCAATGTAAACTGTGTTGATCCTGATCAGAGGGCCCCTGAAGGAGCTCTCTGGTTAGGCTCTACACTGCTTGTCATTTTGACATATATTGTAAAAATCACCCTAAAAAGTAAAAAAAGGACTATCTTGGCTAAATTGTAAACTAGAATTGTCCATTTGAGGTTTACTGCTGTTTCAGCGAGGAAAGGGCCAAGGTGCATTCCTTCTTTACTCTCAGTCTGCTTTAAGCTCCCATCTGCTTTGTAGCAGGAAATATCTCTTATGGTGCATAGTCATGACTGTAAAAAGTGGAACTATAAGTATATTTTACAGTGGAGGAATAAATTAAAATTATATTCATTTGTTGATGGGTTAAAGCAAGGAAAAAGTAAAAACAAACTTTGGAGGAGATTGCTGTTCGAATTTCATTCTTCTTTAAGCTGACACTTGTATAATCATCTGTGGTATCAGAAAAACAAGTTATAATATGTTTCACTTATAAGGACAAAGTAGGAGTGCCTTTATGCACTAATTTGTAGAAATAGCCTAAATAGGTGAAGATGTCTCGATGTGCTTTTGTAAATAGGTGAAGATGTCTTGAGGTGCTTTTGTAAATATGTGAAGATGTCTTGAGGTGCTTTTGTAAATATGTGAAGATGTCTTGAGGTGCTTTTGTAAATATGTGAAGATGTCTCGATGTGCTTTTGTAAAAAGGTGAAGATGTCTCGATGTGCTTTTGTAAATAGGTGACGATGTCTCGATGTGCTTTTGTAAATAGGTGAAGATGTCTTGAGGTGCTTTTGTAAATATGTGAAGATGTCTTGAGGTGCTTTTGTAAATAGGTGAAGATGTCTCGATGTGCTTTTGTAAATAGGTGAAGATGTCTTGAGGTGCTTTTGTAAATAGGTGAAGATGTCTCGATGTGCTTTTGTAAATAGGTGAAGATGTCTCGATGTGCTTTTGTAAATAGGTGAAGATGTCTTGAGGTGCTTTTGTAAATATGTGAAGATGTCTCGATGTGCTTTTGTAAATAGGTGAAGATGTCTTGAGATGCTTTTGTAAATAGGTGAAGATGTCTCGATGTGCTTTTGTAAATAGGTGAAGATGTCTTGAGGTGCTTTTGTAAATAGGTGAAGATGTCTTGAGGTGCTTTTGTAGAGAGAATGGTACAACAAAATAATTGCTTTGTTAGAATGTGAAGTGGGGATTCCTAGTTGAGTCTTATACCAAAGACTTTGGGTCACATTGACTAATATTATCATTCACCCTGTAAAGTCTCTATGTAATCGTATTAAAAATATGCAGGTCAATTCTCGATGAACCTACAAATCGAAACTGGTTCCAGCCCGTTAGAAAGAGGGCTGAGTCTCCGCCGCGGAGAGACACCGACCTAGCGACCAGCTAATGGTTGCTATGGAGTGTAATTAGGCTGAAATAAACATGCGCGACCGATTTTTAGCTCACCTGAGCCAAAGGCTCAAGGTGAGCTGTTGGGATGGCCTGGCGTCCTCCGTCGTGCGGTGTGCGTTTTCCGTCGTCATTAACAATTGCTTCAAATGACATCTCCTCCTATACCGCTGAACAGATTTCAACCAAACTTTACAGAAATGTTCCTTGGGTCAAGCTCTTTCAAATTTGTTCAAAGAATTAAAAACAATGCAGAACTCTGGTTGCCATGGCAACCAAAGTGAAAAAATAATGAAATCTTAAAAAATCTTCAAAGACTGCAAAGGCCAGAGCTTAGATATTTGGCACATAGCATCACCTACAAGTCCTCTATCAAGTTTGTTCAAATTATGCCCCTGGGGTCAAAGTTGGCCCAGCCCCGGGGGTCACGGTTTTACATAGAGTTATATAGTGAAATTTTCAAACGTCTTCTTCTCTGAAACTAATATGGCCAGAGCTTTAATATTTGGCATGGTGACACCTCTAGATGTCCTTTACCTATTTTGTTCAAATGGTTCCGGTCGGTTGCATATCTAGGTCACAGAAGTTAAAAATAGATTTTAGTTAAAAATAGATTTTTTTCAATGAAAACTTAAAAAATCTTCTTGTCTGAAACTACAAGGGCAAGAGCTTAGATATTTGGCACATAGCATGACCTACAGGTCCTTTATCAAGTTTCTTCAAATTATGCCCCTGGGGTCAAAAATTGGCCCCACCCCGGGGGTCACTGTTTTACATAGAGTTATATAGTGAAATTTTCAAACGTCTCCTCATCTGAAACTGATACGGCCATAGCTTTGATATTCGGCATGGTGACACTTTTAGATGTCCTTTACTTATTTTGTTTAAATGGTTCCTGTCTGTTGCATATGTAGGTCACAGCTAGGAGCTAAAAATAGATTGTTTCAATGGAAACTTAAAAAAATATTTTTGTCTAAAACCCTAGTACCCTGATCTTAAATATTTGGCACATAGCATCATCTACAGGTCCTCTTTCAAGATTGTTCAAATTATGCCAATCAGGTAAAAAATGACCCTGTCCTGGACATATTTTTCTCCATTTTGTCAGTTATTCTCAGGTGAGCGAAATATGCCCCATGGGGCTCTTGTTTAAAATATGCTTAAATAATAGATATTTAAGTTGCATTGTTTATTTTTAATGTCTTATAAGTGTTCGTTAAGCACATAGCGACAGTTTACTGGGTAAAATCGTGACTTTGAAATCAACTCCGAAACATGTATTTTGGACTACTTTTCATACCGCATATTATAGAGATCGAATGGCTGTTACATCCAGGATTACACTGTCAAACCTATTTGGCCGGTATATGATATATTTATATACATGAAAACAAATCTGGTCAAATTACACATTAAATGGACAAGACAGAAAATAAAAATATAAATATATGTATTCATACCGCGTGAACGGCAAAAAGATGTAGTTTATTCCTATAATTCACCCCTGAAACTTCAAAATGGAGAATTCCAGTTTCCTTGGTCAAGTTGATTTTTGACTATTTAGAATTTAATGCTAATGCTAGGTTCACACCAACGGCTCTTTGATGGCGCTTTAAAGCGGCACAAAAGCGTAACAAAGCTTGATTAAAGCGTCAGGGTCGTAATAGATCGTGGGAAAGCTTGGAGTAAAGCGGGACATTCGACAAGAGCGCCAAATTTTTTTAAACGGTTTAAACATTTTTGGCGCTCTGTTACGAATTGATTAAAGCGCCTATAGCGTATCAAAGCTCAACAAAGCTTAACAAAGCGTAACAAAGCTCAGCAAACCTTGACTCAAAGCGTAGGAAAGCTTAACAGAGCTTGGTTAAAAGCGGGGACCCCAGGCTTCACGGTCTGTCACCACTTGACACGCTTCGTTAAGATGTCTCAAGAATGATGTGTTACGATTTGGCATGAAGATCTGTTACGAGGTCAGACGCTTTCATCAAGATCTGACATGCTTTGATACGCTTTGTTACGTTTTCATGAAGGACTCTCACGCTTTCTCAAGAATTGAGACGCTTTGATCAAGGATTGACACGTTTTGTTAGGCTTTGTTACGTTTGGCAAGCTTCCTCACGCTCTTTCATGCTCTCCTACGATACTCACGCTCTATCTCCATCCCTATAAATGGCGCTGCGACTTGAGTACCACTCATTGCATTGTTTCAGATATATCAGGTTCTGGTACATCTGGAACTTCTGGATCTTGTTGTTCTGACATCGTGTTCTTGACTCAAAAAGCAATGATTTTGTGGATCTGCTGCATCTTTTTTAGGCTCTGGATCAAAAGCGTCATGAAATCGGCGATCTTGAAATTTTCCAAGGCGTAACAGAACTGAACAGAGCGTAACAATGCACAACAAAGCTTGATAATCGTATCAGAGCCTGATTTAAAGCGTCACAATCGCATCAAAGCGTAGTAAAGCGTAATAAAGCTAATAAAAGCGTGATTTCAAGCGTAGCAAAGCCTGATCAAAGCGGGATCAAAGCGTGAGGAACCGTAACAAGTCGGGAAATAACTCGTCTAAAAGCGGCAACCAATTCGTATCAGAGCTTATTAGAGCGTAAGAGATCGTGATATTTTTGGAAACGTAAACAAAAATGATGACGCTTTGCTCGCCGATTTAAAGCGCGGCATTCGCCGTTGGTGTGAACCTAGCATGAATGACAGACAGTGCAGACTCTGACCAGAGGGCTTCATTGGGAGCCACCTGATTATGGTATAACCTGTTTGAATAACAGTATTATAACACATGTGTACTCTACACAGGTACTGTTTATAAATCACACATATTTGTATAACAAGTGGCAAATGGACTAACAACCAAGAGGACATACATGGGTTCTTCTGGTGTCACACCTGTACGGAAGTGCTTCCGGGTCGTAGGGTGCCTAAATAGTACCTAGTGAAAAATTGATGTGTGTGTGTTCATGGTCATATTTTTTATTGAAAGTGCTGATTAACTGCAGATGCATTTGTTTTTTAGCTGAAATAGTGATGTTGTTGATAAATCAAAGGTGTTTCTGGGTTCTATTTGGGAACTAATTTGTGAGAACATGTGGTCAGAGTGTGGTGCGACGGGTCATCAACTTTCGTTTTGTAAAAATTGACGGTGACCTTAGAAATGAGAAATTTGTGGAAAAGTTGAACCTTAATGGTGCCACTTTCTGTTGATAATTCTGGTGACTTATAATTGCTTTCCATGGAAACAGGGCCAGTATATTGCTCGGTACGTCAGGGAACTGGACAGAGATAGGAGAATATGGACAATTTACTATAGAGTTCTATGGAGGGATTTTGTACAGGAGTGACACCTTCTGTGTCAAGTTCCTCCCTCTTGGCATCGCCATTGCTATTATGTATACAGTGGTGATGTTAAATCACAACAAATCATTTCATTGAGTTTAATTGTTTAAGTATACTCACATATTTATATATATTTTCATACGTCTACTATTTTGTCATGTTTCTGTTTTTCAGATGTTAAGTGGAAGTGAATACACAGATACGGACCAGAAGTTGCCAGGTAAGAGATGCATACCTGTTTAACCCTTTACTCCATAGATACACCTTTTCAAGCATTTAGCTCATTCCTCCTCTAAAGAAAATAGTTCCAGTTAATACAGTGATGGATATGCAGTATAAGAATTTTTTCCTTAGCTTAGAGGAAGTAGCTTAAAGAAGGCTTAAGGGGGTAGGTGCACCTTTGGAAAGTAATTACCAAATTCTTCAAACTTTGCATACAGACAGTAAAATAAGTTTCTATGACAAAACTGGTGAAAAAAGTGGGGGTACCGGACCTTTCTTTTTCACAATTTGAGATTTTTCAAGGCTACCCCCCTAAAATTGAAGCTTCACAAAAACTCATACTTTTTTGTACTACGGTTTTTCAATCTTTATTAGCTCACCTGAGCACAAAGTGCTCAAGGTGAGCTATTGTGATCGGTCGTCGTACGTCGGTGTTGGTGTCGGTGTTGGTGTCGTCCGTTCACAATTTTTTTCAAACAACTTCTACTCTGAAACCAATGGCCCAATTTTAACCAAACTTGGTCAAATACATACTGTAGTTGTGAGCTTTAATTTTTTTTTTAAAAAAGTGGATGGGGCAATCGGTCTTGTTGCCATGGAAACCATGCACAATATTTTAAAAAATCTTCTTCTCTAGAACGACTGGTCCGATTTCAATTTGGTTTTCACCAAAATGTTTCTCAATTAATATACTTTCAAAATTGTTCAAAGAATTATCATCCGTCAAAAAACATGGCCGCCAGAGGGCGTGGTCAATTTCCGTACTTACATCATCAGTTTTACATAGACATATATAGGAAAACCTTTAAAAATCTTTTTCTCTGAAACCGTAAGGCCCAGACCTAATATATATGGCATTTAGCTTTGTTTTGTGGTCCTCTACAAAAATTGTTCAAATCATGACCCCAGGGTAAAAAATGGCCCTGCCATTGGGCTAATCAGTTTTACATAGACTATAGGAAAACCTTTAAAAATCTTCTTCTCTGAAACCGTAAGGCCCAGACCTTTTATATTTGGCATCTAGCTTTGCCTTATGGTCCTCTTCACATGCCATGGGTAACTACATTATATATATATATATACAGAGCAAAAGTGCAGACAATCCGGCCATACTGACATTGGCGGTTTCTCGTATAGCTATATATATCACAATATTGTCTAGCCCAGTCAGCTTAGGTACAATGTTCTCAGGTGAACCACTTGTGGGCCATGGCCCTCTTGTTTAATTTAGAAAATGTAAAGTATGATTTGCTTTACAAAATTCACATACAATATGTATAGCAGACATCAATTCAGCATTATAAGAGTTAAGTTCCCAGCTATAATTTTGCTATTGGCAAAATTGCATAACTGACCTCAGGTCAGCTGCTGCCCGGTACAGCAACAGAACTGGTGGTGTCTGCTGAACATGTTGTCTGCTAAAGTTTAGAAATGGTTCAGTCTGCTTCATACTTAGAGAAACAGGATCTGGAAGTGATCCACTGACAGTTATGTAATTATGTCTTATGCCATATTTATACATATGTTTAATATTGGTTTTATCACAGTTATCTGTATGTCTTGTCATTTTTAGCTCACCTGGCACAAAGTGCCAAGGTGAGCTATTTTGATCGTTCTGTGTCCGTCGTAGTCCGTCTTCCGTTCGTCGTCCATCGTCAACAATTTCTTTAAATGACATCTCCTCCTAAACTACTTGATGGATTTTAACCAAACTTGGCAGAAATGATACTTATATGGTCCTCTTTGAAAGTTGTTCAAATGTTTCCGGTCTTTTGCATATCTAGGTCACAGGAGCTAAAAATAGATCGTTTCAATAAAAACTTAAAAAATCTTCTTCTCTGAAACCACAATACCCTGAGCTTAGATATTTGGCACAAAGCATCATCTATAGGTCCTCTATCAAGATTGTTCAAATTATGTCCCTAGGGTCAAAAATGGCCCCTCCCCGGGGGTCACAAATTTACATAGAGTTATATAGTGAAATCTTCAAACCTCTTCTTCTCTGGAATTAATATAGCTAGAGCTTTGATATTTGGTATGGTGTAACTTCTAGAGGTACTTTACCAATTTTGTTCAAATGTTTCCGGTCCGTTGCATATCTAGGTCACAGGAGCTAAAAATAGATTGTTTCAATTAAAACTTAAAAAATCTTCTTCTCTAAAACCAAAGTACCCTGAGCTAAGATATTTTGCACAAAGCATCATCTATAGGTCCTCTATCAAGATTGTTCAAATTATGTCCCTGGGGTCAAAAATGACCCCATCCCAGGGGTCATAAATTTACATAGAGTTATATAAAGAAATTTTCAAACCTCTTCTTCTCTGAAAGTAATGTGGCTAGAGCTTTGATATTTGGCATGGCGTAACTTTTAGAGGTACTTTACCAATATTGTTCAAATGGTTCAGGTCCGTTGCATATCATACATGTGATATTTTCTTGGACCCAAATAGGGAGATTTGGAAATTTTAATAGGGAGATTGGGGTGCCAAATAGGGAGCTTTTTTCGCGTCACTTTTTTCGCCACAAAACTAGGCGCAGACGATGAAATTCCAATAATTTTATATATATTTTCATAAGTTAATTACTAGATCTAATTGCTTTCTTTTTTAGCTCACCTGAGCCGAAGGCTCAAGGTGAGCTATTGTGACCGCTCATTGTCCGTAGTACGTCTGTCCGTCTGTCCGTCTGTCCGTTCACTTTTACTTCAAACGACATCTCCTCTGAACCCGGGGATTGTAGGGCGGATTCAAACTGCTCATGATGTTCCTTGGATGCTTCTCTACAGAAGTTGTCTAAATGAAAGAGAAAAAGCAAAAACTCTGCTTGAAAAAGCAAAAAAGCAAAAATTTTAAAAAAATCTTCTTGCTAAAAACTACTAGGCCCTAAGCTTTGATATTTTTACAGTAGAATCTCCTGGTCGATCCCTCTATAGTTTGTTAAAATGAAATCCCTAGGGTCACACTTGACGCCACCCTGCGCAGTTTAAGTGCTGCTCTAGGCAGGTTTTACAGTATTTTTGATGAAGCAAAAGCAGAACTGTATTTTACCTGAGTTACTCTTAATATACTAAGGGCAAATAGCCAATATTTGCAAACATTTTGGATCCAGATCAGATGCAACATAATGCTGCATCTAATTTGGATCCAAACTATTGGTACTCATTTACCAACTGAACATGTTCTAAATTCTTTTTTTTGTCACTTTTCGCATACAGTAGGTTTTAAGCAGATATCATTTCAGTCTGGTAAGGGTAAGCCTTCAGAGCAGTTGCTAATTCTACCATACTACCCAGTATTTGACCTCAGCCACTGAACTGATGGTCTTAGCTGAACATGTTGTCTGCTAAAGTTTATAAATGGTTTAGTCTGTTTCATACTTAGAGAAACAGGGTCTGGAAGTGATCCACTGACAGTTATGTAATTATGTCTTTTGCCATATTTATACATATGTTTAATATTCAAAATATGTATAGCAGACAGCAATTCAGCATAATAAGAGTTAGACCCTAGCCAAATTTCCTACTGGCAGAGTTACATAACTGAACTCAGGTCAGCTGGTCAGCTGATGAGGTTGCATATGGTGGTGTCTGCTATATATTTATGCCCTGCAGTTGGGGGCATATTGTTTTTGTCTGTCTGCTTTTTTGTCTGTTTGTCCATTTGTTTGTCTGTCAGTCCACAACTTTAATCTTAGCCATAACTTTGTTAAAGTTAGAAACTTTATAACTTGGGTCATGTCGTACAAAGGTCAATGTCAATTTTGAGATATTTCCCAGTGTCATATTTTCTTGTCTTTGAGATAACTCCAGTTCTACTGATGTTAACCCATTACCCCATACAAATGCCTTTTTACGCCTTTAATTTATTCCTCCTCTAAAGAAAATAATTCCACTTTATATAGTCATAAACATGTAAGATATAAGAAATAGTATCTATATCTTAGTAGATGATAACTTAAAGCAGGTTGAAAGTAAAGCAGAGTGCGCAATAAATAATCATATGGAAATACATGTAGCTTGATAAGAAGAAGTGTCATGGATAAGGGCCATAACTCTGCCAACAATATTTTTTTAAGTTATTCCAATTTGTCATGTTTTTTTTGTCTGGAAGATAATTCCATTTACAGCTATATTAAAATGTTGTCTTGCCTATTAAGCTAAGGCACAATGACCTCAGGTGAGCGAATTAAGGGCCATGGCCCTCTTGTTTAATAAGTGAATAAAAAAGTCTATAGACCACTAAGACAGAGACAATTTTCACCCAGAGATATAGTTCTTATATTACTGACATGGGCCTATTATTCTAGTATTTTAGTACTGCAGAAGGATGGTTGTGTAAAGCTGGCTGAAAGTAAAGCAGAATACTCTTCAGGAGCATTCTGCTTCAGTAAAAGTTTAAGCCTGCTTTAAGCTAGATCTACAATCTGCTAGGATATAAGAACTATTTCCTATTATGGTTCTTATATTATTCATGACTAGTAAAGATAAAGTGGAACTATATCTATTTTCTTGAGAGAATGAATGAATTAGTTCAAATGGTCTAGATTTAAATCTATTGCTAGATCAAAAAAGAGTTAGCAACTTAACAATTTGTTATTAATTTTGCAAACAGTATGGATCTAGATGAGACACCGCATCATCTCGTCTAGATACAAACTGTTTGACACTGATATTTTCTGAAAGAAAATGCACAAAAATTAATTCAGAGTATTCACTATTGTTGCAGACGACAAAGTCTGCAGACGACATTTACTAGCGCCATAAAATGGGCGTGGTTCTAACAACGAAATAACGCGTCTAAAATTTCTACCGCGAAAACTGATTGCAAATCAATTTTACGAGCGTAATTCGTCAAAAAATCTAACTTGATAATTATACATTTGCACAAATCGTATCTAACAAACAGAAGAATTTAGATCCAATGTTTAATTTTAATTGATTGTTAGAAAATCGACGCTGGGAATACTTTTTAGACTAACAAAATATACGTAATTCTCAGCAAATATTAAGGCGCCCCGTCATTTTGTAACGGTAAAATTTTCGAAGTATTTTTCTGTTACGTGAATATTCAAAGTATTTTGTGGTGCAAATAAATTCCTAAATGTTAATTCTGATTAGCTTCATCTAAAATGTGTGTTTGTCCAGAACTTACGGAGAATTGTCTGATTTTAATCCGGTCCGTATCGGGGACATAGCCTTGCATCACTGCTTTTAGAAATTGTCGTTGTTAAAGTCTCCGATTCGGGGTGAACCTGTCAATCACATTTTTGATAACCAATTAGATCTACCGGTACTCGGCGCGTGTGGTCAAACTTTTACCCAACATTGTTATGATTCAGCCTGTCATAGTAGTGCTACACTAACAGCTTATCGACGATTACGTAATGTGTTTACACACATCAGTAGCGTTTGGTGATACGCGTGTGTAGGGATTAGCCAGAGAACTCTGAAGTCAATTTTAAGATTTTAGAGTCGGCGAACGAGGTAAATGATATAAAAGTTCATATTGAAAAAAATGAACCTGGTTAAATGAAATATCGGGAGATTTCGTCTCCCGACCGGGAGATCGTGAGTAGAGGTCTAATTTCGGGAGCTCCCGACCAAATCGGGAGATATCACATGTATGTTGCATATCTAGGTCACAGGAGCTAAAAATAGATTTTTTCAATAAAAACTTAAAAAATCTTTTTCTCTGAAACCATAGTACCCTGAGCTTAGCTATTTGGCACTCAGCATCATCCAATCAGCAAATTGCACAATCATACTGTCATAATTTCTCAGCATTCCAAGATATGTTACATTTACATCAATGGCTCCAAGTGAGCGATTTAGGGCCGTATACGGCTCTTGTTTCTTGTCCAATTCAACAAATACTGATGTTTGTTAACCCATTACCCCATAAATATGCATTTTTAGGCCTTTAATTTATTCCTCCACTGAAGAAAATAATTCCACTTTACAAAATGTATACAGTCATGAAAATGTAAGATAAGAAATAAGTTTCTATATCCTAGTAGATTGTAACTGAAAGCAGTTTGAAAGTAAAGCAGAGTGTGCAATAAGACGCATTCTGCTTTACTTTCAACCTGATTTAGGTGGCCACCTATTTTTAGCTCACCTGAGCCAAAGGCTCAAGGTGAGCTATTGGGATGGCCCTGTGTCCGTCGTCCGTCGTCGTTAACAATTGCTTCAAATGACATCTCCTCCTATACCGCTGAACAGATTTCAACCAAACTTTACAGAAATGTTCCTTGGGTCAAGCTCTTTCAGATTTGTTCAAAGAATTAAAAACAATGCAGAACTCTGGTTGCCATGGCAACCAAAGTGAAAAAATAAGGAAATCTTAAAAAATCTTCTTGTCATAAACTACAAGGGACAGAGCTTAGATATTTGGCACATAGCATCACCTACAGGTCCTGTATCAAGTTTGTTCAAATTATGCCCCTGGGGTCACAGTTTTACATAGAGTTATATAGTGAAAATTTCAAATGTCTTCTTCTCTGACACTAATATGACCAGAGCTTTGATATTTGGCATGGTGACACTTCTAAATGTCCTTTACCTATTTTGTTCAAATGGTTCTGGTCGGTTGAATATCTAGGTCCTAATTCACATTCAATATATGTATAGCAGACAGCAATTCAGCATTATAAGAGTTAGACCCTAGCCACATTTCCTACTGGCAGAGTTACATAACTGAACTCAGGTCAGCTGAGGTTCACTTAGCATATGGTGTTGTCTGCTACATTTTTTATGCCCCTGCAGTTGGGGGGCATATTGTTTTATCTGTCTGCTTTTTTTTGTCTGTTTGTCAATTTGTTTGTCTGTCAGTCCACAACTTTAATCTTAGCCATAACTTTGTTAAAGTTAGAAACTTTATAACTTAGGTCATGTTCTACAAAGGTCAATGTCATTTTTGAGTTATTTCCCAGTGTCATATTTTCTTGTCTTTGAGATAACTCCAGTTCTACTGATGTTAACCCATTACCCCATACATTATGCCTTTTTACGCCTTTAATTTATTCCTCCTCTAAAGAAAATAATTCCACTTTATACAGTCATAAAAATGTAAGAAATGGTATCTATATCTTAGTAGATGATAACTTAAAGCAGGTTGAAAGTAAAGCAGAATGGGCAATAAATAATCATATGGAAATACATGTAGCTTGATAAGAAGAAGTGTCATGGATAAGGGCCATAACTCTGCCAACAATATTTTTTTAAATTATTCCAATTTGTAATGGGTTTTTTTGTCTGGAAGATAATTCCATTTACAGCTACATTTATATTAAAATGTTGTCTTGCCTATTAAGCTAAGGCACAATGACATCAGGTGAACGAATTAAGGGCCATGGCCCTCTTGTCAAAACTAGAAACAGGCTATGGGGTTATGGGTAAAATGAAATTGCATATTTGGAGAGTGCGAATGAGAGGAAGTGCCATTTGCAAAGGCCATAACTCTGACATCATTGTTTTTTTGGAGTTATTTCCCTTTGTGATATTTTCTTGTCCGGAAGACAACTCCAGTTCTACTGATGCTATTGTGATGAAATTTTATGTATGGAAAGAAACTGATGAGAGAAAATGCCATGCACACGGGCAGCAATATTTTGTTTTTCCCCTTTGTCATATTTTATTGTCAGGAAAATAACTCCAGTTCTAATCCGACGCTAGTGAAATAAATATCATTTATTTACCGGTAATGGAAATAGCTTGATAAGAGAATGTGTCATGGATAAGGGTCATAAGCTTGGCAACAAAATTCCCTTTTGTCATGTTTTCTTGTCCGGAAGATTTTTAGTTATATTAAAATGTTGTCTTGCCCAGTCAACTTAGGTACAAACTACAATGTCCTCAGGTGAGCGAATTAAGGGCCATGGCCCTCTTGTTTCACTTTTTGGTGTATTTTTACCAAAAATATTTTTTTTCAAAAAAATATCATTTGATCTATTGAATTATCCATAATTTATACTAAAACTGTACTACCATGAAAATTTCATGCCTATATTCTGAGAAATTGAAATGAAACTGGATGTAACAAAATGCAACCTACCTATGAAAACGGTGTATGCTGTAAACTACGAATAGGACAGAAAACTTAAAAAGTCCATTCCGGAACGAAAATCCAATTTTTCCCAGAGAAAATAGTATTGTGACTGTATGCATTCACCAAAAATGAGTTCTTAACATTTTTCGGAAAATGAGTTCGTAAAGATTTTCGGAAATTTCATAATAAAAGACAGGCCGACATCCTTAAGTAAAGCAGAATGCACCTTGAGGCGCATTCTGCTTTACTTTCAAACTACTTTAAGTGTCTTCAAAACTAAAATCAGGGTGGCTATGGAGTATTTGGTTAATTTTCATAAGCTTTTGCCTGCTGTGGTTTATAAGAGTGACTAGCAGGTCTTTCAGAGTCCTGCAGTATGCTGCTTGTTCAGTGATCTCTTAGCTTTACCCCTTAGCTTTACCCATTGGCCACCAGTGCAAGTATTTAAGGAAGATGGCTGCCTCAAGCAAGATGAAAGCCTATAGGAGCTTTCTGCTTTTTTTTTCTGCTGCTTTAAACTTCCATCTGTCATAAACATGAAAGAGAAAAGGTGATAATCAATGGTGTCCTTAATATTCTCTTCTATGGGGGCGTGTAAAAGTTATTAAAGATTGACTGTAATATGATGGTGTTCTTTTTATCTATTTCAAATGGTAATATTGTGTTGTTGTGTTAGAATTCCGTGACCCACACAAAGATGGGAGCCAAGCATCTCAGGAAATTGTGACTCAGCCTCTCATATTATGGTGGGCGCCCATTGGACCTGAGGCGGGAATGTACAGAAAGTGTGGCAAGAAATCATGTTTCATCACCAGTGACAGACATTACTACAACCATTACCAAACCAAGGTACTTACTCTTAAGCAAAAAACACGTTCCTTCATAACTTGTTCCAGTGTTTAATCCTTTACTCCCTTTACTATGGTGCATATTCATGAAAGTATAAATTTGCACTATTTTCTTTAATAGTGAAGGAATTAAATTAAAGGCATAAAAAGGTGTATTCATGGGGTAATGGGTTAATCAGAACAGATTAGATGCAGCAAAAGGCATCTTATTGTAACTCACCATTGTGATGTATAGATTGTTAGTTTTCTGGTTTACATGCATGTCTATTTTGTACAGGTAGCTAACAAAACAGTGATAAACAGAGTAAATACTCTGCTGGAATTGCAAAGCTAATCTGGATTGCAATATACCGGTAAGCATTATTTCATTTCATATTGTTGTGTTTCTGTAGGTGTTGATGTTTTATGGCTCTAACATAAAGCAGAAAGACTTTCCGGTTCCCCGCAAGCCTCACCATGAGTGGGCCCTGATACATGAAGAGTCCCCAAAGAACAACTATGCCCTTTGTCATCCAGATCTTCTTGGCCTATTCAACCATACCAGCACATTTCAACGTGACTCAGATTTCTCTTTAATTACTCAGTATGTAGAGAGTATTGACTGGTTAGTGACCAGCAAGTATCTGGTGCCCACAGCTGAAAAGACAAGGCTGCAGGAAGAGTTAGCTCCCCTGATGTATGTACAGAGTGACTGTAACACACCATCAGATAGGGACACCTTTGTACAGCTACTAATGAAAGAGATGAAGGTGGATTCATATGGGTCATGTCTTCATAACAAGGACCTGCCAGACAAGTAAGTATACTCCTTTACTCCATATATACACTTTTTAGCTCACCTGAGCCAAAGGCTCAAGGTGAGCTATTGGGATAGCCCTGTGTCCGTCGTCGTCCATCGTGCGGCGTCCGTCGTCGTTAACAATTGCTTCAAATGACATCTCCTCCTATACCGCTTGACAGAATTCAACCAAACCTTACAGAAATGATCCTTGGGTCAAGTTCTTTCAAATTTGTTCAAAGAATTAAAAACAGTGCAGAACTCTGGTTGCCATGGCAACCAAATTGAAAAAATAAGGAAATCTTAAAAAATCTTCTTGTCTGAAACTGCAAGGGCCAGAGCTTAGATATTTGGCACATAGCATCGCCTACAGGTCCTCTATCAAGTTTGTTCAAATTATGCCCCTGGGGTCAAAATTGGCCTCGCCCCAGGGGTCACAGTTTTACATAGAGTTATATAGTGAAATTTTCAAATGTCTTCTTCTCTGAAACTATTATGGCCAGAGCTTTGATATTTGACATGGTGACACTTCTAGATGTCCTATACCAAAATTGTTCAAATGGTTTTTGTCAGTTGCATAACTAGGTCACAGGAGCTAAAAATAGATTTTTTTCAATGAAAACTTAAAAAAAATCTTCTTGTCTGAAACTACAAGGGCCAGAGCTCAGATATTTTGCACATAGCATCGCCTACAGGTCCTCTATCAAGTTTGTTCAAATTATGCCCCTGGGGTCAAAATAGGCCCGCCCCGGAGGTCACAGTTTTACATAGAGTTATATAGTGAAATTTTTAAATGTCTTTTTCTCCGAAAATAATATGACCTGAGCTTTGATATTTGGCATGGTGACACTTCTAGATGTCCTATACCAAAATTGTTCAAATGGTTCTTGTCAGTTGCATAACTAGGTCACAGGAGCTAAAAATAGATTTTTTTCAATGAAAACTTAAAAAATCTTCTTGTCTGAAACTACAAGGGCCAGAGCTCAGATATTTTGCACATAGCATCGCCTACAGGTCCTCTATCAAGTTTGTTCAAATTATGCCCCTGGGGTCTAAATAGGCCCCGCCCCAGGGTCACAGTTTTACATAGAGTTATGTAGTGAAATTTTCAAATGTCTTCTTCTCCGAAAATAATATGGCCAGAGCTTTGATATTTGGCATGGTGACACTTCTAGATGTCCTATACCAAAATTATTCAAATGGTTCTTGTCGGTTGCATAACTAGGTCACAGGAGCTAAAAATAGATTTTTTTCAATGAAAATTTAAAAAAATCTTCTTGTTCCAATTATTCTCAGGTGAGCGAATATGCCCCATGGGGCTCTTGTTTATGCTTTTAATTTATTCCTCCACTGAATTATTTTTCCATTATATACAGTCATGAACATGCAGGCCTTTTTCTGGCCATTTTGGGAAAAACTGCAATGTCTGATTTGGGAAATTTTCGGCGCGAAAAGTCATGCTTTGGGAAGAATTTTTCGAATTGATTTCACATATATTGAAGCTAAATGGCCAGAAAAATGACAAGTAGTAGTTCTTTCACTTGTATTATTTTTTTTAGCTCATCTGAGCCGAATGCTCAGGATGAGCTATTGTGATCCCATTCCGTCCGTCGTCTGGCGTCCGTCGTACGTTGTCCATTCACATTTTCAAACAACATCCTCTCAGAAACCATTGACCCGATTTCAACCAAACTTTGTCAGAAGCATCAGTGACAAGGGGGAACGAAATCTTGTTCAAAACATTTGGCTAGAGTTATTCCCCTTGCTGTGGGACCAGGTTTTCTAACATGACCGTATAGACAACTTTTAATGCATAAGAAAATCTTAAAAAATCTTCTTCTCAGAAACCCAAAGGCCCAGACCTTTGATATTTGGTATGTATCATTACCTAATGATTTTCTAGCAAGATTGTTCAAATTATTACCCTGGGGCCAAAAATGGCCCCGCCCTGGGGCTTATCAGTTTTTTAGCTCACCTGAGCCGAAGGCTCAAGGTGAGCTGTTGTGATCGCCCGTCGTCCGTCTGTCCGTCTGTCCGTCCGTCCGTCTGTCCGTCTGTCCGTCCGTTCAAATTTACTTCAAGCGACAACTCCTCTGAAACCGCGAGTCTGAGGAAAAAACTAATTTGCTCACGGTGTTCCTTGGATGCTTCTCTACAGAAATTGTTAAAATGAAACTTTAAAGTGGACTACTTATTGAAATTTATTAAAAAAAGTGAAAAACTTTAAACAAGATTTTTGTAAAAAACCACTGTTCCCACACCTTAGATATTGCATGAATAGTATATTCTACTAAATCACTTTCAAAATTGTAAAAAATCAAAACCCTAGGATCAAATTTGACTCAACCCTGGCCATATCAGTGCTTTTTGATGCAGGTCTGACAGTAAAAACTCTCTAATGATCCGTTTTATACAGACGCATTGTATCTTCCAGGCTAAGAAGCTACCCTTATACTAAATGCAACATTTTTGCAAACAGTTTGGATCCAGGTCAGATGCCACAGAATGCTGCATCTAATCTGGATCTAAACTATTTGCCACTCATTTACATATTTTCTTATATTTAGAAAATATAAGTTATTATTTTTTACATATTTCACATACAAACATTTGGAGCAGACAACAGTTCAGCATAATAATAGTCATTTCTCTCTGAGACCGTCTCCAATTGCATAACTGACCCATAGCTAGCTCTGAACTCAGGTCACTGAGATACATAACAGAAATGAAAGTGATGTCTGCTATTTTATGCTCAAGGACAACTTAGTTCGAGGCATATTACTTTTGGTCTGTCTGTTTGTTTGTTTGTGTTTTGTTTGTTTGTTTATCTTTCTGTCTATCAGTCCACAATTAATTCTTGGCCATAAACAGTATGGATCCAGGTCAGATGCCACATAATGCTGCTTCTAATCTGGATCCAAACTATTTGCCACTCATTTACATATAGTTTCTTATATTTAGAAAATGTAAATAATGATATTTATTAACCTATTAACCCATACATATTCTTTTTTATGTCTTTAATTTATTCTTCCACAGAAGAAAATATTTCACTTTATACAGTCATTGTTGTCTTTAACAATTGCTTCAAATGACATCTCCTCATATATCGCTGAAAAGATTTCAACCAAACTTTACACGAATGTTCCTTGGGTCAAGTTCTTTCAAAATTGTTCAAAGAATTAAAAACAATGTAGAACTCTGGTTGCCATGGCAACCAAGTGAAAAAATAAGGAAATCTTAAAAAAAATTCTTGTCTGAAACTACAAGGGCCAGATCTTAGACATTTGTCACATAGCATCATCTACAGGTCCTCTATCAAACTACAAACTATGCCCCTGGGGTCAAAAATTGGCCCCGCCCAGGGGGTCACAGTTTAACATAGAGTTATATAGTGAAATTTTCAAATGTCTTCTCCTCTGAAACTAATATGGCCAGAGCTTTGATATCTGGCTTGGTGACACTTTTAGATGTCCTATACCAATAAGGTTCAAATGGTTCTGGTCGATTGCATATCATCTACAGGTCCTCTATCAAGTTTGTACAAATTATGCCCCTGGGGTCAAAATTAGCCCCACTCCGGGGGTCACAGTTTTCATACGTCTTCTTTTCTGAAGCTAATATAGCCAGAGCTTTGATATTCGGCATGGTGTTACTTCTAGATGTCCTTTATCTATTTTGTTCAAATGGTTCCAGTCTGTTGCATATGTAGGTCACAGGAGCTAAAAATAGATTTTTTCAATGGAAACTTAAAAAAATTCTTCATGTCTAGAACCCTAGTACCCTGATCTTAGATATTTGGAACATAGCATCATCTACAGGTCCTCTATCAAGATTGTTCAAATTATGCCCCTCGGGTAAAAAATGACCCCGTCCTGGACTTAAATCATTATCTCCATTTTGATGTACAGCTATTCTCAGGTGAGCGACATATGCCCCATGGGGCTCTTGTCTTAGGAAAACTTTAAAAATCTTCTCAGAAACTGTATGGCCTAGATCATTTAATATTTGACATGTAGCTTTGCCTTATGGTCCTCTACCAAGATTGTTCAAATTATGACCCCCGGGTCAAAAATGGCCCGCCCCGGGGCTTATCAGTTTTACATAGACTTATATAGGAAAACCTTTAAAAATCTTCTTCTCTGAAACTGTAAGGCCCAGATCTTCAATATTTGACATGTAGCTTTGCATTGTGGTCCTCTACCAAGATTGTTCAAATTTTGTCCCCTGGGGCCAAAAATGGCCCCGCCCTGGGGCTTATCAGTTTTTCTTAAGAAAAACCTTTAAAAATATTTTTCTCAGAAACCGTATGGCCTAGATCATTAATATTTTACATGTAGCTTTGCCTTATGGTCCTCTACCAAGATTGTTCAAAATATGACCCCCGGGTCAAAATGGCCCCACCCCGGGGCTTATCAGTTTTACATAGACTTATATAGGAAAACCTTTAAAAATCTTCTTCTCTGAAACTGAAAGGCCCAGGTCTTTAATATTTGACATATAGCTTTGCCTTGTGGTCCTCTACTAAGATTGTTCAAATTATGACCCCAGGGCCAAAAAAGGCCTCGCCCTCGGGCTTATCAGTTTTTCATAGGAAAACCTTTAAAAATCTTCTTCTGAAACCGTATGGCCTAGATCATTATATTTGGCATGTAACTTTGCCTTATGGTCCTCTACCAAAGTTGTTCAAATTATGACGCCCGGGTCAAAATTGGCCCCGCCCCGGGGCTTATCAGTTTTACATAGACTTATATAGGAAAACCTTTACAAATCTTCTTCTCTGAAACTGTAAGGCCCAGATCTTTAATATTTGACATATAGCTTTGCCTTGTGGTCTTCTACCAAGATTGTTCACATTATGACCCCCAGGCCAAAAATGGCCTTGCCCTCAGGCTTAATAGTTTTTCATAGACAAACCTTTAAAAATCAAGATTGTTCAAATTATGACCCCTGGATCAAATTTGGCCCCGCCCCGGGACTTATCAGTTATATCAGCTATATCAAAATGTTGTCTTGCCCAGTCAGCTTCTATGGTACAATGTCTCAGGTGAGCGAAATGTGGCCCTCTGGGCCTCTTGTTTATTTAAATTTGAGTAACATGTAGAGCAAACTAGGCTATTATCGACATCTTAAGCAATTACCTGGTAATATTTACATCGGGTGTTACTCGGGAGATTAACGGAACAGCCATGTATACATCGGAACATCTCATTGGCTGATCTTTTTGTGCTGTTACGTTGAAATCCAGCGTAAGCATATAGAATAATCATTGAGTGTAACTGTGTCACTACAGGGTATTATCGACACGCCCCGGGCAATTACCGACACTACCCAGTCTTTTATCGACACCTTCGTGTTTTTTTAATGTAAATCACATTGTAATAAAAAACCACCTGTTTATAGCGATGCCAATTACTTCTCAGCATCTGACATCACAATGTCATGTGATACGTGTAAACAGATTTAGTTTCGTATGTATACAATGTACGTCGTTGAACTGTGACGTAGCCATGAATTGTATACGTCGTTTGTTTGTGACGTAACCAAACCTTGTTGGGTTGTAATAGTGACTTTTTCATGACGACACATATTGAAGCTGATTTCTATTCTAATGGTCCTCTGTTAGAAGTAGAACCCTGTTTTAGAAGCCCACTGTTCACCAAACAGACCAGTAACTTGCCGTCTGTTCAGAATCCAAACTGTTTAACACTTAATACAACAGATGATATTTTACATGAACATGGGTTTTATAAAACGACAGTAGAGTAGAATGAAACGTGTATAGTTTGTTCTCTTTATTTCATGTGTTGACCAAACTGAGGGAAAACTTAACCCTTTAACCCATAGTCTGTATTTAATTTGCTGAAGATAAGTGAACACTGAAAGCAGGTTAAAAGTAAAGCACATTGCACCGTAAGGTACATCCTACTTTACTTTTCAGCCTGCTTTAAGCTACCATCTGCTAGACTTTAGAAACTGTTTATTGATACAGTATCTATGACTATAAATTGGAACAATTCTTTTCAGCAAGGAATTAGATCAAAGGCGTAAAAACACGCGTAACTATGGAGTAAATGGTTAATCAAAAGTACAGTCATCGCAGAAGAAGTCATTGTCATTCCGTTCGTCTTCTGTCAAAGATTGCAATATCAGATTATCGCTGCAGATAACATGCAGCAAATGATCACACAATGCGCACTTCACATATGCATCACTTTTATTACAGGCTCTCTCACAGACAAAGCAGGTGGTATGTTCTGGCATAAATTCAAGGTCACAATCAGAGTCGTTGTAAACTATTTTCACATTCTCTTTCTCGAACTTGAAATGTTGCGTTTACGCTTTGATTTCAGTTTCGATTTAGCCTCTCTCTCCTCTCTCTTTTTCTTTCTCCCCCCCTCCTTCTTAAATTTCAAAATGGCCTTTTCAACCGGTTTCCTCTTTCTCTCAAGCGCTCTCTCTGCTTTCATCTTTTCTTCATTTTCTTTCTTTTCCTTTCTTTCTTTAAGCATTTGTATGGCTTTCATGCCGGTAAGCGCTTTAGGGATTTTGTTCAAAACAGTTTTTCGCCGAGTAGTTCGGGTACCTGTAGTGATAAAGATGCTTGAGAAACGTAACTTTTTGATTTTTGATTTTGGAGAGGTGGCAGATCTAGCGACAACTGTGTAGATGAGGGGTTATTCAGGGGTGGAAAATTTGTTTGTGGTCTTACGGGAGACAGGTCACTTATTCCTGACATATTGTCACTGGGTATGGGGCTAATTTGTTCAGGTGCTGATGGTTGTGGGATGTCAGTCTGAGTTTGAAGAAGCTGGGATTGGGGCGTCGTAGCAGGAGATTGGGCAGGATCAGAAGGTGGGTTGGAAACGTCACTGGGGGAAGGGATGGTGGACTCAGATTGCTTAGTGGTACAAAATAATTTGGACGGGCCAAGTTTTGATTTGTCAATGTTGTCAGAACAAAGAGGGAAAAGTCCAGATTGTTTAAAGCCATGTGCAGCATTTGGGACTGTGGCAACCCTTTCCCAGACCCGTTTAAATAGTGTTGGGAATATGGATTTGTTAACAATACGTCCCACATTTTCCATGTACCAGGTTTTCAGTTCCTTGTGCCATGCCGATTTCATGGGCCCAAAAAGACCAATGTCACAGGCTGGAAGGATATGTGTTGCATTTGGCAACAGACAGTACAGGACAACTTTGTTATCGAGGCAAAGTGTTGATGCCTCTAATGATACCGGTATGTGCATGCTGTAGCCATCAATAAACAATAAAACAGGCAATGGAATGCTGTTACTTTTGAAAAAATCAAAGAACTGGTTTAGAAACTGTATAAACATTTCACTGTCCATCCAACCCTTGTTGGACACCCCATATATGGCCTCCTGAAATCCCTCCATACCTGTATCCAGAAGGCGTTGACCTGGATAAACAATAAATGGGGGCATATAGTCACCATTAGCATTCATACATGCCATGACCTTAATCTGTTGTTTATTGTTACTTACAACTTGATATACATGCTTAGCACCAGTAGGTGCTATCACTCTACCAGTTGTACATAGCGGGAACCCGCTCTCATCGGCATTAAAAATGCGACGAGGGTCTCGAATCACGTCTTGCCATCTTGGCACTTCAGACTCAAGGTGGTATTTCATATCCAGGTGGTATTTCATATCCTCTGACACGATGGCACACTCCCTCCCAAGAGCTTGAGGCTTCCTCTCCCGAATCTCAGGGTGCCTTCCTTGGAATCCAGCGTACCTGAAAATATGAGAAGAATGAAAGATCTATGGCAAAATATATATTGTGCCACAACAACAGACGTAAGTAACTACTGTATATTAAAATTAAAGTCCTTTCCAAGAGCTCGATGAATAACCCATTGAACCTTAGTGACGAGTAAATTCGTTCTTTCAAAAAAGGCATCTGTGTAAATGACTTGTGTCTTATGCAAACAGTGTATGTCCTAATCTGAGAGATTCTACTGGACCCCCCGATCAGAGTCTGTACTGTTCGACACTTTTACAATATAATGTTAATAGCACCAATTAAAAGCAATATAACTCGACTAGACTTAGTCTGATTGGAAACTGGAATTTTCCATTTTAAGTTTCATGGATGGGTGAATTAAAGTAGATCTACTTTTAATATTCAGCCAACGATTGACGGCTTTTAATATGTAGATCTAGATACAGTTTTATGTGTCAGTAAAGTTTGTGTAAGGAATGAATGACGAAATGTTATTCTACCAATCGTCTCCAGGGTAATTATCTTTGAATGGATTTTTTCTCCCATCCTTGTCTAGTATCTTCTTCACCTCCCTCTTCAGTTCTGTTCGTGACACTGGGTAGCCAATCTCTGCCATTAGCTTCGTGTAGTTCACAAGGACATCCTCCTCTGTCGCTGTTAAGACAGTGCTTTGACCTGGCTTCGTTGGTTCCATTGGGACCCGTCCTGCCAGTTTGTCCAACAACGTGGTCCGTGGCACACCACACAGCTTGGCAGCCTTTTTCTTAGACATGCCATCTCTCACCATTTCAACGGCCCTGGACATTTTGGAGGGCGAATATTGAGTTCTTTTTTTAACTCGTAGCATTTTCATTTTGTTCTGAAAGAGAGAATATTGACTGATCATTAGATTGTCTTATGATAAATGATCTAGATCTATATAATTCTTATAATGGTCTTCAGGGCAGATCTGATAAGTTATGGTAGTAAATACAATTTAGTCTGTAGATCTAGATATCTATGTGGGGTTAACATATTCAAACAATGATTTCAATACTATAAACACAGGTAGTTAAGTGTATAAATGGATCTAGATCTGCACTATTAATTGGAATAATCAATCATTTACATTTTTCAAAAAAATAAAATCGGCTGATTTTCTGCCACCTTAGATTGTACATCAGGTGTCGATAATACCCCGCTAGTCAATTTTTGACCGGGTATTATCAACACCCTTCTAACAAAACCACAGGTTGTGGAAATCGCCTGTCCTTGATAACAATGTACAGTAAATACACATCGAGGAAAATGTATGGCTAAACTAAACACGTGATAAACACATATAATACGACATCACTGTCGTTAAGGTTAAGAACGATAACGTCCACTCACAAAGTGCTGACGCGTCGAATTCAAATGTCGGTCTTGATCTTTTGATGGGCGAGTAGCTGCACAAAACGGCGCGTAATAGAGGGTACATGTATGACGTCATAATAAGCAACATTGGTGACGTCATGTTTGTTACATACATGCAAAACAAATAATGGTGGATTAGTTGATCAGTGTGTCGATAATAGGCTGGTGTCGATAATAGCCTGGTTTGCTCTATTAAATTTTTTTGTTGTTGTAAATTTGGAGTTTTTTTTGAGAAATTGGGAATATTTTTCCAATTGGGAATGGGTCCGTTTACCGGACCCCTGGATACACAGGTACTTGAGTCACTTGACACATACATCTGGATCTATTAACACCTCCCCGACATAAAACTTTTTGATGCACATTTTCGTTATAATTCACTTACTGTGGTGTTATTTGACGGAATTTGATGAAATAAAAAGTAGATATTGATAAATTTATCCTTTCCCGAGGGTACCACAAGAGAATATCGGCCATCGAGTCTATTTTAGCATCAGTTTAAGTCGATAGTAAAGACTAGGTGTCGAATTGCGCTGTTTACCTTGTATCTATAATAGAAGTATTTTTTAGAAAAGGGGGGGGGGGGGTTAATAGATCTAGATGTATGTGTCAAGTACCTGTGCCTGGATACACCAGAAAAAGGCCTGAACATGTACCATTTCAAAAAAGGTTTTTTATTTCCTAGCAGATGGTAGCTTAAAGCAGCCTGAAAGTAAAGCAGAATGCATCTTAACCCTTTACTCCACAGCCTGTTACTAGTTTTAAAGCAGGTTGAAAGTAATGAAAGTAAAGCAGAATGCGCATTAAGGCACATTCTGCTTTACTTTCAGCTTGCTTAAACTACAATCAGCTAGGATATAGAAAATATTTCTAATACATGTTGTACATTTTCATGACTATATAAATTGGAAGTATTTCCTCCAGTGGGAGAATTAACTGAATGCGCTAAAAGGTGCTTCTATTGATGAAGGGTTTAAGATGTATTCTGCTTTACTTTCAACCTGCTTTAACTCTTTCCTCCCTGAAACTTTAAATGGACACTTCCAGTTTCCATTTTAGTCTTGTCCATTTCTGACTTTTAAGGGTTGTTTTTGTTAATGTTTGGCATTATGACAAACAGTGAAGACCCTGATCAGAGGGCTCCTTTCGGAGCCCTCTGATCTGGGTCTTCACTGTTTGCACAGGACAAGTGTACTATTTACATGTACTCTGTTTGAAAAGGACGCCTATATGCGGGACTAGGGTTCAAAGGGTTAAGTGGTAACCTGTCTTTAAAACTTGAAACAGGCTATGGGCTAATTTGTTAAGCAAATCAACTACCATATCTTTTATTTGTGTACCAAACACTATGAGACAATTCTAATAAGTAGTCATATCTGGGGTTTAGTACAGACTTAAAGGTATAAGTTCTTGAAATACTCCCTTTATCTGGAGCCCTTAGCAATTATTCATTACTTTTTTGCAGTATCAAAAACCCAATTCCAGGAATGGACAGTGAAGACTTTTTCAAGATACAAGCAAAGTACAAGTTCACCATTGCCATGGAAAACGCTGTTTGCGATGACTATATAACAGAAAAAATCTGGCGACCACTCAGACTTGGGTCTGTTCCAATTATTCGAGGATCCTCCAAAATTAAAGTAAGAGTTGTAGTTTTATTTTTGCTTTGTAAATCTTACTCATTCTATTCTGAATTGTTAAAACAGACCTCCACTTTTGAAAACTGACCAGTTTATGTTGATTTTTAGAGCTGTTTTTAGGAAATAGTAGAGACAGTGCATCCCATGTGTTAGGCATAGCTGAAATGGCACCCTTGAAATGGTTGGTACAGACTCTTACCTGAATCGTAGAAATGTTTGGACATTTTGAACAAGTTTTAATGTCCCCTTCATCTGTAGATGTGGTAGGCATACAGAGATTATTCCTGTCCGTCCATGCATACTAGGTTAACCAGAATTTACTGTTTTGTCTAGCATCAACACAACATACTGGAATGCTTGGATACTTAAACAGTTGTTGTCTGGACCATTCGCAATGCTTTCATATCACCCAACCTCAAATTGACCGTGACCTTGGGCTTGGAATATTTTCAATGGGCCATTTCGTGGTAAACTAGATTTGACCATTTTGCCTGACATCAACACTGCTTACTAGAATACTTGGATTCTTATACAGTTGTTGCCTTGGACCATTCCCAATACACCTATTTAACCCAACCTTGATTTCACCTTCACCTGGAAAAGATTCTGATTATATTGGCAAGGATGCCATTGGTGGAAAAAGCGTTAATTGGATGCAGTCTTTTTTGAAAAATGTAGCAGATAAGCATGATTGTTCTTGGGCTAAGCTACAATATGCACAAATCATGCAACCTTACTTCCACCATAAGAAGGACATTGTAAAATAGGTATGATTTCCTCAAAGTTGACTTGATTGTGAAAAACCAGTTACTCCCCAAATATTAGTTTTGTTCCACAAATTAAGGAATCACAGGGTCACACTGTCCCCAAACGCTCAAGGACAAGGGAAAACCCTGCTTGACTTTAGTGACTTTGATCTATTAGAGTTCAGGTGACCACATTTTAAACTTTTACTCCATAGCCTTTTTCTAGTATTGAAGATAGGTGACCACTTAAAGCAGGTTGAACGTAAAGGAGAATGTGCCTTTAGACACATTCTGCTTTACTTTTAACCTGCTTTAAAGTACCATCTTCTAGAATTGACAATTCTATTTCGATAATTAGACAGCCGCGATTATAAGTCACTTGACATAGCCGCCATTATGACGCTGCGCATTAATCAATTGCAGAGTGAATCAGTTAATACATATATAGTGACACAATCACTAGTAATATATAATTTCTTTCGAAATTAGGTTAGCTTTAGACACAGACATTTCTGTTTCTTCGGTTAGAGACAATAAGGCTACGAATTAGAGTAATTTTTATGTCGAGTGATATAATAAGGGTTTTTATTAAATTGATAATCTACAAAAACAATGACCCCGCCGCCCCCATCCTCTTTTCGCTACGATGAAATGAAAACGCCTGACCGAAATTGTTAAAAAAAATCAATTAAATAGCCTTTTTTCCGATATTGTCGTAGATCTAGTTCTTTATTCAACATCTCTGGAATGTCGAATTAAATAATGTCTTTTAGTTCGGTATTTCTGTCTGAGCTCCAAAGATGTTGTTTGTAAAGTACACATTCGTTTCATAATCATTTCTTATCAATAAAGCGGTAGCCATAAATTCAGGTCAATGTTGGCTCGGTGACCAAAGTTACATCACTGTGCATGTAGGTCACTTAATTACCAACAGATGTGCAATATTTCCGATTGATTGGTTTATCCTTCGAGCAGGGGGTAGATTGCGTAAGACACCCACAGTTTTATTACCTACTAGTAAAACACCGTATCCCATGGATACGGCTAAAAGTAAAAAACTGAAATATTTTTAAAGAAAATATCACATTAGGATTTCAATTTATTTTTTATCAGAATGATTATAGCTGTACTTTCATTTTGCTTTGAAAAACATGTGTAACAAGACCATTACAAGATACATGTATCTTACAAATTGTCAAGCGTACCAGACCCTAGAACAATAGACTGAATGACTTTCGACAAGATCAACGCCTTCACTGCCATTCCGTCATCTGCTTTAACCCTTTTCTCCATCAATATAATCTACCAAATTTTACGCATTTAGAAAATACTTTCTATATCACTGAAGATGATTGCTTAAAGCAGAATGCGCCTGTAGGCATTATCTCGAGCCTGCTTTATGTGGTCATCTGTCTTCAAAACTAGAAACAGGCTATGAGTAAAGGGTTATAACAACTGTCGTCTGCTTCTATTTCTCACTTTGAAAGTTCTAGGTAAGTTTACTTAAATAGAGCTTATATCGTTATGAGCGTCGAACAGTTTGGTTCCTGATCAGAACCCGAGTTATGCATCTGATCAGGATTCAAACTGTTTACAAATAACCTGTGTATAGATCTATTCAGGGTAAAGCAGCAATGATTGACCCTTTATCGATTTCTTTTGTTGCGCAGCGTCTTAATGGTGGACGGAGATATTGAAGAGTAATCATCAGGGGAGATAAATCATGCAAAACTTTTAAATAGAATCGTCTATAAAGAAAATATTTCTTATGATACATATTTAAAACTGTATAAAATGGAACTATTTTCTTTAGTGGAAGAATAATTTAAAAGAATTTAAATGTATTAAAATGTGTATCTATTGGGAAAAGGGTTAAAAGATTTGAAAAGTTATGGCTTACTACATTGTTTGAATTTGTTTACTTTCAGGACCTTTTACCTGATGAGCATTCAGCGATAGTAATAGATGACTTTAAGAATGTGAAAGAGTTGGTCGACCACCTGCAATACCTACTTAGCCATGATGAAGAATACGAGAAATATTTACAGTGGAAAAAGACTGGTATCACCAATAAATATCTGAAAGAGCTGCTAGCCAACAGAACGTGGAGTATATCAGAGACTTGGCTGCCGGGTCGCACCAACTTTATAGAAGGCTTTGAATGTTTTGTATGTAACAGAATTCATGAGAACATTAGAAGGACAAGTTCAGGAGAATTGTTTAATGTACACATGGCAAATAAGGAACATTTAGATTGCCCCAAACCAATGCAGTATAACAGTGAGGGTGTGTTTGAAAAGGACAATTATAACTGGATTACTGAGTATCAACTGAAATCATATGAAGCTAAGGCAGTGCGGTATTTTGTTGATAAGAATTTACCTATGCCTATTGGTGATTTCCATGCTAAAGTATCAGAAATCAGGTACTATAGTAAAGAGGGCTGGTGGTAGGACATGAGAGATTCTAATATGGTCCATTGCAATCACCCTTCTAATTAGAATTCTTAACCCATAACCCTATGAATATGCCGTTTTACATATTTAATTTATTCCTCTTCTGAAGAAGCTAGTTTTACTTTATACAGTCATGAATGTGCATCATAAGAAATATTTTCTGATTGTCTTTTAAGTAAGTTACTTCACTTTCGACCTGCTTTAAGTGGCCACCTGTCTTCAAAATTAGAAATAAGCTATGGGGTAATGGGTTAATCAGAAGGTCAGCTATGATGAATAATTAGCAATAATGAATATGACGACTAAACAGCTATGATGAATAAACAGGTATATCTCTGTGATGAGGAAATCCATAATAAAGTGTAAAACAACATTGTTCACCAGAGGCAGTGGAAACATGAGTGAAACTTGACTTTCATCAGAGTATGTATATGTAAAGACTGGTGGCTGTTCACCAGAGGCAGTGGAAACATGAGTGAA
The DNA here is from genome assembly GCA_922989275.2 of Gari tellinella. Classification (NCBI taxonomy): domain Eukaryota; kingdom Metazoa; phylum Mollusca; class Bivalvia; order Cardiida; family Psammobiidae; genus Gari; species Gari tellinella. Next base: position 48,152,570 of record OV277856.1, read on the forward strand.
ACTTATGTTTCATCAGAGTATGTATATGTAAAGACTGGTGGCTGTTCACCAGAGGCAGTGGAAACATGAGTGAAACTTGACTTTTATCAGAGTATGTATATGTAAAGACTGGTGGCTGTTCAATACAAATGCTTAAACCTCCTAAAGGATCTCTGTACATTACATTTGGTGTGTAGTAGAATGTAACCTTTCATAAAGTTAGACTGACTGAGGTGCGGAGGTACGTGTGTGTGTTTTGAGGGGGTGATGTAATATGACTAATATGTTTGTTTTTGTCTTGCCAACATGAAGGTGTGAAAGCAGGACTAAGGTGTTTTTCATTAGCTTTAATGTTGACCCTTTACTCCACAGATACATATTTTAATGCATTTAATTTATTCCGCCATACAGTCATGACTATGTACCATAAGAAATATGTCCTATCAGATGATAGCTTTAAGCAGGCTGAAAGTAAAGCAGACTACTTCAATACTTGAAAGAAGCTATGGAGTAACAGGTTAAACTATCCGATTCAGCCCCAATATTAAGTTTTAGTTTTACCTCAGTTGCAATAAATGTATGTACAATGCGGGAACTTGAGAAACATTCCATTCCATAGATATAAAGTGTGGATATTTGACTGACTTTTATTGCATCTTGATAAAATCATTCCAGTTTACATTATTTCCATTAACCCATTACTCCATAGATACATGTTTTTACGCATTTAATTTATTCCTTCACTGAAGAAAAATACATGTAGTTCCAATTTATACAGTCATAAGTCATGACTATCCACTGTAAGAAATATAAGGCACATTCTGCTTTACGTTCAACCTGCTTTAAGTGGTCACCTACCTTTAATACTAGAAACAAACTATGGAGTAAAGGGTTAACATACTAACAAGTATGATTAATAGTAAAGTTTAGAAGGAGTCGGGTCTGTAAGCGGACATGAGTCGGGTCATACACATTACCAGTTGACAGTGCGATACAGAGTGATGTATTTAGCTCAAGACGTTTTTGGCGGAAATAGCCGATCTGACGAGTGCCTTGGCGCGAGTCTGATTGGTTGTTTCCGCCAAAAACGTCGAGAGCTAAATACAACACTCTGTAGCACTGCCAACTGGTGATGTGTTTATTATATGCCTTGAATACACTCCAGAAACAATTAAACAGTTGTTTAAATCATTTTATATGCAAAATTTATCAGCTATTTGAAGCAGAAAAAGATTTTTTGCATGCCCAAAAGAATAACGCGGCACTTATACATGTACGTAAATGACGTCACGCTAAATCGAAAGCGACGTCAGAGTAAAATACAAAGTGGCTGATACAAGGTGGCTAATACAAACTCTTGTATTTTACTCTACAGATACACGCGGAAACGCTCGATATCATATGAAGGCATATAATAAATACCATTATCATTACATATGTATGTTGCTGAGTGACAAGAGATTTAATATATATTTTTGTGTATTGTTATTTTTGTGTACATGTATTTGTTTTTTCCAGGGACTTGAGTTTTTCATGCTCCCCTTTAGGGGGGAGCATATAGTCGCCGCTTTGTCCATCCGTCCGTGTATCCGTCCCTCCGTCTGTCCGTGCTTAGGGGAGGGTACTTATGTGGCTAAAATTCTTAGCCCCATAATTGAAAAACATTAACCTGGCCGTCTCTTGTGACATTAACCTGGCCATTTCTTGTGACATTAACCTGGCCAGTTGTGGGGCATAGGGTTAGGGGTAGGGTTAGCCTCTAGATCATTTTTTTTTCAAGTTAGAAGAAAAATAAATTGTCGCTTGTGTGGCTAGCCACCCAAAAGAAATGCATAGAAAATAGCCACATAAGTATCCTCCCGTTAGAACGTCCGTCCGTCCATGCTTACGAGAGGGTACTTACGTGGCTAAAATTCTTAGCCCCATAATTGAAAAACATTAACCTGGCCGTCTCTTGTGACATCGACCTGGCCATTTCTTGTGACATTAACCAGGCCAGTTGTGGGACATAGGGTTAGGGGTAGGGTTAGCCTCCAGATCATTATCAAAAGAAATTGTCGGTTGTGTGGCTAGCCACGCAAAAGAAAACAATAGAAAATAGCCACATAAGTATCCTCCCGTAAGAACGTCCGTCCGTCACGCTTTTTTGTCTGGAGCATATCTTTTGAACGGTTCACCGTAGGTTGATGAAACTTGATACAGTGATAGAGCATGACAGTAGGAGGTGCAGTACACAAAAACCGTAACTCTGTCATTTCCCAATATTGAATTATCTCCCCTTTTCTCATAAAAAATCAATTTTGTCTGAATCTTTTGTCCGGAGCATATCTCTGGACTGTTACACCCTAAGTTGATTAAACTTGTTACAGTGATTGAGGATAACATTAGGAAGTGCAGTACACAAGAACCGTAACTCTCTCATCTCCCAATTTTGAATTATCTCCCTTTTTCTCATAAAATAAATAAATTTTGTCCGGAGCATATCTCTGGACTGTTACACCGTAAGTTGATGAAACTTGTAACAGTGATAGAGGATGACATAAGGAAGTGCAGTACACAAGAACAGTAACTCTGTCATATCCTAATATTGAATTATCTCCCTTTTTCTAAAAATAAATAAATTTTTGTCCGGAGCATATCTCTATGACTGTTACACTGTAAGTTAATGAAATTTAATGATACAGTGATACATGATGACATAAGGAGGTGCAGTACACAAGAACCATGACTCTGTCATCTCCCAGTATTGAATTATCTCCCTTTTTCTATTTAAAAAAATCAAATTTTGTCCGGAGCATATCTCCTGAGCATTGCATTGTTAGTTGATGAAACTTGATACAGTGATACAGGATGAAACAGGGAGGGCTGTACTCAAGAACCATTACTCTGTCATCTCCCAATATTGAATTATCTCCCTTTTTCTTGTAAAAAATCAAATTTTCTGAAGCCCTGTAACTTGATGAAACTTGATTATGTGTTAGAGTATGACAAAAAGAAGTGTAGTACACAAGAATTATTACTCTGTCATCTCCAAATATTGAATTGTCGACCTTTTAACATAATGTTATTTTTTTTTGTCTGAAGCATATCTCCTGAACGTTACATCATAAGTTGATGAAACTTGATACTGTGTTCACCTACTAAACATGCTATACCTCGGGGTTTTTTACTTGTGGGGAGCATCCATCGTTGGGAACGATATTCTTGTTTCCTATTGAAACTCACAAAATGTGGACTTGATGTGATTTGTTTCACATTAATTTTATGCACTGTTATTTTGGTGTAGGCACTATAAAAACCTCTCACTGTTACGTCTACTGAATGATGGTATGTGATGGGTCTTTATCCCTTTCCCCCATTTTAGCGCATTCAGTTTATTCTTCTGCTGAAGAAAATAGTTATGAATATGTATCATAAGGAATATTTTCTTTATTCTAATTGGTGGTAGCGCATTCTGCTTTACTTTCAACCTGCTGTAACTTTAAGTAGTCACCTATTTTCAAAACTAGAAACAGGCTATGGGGTAAAGGGTTAACCCTTTCCCACATAGAAGCGCCTTTTAGCACATTAAGTTTATTCCTTCACTGAAGAAAATAGTTCCAATTTATACAGTCATAAATATTTATCATGCAAAATATTTTCTATATTCTAGCAGATGATAGCTTAAAGCAGACTGAAAGTAAAGCAGAATGCGCTTAAAGCGCATTCTGCTTTACTTTCAACCTGCTTTAAGTGGACACCTATATTCAATACTAGAGAGTTGCTATGGGGTAAAGGGTTAAAGAGCATGTGTCAGATTACAGCATGATGGAAGTAAAGTAAAAAGCTGTCTTTGGAACTTCCTCCTTCACTTTAATCCTGCTTTAGGCTGGTGCTTGTCTCACACATCCATTGGGGGATTGTGATGGCAGTGTTTAAACTATGCGCACATGAAACACAAATGCATTGCAATAAAATGGAGAAAATGACAACATTTTTGATAATTGTGACTATCTATTTTAATCAGAGTGGCAAACAGTTTGGAGCTTGATCTGATTACCCAGTGTCTCATCTGGCTCCAAACTGTTGGCAATGGAAATCATGGTTTTAGTCTAAATGTGTTTATTGGGAAGGAAAGTCTTCTCCACTGTATAAAATTACAAATTAAGCCTTTATTCCATAGCCAAATAGGCAAATCACCTATATTGAACTTTATTTAAGGCAGGATACTGCTTAAATTGTGATGAAAGTAAAGCATTTTGCTTTAACCCATTACCCCATAAATACACCTTTTGATGCCTTTAAGTTAGTCCTCTACTGAAGAAAATAGTTCCAATTTATAATGTCACAAATAAGAATCATAAGAAATATTTTCTATATTCTAACAAAGAAAAGCTTAAAGCAGGCTGAAAGTAAAGCAAAATGTGCCTTAAGGCATATTCTTCATTACTTTCAACCTGCTTTAAGTGGTCACCTATCTTCAATACTAAAAACATGCTATGGGGTAATGGGTTAAGCTGCCCCATGTATTCAAACACCACAATGTAATATTATATAAATATTAGATGGCAGTTTGAGTACATTATATAAATATCACATGTCTGATTAGGGTGACAGTAAAATTGTCAACTTAGGCGAAACAGTATTTTTCCGTATGTTGACAATTTTACTGTCACCCTTTCAGACATGTGATATTTATTATACCGAAATCCTGGGCTCTAACCAGGAAATCTAGAACTTTCCTAAAGCTGACTGGAATTATGAATGTAACTATAGATTAGCATGCGATTCATAATGAAATTCACTGTTTATAAAAATATTGGAATTAGAAGGAATTATACAAACTCAATATAAATAAATGTGCATAGTTTATAATTTACTCGTCATGCATATAGGTTTCCCTGTACGGATCTGACTGTTTATTCGCATCATTTAGTCAACTTAAAACTTCAAACTGCTTCAAATTGTAGATCAAAGTTTTAACGTTATCTAAAATGACGCTTTGAAGCGATAACATGGAATTGACATCATTTTGGGTTTGATGTCATTTATGACATTCAATTACTAATGGTGGCAGGAGACAGTATTTTCAAGACAGTAAATTTAATTGTATAAAGGTGTATAAATGGATTAATGGGATAACATTGTACGTGTTCATGATAAGATATAATTCTGTATATTGTATTTTGATTGCCATAAACTATATTACAGTTTGACACAAATTGACAAATAATCTATACATTAGTTAGGTAAATATTTATCATAAAATGAAAACAAATCAATTCAAATATACATTAAATAGGTATATACTTACAGTTTCACAATACATGTGTGTGATATGTTTTATATATTATATATACTTTGTATCTGTTGTAGTGTTTTATTAGACTTGAGCAATTTTATAAGCATTTTATGAATGATTCCAATGTGATAAAGGAGTTCTGTTTATTATTTCCTATGGCAAGGGCTTTATATAGGAAATTAAGCTTTATAGTCAAACTTGTTTCTAGGGGTCTAGCCTAGCTACATTTTATCTTTGAAAACAGGTACATTTGACTTAACCCATTACTCCATAGCCTGTTTGTAGTATTGAAGATAGGTGACAACTTAAAAGCAGTTGAAAGTAAAGCAGAATGCACCTTAAGGTGCTGCTTTACTTTCAGCCTGTTTTAAGCTACCATCTTCTAGAGTATGAAATACATTTAATGGTGCACATTCACAACTGTATAATTTTTCTATTTTCTTCAGTTGAGATTTAAATTAAAGGCATTGAAATTGGTATCTATGGAGTAAAGGGTTAATCAAGCTCTAGTTATTGAGAATTGAGCTGTACAAATAAGGGAACTTAGAGGATCAAGTTATCGAGGGTTAACTGCATAGTCAATCTTGTATTAAGCAACCACTCAACTGAAGACCAATAGTTAGTTACCGTAATAACAAAACTAGGTATAAAATAATGCAATCATTCTCTCTCATATACGAGCATTCTGTATTATTTTTATCCTGAATTTAGCATTCACATGTCTATGGAGATATCCATGCTTGTTTATTAAGTGATTGCTTAATGCAAGATTCAAGTTGTAAGTAAAACACCAATTTTTTATGCTCATTAGCAGTTGCTTTGGTGTTGTTTTACTTTTTCTGTATACTTTTATGCACTGTAATGTTTTTACATCAAAACAATGTGATACAGAGAGATAGATCTGACTTGGTATGGCAATTACACTAATAGTCTAACCTTGGTTTTAGCACCAAATTAGTCTGTTGTTTTAATGTTTTAACCATTTACCCCATGGCCTGTTTCTAGTATTGAAGACAGTCCGGTCACTACTTAAAGCAGGTTGAAAGTAAAGCAGAATGTGTCTTAAGGCACATTCTGCTTTACTTTCAACCTACTCTAAGGTACCATATGCTAGGATATAAAAAATACTTTGTATGGTGCATATTTATGACTGTAAAAAGTGAAACTCAATATGTTCCTCAGTGGAAGAATAAAGGCATAAAGATATATTTATTGGGTAATTGGTTAATCACTTGAAGCCGGGTGACCAGTATACACATACATTACAAACATTGTACATGTGAAGAATACATGTATCCTATGCAAACTGTACACCCTGATCAGAGGGCTCATTGAGGAGCTCTCCAATTGGGGTATGCACTGTTTGTCATTTTGCAATGCATTGTGAAAAACAACCCTTAATACATGTAGTTAAAAATGGACTAGACTTACCTTAACTCATTATCCCCTGAAACATCCAATGGACAAGTCCAGTTTGCAATAAAGGCTGTTCCATTTTCAACTGTTTAGGGTTGTTTTCAGCTCCTTGTTTTTGCAATCCTTGAATGTCCGGCGTATGTCGTCCGTCGTGCGGCGTCAACAATTTTAGTGTTTACACTCTAGAGGCCACAATATTTATCCAATCTTTCTCAAACTTGCTCAGATGGTATATTGTCATAAGAGTTCGGATGAGTTCGATTATGGTTGAAATCGGACAAAAAGGTCATGAGTTGTCTACCTTTGAATTGCTGAAAATGCCATATTTAACAGTGTTTACACTCTAGAGGCCACTATCCTTTGATGTACTCTACTATACTAGAGTAGGTCGACAAACTTGAATGGATTTAGAACAAAACGGGTGAAATTCAAAGGTAAAGCTATCAGGCTTCATTACAAATGGTGAGCGATATCAGGGCCTTCAGGCCCTCTTGTTTATAATATTTTACAAAATGACAAACAGTGAAGACCCTGAGGGTTCCTGTTGTCCTGTTGCATAGGATAAGTGTACTCTTTACAGGTACACTTTTGGTAAAAGATGCATATATGGGTCACTTGGGCTCACTGCGTTAATTGGAAACTAGACATGTCCATTTGAAGTTTCAGGGATGAATGAGTTAAATACAGAGCTGTACAGTTACATATCTTTGTTTTTACATTAAGTTAATCTATTGTTTTAAATATTACATGAGTTATACCATTACATAATTTCATTTCATGGTTGAACTTCGATATCTTTGATAAGGATTTGTTAGACTTAACGCTTTCAACACCATGGAGATGTTAAAAATATACTTAATACATTTGAAAACAGTGTAGACCCAGATCAGAGGGCTCCTATAAGAGCCCTCTGATCAGGGTCTGCTCTGTTTTCTGATTTTTACCAATATTTATTAATTAGCCATAATTCCAAGTAGACTGGTTCATATTTTGGTAGTTAATTTTTTTTTACAAGGGAACATAATAACCCACTAGAGTTACTTAGTATTGAAAGAGTTGGCGAGTTTGAGATATCGTAGTTTGACTGTATCTGTAAGAGTGTACAACTGAGTTTTAAGTACTGGTATATTGATTTTGGTTTATATAATTATGTTTTTCTTTTTCATTAATTTATTGTTTTCATTGTACAGTAAAACTTCTGTATTATGACCAGTGAAAAGAAGGCTAATTGCTTGTATGAAAGACAGGTGACAGCTTAAAGCAAGGTGAAAGAAAAACAGAAAGCTCCTGAAGGAGCTTTATGTTTTACTTTCACTTTGCTTTAAGCAGCCACCTGCCTTAAACTCCTAATGATTAGCATAATTCAGTGGTCATACATTTCCTAATAGAGAGGTTTTACTATATTCCTTATATGTTTGAAAGTTATACCAACATATTTACAAATACATAATGATACATAGATACTCATGAACTTGGAGGAACAAGGTTTTATTGTTAAATGTCATTCCATTTGGTTGTTTGTCTTAGTTTGCAAATAAAATTTGAAAACAACCATTTCTGTTCTACCTCGATATTTGTGCTCCTTTTATACATAGATTTGCAATGGGCAGATACCTAAACACATAAGTCTTTGTTTAATCTAGAACAAAAGCAATGTAGAAAGGTCCCCAATGGATTCCTTTGCTTTCATTTCTTTCCATACTGGCTAATTTTTTTGTCTGCAATAATTGTCGACTATTACTCTTCTAATAATAGAATTTTCAAAACTTCTTTCCAAAACAGGGTGAGAGTGTGAAACAGTTTGGATGTGGGTTATATACACGGTATCTCATCAGGATCCAGCCTGTTTGCAAAGGTTATCATGGTTTCTGGGCTAGCATGCGAAGAGTAAAGAAGTATCTCTGATTCTGCAGTGATTTTGTACGTTCAGTTAAAATGGGATTTAATCATTTAATGCCACTTAAAAAAAAGACTTATTTATTGTGTTTAAGACACGTGCCAGATTAAAGCAAGTTGAAAGTAAAGCAAGCAAATGTCTTTAACCATTTTCTCATTGAATTATAACAGGGCACTAGATAAAAGTGAGTAAACTGAACAAATCCAACATTTTTCTCACTGATTTTAGCACCGAATCCTATGGTGTTGCTACTCATTAAAATCATCTCAAAGAGACGATTCTAATGAGAAGTATCGACATTTTATTATAAGGGTTAATGCAGAAATAAAGATTTTAGTTTTTGAAATTCTCCCCTTATCTGGAGTCCTGATATAAAACTGTCCACTAAGAACATCTGTTATCTTAACTACATTTACATGTATTAAATTGCTATTAAAATATCTTTTCCCAGGAAAGAGTGAAGATACATTGTAGAAAAAAGTTCAGACCCTGATTAGATAGCTCCTTTAGATACTTGGGTATTGGGTTTATACTGTTTTCAAAAAGCATTAATATATATGCCAATAATACGAGAAGGGTTAATACCAAAATGCCTTAACCCGTTACCTAATAGCTTGTTTCTAGTTTTGAAGACAGGTGACCCCTTAAAGCAGGTTGAAAGTAAAGCAGAATGTGCCTTGAGGCACATTCTGCTTTACTTTCAGCCTGCTTTAAGCTACAATCTGCTAGGATGAAAAATGATTATAAAGCATATCCATGACTGTATAAAGTTGAAAAATTTCTTTAATGGCAGAATGAAATAATTGCATAAAAAGATGTATTTATGTAGTAATGGGTTAATTGGTGAATGGTCAAAATAACAGGTGCTTGCTGTAGTTTAAGTGTTTGTCTTAATTAAATATCATAAACTTTCTGAAGAATTCAATGTGGTACAATATTAATGGTCAAGTCTCATCAATTATTCACGTAGTAAACAGTATTTTTGTTTGCCATTTATTTGTCTGGTCTGGGTAAACAGTTTAAATGTTTAAATACTAACTTGACCATTCCCATTTCAATAATGACTGTAAATATTGTACTATGATATTGATCTTTAAATTATCAAAAGTATTTGTTCTTTGAATACAGTCAAACTATGTCACCCAAAAGGAGGTTAATCAGCAGGGTGTAATACGGATGGCAGCTTAACACAGAACATAAGTAAAGCAGAAAGCTCCTTTAAGAGCTTTCTGCTTTACTTCTGTACTGTATTAAGCAGTTACTTTTATTTAGAAAGACCAACACTTTTTTTAAAATAAAAAATTAAAACAAGTTTGACTGTATTCCAAGACGATAATTTGGCCGAAGAGAGGTTCATTTTGTGAGGTTATACACGTCAGAAACTAGAAGATTATTTCCTGAAAAGAAGACAAAGTTTTGTTGAAATGTTATAAGAAAATAATATAGCATGTCCTAAACTTCTGTGTCAATCGTTTTTAATGTTGTTGTTGTTGTTTATAAAGAAGACAGATGCTTTTCAAGGGAATATACATGAGAAGAAATAACAAATTCTTTGTTTTTGTGGTAAGTATTAAATTTCTTTTTCGCCTTTTTATGCTCCCCTTAAGGGGGGGGAGCATATAGCCGCCGCTTTGTCCTTCCGTCTGTCTGTCTGTCTGTCTGTCCGTCAGTGCTTACAGGAGGGTACTTATGTGACTAAAATTCTTAGCCCCATAATTGAAAAACATTAACCTGGCCGCCTCTTGTGACATTAACCCGGCCATTTCTTGTGACATTCACCTGGCCAGTTGTGGGGGTAAGGGGTAGGGTTAGCCTCCAGATCATTTTTTTCCAAGTTAGAGCAAAAATAAATTGTCGCTTGTGTGGCTAGCCACCCAAAAGAAAACAATAGAAAATATTCACATAAGTATCTTCCCGTTAGTGCGTCCTCACAAAATGATAGTTAGGTGGCTAAAATTGGCTTCCATAACGAGACACATAATTGAAAAACATTAACCTGGCAGTTTCTTGAAACATTAACCTGGCTATTTCTTGTGACATTAACCTGGCCAGTTGTGGGACTAGGGTAAGGGGTAGGGTTAGCCTCAAGATCATTCTATAACAAAGTTAGATTTCATTTATGTGGCTAACCACACACATATTAACCACATAAAAGAGATAAAGAAAGAACGAAATGGCCACTTAAATGAAGATTGTGGGTCCGTCCGTCCGTGCTCACAAAATGATAGATGCGTGGCTTAAATTGTGTCCATAACCTAGACACATAATTGAAAAACATTAACCTGGCAGTTTCTTGTAACATTAACCTGGCCATTTTTTGTGACATAAACCTGTACAGTTGTGGGACATAGGGTTAGGGGTAGGGTTAGCCTCCAGATCATTTTAAAACAAAGTTAGGTTTCATTTATGTGGCTAACCACACACATTTTAACCACATAACGAAAAGAGATACAATAAAGAAGGAAATGGCCACTTAAATGAAGATTGTGGGTACGTCCGTTCGTCGCCCTTTTTTGTCCGGAGCATATCTCTTAAACGGTTCACAGTAGGTTGATGAAACTTGATACAGTATAGAGAATGACAGAAGGAGGTGCAGTACACAAGAACCCTAACTCTGTCATCTCCCAATATTGAATTATCTCCCCTTTTCTCATAAAAAAATCAATTTTGTCAGGATCTTTTGTCCGGAGCATATCTCTGGACTGTTACACTGTAAGTTGATTAAACTTGTTACAGTGATAGAGGATGAGAGAAGGAAGTGCAGTACACAAGAACCGTAACTCTGTTATCTCCCAATATTGAATTATGTCCCTTGTTCTAAAAAAAAAAGTTTTTGTCCAGAGCATAATTATCTCTGGACTGATACACCGTAAGTTAATGAAATTTGATACAGTGATAGATGATGACATAAGGAGGTGCAGTACACAAGAACAATGACTCTGTCATCTCCCAATATTGAATTATCTCCCTTTTTCTATTTAGAAATAATCATATCTCCTGAGCATTGCATTGTAAATTTATGAAACTTGATACAGTGATACAGGATGAAAGAGAGAGTGCTGTACTCAAGAACCATAACTCTGCCATCTCCCAATATTGAATTATCTCCCTTTGTCTTGTAAAAAATCAAATTTTCTGGAGCACTGTTACTTGATGAAACTTGATTATGTGTTAGAGGATGACAAAAAGAAGTATTTCACAAGAATAATAACTCTGTCATCTCCAAATATTGAATCTTCAACCTTTTTTTCATAAAAAATTTTTGTCTGAAGCATATCTCCTGAACGTTACATCATAAGTTGATGAAACTTGATACTGTGTTCACCTACTAAACATGCGATACCTTGGGGTTTTTCTTTGTGGGGAGCATCCATCGTTTGGAACGATATTGTTGTTTTCTGTTTGTATAAATCATAAATGCCTTATATAGGTGACCACTTAAAGCAGGTTGAAAGTAAAGCAGAATGCGCCTTAAGGCACATTCTGCTTTACTTTCAGCCTGCTTAAAGATACTTTTTAGTAGAATATAAAAATATTTCTTACAGTTCGTACATATTCATGATTGCATAAAGTACAATTATTTTCTTCAGTGGAGGAATAAATTAAAGGCATAAAAATGCATATTTATGGGGTAATGGGTTAATAAACTGACATTGCAAGCTGTTTGGATTTCTTTCAGATGTTGATTTAAATGAAAATGTTCTGATCAAATTTAAGTCAATTTAATACCCATCATTTCTTCATTTTACAACTAACCCTCTTAACTTTTTAGATAAATACCCTAAAGCCTGTTCCTAGGGTTGAAGACCTCTGACCATTTAAGCAGTTTGGAAGTCAAGCAGAATGTACCTGAAGGCAAATTCTGATTTAGGTTCAGCCTGCTTTAAATCTTTCATCTGCTAGGATATAGAAAATATTTCTTATGTAGCATATTCACAACTGTGAAACTATTTTCTTCAGTAGAGGAATAAATTGAAGGCTGGAAAGGCCTATTTATGGAGTAATTGGTCAAATTAAAGAGTTCTCTAATTACACTGTCTGCACTGTTTGTTCTGTTTTAAATTTCTGAAAACAGCCCTCATAATCAACGTAAACTCATCATTTTTCAAAACTGGAAAAGTCCAATATGTAAAACTTAGATTGAAAAGGCATATGTTTAAACTAATATGTTTTGGCAGAATATGTCTTTTGATAGATTTTCTTTTACTTTTTTCAAAGGTTTTGATCTTTGCTGGGGCCCTTGATGTGTGTATGGCAGGTAAGTGATTTTAGCAAATATGATTTATTACTGCTATTAAGTGGTATAGTCTTATCATGCATTATAACATCGTGTAGGCAAAGAACTGCTCTTTAAAATGATATATCAGTTATCAAATATGCATTTTGATCAAGTTATTGATCAAGTATCATTACTTTTTGAACTACCCTCATACCATCTGCTAGGATATAGAAGATTTTTCATGTGATGCATTATCACCAATGGATAACGAAAATTATTTAATTATATAAAGTGGAAGAATATAGAAAAGGCATACATTTATTTATAAAGTCATGGATTAAGAAAGGTTGTCGCTTAACTTTTCTGAATTATTATTGTCCTTTACCAAGCAGCTACATGTCCTATGTACTCTGTAAACCTCTTTGTTGAATGATTGGTAGCAAAGTAGAACAAATTGATCAGACTTCCAGATTGAGGGAACCAGGTTTTCTGAGATTACACTGTATGCATTATTCCAGTTCCAGATAGATCTATAGCAGTCTTTTCATCAACATTGTATATGACAAATTATTACAGTAAAACCTTTCTATTACAACCATTGCAATGATGCTAATAGATTGTATGAAATACAGATGGTAGCTTAAAGGCAGTATATAGCTGTCAAGTATCCAAAATCGTGCATTTTTTAAACCTGAAAATTCAGGCACATACGTAAGCTAAACATATAAAAAGAAGTAATCAGATATGATAATGGAGGCAACATTGTTTACAAACTGTGAATTTGGTAGAAAGAAGTTGATTTTTAAATCGGTTTGTTGACATCCGATCAACGACGGAAATTTTCAGAGTTTGTTCGGCTTGCAACTGGTAAAGATGTTTTCATAGCTCATTATTAGTGTTTTCTTCTGACTTGACAGAGTTATTTTTAGATTGGAACATTTTAAAACTTTAAAAGGGATGAGAATTCCCTACATCCAGCAAGAGACATTGATAGCTGTATTTATTGTGCGCAATATACAGTAGAGAATACATTTTTCTTTCACGTTTAAACACAAACGCATTGCACTAAACAGTGGAAATTTACTTTGAGAAATTTTAACTATTTTTTTAATCTGAGTTGCAAATAGGTTGGAGCTTGATCAGACGCGATTATATATTCTATGTTACCTTGCTTACAGTGGAGAAAATGTTATTCTTTCCCAATAAACGTGTTTACGTTTAAACCATTATTTCAATTGCAAACAGTTTGGAACCAGATCAGACGCCGTGTAACCCGGCGTCTGATCAGGCACCAAACTATTTGCCCCTCAGACTAACATGAATGGTCAGAATTGTATAAAGGTTGTCCTTTTATGCCTTTTATTGCGATGGGTTTCGATGGGAAAGAATAACGTTTTCTCCACTATTACCTATTTATCATTATTAACTATTCTGTTCTTAAAATAACTTTGACAAGTCAGAAAAATCTGATCCATCACGTGACTCTTATTCGACCATGGGGAAGCTGACATGAAGATTTGTTATGTAAACAAAGAGCTTGTTTCTATAGCCATCTGGATAAGAAATCGGCACATTTATGTATGATTCTTAAAGAAAGGGGGGCATATGTCAGGCATCTAACAATCGATTTTGCTGAGTTTTAATACATAGAAAATGTACATATGGGCCGTTCCATGCGAAAACCAGCATTAGTGACATCACGGTAAATCCAGCTTATAAGTGACGTAAAAAAAATCAATATCTAACCTCAGACTTGCAAGTCTATGCGCATGTGTTTATGATGTATTTTGAAGGTAAACAGGTTCAAAAATCGAAGTTAGTTGTTATTTTTGGATATGATTTACTCAAATTTGATATTTATTTAACACATTACGATAATGATTTGGTATGAGCTGGTGTTTTTATTGATGAATTTACTCACAAAATAATCTTCAACTACCGCTTGACACGCCCACCAAATCAATGGCGCCATGATTTTTTAAAATAAGGTTTTGCTAGAGTAGATCTAGATGACCAGATCTATATTGAAATACATTCCTATTGTTATGCATTGGTAGGAAGACATGTCGTTGAGATTAACTTGCATAAAAATAAATGCAACGTAAGATGCGCTGAATTGCGGTTACTGATCAGCTGTATTAAATGAAGTTGTGTGTAGGTGGGTATCTGTGGCTAGTACATGTATAGTATGTAGAATTTTTACACGGGCGAGTTCAAATCTATACTCATTAAACTTGCCAGGGACTTAATTATTGAAAAGTTGTGAGTCCCATGAACCAGCAACTTTTAAACGGCTTTCTAGGCCACCGATTGATTTATTCCTCTTCTGAAAAGACTTGTTCCACCTTATAAATTTATAAAATAGATCTATACATGTAACATAAATATACTAGTAGAGTGCAGTTTAAAACAGGTAAATAGGTTGAAAGTAGATCAGAATGCGCGTTAAGTCGCATTCTGCTTTACTTTCAACCAGCCTTAAGTGGTCACCTTTTTCCATAACTAAAATATGCCACGAGTGATGGGCTAAGTTTGAACCTTAAATACATTACTTGGCCTAGCTTGAGTGGTAACACCTATCACCATACAAAGTTTCAGTCAAAGCATGCAGCATGCTTTTAACAGTACAGATGTTTAGGCAAAGAATAAGTTCAGCGTTTCATGTGAAGCCCACACTTTAAATTTGATAGTTTGGTTGAAAAAACCCTCGAGTGTGAGTATGTCAGGGCCTCTATAGAAAACTTAAGATTGCTGACATTGGTTTCTAGCCTGCCCTGATATAGCTACTCAAGTTTTGGATATATGACTTTCTGCTGTTATAATCTCTCACTTCGTCATGTTGGGTTCATAGATCTACTATTATCCTGTCACGTGCCTATTTTCCTGACGGATAAAGGGGTGACAGATAAACTTTGCTTTATTACGCTAGTTGGTCACATGACCGATGTTATTATGTCAGTTGGTCACATGACCTGTAGCCGGAACTATTTTTTCCACCGAGACGCTTATTTTTCTCACTGTTAGGAAAGGTATTCTAAAACTCTTTCAACAGAATCTGACGTGTAACGACGTTTATTCGAATTATTCGATGCAATCAAAGCGTTATAGAGTACATGCCACCAGTCGCTTGCTGACATACTTCTATAATTGTCCACCTTTTAGATTTCCTTAGTGAAAAACCACGGACTTATACAAAAGTATAAGTCTGTGGAAAAACACTAGATTTTTAAAGGTTCTTTTATTTCTTTTCAACGTAACTAGGATGTGACGTCACTGACGTCATCTATATAATAGCGTGCTTTCCTAGAGTAACATAGTTCTTTAATGAGAATCTTATCTAGACCAAATATGATTCTAGCTTTAAAAAAGCATTCTCTATTTATTTTACTATTGTGACAAGGATAAATAGAATATTTGGTTCCTAGTTTGAATGAGAAATGTTATCTGGCTCGGCTTCTGAAAATATCAGGTTCGCCTGCGGCTCACCTGTAGGTTCATCCGCCTTGCCAGATAACATTTTTCATTCTAAGCTAGTCACCAAATATTCTCTATTTTTCAGTTTTTTAATCTGCATGTTTCTTTCATCTGCTATTATTTAAACTGCTTTGTCTCTACATATTTAACCCTTTGCCTGCTATACTCCCGACTTCATTAGAAATAGCAACGGTTTGGACTCAAATAAGACGCTGCGTCAGACAGCATTTGATTTGAACACACATCTTTATTTTCTTGCAATTTAGAATTGCATAAATCTGAATTTTATGAAACTTGCTGACAACAATACTTTCGGTGATAACACCTAATCAGGCTGTTCATACCTCTAGCAAGAACCACTGAAGTATCTCTTGAATATGGTGCTCGTTTCTTATATTTAATAGTTTGGTTAGAAATACCCATTGAAAAAGCTCTCTGGTATGAGTATGTTAGGGCCTCTCTAGGGAGAGTGAGATGGCTATGACATTTACTTTATGCTTTTACAGCCATTTTCACGCCTGTTGAGTACAATGAAATGGGAATCAATCAAGGAACTGTATTTAGATAAAGTCATCTATTCGTTCATTCATTTGTACAGACGTGTGCGAACCTATGTTAGGCAGCATGAGCTGTGTCAACGCCCAGTTAAGCTTTATATGTGGCGCATGTTTAACTTTATATGTGACGCATGTACCCGTAAATTGTGAAGACGGAATCTTGGAAGTAAAATATCTATAGAGACAGGTGACATCTTAAAGCGAGGTAAAAGTAAATGAGCTTTCTGTGTTACTTTCATCTTGCTTCTAAAGCAGTCATCTGCCTAAAGCACCAACTAAACTATGTGATTTAGTGGCCGTAATAGAGAGATTTTACTGTATTAATCATAGTATAAATTTGAATATATAAATAATCTAACTGTATTTGAGTTTTTAGTGATAATTTATGAAATAAAAACGTATACAATACACATTGGTTAAACGTACATCAAACATGATGTCAATACATGTGCAACCAAGCGTATCAAACATGACGTCAAAACCTTGAACGTAACGTCGCTCACAACAAAGATACCCTCTGACTTTAAATAGCTCTAACTTTCTTAATATGCATAAGAAAATCGTCAAATAACTTTTATACTTGAGTATATAGGTTCTTTTACTCAGAGCAATAGGTTTTTTCCTTTACCTTGGAATTTTCGGAGATGTCACATCCCCTTCATCGGCAAGACTGCACTCTGGCTTGGTCTCCTCGTATCACGTGACCACTCACCGGTCATGTGATCCAAGCCAGAGTGCAGTCTTGCCGATGAAGGGGATGTGACATCTCCGAAAATTCCAAGGTAAAGGAAAAAACCTATTACTCTGAGTAAAAGAACCTATATACTCATGCCTGATCCAGAGCAGAGAAACCTCTTTGGAAATAACTTTTATACTGCTCAGAAATTATTGTAGATTTAGAAAACGTTAAAAACTAAAAATGACATTTTTGGTCCCTTAATTAAATGCTGGTTTTCGCACGGAACAGCCCATATATAAGAAGTTGCACGTTTTAAACATCCATTTGGGCAGTATTATGACTTTAAAGCAAGGTGCTTACTGTTTTACTTTTACTTTGCTTTAAGCAGCTACCTGCCTTAAACATGAAATAGGTAACTTTGGTTGTTAAAGAGAGGTTCTACTGTAATTTCTATATTATTCTGCCAGCTTTACTGGGTTGTTACCCTGAGAGCCCAGCTAGCCGACAACTGGCAGCCAATCCTGGACAGTATGCCACTAACCTCACGGGTGTAAGCCAGTGTCAAACTGACTGCTATGAGCTAGGCTATGGGTAAGCAAGTCTATACAGTTACAAAACTTCTATTAACCCTGCTTGTTTCTGGTCTTGGAGACAGATGGCCACTTAAAGCAAGTTGAAAGTAAAGCAGAATGTGCCTTAAGGCACATTCTGCTTTACTTTCAGCCTGTTTTAAGCAACCAGCTGCTTGGATAAAGAAGATATTTTTATGATGCATGTTTGCATATTCATGACTGTATAAATTAGAACTATTTTATTGAGTTGGAAAATAAATTAAAGGTGTAAAAAAATCTTATTATTGGGTAATGTGTTAAACAAGAACTTAATTATTATCTGAGAAGCTTCTGAACACTCTTAGGACCATAATTATAGTGTTAATTAATGTGTGAATATTATGTTGTATCAGACATTAGGTCTGTAGGTAAAATTATAGAAAAGGCTTCTGAACATGGCAGAGGCAATATTTTAGTCCAATCTTCATGAAACTTGCACCAAGTCATGTTGAAGTGATTATACCTTATTAGTATCTGGATCAAAACTTTAAAAAAATTTTTTTTAACTCATAGACCTTAACTCTTTCAGCACTAAGTAATTATTGTGGTGCATTAGGTTCCCCTGTCAAATTACCAAAACATGGAACAGTCTACTTGGAATTCTGGGTAGTTTGATAAATGTTACTCTTAATTAGCAAACAGAGTAGACCCTTATCAGAGGGAGGAACCCTCTGATCTGGGTCTACAGTAATGGCAAATGTAATGAGTATATTTTAAAAAGGTCCATAGTGTTGAAAGAGTTATAATCTTGTTTTTCGCTCCTTCATCGCATCAGCGAGAGATCTAAATTGATGGAATTCTTGTACTCTAGACTCATGGGTCTGATGTATGGAGGTGTATGTTTCTGTGGCAACAATGTGACAGAGCCTCCAGTCAGCTATAGTCTGTGTAACATGGTGTGTCAAGGCAACCCAGGGGATAAGTGTGGGTCTGATGACTTCTTCTACATCAATGTCCATGAGCTGCCTCCACTCCCACCTTCTGACCTTCACCTTGAAGACCCAGGTGAGTCAAATTGTTTCTTTTTGATATTGTACAGTTAATCTTGTATTAACCCATTACGCCATGGCCTGTTTCTAGTTTTTAAGATGTGACCACTTTAAACAGGTTGAAAGTAAAGCAGAATGCGCCTTAAGGCGCATTCTGCTTTACTATCAGCCTGTTTTAAGCTACCATTCGCTAGAATGTAGAAAATAGTTCTTATCATACATATTCATGACTGTATAAAGTAAAACTGTTTTCTTCAGTGGAGGAAATAAATAAGAGGCATAAAAAGGTGTATTTAGGGGGTAATAGGTTAAGTGACCACTCGATAAAGTAACAATGAGACCTCTTAACCCTTCTACTGCCTTAAGTATACTAGTATATGGGCTCTCCTCAATAAGATAATATATTACCTCAATGCCAAAACGCCCTCATGTGTTTCAAGTATTGTAACGAGCTATGATTCAACCAATTGTGTTTCAGGTATTGTAACAAGCTATGATTCAACCATTTGTGTTTCAGGTATTGTAACAAGCTATGATTCAACGAAGCTGACATTTAATGTGACTGGAGGTACTAATGTCTCTATAACGGGTACTGTAAGTGATGGAAGCCCAGACTTTGCTCTGTCTGTATCTGACGATGTTCTGCAGCATAATTTCTGTAAACCTGGAACTCTGTTTGTCACAGCAACAACCGGCTCTGATGTTCATACATCAGCACTGATACAGGTCAGTGTGACTTTCATGATATCAACCCCCTCTTCTAATGGCCAATATAAACTCTTTTTGAAAACAGTGTATACTCTAATGATCATAGGGTCTACACTGGTTTTTAGCTCACCTGAGCACAAAGTGCTCAAGGTGGGCTATTGTGATCGGTTGCCGTCTGTCGTACGTCCGTGTCGGTGTCCGTGTCGGTGTGGTCTGTTCACAATTTGTTTCAAATAACTTCTTCTCTGAAACCAATGGCCCAATTTTAACCAAACTTGGTCAGATACATACTGTAGTTGTGAGCTTCAAAAATTGTTCAAAAAAAGTGGATGGGACAATCGGTCTTGTTGCCATGGAAACCATGTACAATATCTAAAAAAAATCTTCTTCTCAAAAACGACTGGTCCAATTTCAATTTGGTTTTCACCAAAATGTTTCTCAATTTATATACTTTCAAAACTGTTCAAAGAATTTTGATCCGTAAAAAAACATGGACGCTAGAGGGCGTGGTCATTTTACGTATTTACGTAATATTGACAACTATAGTAAAAACTTTAAACATCTTCTTGTCAATAGCTATAAGTCCTAGGACAACCAAATTTCACATGTAGCATCATGTTGTGAACCTTTAGCAAGATTGTTCAAATAATGACCCCCGGAAAACCTTTAAAACTCTTTTTCTCTAAAACTGTATGGCCTAGACCTTTTATATTTGGCATGTAGCTTTGCCTTATGGACCTCTACTAAGAGTGTTCAAATCATGACCCCAGGGTCAAAAATGGTTTCGCCCCGGGGCTTATCAGTTTTACATAGACTTATATAGGAAAACCTTTAAAAATCTTCTTCTCTGAAACCTTAAGGCCCAGACCTTTTATATTTGGCATCTAGCTTTGCCTTATGGTTCTCTATAAGATTGTTTAAATCATGACCTCCGGGTCAAAAATGGCCCCGCCCCCGGGCTTATCAGTTTTACATAGACTTATATTGGAATAAACCTTTAAAACTCTTCTTCTCTGAAACCCTAAGACCCAGACCTTTTATATTTGGCATCTAGCTTTGCCTTATGTTCCTCTACCAAGATTGTTCAAATCATGACCTCCGGGTCAAAAATGGCCCCGCCCCGGGGCTTATCGGTTTTACCAGGAACGTAGATTATAATATACGTTCCTGGTTTTACATAGACTTATATTGGAATAATCCTTTAAAACTCTTCTTCTCTAAAACCCTAAGACCCAGACCTTTTATATTCGGCATCTAGCTTTGCCTTATTGTCCTCTACCAAGATTGTTCAAACCATGACCCCTGGATCAAAAATGGCCCGCCCCGGGGATTATAAGTTTTACAAAGACTTATGTAGTAAAACCTTTAAAAATCTTCTTCTCTGAAACCGTAAGGCCCATACCTTTTATATTTGGCATCTAGCTTTACCTTATGGTCCTCAACCAAGATTGTTCAAATCATGACCCCAGGGTCGAAAATGGACCCTCCCCGGAGGTTATCAGTTTTACATAGACTTCTACAGGAAAACCTAATTCCGAGTTGTTTCAGTTTCATGCAACAGTCCACATACATTCACTGACAAACTTCATAAGGCATCGAGTATAACACAAAAGTTCCTCATGTGAGCGATTTAGGGCCGCATGCGGCTCTTGTTTAGCTCACCTGAGCACAAAGTACTCAAGGTGAGCTATTGTGATCGGTCGCCGTCCGTCGTAGGTCTGTGCCAGTGTCCGTGTCGTCTGTTCACAATTCGTTTCAGATAACTTCTTCTCTGAAGCCAAAGGCCCAATTTTAACCAAACTTGGTTAGATACATACTGTAGTTATGAGCTTCAATTTAAAAAAAAAAGTGTGTGTGTGGGGGGGGGATCTGTCTTGTACCATGCACAATATCTAAAAATATCTTCTTCTCAAAAACGACTGGTCCGATTTCAATTTGTTTCTCAATTGATATACTTTCAAAATTGTTCAAAGAATTTTGATCTATAAAAAAAACATGGCCGCCAGAGGGCGTGGTCATGTTCCGTATTTACTTATATTGACAACCAAAGTCAAAACTTATAAAAGTCTTCTTGTCAATAACCATAAGTCCTAGGACAACCAAATTTCATATGTAGCATCATTTTGTGAACCTTTACCAAGATTGTTCAAATAATGACACTAAGACATCTTCTTCTCTGTAACTGTAAGGCACAGACCTTTTATATTGGCATCTAGCTTTGCCTTATGGTCTTTTACTAAGATTGTTAAAAAAATAACCCCTGGTGGTCAAAATTGGCCCTGCCCTGGGGCTTATCAGTTTTACATAGACTTATATAGGAAAACCTTTCAAAATCTTTTTTTCTGAAACCGTAATGCCCACCCTTTCATATTTGGCATCTAGCTTTGCCTTATGGTTCTCTACCAAGATTGTTCAAATCATGACCCCAGGGTGAAAAATGGCCCTTCCCCAGGGCTTATCGATTTTACATAAACTTATACAGGAAACCCTTAAAAAATCTTCTACTCTGAGACTTACCATTGTCAGAATTCAATAATATTTTGAATGAATATTATTTAAGACACCCTTTATTAGGACTTTTTATATTGTTTTCATATTTTTCCTTTTTGCTCAAACAATAAAAATGACACGGATCTGAGTTACTTCTTCATGCAACAGTCCACATACATGCAATGACAAACTTCATTTTGCATTGAGTATATCACAATAGTTCCTCAGGTGAGCGATTTAGGGCCGCATAAGGCTCTTGTTTATAAGATATGTCTGACATGAGTTTCTACTATTTCTTCGGGGAAAACTTTCCTTGATTTTATTAGCCATTATAACAGTTCAGATAATAGATGCTCATAATATGTAGTGTTTGATAACATAAAATATGTGTACGCTTATAAAAGGACAGGTATGCGTGTGACTAGGGTTCAAAGGGTTAATACGGAACAAAAGTGATGCAGAACGCTCTTTTACATGATTTTGAGTCAACACCATTTGCAATTGTAAACTAATGCCATGTAAGATACTGATACAGGCACTTGATGACACCTAGTTTCAAACATATTGTAAGTAGTCACATGTGTTCAAAATTAGAAACAGTCTATGGGGTCACGATGAGTTAAAGCAAGATGAATGTAAAACAGACAGCTCCTAAAGGAGCTGTCTGTTTTAAATTCACCTTGCCTTAAGCAGTCACCTAATTCTAATGCAGTCAATAAGCCTTCTTTTTAGTTGTTGTAATAGAGAGGTTTTACTGTATATGGTATGTCTTTAGGTGCAGACTGCTATCAAAGGTGTGCTAATCAGCTGCCCCAACATTACATTACTGTGACTGTGTATATGGTATGTCTTTAGGTGCAGACTGCTATCAAAGGTGTACTAATCAGCTGCCCCAACATTACATTACTGTGACTGTGTATATGGTATGTCTTTAGGTGCAGACTGCTATCAAAGGTGTACTAATCAGCTGCCCCAACATTACATTACTGTGACTGTGTATATGGTATGTCTTTAGGTGCAGACTGCTATCAAAGGTGTACTAATCAGCTGCCCCAATACATTACTGTGACTGTGTATATGGTATGTCTTTAGGTACAGACTGCTATCAAAGGTGTACTAATCAGCTGCCCCAACATGACATTACTGTGACTGTGTATATGGTATGTCTTTAGGTACAGACTGCTGCCAAAGGTGTACTAATCAGCTGCCCAACATTACATAACTGTGACTGTGTATATGGTATGTCTTTAGGTGCAGACTGCTATCAAAGGTGTACTAATCAGCTGCCCCAACATGACATTACTGTGACTGTGTATATGGTATGTCTTTAGGTACAGACTGCTGCCAAAGGTGTACTAATCAGCTGCCCAACATTACATAACTGTGACTGTGTATATGGTATGTCTTTAGGTGCAGACTGCTATCAAAGGTGTACTAATCAGCTGCCCCAACATTACATTACTGTGACTGTGTATATGGTATGTCTTTAGGTGCAGACTGCTATCAAAGGTGTACTAATCAGCTGCCCCAACACTACATTACTGTGACTGTGTATGTGGTATGTCTTGAGGTGCATACTGCTATCAAAGGTGTACTAATCAGCTGCCCCAACATTACATTACTGTGACTGTGTATATGGTATGTCTTTAGGTGCAGACTGCTATCAAAGGTGTACTAATCAGCTGCCCCAACATTACATTACTGTGACTGTGTATATGGTATGTCTTTAGGTGCAGACTGCTATCAAAGGTGTACTAATCAGCTGCCCCAACATGACATTACTGTGACTGTGTATGTGGTATGTCTTGAGGTGCATACTGCTATCAAAGGTGTACTAATCAGCTGCCCCAATACATTACTGTGACTGTGTATATGGTATGTCTTTAGGTGCAGACTGCTATCAAAGGTGTACTAATCAGCTGCCCCAACATTACATTACTGTGACTGTATATATGGTATGTCTTTAGGTGCAGACTGCTATCAAAGGTGTACTAATCAGCTGCCCCAATACATTACTGTGACTGTGTATATGGTATGTCTTTAGGTGCAGACTGCTATCAAAGGTGTGCTAATCAGCTGCCCCAACATGACATTACTGTGACTGTGTATATGGTATGTCTTTAGGTGCAGACTGCTATCAAAGGTGTACTAATCAGCTGCCCCAACATTACATTACTGTGACTGTGTATATGGTATGTCTTTAGGTGAAGACTGCTATCAAAGGTGTACTAATCAGCTGCCCCAACATTACATTACTGTGACTGTGTATATGGTATGTCTTTAGGTGCAGACTGCTATCAAAGGTGTACTAATCAGCTGCCCCAACATTACATTACTGTGACTGTGTATATGGTATGTCTTTAGGTACAGACTGCTATCAAAGGTGTACTAATCAGCTGCCCCAACATGACATTACTGTGACTGTGTATATGGTATGTCTTGAGGTGCAGACTGCTATCAAAGGTGTACTAATCAGCTGCCCCAACATTACATTACTGTGACTGTGTATGTGGTATGTCTTGAGGTGCATACTGCTATCAAAGGTGTACTAATCAGCTGCCCCAACATGACATTACTGTGACTGTGTATGTGGTATGTCTTGAGGTGCATACTGCTATCAAAGGTGTACTAATCAGCTGCCCCAACATGACATTACTGTGACTGTGTATGTGGTATGTCTTGAGGTGCAGACTGCTATCAAAGGTGTACTAATCAGCTGCCCCAACATGACATTACTGTGACTGTGTATATGGTATGTCTTTAGGTGCAGACTGCTATTAAATGTGTTCTAATCAGCTGCCCCAACATTACATTACTGTGACTGTGTATATGGTATGTCTTGAGGTGCAGACTGCTATCAAAGGTGTGCTAATCAGCTGCCCCAACATGACATTACTGTGACTGTGTATATGGTATGTCTTTAGGTGCAGACTGCTATCAAAGGTGTACTAATCAGCTGCCCCAACATTACATTACTGTGACTGTATATATGGTATGTCTTTAGGTGTAGACTGCTATCAAAGGTGTACTAATCAGCTGCCCCAACATTACATTACTGTGACTGTGTATATGGTATGTCTTTAGGTACAGACTGCTATCAAAGGTGTGCTAATCAGCTGCCCCAACATGACATTACTGTGACTATGTATATGGTATGTCTTTAGGTACAGACTGCTATCAAAGGTGTACTAATCAGCTGCCCCAACATGACAGTACTGTGACTGTGTATATGGTATGTCTTTAGGTGCAGACTGCTATCAAAGGTGTACTAATCAGCTGCCCAACATTACATAACTGTGATTGTGTATATGGTATGTCTTTAGGTGTAGACTGCTATCAAAGGTGTACTAATCAGCTGCCCCAACATTACATTACTGTGACTGTGTATATGGTATGTCTTTAGGTGCAGACTGCTATCAAAGGTGTACTAATCAGCTGCCCCAACATGACATTACTGTGACTGTGTATATGGTATGTCTTTAGGTGCAGACTGCTATCAAAGGTGTACTAATCAGCTGCCCAACATTACATAACTGTGATTGTGTATATGGTATGTCTTTAGGTACAGACTGCTATCAAAGGTGTACTAATCAGCTGCCCCAACATTACATTACTGTGACTGTGTATATGGTATGTCTTTAGGTGCAGACTGATATCAAAGGTGTACTAATCAGCTGCCCAACATTACATAACTGTGACTGTGTATATGGTATGTCTTTAGGTGTAGACTGCTATCAAAGGTGTGCTAATCAGCTGCCCAACATTACATTACTGTGACTGTGTATATGGTATGTCTTTAGGTGAAGACTGCTATCAAAGGTGTACTAATCAGCTGCCCCAACATTACATTACTGTGACTGTGTATATGGTATGTCTTTAGGTGCAGACTGCTATCAAAGGTGTACTAATCAGCTGCCCCACCATGACATTACTGTGACTGTGTATATGGTATGTCTTTAGGTACAGACTGCTATCAAAGGTGTACTAATCAGCTGCCCCAACATGACATTACTGTGACTGTGTATATGGTATGTCTTTAGGTGCAGACTGCTATCAAAGGTGTACTAATCAGCTGCCCAACATTACATAACTGTGATTGTGTATATGGTATGTCTTTAGGTGCAGACTGCTATCAAAGGTGTGCTAATCAGCTGCCCCAACATTACATTACTGTGACTGTATATATGGTATGTCTTTAGGTGCAGACTGCTATCAAAGGTGTACTAATTAGCTGCCCCTACATTACATTACTGTGACTGTGTATATGGTATGTCTTTAGGTGCAGACTGCTATCAAAGGTGTGCTAATCAGCTGCCCCAACATGACATTACTGTGACTGTGTATATGGTATGTCTTTAGGTACAGACTGCTATCAAAGGTGTGCTAATCAGCTGCCCCAACATTACATTACTGTGACTGTATATATGGTATGTCTTTAGGTACAGACTGCTATTAAAGATGTACTAATCAGCTGCCCCAACATTACATTACTGTGACTGTATATATGGTATGTCTTTAGGTACAGACTGCTATCAAAGGTATGCTAATCAGCTGCCCCAACATTACATTACTGTGACTGTATATATGGTATGTCTTTAGGTACAGACTGCTATCAAAGGTGTGCTAATCAGCTGCCCCAACATTACATTACTGTGACTGTTTATATGGTATGTCTTGAGGTGCAGACTGCTATCAAATGTGTTCTAATCAGCTGCCCCAACATTACATTACTGTGACTGTGTATATGGTATGTCTTGAGGTGCAGACTGCTATCAAAGGTGTACTAATCAGCTGCCCCAACATTACATTACTGTGACTGTGTATATGGCATGTCTTGAGGTGCAGACTGCTATCAAATGTGTTCTAATCAGCTGCCCCAACATGACATTACTGTGACTGTGTATATGGTATGTCTTTAGGTGCAGACTGCTATCAAAGGTGTACTAATCAGCTGCCCCAACATTACATTACTGTGACTGTATATATGGTATGTCT
The DNA here is from genome assembly GCA_922989275.2 of Gari tellinella. NCBI lineage: Eukaryota > Metazoa > Mollusca > Bivalvia > Cardiida > Psammobiidae > Gari > Gari tellinella. The sequence goes on from OV277856.1 coordinate 48,179,865, forward strand.
TTAGGTGTAGACTGCTATCAAAGGTGTACTAATCAGCTGCCCCAACATTACATTACTGTGACTGTGTATATGGTATGTCTTTAGGTACAGACTGCTATCAAAGGTGTGCTAATCAGCTGCCCCAACATGACATTACTGTGACTATGTATATGGTATGTCTTTAGGTACAGACTGCTACCAAAGGTGTACTAATCAGCTGCTCCAACATGACAGTACTGTGACTGTGTATATGGTATGTCTTTAGGTGCAGACTGCTATCAAAGGTGTACTAATCAGCTGCCCAACATTACATAACTGTGATTGTGTATATGGTATGTCTTTAGGTACAGACTGCTATCAAAGGTGTACTTATCAGCTGCCCCAACATGACATTACTGTGACTGTGTATATGGTATGTCTTTAGGTGCAGACTGCTATCAAAGGTGTACTAATCAGCTGCCCAACATTACATTACTGTGACTGTGTATATGGTATGTCTTTAGGTACATACTGCTATCAAAGGTGTACTAATCAGCTGCCCCAACATGACATTACTGTGACTGTGTATATGGTATGTCTTTAGGTGCAGACTGCTATCAAAGGTGTACTAATCAGCTGCCCAACATTACATAACTGTGATTGTGTATATGGTATGTCTTTAGGTACAGACTGCTATCAAAGGTGTACTAATCAGCTGCCCCAACATTACATTACTGTGACTGTGTATATGGTATGTCTTTAGGTGCAGACTGATATCAAAGGTGTACTAATCAGCTGCCCAACATTACATAACTGTGACTGTGTATATGGTATGTCTTTAGGTGTAGACTGCTATCAAAGGTGTGCTAATCAGCTGCCCAACATTACATTACTGTGACTGTGTATATGGTATGTCTTTAGGTGTACTAATCAGCTGCCCCAACATTACATTACTGTGACTGTGTATATGGTATGTCTTTAGGTGCAGACTGCTATCAAAGGTGTACTAATCAGCTGCCCCAACATTACATTACTGTGACTGTGTATGTGGTATGTCTTTAGGTACAGACTGCTATCAAAGGTGTACTAATCAGCTGCCCCAACATGACATTACTGTGACTGTGTATATGGTATGTCTTTAGGTGCAGACTGCTATCAAAGGTGTACTAATCAGCTGCCCAACATTACATAACTGTGATTGTGTATATGGTATGTCTTTAGGTGCAGACTGCTATCAAAGGTGTGCTAATCAGCTGCCCCAACATTACATTACTGTGACTGTATATATGGTATGTCTTTAGGTGCAGACTGCTATCAAAGGTGTACTAATTAGCTGCCCCAACATTACATTACTGTGACTGTGTATATGGTATGTCTTTAGGTGCAGACTGCTATCAAAGGTGTGCTAATCAGCTGCCCCAACATGACATTACTGTGACTGTGTATATGGTATGTCTTTAGGTACAGACTGCTATCAAAGGTGTGCTAATCAGCTGCCCCAACATTACATTACTGTGACTGTATATATGGTATGTCTTTAGGTACAGACTGCTATTAAAGATGTACTAATCAGCTGCCCCAACATTACATTACTGTGACTGTATATATGGTATGTCTTTAGGTACAGACTGCTATCAAAGGTATGCTAATCAGCTGCCCCAACATTACATTACTGTGACTGTATATATGGTATGTCTTTAGGTACAGACTGCTATCAAAGGTGTGCTAATCAGCTGCCCCAACATTACATTACTGTGACTGTTTATATGGTATGTCTTTAGGTACAGACTGCTATCAAAGGTGTGCTAATCAGCTGCCCCAACATTACATTACTGTGACTGTATATATGGTATGTCTTTAGGTGCAGACTGCTATCAAAGGTGTACTAATCAGCTGCCCCAACATGACCTTGAGTGATACACTGGTGGAGTGTGAGTTAACAGTGAGTCAGGGAACAAACATGAACATACACATGGATATGGATGATGGAACACAGATTGTCTTCAACAGTCCAGGTAACATAACTTGTTAACCCATTACTCCGTAGATACACATTTTTAACGTTTTTCATTTATTCATCCACTGAAAAAATAGTTTCAATTTTAAACAGTCATGAATATGTTCTATAAGAAATATTTTTATAATCTATCAGATGGTAGCTATAAAGTATTTTTTTTTTAGACATGTTTTTCATTTATTCACAACACAAAGGTTTCACTTACTGTTGACGGTTTCGACCACTGCTGTGCTCATCTTCAGGATGACCATATCACACGTCTTCCACCATGCTTGACAATTTAGAGACAAACCCTTTACTCCATTTATTATACCTGTACACCATGTTACGCATTTAATTAATTTACAGGAACCTTCTGATCTGGATCTGCACTGTTAGTCTCAGGAATATGACATAGCTACAACGGTATCTAATTCGATAAATTATCAAAGGAAGCAATACACAACTTACTCATTAACCCTTTACCTGATAGCCTATTTCTAGTATTGAAAATAGGTGACTACTTAAAGCAGGTTGAAAGTAAAGCAGAATGCGCCCTAAGGCGCATTCTGCTTTACTTTCAGCCTGCTTTAAGCTTCCATGTGTTAGAATATTGAAAATTTTCCCTATACTATATAATCATGACTGATTAAATTGGAACTATTTTCTTCAGCGGAGGAATAAATTAAATACGCTAAAAGTCGCTTCTATGGGGTAAAGGGTTAATGGGTACTTACCAATATCACAATCATTTGCTGCTTACTTTCTTATACTATTTCCATATCTTAAAAATACTAAATTTTCTACTACCATCTAGCATATGAAACTTTTCTTTACTGGGGGAAGGTCTTATTTAATGTTATTAGAACTTGTGACCTAACCCTTTTTCCTTTGTTTCTATGTTAAGTGAAGAAGAATGTTTGTAAACTACTTTGGAAATAAAATATGTTTAAACTAAATTAATTTTTCAACTGAAGAACATAGTTCCATTTTATACAAGATTTTATACAGTAATGAATGTATAACAAGAAATATTTGCTATATCCTAGCAGATGGCATCTGTAGCTTAAAGCAGGTTGACAGTAAAGCAGAATGTGCTTTAAGTGGTCATCTTTCTTCAAAACTTGAAACAGACTACATGTATGTGTTAACCCATTAACCCATAAGCGATTAAAATTTATCAGTGCTTATCTCAATACATGCTAGTTGATTAAAGTGTGTCAAAATGAGTTAGTATGAGGCTATTGCACAATGAGTCAAAATGAGTCAGTATGGCTTAATGGGTTAAAGGGATTATAAACAACACTAAACACTACCAAACACTAAACACTACCAAATTATTTTCAGACTGTGAGAGTTATAGCTGTGGGCAATCATATGGTACTACATCAGGTACACACTGGCCTGGAAACTACCTGTATGTTATGTCAGGGGCACAGTTCAAGCTGTCCGGGTCTGTAGTAGGGTTCTCATACCGGGCCGTAACAACAGGCACTGTTACAGCACAGGTATGTTACATTCAATGAAAAGTGTTGTCCAAAAGCATTTTAAGTTGAGTCTGAGGTTGTTCTCAAGCATTTGATTGGACAGATTTGAGCTTTTGCTAATAATATTAATAAATTAAATGTGTTAAGATGAGTACTATTGAGTACTGGAATAGGTATCACATTACCCCAGAAATACGCATTTTTACTCCTTTAATTTATTCCTCTTATGAAGAAAAAAGTTCCAATTTACACTGTTACAAATAAGAATCATAAGAACTATTTTCTATATTCTAGCAGAACAAAATAGCTTAAAGCAGGCTGAAAGTAAAGCAAAATGCGCCTTAAGGCGCATTCTGCTTTACTTTCAACCTGCTTTAAGTGTTCAGCTTTCTTCGAAACTAGAAACAGGCTATGGGGTAATGGGTTAAGTTTGTTTGACTTGATATTTCAGGTGTTTCGCCCATATTGCCCTAACTCTGGGGACAGCTTTTGTCACATCTCCTTCACCTGTATCACTGCCAATGACACCTGTAATAGCCAGCCGACTGGAGAACACTGGAAACACAGAGCCAACTCCTCCAGTATGTACAGTATAGCCACACGCTCCCTAGTGGACATATCTACAGGAAGTGTTCTACAGCTGACAGGTGGCGCCATCGCATTTGGCACACTGCAATTTTTAGGGTCTGTGACTTTTAGTGCTCAAACTGGAGATGGGTTCTATCAGGTATATACTTACAAGGTAGAAAATCTTAACTCATTTAACCCTGATTGTCCATTTGAAGTTTCAGGACTTCTTGGGTCTTCCTTTACTTGTAATTAGCTGGACTTCGCAATATGACTGAAATATTGTTCAAGTGACTTAAAATTCATTACAAATCCAAATCCTTATTGAGTCGTCTGATCAGGGTCTGTTTTACTTTTATTTTTCTGATATTTTTGTTTGAAAACAGCCCTAAAATTAAAATTATCTGGTAAAGTTTTATTATAGTAGAAAAGTCAATTCAGCATAAAAAGTCTAAATCACATTGAAACATTGCCAGATTCCAGATACTGAAGCGATCAGTGTAGAGCGAGGGGATGTTCTTGCAATCTTGGAGACCACTCACGTCATTGACCTGTTGACCTCATCGTCAGGGCAACAAGAGTACTATGTTGAGTTTGGATACACTCTTGATATCAACCCCTCCAACCCTTACATTACGGCTACCCATGCCATCCAGGCCCACGTTGTGACTCCCCAGAAGTTCAAAGTTCAACACACCTACTCTGACCTTGGCATTCATAATGTATCGGTGATGGCAAACAACAATGTGAGCAGCCAGACCAATGTGACGGCTAATGTAGAAGTGTTTCCTCCCATACACAATGTAACCATAGCATGCTCTATAGCAGCAGGTGTGTAAACACTTAAATAATCCATTATCCCTTATTAGCTCACCTGGCACAAAGTGCCAAGATGAGCTATTTTGATCGTGCTGTGTCCGGCGTCCATCATCGTTCGTTCTTTTGTCGTAAACAATTTCTTTAAACGACATCTCCGCCTAAACTACTGTATGGATTTTTACCAAACTTGGCAGGAATGATCCTTATAATATTATGGTCCTCTTTCAAAGTTGTTCAAATAGTTTTGTTTGGTTGCATATCTAGGTCACAGGAGCTAAAAATAGATCGTTTCAATAAAAACTTAAAAAATCTTCTTGTCTGAAACCACAGTACCCTGAGCTAAGATATTTGGCACAAAGCATCATCTACAGGTCCTCTATTTCAATTTCCAAAATGACCCCGCTCAAGGGGTCACAAATTTACATAGAATTATATTGTGAAATCTTCGAACACTTTCCTTTCTGAAATTAATACAGCCAGAGCTTTAATATTTGGCACGGTCCCACTATTTGAGGGCCTTTTCCAATATTTTCAAATTGTTCCGGTCCATTGCATATCTAGGTCACAGGAGCTAAAAATAGATTTTTTTTAAATAAAAACTTAAAAAATCTTCTTGTCTGAAACCACAGTACCCTGAGCTTAGATATTTGGCACAAAGCATCATCTACAGGTCCTCTATGAAAATTGTTCAAATTATGTCCCCGGGGTAAAAAATGACCCCGCCCCGGGGGTCACAAATTTACAAAGAGTTATATAGTAAAATCTTCAAACATCTTCTTTTCTGAAACTAATACAGCCAGAGCTTTAATTTTTGGCACAGTCCAACTTCTAGAGGGCCTTTACCAATATTGTTCAAATTGTTCTTGTCCGTTGCATATCTAGGTCACAGGAGCTAAAAATAGATTTTACTCAATAAAAAATAAAAAAGTCTTCTTGTCTGAAACCACAGTACCCTGAGCTTAGATATTTGGCACACATCATCATCTAGAGTTCTTCTATCAAAGTTGTTCAAGTTATGTCCCTGGGTATAAAATGACCCCGCCCCAGGGGTCACAAATTTACATAAGAGTTATATAGTGAAATCTTCAAACATCTTCTTCTCTGAAACTATTATGGCCAGAGCTTTGATATTTGGAATGGTGTCACCTCTAGAGGCACTTTACTAATATTGTTCAAATTGTTCCGGTCCGTTGCATATCAAGGTTGCAGGAGCTAAAAATAGATTTTTTCAATTAAATCTTCAAAAATCTTCTTGTCTTAAACCACAGTACTCTGAGCTTAGATATGCAAAGCATCAACTGCTGATCCTCTGTCAATAATTTTCAAATAATGTTCCTTGGTTAAAAAATAAGCCCATCCCAGAGGGTCACAAAATTACATAGAGTTATATAATGACATCTTTAAACATCTTCTTTTCTGAAACTAAACATAACCAGAGCTTTGATACTCGGCATGGTGACACTTCTAGAGGCACTTTACCAATATATTCAAGTGGTTTCGGTCCATTGCATATCTAGGTCACAGGAGCTAAAAAAAGATTTTTTTCAATGAAACCTTCAAAAAATCTTCTTGTCATAATAGTCACCACAGTACCCTGAGCTTAGAAATTTAGCACACAGCATCATCTACTCAGCAATTGGCACTGTCATATTGTCATTATTTCTCAGCTTTCCAAGATATTTTATATTTATGTCAACGGTTCCAGGTGAGCGAGTTAGGGCCGTATACGGCTCTTGTATACATATTTTTACGCCTTTAACCCATTACTTCATAGATTTGCATTTTAACAAAATAGTTCCACTTTATACAGTCATAAATATGTTCTGTAAGAAATATTCTTTTTATCTTATAAATAGCTTAACACTTTCTCTTCCAAATTTTCTGTGAGTTTTTTACCGTATTCACCGTTTCATTATCGTCTGCTTCAATTTCTTTGTTTGCAAAATCGTTTCAAAGTAAGATTCAATGTAGTATGATTTAAAACATATCGCCACGGCGTCTGATCAGAATCCAAACTGTTTGCAAATAATCGTTGTACTGGAGGTGAGGTAGTGAAGCTTTTTACCCTTTCCACCACATAAGTGCCATAGGATGCCCTTACCCTGTGTCAATAAATGAATGCAAATGAGGAATCACAGCTTGTTTTTAGGTTCAGGTGGTAGTTTAAAGCAAGTTGAACTTGGGCCAGAAAGTTCCAATCACAGATTTGTGCTTCATTTTCATATTGCTTTAACCAGCTACCTGCCTTAACCCATTACCCCGTAAATACACCTTTTTACGCCTCTAATTTATTCTTTCACTGAAGAAAATATGTCAAATTTATTCAGTCATGAGCATGTATCATCAGAAATATATTTTCTATACTTTAGCAGATAAAAGCTTAAAGCAGGCTGAAAGTAAAGCAAAATGCACCTTAAGGGAGCATTCTGCTTTACTTTCAACCTGCTTTAAGTGGTCATCTATCTTCAAAACTAGAAACAAGCCTATATGTGGTAATGTATTAAACACAGAAGCACTTTGTATGCTATAATATTATCAGTTTTAACTCTTTGCATGCTAGCGTGGGATATATCTGCCACAGTGATTAGCTTTGCAAACAGTTTGGATCCAGATGAGACGCCAGGTGACTCTGAATTTAAAAGAAATTTTGAAAATGCTTATTTTAGAATAGGTAGCAGACAACAATTGTTGCAGACGAAAATAATTACCCTACATGCAAAGAGTTAATAGAGGTGATTCCCACTGATGGCTGTGGAAGAAAGGGATACTGAATAAATTCAGTTTTCTATACAGCTATTGTTGGTCAGAATTCTACAATATACTCACCTCTCTCTATATATACTGCTAAAAACATGATCTAAGTGACAACTATTTTGGATTTTAATCAGATGCCAAGTTACTCAGATCTGATTTGGATCCAAGCTGGTTGCATTTACTAGTAATTTGCTATGATGGGAAGAGTTCGGTGTATATTTTCAGTATTGATAGATAGACTTTTTTCTACAGTGGTACCCAATGTTAATGTCACCCTGGACATCCCACCCCATCCAGGCCCGTTTGTTGACTACTACTGGGACTTTGGAAACAACTACACAGAACTGACCCAGGATAACTTCACCATACACAACTGGACTGTACCAGGAGTATACAATATTACAGTTCTGGCCAACAACCTATTCAACACTTCTGACTCGGCCTGGGTAACTAATTTTATTAACATTTTAATTTTAGCTTGATGTTCATATTTTAAAGCAGAGGTTGGGCTGAATGTTACAGTTTAACTCTTTCCTCCCTGAAACGTTAAATGGATAATTCCAGTTTCCATTTTAGTCTAGTCCATTTCTGACTTTTAAGGGTTGTTTTTGTCAATGTTTGGCATTATGACAAACAGTGAAGACCCTGATCAGAGGGCTCCTTTCGGAGCCCTCTGATCTGGGTCATCACTGTTTGCACAGGACAAGTGTACTATTCACATGTACACTGTTTGAAAATGACGCCTATATGCGGGACTAGGGTTCAAAGGGTTAAAGCAGAAATCACCTTCTTTCATTATTTTCATGTCTGTATAAATTGGAACTAGTTTTTAAAGTGGAGGTATAGATCAAATGCGTAAAAATGCATATCTATGGAGTAAAGAGAAGGGTGACAAAATAATTGATAAACAGTGTGGAACCTGAGTTAAATTTACTTTTTGTATTGTTATCGTTTGGCTTCTTTGATACCACAAGCCATTTAATTTTGTGGAATTTGTTGTTTAACCTAGTGTCTGATTTTGATATACAATATTCGCAATTACCAAATAGTGAACTTTTAATCAGTTATGACTTAGTTTTTGTGATAGAAAGGCAGGCCACCTGAAAAAGATACAATACGTTTTTAAGATACTATTTAAGTCTGAGCTCTATTTATTGATATAACTGCTTTTATTGTTTTATTCCCCAGTTTGTTATGACAGTACAGAATGCCATGGAGAATTTAACCTTCACCTTAGAGGCTACAGCAGTGTCTACAGACACACCCTTCCTGTTTACCTGGAATCTCACACAAGGTAGATATAGTGGGTTTACTCTTTTCTCTTTTTTAACCCATAACCCAAAAGCCTGTTTCTAGTTTTGAAGACAGGTGACCAATTAAAGAAGGTTGAAAGCCTGATTTAAGCTATTATCTGCTAAAATATAGAAAATATTTCTTATCATCCTTAATTGTAACAGTTTAAATTGGAACAATTTTGTTCAGTAGTGGAATACATTCAAGGCGTAAAAAGGTGTATTTATGAGGGAATGGTTTAACTCTTTCCTCCACAGCTCTCAGTGTAAATCGTTATGTATTAAACTGTGTTTAAGGCAAAGTACTGCTTAAAGCAAGATGAAGGTAAAGCAGAAAGCTCCTTAAAGAGCTTTCAGCTTTACTTTCATCTTGCTTTAAGCTGCCATTCATAACATATGTATTAATAGATAAATAAACAAATATTCAATTATATCACTTATGTGGAAAAGTGGGTAGAAGTGCTTAAATTGCTTCTATGGAGGAAAGTGTTAACTCATTCCTCTACTATCTTGTTTTTAGTATTGAAGACAGATGGTAGCTTAAAGCAGGCTGAATGATTAAGCCTGCTTTAAGCTACCATCTGCAAAGATATAGGAAGTATTTCTTATGATGCATATTCATGACTGTATAAAAAGGAACTATTTTCTATAGTGGAGGAATAAATTGAAGGTGTAAAACAGTGTATTTATGGTGTAATGGGTTAAATGTTTGTGCTTTCAGGTACAGATGTTAGTTTCACTCTGGATGTGGGCGATGGCACAGTGTACAATTTCACCTACCCCTTCCATGGCATCCCCAATATAAACCAAACAGTTGATGGTAGGTCTATACACATCTAACAGTTTACAAGACTATAAACCATTGTACCGCCATGGTTATACATTAGAGACAAATGCACACACTTACAATAGAATATCTCTATTACTACAACTGAAAATGAATCCAAAAATGGTATCTAAGACTTGTGACAGCTTAACCAGCAAGAAAAAAAGTCGCTCCCATGCTTTACTTTTATCGTGTTTTAAGCATTCTCCTGCCTAAAATGCAAAAAATAGTTTATTTAGTGGTCGCTTTTTAGGGTTTTACTGTACTGATTTATTGAAAAATCATGGTCAAAGTAAAAAATGATCTTGGTTTTCGATAATGTGCTATGTTTTAGTGAATTTGAAGTGAATTCTTTTCTTTTCTATCTCACATGCATATCAATATTAAAGTTTGTCCCGCTGAATATTCATTTACAGAACGAGGCGAAAGATGAACAGATTTATCCTATGAACTATAACATTGGCTAATAAGATAAAGAAAACTTTTCCCAGGAAACATTATACACTCATTTTAGATCCTATAAGAAAACAGTGCAGACCCTTGGGAGACTTGTATCGAAAATGCCTAATGATGAACACAATTTTGCAGACATTATAGTGATGTTTTACTGTACTATCATATTCAGAAAAGACATACTTATTTCAGGTTACCAAGGCTACTTATGGCATAACTATTCCCTGATTGGTGACTTCCAGTGTGTGTTGCTAGGCTACAACCTGGTATCCAACATCTCTGTCACACTGCCAGTCACTGTACAGTACGAGATAGAAAACTTTGTCATCCATTCCATCCCTCCAGTCGCCTATGGTACTGACTTCATAGAGATCCCATTGTCTGTGGACGCAGGAAACAGTATGAACGTATCTGTGATACTGGACAATGTAACCCTTACAACTGCTTATATTAATGACAGTTTAGTTGGTTTTGCAATCGTCAGGGCATTTGACATACCAAGTAATGGGTACTTTGTGGTATCAGGAAATGTGAGTAACCTGGTTTCTCAAGTGAATTCTACAGCAGGAATATGGGTGGACTATCTCATAACAGATCCAGTTATAACCATTGACAGGCCGTATGTTCCCACCAATGAGCTCACTACAGTGTATATAGATATGCTTAGATGCTCCAGGTTTAACCTAACTGTCATGTTTGATGATGGGTCAACTGTGGATCAGTATCATAGCCTGTTACTATCTCCAGACAATGTGAACATCAGTCACAGCTACACTGCAGCACGCTGGTACTCTCTGACTGTGTCTATAGTAAACCCTGTTGACAGTTATACCACCACTCTTCCTGTACTGACACAACACCCAGTTCTCAACATAGAGACCAGCTCCACTTCCCCACATATACTGACCCATGGTCACAATGTCACTGTGCCCTTCAATGTCACATTCACAGGCGGTGTCACTCCACCTACAGATGCAATCTTGACAGTTGACTTCAATGATGGGTCAACTTTAGTGGAAGATTTCAATGTAACAGATTCTGACCCTGTGACTTATGCCATGTGGCAGTCCTATACCAACTATGGTATGTACAATGTGTCTCTGAATGTATCCAATCTGGTGAGCTCTATTACATGGTATGAGGTGGTGCAGGTTGATGAGCTGGTAGAGGACATGAAGCTCGTCCTGTCCCCACTGATTCTAGCCACCCATACTACCACTGATCTCCATGTTACTATGCTGAGCGGATCAAGAGCAAACTGTTACTTTGATTTTGGTGACAATTCAGCACAGCAGATGAGGAACTGTTCTCGCCTGGCTGCCTCTGTATACACTCATACATACATTATGCCAGGCTTCTATCTCCCCTCGGTGTATGCAAACAATACAGTGTCTGGAGTGTCAGTCTTGTCTTATCTGGGTGTGGTCACTGTTGAAAACATAGTCACTGGGTTTACCACTGTCAGCCCGACCAAAGTGAGCATCATTGACGACACAACACCAACTGTCACTCTGTCGTTCCAGCTACTGTTTAACATGTCACTTGCTATGGCTACCAATGCCTCATATACCATTGATTATGGAGATGGCTACATTACACCTGTAGCTTTGTTACCAACAGTTCCTGCTGTACTGAGCCACAGTCCAACTGAGGCTATGTGGCTAGCCTTCTCTCACACATACACAGAGGGGGACTTCTACTGTGTTGAGGTTAGGATCTGGAACAGAGTCAGTGATGAAACATACTCTGATACTCACAAAATCCATGAAAGGCTGGTGAACCTTCAGGTTTCCATATATGACTATGCTAATAATACTGACATCAAAACCCTAGCTGCTGGTACAGACAGTAACTATGTTGCCACCGAAAGTTCTGTTTGGTTTCAGACCACCCTTGACAAAGGCACAGATGTCACATATGTGTGGGACTTTGGTGATGGCTCAGGAACAAGTGTCTTTGAAACAACATACATGATTCACAAGTATTCTTTACCTGGTACATACACTGTTGTTCTCAATGTATCCAATACTGTAAGCGGTATAGACAAAATGTTTGATGTCCATATTCAGAATAGCTGTTATACAGCGGCTGTGTCATGTAATAACCCGAGAGCTAAGAACACAACATTTAACTTTGAAGTTTACCCTGGCATTATAGCTACTGATGCTTGCTATATGATAGACTATGGAGATGCCACGGCTGTTCCTAGTCAGTACCAGTTCTTTGGTGATGCTGCTGTTTGTAGTTCTATTCCAGAATGGGCAGCTCTCTACAATACCAGTAAAAATCATTTCATATCGCTGACATCAAGTGATTGGGAGTTACGGAGATATACTGCTTTACTTACCACAACAGACAGTATAACCAGCACTACAACAGAGAGTATATCCAGCACTACAGTGACTAGCTGGTCCACTACAACTGGCTGGTCCACTACAACTGGCTTCTCCACAACAACTGGCTTCTCCACTACAACTGGTGACTTCTCATCTACCACCTCCATAATACCATCCACGACAGAGGCACCGTCAGCAGCTTCCTTATCTCAGTGGAACGAGACCATTCCCATGATGTACATGTCTCCTGGAATGTACTACGCACAGCTCTCATGTCAGAATAAAGTTTCCAACTTCTCACAATCGCTAGATGTAGGGGTCACAAAGGGGCCATGCTGGTGGCCATATGTGGACCTTACTGCCCCTAATGTATGTCAGGAACCTTTCTGTGATAAAAATGGACTCAAGACTCATTACCGCTCTGAGAAACTCGTGGTCTACTCTGACGTCAAAATTAACTGTACAGCCACAAAAATTGCATACTATTGGTGGAGAGTATTTAAGCAGACCAAACGCAATGAAACAGAAATCACAGATCTTGGTGGTGCTGATGTGTACTCTATAGGAGCCAGAAATCTCATTCTACCGCCCAACACTCTGGAATATGGCACATACAGGTTCTGGCTGAACGTTAGTATGAATGAGGAAATGAACATGTGTACAGCGGCTGAAATTGTTATAAGAATTATAAAAACACCACTTGTAGCTAAAATCAAAGGTGGGGAATTTGTGACTCTGAGATGGGGCAGTTTGGTTCCAATGAAGGTGGACGGGCAGGGATCATATGACCCAGATATGGTTAATTCTACAGATTTGACAGATATGGAGTTTATTTGGCTGTGTCGCAGGATGTGTGAGTCATGGCCAGAAAAGTTTGATAATGACTATGACATCAAGAAACCAATGCTCAACAACAGCTGTGTGTACCAGGATCCTTCAGATAGGGGATGTAACAAGATAGACGGCTTTGACTCCTCAGGTACACTATAAAACATACTACAGTAAAACCTCTCTATTACTACCACTAAAAAGAAGGCAAATTCATTGTATAAAAGACTAGTGTCAGCTTAAAGCAAGGTGACAGTAAAACAGAAAGATCCTAAAGGAAATTTCTGTTTGATGGTCACCTTGCTTAAAGCTGTCACATGCCTTAGATACTTACTAATTAGCACATTTTTCTGCCATTTGTGGTTGTAATAGAGAGGTTTTACTGTACAGTAATTCTTACATTAAATTTAATAACCATTTACTTCACAGATATGCCTTTTTTGGAATTTGATTCATACATTCACTGAAGAAAATGGTTCCATTTCATACAGTAACGAATGTGCAACATCAGGAATTTTTCTATATCCTAGCAGATGGTAGCTTAAAGCAGGCTGAAAATAAAGTAGAATGCGCCTTAAGGCACATTGTGCTTTACTTTCAACCTGCTTTAAGGGTGTATTAAACTCATGAATTTGTGAATTTTTCAAAGTATATAAAACATTCTATCATGGCTTTGTTTGCTATTTAAGATGATTGGAAAAATAGAAAAATATTATGTATTTTGGTGTACATTTTTTGGCTGTACAGCCATTTCTAAAAGGTGTGTCAGATTAGGATTTGATTTTTCTTATTTTGTCCTTTTCAAAGAACCCGCTCTCAAATGAAAACAAACATGGTAATTTGGTTTTGTATTATTTATTCCATGTCTTTGGTAGTATTTCCTCACAGAAAAACTAATTTAAGACAAAACAGGCACCAAATTTGAAATTTATGAAGATCTAAATATCATTGATATGTTACTATTTTGTAAAGGGAGATAACTCCTTTTTCTTTAATAACTCAAAATTTTCACACACTAACCTATCAATTTCTTTACCTTGCCTCAAGCAGTCACCTGCCTTAAACATATAATAATTTACACAATTTAGTGGCAATAATCGAGAGGTTTTACTGTATACAGAGATATAAATGACTGTTGAAGACTTGTTCTTACTGTACTATTTAGGTAAAGTAGTGAATGCGAGTGGGAATGTGCTCGACATGATGACAGGAGAGATGTATGAATCAGACTATATTGAGATACGCCTCGTCGTCAGGAAGGGCCAAAGGACTGCTGAGGCGTACCAGGAAATCTATATCGCTGCCGGAGATCCACCTTTATTTGGAATTGAGTGAGCTAACTTACTAGGAACACATATAGTGCAATTGTTATACAGTAGAGAAGACAGTAATCTTAACTGATTGAATTAACCCTTTGAACCCTAGTCCCGCATATAGGCGTCCTTTTCAAACAGTATACATGTGAGTAGTAACCTTGTCCTGTGCAAACAGTGAAGACCCAGATCAGAGGGCTCCGAAAGGAGCCCTCTGATCAGGGTCTTCACTGTTTGTATTAATGCCGAACATTGACAAAAACAACCCTTAAAAGTCAGAAATGGACTAGACTAAAATGGAAACTGGAATTGTCCATTTAAAGTTTCAGGGAGGAAAGAGTTAAAGTAAATACAAATGCAATGCAATAAAATGTAGCAAATGGCAACTTTTTGAAAATATTAATAATCAGTTTTAACCCATTATTTCATAGATACACATTTTATGCCTCTGATAAATACCTCAACTAAAGTAAATAGTCTACCTTACACAGTCCTGAATTTGCACTATCAGAAATATTTCCCGTTTCAAATCAGATGGTAGCTTCAAGCAGGCTGAAAGTAAAGCAGAATGTGCCATTACCCATAAATAAGCCATTTTACGCCTTTAATTTATTCTTGCACTAAAGAAAATAGTTCCACTGTATACAGTCATGAACATGTACCATAAGAAATATTTTCTATATCCTAGTAGATGTTAGCTTAAAGTAGGCTGAAATTAAAGCTGAATGCGCCTTAAGGCACATGCTGGTTTACTTTCAACCTGTTTAAGTGGTAATCTATCTTCAATACTAGATACAAGCTATGGGGTAATGGATTAAGGCTTTCTGCTTTACTTTCAACTTGCTTTAAATGGTCACCTTTGACCACAAAACCAAAAGCAGACTATGGAGTAAAGGGTAAACCTGAATAGCAGTTTTGAGTCTAATCAGACACCAGATTTTGAGTCTAATCAGACACCAGATTATTTTTTAAATTATTGTCTGCAAAAAGTTGTGAAATAAGAATTTATGAATTTATGCATAAATTTTAAAATTTAAAAAAAATAAAGACAAGACTTAGTATTACACAGTTTGATCCAGATCAGATGCAGTAATGCATTGTCTGATCTGGTTCCAAACTGTTTGGAAATACATGTACTAGTAAAGTCTCTACCAGCAGAAAATGGTTTGAATGTTTGTGTTGTTTTTCAGGTGTGTCACAAATTGTGGCCCCAGAGTGAACCCAGACAGTCGATACAGCCTGACGTCTGTGATAGAGGGCTGGACTAAAGGAGTCTATTACTACTATATGTAAGTCCAGCATCTGACTTTACACATTGCTTTTGGCTACTGAAGATAGTATAAGGATAGTATGATTGTAACCTCTATGCCCCAAATAATAACTCATTGACATCTGAAACTTAAAAAGAACAAGGCTTTTCCGTATGACCCATTTATTTTTCAGTTATGCCCCTTTTAAACTCGCCTGTACGAAGTACAAGACGAGCTATTGCAATACCACCGGTGTAGTAGTCGTCGTTGTCGTTGTCGTCGTGGGCGTAGTCTTGAACGGCGTAAATAATTTTAAGAAAATGTCTATAACTTCTATGTCCCTTGAGTTATTGCTTTAATAGTTGGTATGTGTGTGTACATTGACAAGACCTTTCCATGCACAGAAAAATTTGGACCCCTGTGACCTTGACCTTGAACTTAGGGCCTGCGTTTAGGTTTCGAAAAATGCCTTTAACTTCTATGTCCCTTTAGGTATTGCTTTCCTAGTTAGTATGTGTGTGTATATGGACAAAACTTTCAATGCATAGAAAAATTTAGACCCCTGTGACCTTGACCTTGAACTTAGGGCCCACATTTAGGTTTCGAAATCTTCGTTTAGGTTTCGAAAACTGACCATAACTTCTATGTCCCTCGAGGTATTGCTTTAATAGTTGGTATGTGTGTGTATATGGACAAGACCTTTTCATGCACAGAAAAATTTGGACCCATGTGACCTTGACCTTGAACTTAGGGCCCACGTTTAGGTTTCGAAATCTGTGTTTAGATTTTGAAAAATGCCTTTAACTTCTATGTCCCTTGAGGTATTGCTTTCATAGGTGGTATGTGTGTGTATATGGACAAGACCTTTCCATAAATAGAAAAATTTGGACCCCTGTGACCTTGACCTTGAACTTAGGACCCACTTTTAGGTTTCAAAATCTGCATTCAGGTTTCGAAAAATGCCTTTAACTTCTATGTCCCTTGAGGTATTGCTTTAATAGTTGGTATGTGTGTGTATATGGACAAGACCTTTCTATGCACAGAAAAATTTAGACCCCTGTTACCTTGACCTTGAACTTAGGGCCCACGTTTAGGTTTCAAAATCTGCGTTTAGGTTTCGAAAAATGCCTTTAACTTCTATGTCCCTTGAGGTATTGCTTTCATAGTTGGTATGTGTGTGTATATGGACAAGACCTTTCCATGCACAGAAAAATTTAGACCCCTGTTACCTTGACCTTGAACTTAGGTTTTAGGTTTCTCAAAATTTCTATAACTCCTAAATCCATTGAGATATTCCTTTCATATTCAGTGCGCATGTGTATATGGACAAGATATTTCCTTGCATGTGAAAAGTTTGACCCCTGTGACCTTGACCTTGACCTTGAACTTAGGACCCCAGTTTAGGTTTCGAAATCTGCATTTAGGTTTCTCAAAATTTTTATAACTCATATATCCATTGAGAGAATTTCTTTCATATTTGGCATGCATGTGTATATGGACAAGACCATTCCATGCATGAAAAAAAAATAGCCCAGTGACCTTGACCTTGAACTTAGGTCCCGGGTTTAGGTTTCGAAATCTGCGTTTAGGTTTCAAAAACGCTTATAATTCCTATGTCCCTTGAGGTGTTACTTTTATATTTGATTTGCATGTGTATATGGACAAGACCTTTCCATGCAGGCAAAAAGGTTGACTTCGGTGACCTTGAGTGGGCTTTTAAGTTTCTTAAGGTGCCGGTGGCGAGCTTTGTTGTCTCTCTGACAACTCTTGTTTCCTTTCTGTTAATTTTTCCTTGTTGGCACTTTCTTACCTTTATTTGTAGACCACCTTTGATTTGGTATTCCATACCATGATATTTCAAATGAGTTCTAGGTCAGAATTTTGCAATTATTTTTAGCGGAGTTATTCCCTTTTTATTGTCAAATATAGGCATTGTGTAGAAATGGCAATAACTCTCTGTTCAATTCCTTTCACATATGATAGAGTGGTACATAGTCAAAATGTGGTAGTGTGTGAAGTACATTGTATAGTAAAACCACTCTATTACGGCATATAAAAAATGATTATTGATTGTATGAAAGGCAGGTGACACCTTAAAAGAGCTTTCTGTTTTACAGTCACCTAGAACCACTCAATCAAAAAAACTTTTAATTGGGGTAAACACAGGTAACAGCTTAAAGCAAGATGGAAGTAAAGCAGAAAGCTCCTAAATGAGCTTTGCTTTATTTCTATCTTGCTTTAGTTCTTTCATATTACCTTAATCTGCACCCACCTTAATTACCAAATAAAATCCTTGTCTTAGTGGTCATAGTAGCAGGGATTTTGATGTACATTTGTTTACCAAAGAAACCTTTGTTTTTGTCATCATGGATGTTGCTTACATTTGTATGTTGTAGTTGGAAGTTTTATGGATCAGAAGGAACAAGAGCTACTCGTGTACTGATAGATTATGCTGAGTGGGAACCGTTCACAAGTACTGGGGTGTATGGGTCCGGTATGGCCATTCTACCAGGCTATTCCTATGGAGCATACCCATACTACGAGATGTCCTTGAAGATATGGAGGTGGGGACAGGCTGAAACTAACCATGGTAAAGCATCCTTTAGACCACCTTGTGGTGAAATTCTGTACTGTTGGCCAATCAGAGTCGGTTATTCAGTTCTTCCTTTTTCTTGAAGACTGGATTATTCCCGCCAAAGTGAAAATTTTGTGAGGAAATTTTGATTGGCAGATTATCGTTGCTGGCAGCCTAAAACAGCTGAGTCAGGCATGTGTATAGAATAGCAACCACTAATTTCACGGCACATAGTGACATATCTTTGTAAACAATATTCCTTATTTGGATCTATGGGCGGTCTAAATCGGTTAGACTGCAAAGGACAGACTCCGCTAACACTCTGCCCCGTCTATTTCACAAAGACTCGTCCTAATGCAGTCTAACCTATATTTAGATGTAATACTGGAACTTTTGTTAACCCTTTCCTCCATATAGCTCTCAGTTCAAATCACCTATAACCAACTGTGTTTAAGGCAGGTAACTTGTTAAAGCAAGGTGAAAGTAAAGCAGAAAGCTATGTGGAGGCGTTTAGACTTAGGTACATGTAGAAGTGCTTAAAGATGCCTTTATGGAGGAAAGGGTTAAAGCATTGATGCCTAGTGAGGTGTATACTTGTCCTTTACAAACAGTGTACCTGTGGAGAGTACACTTATCATATAGAAACAGTGTAGACTCAGAACAGAAGGCTTCTACAGGAATATTAGTATACAATGTATTAAATCTATCTTCAGAGAATTCTTCTGAAGTATTACATTGCCTAATGATATAAGGACATTTTTCCTCATTAATGAGTTTATAATCAATTAAAAAAAGATCCTATAAGAAAACAGTGCCTGAAGGAGCTACCTCATATGGGGCTACGCTGTATGAGAAAAGTGTCACTATACAGTGAAGATTGCTTATAACGTTTCGCCGGGGACCGTCATTTGTTGAACTTTATAACCGAGAAACGTTGTAAACATTTCCATTAAAATGACTTAACCTAGGAATTACTTGTTTGTATTAGTTATCTTAAATCTAATCATAAAAACAAACACAGGTGCTAAGCTTGCATTCCGTAACGAATAAGTCCAGGAAGCATAATGTGCGCTTGTACGTGTTATAACTATGCATATTTTCTTTCAGTTCTGGTGTAAACGTATATTTTTGTCCGTGTCAAATTATAGATATGCGTAAGTAACTGGCCCCATATCATGTCACTTTCCTACGTGTAGACAAAAGAGATGAAGTAATCCGATTGTCGTGTCATTTACATAACCGGGTCTGATTATTTCGACTTGTTTGATTGGATGTTTAACAGAATAAATAAGAATTTGATAATTCTCAACCGCTGAAGCAGGAGATTAGTAAACTGAATCTAAATGATTTAAACATTAGAGGTCAGTAATATTAACACGGAATAATAATACCTTAATATTAATAACAACATAAGTGAAATGAGCATATGACAGCTCACATTTTAATCAAATCGTACACACTTGTATATTTACGTGTTTGGTATCTTGGACGTTTAAGAGGCTACACGGCATATGCGCTAACAAATAGTTTTATCGCTGCCGATTTTTCTTTTCCTTTTTTTCGCTTGAAGATATGACATAGATTTCATGCAGACAACAATTTGGCGTATTGTTATAATTATCAAGTTTGCCAACAGTGCGAACAAGCCCGTAGTCAAGACGATCGCACCGGACCGGCGAAACGTTATAATGACAGCAATTTGCACCTTGGGACCACCAAACTTCAACGTTAAAAGCAATCCAAACGTTAAAAGAAGGAAACGTTATAACAAGCCTTTTTCAACATAGAGAAAGAAGGTAATTGGCCGGGACCAGAAAAATCAAACGTTCTAACAAAGGAAACGTACAAACAAGGAACGTCATAAGCAATCTTCACTGTATATGTAAATGGGAGAAGAATGGTCAGTTCTAATGAAAAATTAAAAGTGTTGTTCATTTCTCCTTCAGGTATTGCGGAGATTCGTTATCAAATCAACGAGAAGCCCTTCGGTGGAGCTGTCACAATCAGCCCAGGTTCTGGTGTAGAATATGAAACCAACTTTTTTGTACAGGCTTTTAACTTTGATGATAATGATGATGGACCTAACTTCAGATACAAGTTTGGCTATCGTCTAGATCCAGCAGGAGTTATAACGTGGTTCTATGAGGGAAGTAAGTATTGGTATACCTCTACTCACACACAGTTTGATAAACTTTGAATACATTGTTTTTATCTCTTAAATCCACATAGGTACCTTAACCCATTACCCCATATATACACCTTTTGGCGCCTTTAATTTATTCCTTCACTGAAGAAAACAATTCCAATTTATAGAGCCATGAATATGCACCATAAGACATAATTATTTCTTTTATCCTAGTAGGTGGTAGCTTAAAGCAGGCTGAAAGTAAGCAGAATGAGCCTTAAGGTACATTTTGCTTTACTCTCAACCTGCTTTAAGTGATAACATATCTTCATTACTAGAAACAGGCTATGGGGTAATGGATTAAGATTCCTTGACCCATTTCTCTCATGAGTGCCATTAGGTATCTCTGCACTGTCCTGATACATGTAAATGCGCCTGAATGATTTTCTACTGATGGTGATACATGTACCTGCAGTTGACAGCTTAGAGCTAGATGAAAGTAAAGCTTCTAAAGGAGCTATCTGCTTTACATTTCATATTGATTTAAGTAACCACTTGCCTTGAACACAGAAATTAAAAGTATATAATTAAGATGTATCTACTGAAAGTACATTTATGGGATGATTGTAGGCTATAGAGGATTAAACTGTGAAATATGTACATTAAATATAAAAGGAACACATTCAACATATCTGCCACATAACATGTTTATGGTGTTTACGTTAGTTTAGCTTATTCGTAGGCTTTGTTATAGAACTATTTTAGTTTACATTTTTCAATATGAGTTTCCAGTTGGCCTTTTTAAATGGTCCATTATCAGTTTTAGAGTTGTTATAATGTTATAGCCCATACAGCAAAATATTACTGTCATACACAAGCAGGTGCCACAATGTCCATCTAAGTATACTCTCTTTTTTAATGTCTTGCATAAAGACACTGCAGATGTTCCATTTCATGTTATGAAATTCTCTCACTGTAGCTTCAGATAATAATGGGGACAAGGAAGGACCGTTTCCAGCAGGGCTTGCCTCAAGAAACTATAGAGTGGACGTCATAGCCCGGGCATATGACCTAAGTGGAGCCTTCAAAGATGCCTGGACATATGCAACTGTAAGAGTTTTCATTCTTTTATTAAGTTTACCCCTTTTTCTCCCAGAATATCAGTGCTGATCATCTATATAAAACTGAAATACGGTAGCATATATATGTATAGTAATTCTTCGATGAAGCTCTATGATGAACAAACCCTATGTTGTGACTATTCACTAGAACCATCTCAAAGAGTTTCCTGAGACATAAGAGAGATAATAAATTTGAACTGTTTATTTTACTCCCTCTTATTTAACTAATTTCCCCATAAATACGTCTTTTTACGCCTATAATGTATTCCTCCACTGAAGAAAATAAATCCATGAGTATGTATCATAAGAAATAATTTCTATATTCTAGCAGATAATAGCTTAAAGCAGGCTGAAAGTAAAGCAGAATGCGCCTTAAGGCACATTCTGCTTTACTTTCAACCTGCTTTAAGTAGTGACCTATCTTCAAAACTAGAATCAGGCTATGAGGTAATGGGTGAAGGCCCTGTAATCTTGTTTGTGCTATTGTAGGTTGACCCAGCTGTGGCTGTCAGCTCATTGCTCGAGAATGCCACACAGAACGGTGGCCTGGTGGAACAGCTGTTTGTAGGAGCTGATATCAAAGTAGGACCTGTTGCCAGATGTATTGGGAAGTTCCTCAACGAGGAGGCAGAGGGAACACTGCAAGGACAGACCACTACAACAACAACAAGTGAGTTAACCCAGTACTCCATAGATAATGCCTTTTTATGCCCCCGGCATCCATAGATGCGGAGGCATATAGTAATCGTCCTGTCCGTCCGTCTGTCCGCGCCACCGAAATGGGTTAGAGGGCCTTTTCTGGCCAGATAACGGTAAACATAACAAAAGAAGACAATAGAGTTCATTCCGTAACAATAGAATAAGGGGCCATGGCCCGTTATTCAAACAAAAGAAAATAACAAAAGAAAAGGCCCTCTAACCCATTTCGGTGGCACGTCCGAGCGCACGAAAGGTCCTTTGTTGGGTAGGGAGAACAATGGATTCCATTCATTCTGTGATTGCCCTATTGTTATTGTTGGGTATTTTGTGTACTGTTGGGTATTTTTAAACAAAAAAAATACCCAACAAATGTCCAATTGTGAGAAGGTCCGTGCATCCGTCCGTCCTTCCGTCCGTAACAGGTTAAGTAGATTTTACCGTTTCATCTAGCATCAACACCGCTTACTCAAATGCTTGGATACTTATACAGTTGTTGCCTTGGACCATTTCCTTTCCACCAGTATCACCCAACCTTGATTTTGACCTTGACCTTGACCTAATTTGGACTTAGAATATTTTACATGGGCTATTTCTTGGTTAACTAGATTTTACCTTTTCGTCTAGCATCAGCATAACTGACTACAATGCTTTGATACTTATACAGTTGTTGCCTTGGATCACTACCAATCAACCCATATTACCCAAGCTTGATTTTGACCTTGACCTAATATGGACTTAGAAAAAATTCAAAATTTATTGTCAAGGATGCCACCGGGGGCATAAGTGTTTATTGAACGCGCATTCTTGTTATGTCTTTAATTTATTCTTCCACTTAAGAAATAGTTCCACATTATACGGCCATGAATGTGAACCATAAGAAATATTTTTTTATATCCTAGCAGACTGTAGCTTGAAACAGGTTGAAGGTAAAGCAGAATGCACCTTAAGGTGCATTTTGCTTTACTTTCAACCTGCTTGAAGTGGTAAAAAAAGTAAAGTAC
Source organism: Gari tellinella (assembly GCA_922989275.2). Taxonomy (NCBI): domain Eukaryota; kingdom Metazoa; phylum Mollusca; class Bivalvia; order Cardiida; family Psammobiidae; genus Gari; species Gari tellinella. The sequence goes on from OV277856.1 coordinate 48,203,265, forward strand.
CAAGTTATAAGTCTCCTTTCAGCCTGAATGATCGTTAAGCGGACTGTACATCATTGTGCTATCTTGCCTACAATATTGAGCACTGCTAACATATGGCACATAGGCAGCCCCATTACTGGTTCAGACCCTTCACAGGTACCCATTTTAACCTCTGGGTGGAGAGGAGCGATTCGTGGTGCTGATCTTGCTCAAGAACATTCCTGTAGATCATCGGGGATTAGGAAAAATCTCCTAGTCAGGCTGCTGGTCTGGCGGGGGATCAAACTCATATCCCTTGGCACAGTAGTCCGGTGCTTTACCACTGGACAACCACTGCCGATACAGTGGTCACCTGTCTTCAAAACTAGAAACTGACACTGTGATTATGGGTTAAAGCAGGCTGAAAATAAGCAAAAAACTCCTAAAAGCTCTTCAACAGAACACTGTAGAAGCATGAACAGGGATTACTAGATAGATGTAGGCACTTCTATGGGAATAGGGTTAAGCACTGTCAAAGAACTTAAAACTGGCAGTTTTTCTGCATTTCTTTCAGTCAGTATTAAGCTGCAACCGGATGCAGACTTGCTCTGTGTCTTTATTGTGAATGACTGCTGACAAGGGTTTGATACTGATGTTTAATCTTATTATCATACTTTGCAGCCACAACTCTAGCTCCAAATACAACAGCTGCACCAACTACCATTGATTCCCAGGAAGTCCAGAGTCAAGAAGAAGCCAGACAGAGACGAGAAGAGGTCAGAAATCAGCTTTCTAATACATGTATACAGTATAACCTGCCTTATCCGATATCCTTCTGTACCAGCTGATGTTGTCGTATAAAGCAGTGTGCCAGTTAACACAGGTTTTAGATATAAGCCAAACTTTGATATTCCATACTGGCCCAAGTGGAACATACCCGTATTTCATAGTTAAAAAGTGGCTTTGCCATGTTTTAACTTTGAAATACGGGTATGTTCCACTTGAGCGAGCTTGCGATATAGAAATTCATCAAAAGACATATGTATAGCTAGACTTCAATATGTTTGAGATAGCAAAGTTCGACCCGACTGTATGCCATTCAACATTAGGGTCTGACATTCACTGTCAGATAAAGCAGGTTACTGGATTAATTAGGTGTCGGATAAGCCAGGTTATACTGTACAATCAAACTTGTGTAACTTGTTCCACCCTAGTCACCAGTATGAATCATTCATATCAAACGGATATTACATATGAAGTAGGATCTGCTTTACCTTCATATTGTTTTAAGCTGCCACCTGTATTTAACCCCATTAACAACTACAACAAACTGTTTAACCCTTTACCCAATAACCCGTTTATAACATTAAATACAGATGATCACTTAAAGTAGGTTGAAAGTAAAGCAGAATGTGCCTTAAGGCCAGTCTGCTTTACTTTCAGCCTGCTTTAATCTACCATCTGCAATGCTGTATAAAATATTTGTAACATATATTGTTCATGGGGGTATAAACTGGAACTGTTTTCTTCAGCGGAATATGAATTAAATACGCTAAAAGTCGCTTCTATTGGGGAAAGGGTTAATATATGTAACCTTTTATACAGGACAAAAGTAAAGCAGAAATCATGTCCTCAAAGAAAACAAACTATGATGGAAAGGGTTAAAAAGTTAAAACATTTGTTGACTAGCATGTGCGATTGAGCCATCAGTCCTTGTTGTTTTGTATGTGTCTTCATTGAATGTCTGGAAAACATGTATTTGGACTGAGAAATGCACTCCATTTTTATGGAATTCTGGTTTTACAGGGTTTGTTTTTAGCTCCCCAAACAAATGTCAAGGAGAGCTTATGTTGTCACCCAGTCGTTGATGTGGTGTTGGCATTGCCATTGCCATTAGCGTTAGCAGTTTCAAGAAAGTGTTAACAAGTACTTTCCCTTTTGACCTATACCTGGACATTATTTGGACAAGACCTTTCTGACAGACCATGTGAAATTTTGGACCCCTGTGACTTTGACTTTAACCTCAGACTCTGTGTTTAGTTTTCAAAATGTTCGCTTAAATGTTTTTTTTATCATAAGTACAATACCCTTACACAAAAACTATCCCACATACCCTGAGACAAGACCTTTCCGACCATGTTACATTTTGTTCCCTGTGACCTTGAACTCACACTCTGTGTTTATTTTTTTCAAAATGTGTGTTTAAGTTTTTGAAAAGTGATCATCACTACTATACCCTTACAACTTTCATACTTGAACCACACATGCCATGAGACAAGATATTTATGACCATGTGACAATTTGGACCCCTGTGGCATTGACTTTGACCTCAAACTCTGCAGTTCAGTTTCAAAATTTGTGTTTAAGTTTTGAAAAGTGATCATAATAGCAATACCCTAACACCTGCTACTTTTATATTTGCACCACACATGCTTTTAGACAAGACGTTTTCACCCATGTTGACAGTTCTGACCCCTGTGAACTTGATCTTGAGGTCAGACTCTTCACTTAGTGTCAAAATGTGTGTTTAAGTTCATAACTGCTATACACTTTGATCTACAGCGCTCATGCTTGCAGAACACACACATTGGCACAAAAACCTTTCCATCTATGTGAATATTTTAACCTTTGTGACCTTGACCTCAGACTTTATATTTGGAAATGTTCTTTAAAGTATTGAAAAGTGCTCACAACTACTATACCGTTTCATCTGCAGCTTTCATACATGCAGCACACATATCTTGTGACCAAGTGAAACATTTGACACTTTTGACCTTGACCTGGACATTAGCCTCTGGGTTTAAGCTCAGAAATTAACATTCAAATTTTGAAAAGTGCTCACAGCTGTTATACCCTTTGACCCTCAGCTTTCATAATTGCTGAACACATACCTTTGAACAAGACCTTTCCATCCATGAGAAAGTTTTGACCCCTGTGACTTAGACCTTGACCCATCCTCTGGTTTTAAGCTTCAAAATGTGCCAGCTTTGTTGTCTTCTGATAGATCTTGTTTTTGATGTTACACTATATTATGTTTCAGACTCGGCAAGCCATTATGTATGGGTTTGAGCGTGTTTACCCGGCCACCATGGAAGAGATGCAGAGTACCAGCGCTGCACTGTCAGTCCTAGCTGAGAAAGATACAGAACTATCACTAGATGCGCAGGTTAGTAATGACACAAACTTCATCATCAATTCATTATTATATGCAATGACACTGAACTTTTGGTATGTCTGACTGTATTGGAGAATGGTAGAGTAGTGGTTTAATAGTCTAATGTTTGATTACATGCAAATTGATGTCGGATAGAATTTACTTTGCCGGTCCCCACAATTTTCCTTGCCAACACGTTGCCATTTGTTTTTCAATACAAGGCGACAATGGGAGGTTTGGGGGCACTAGCCCAGGATTATACTGTTGAAACAGTACGTAGAATCCGATTCTGAGGTCAAAATCCTGTTTTATCCATTATTTTTACAAGATATCCTTTTTCTCACACACATTCTATATGTACAGTAATATATCATTATTTCCTGTACTTTTTTGGGGACTGGCAAACTGAATGCATTCCTTAATGTCATATGAACAAAACTCCACCTTTTTCACTATTTACCTTAAAGCCTGTTTCTAGTTTTGATTAGACAGATGACCACTTAAAGCAGATTGAAAATAAAGCAGAATGTGCCTTAAGGCACAATCTGCTTTGTTTTCAGCCTGCTTTAAGTTACAATCATTAGGTTAACATAAATTTGAATGTTATTTGATAAACATGGTTTTCAATAATCATTGGAATAAACCTAAAGTCTTTCTCTCCTGTGACAGGACAGTGCCAATAAAATCCTGGATAACTATGCCAGTATTATGGAGCAGGAGATCATTGCCTCGGCTGACGACAGAGAGGAGGCTGCCACCACGCTGGTAGACTTCATAGGTTGTATAATACTCAATATCCCAATAGTTAACCCATTTATGGCTGGATATTGCAATGAACCAATGAACTCTCCTAATGTTCTTGCTAGAAGATTTAAATGCAGATATACCAGGGTGATCTAAAGAAACTAGAGAGTTGTCTATACAACAGATCATTTCATTATTATGAGATACAGTCGAACTCCATCACCTCGATATTCGATACGTCGATACTCCGCTTACGGCGATATTTTTCGCGGGTCCCGGCTAATTCCTTCTTTATCTATATAGTAAATCCCTCATTTGCTGGATATTGTTTTGTCGATATTATCGGTTACGTCGATGTATTTTTAGCTCTCTTGAGCCGAAGGCTCAAGGTGAGCTGTTGTGATCGCCCGCCGTCTGTCGTCCGTCTGTCCGTTCTTACGGGAGGGTACTTATGTGGCTAAAATTCTTAGCCCCATAATTGAAAACATTAACCTGGCCGTCTCTTGTGACATTAACCTGGCCATTTCTTGTGACATTAACCTTGCCAGTTGTGGGACATAGGGTTAGGGGTAGGGTTAGCCTCCAAGTCAGAGCAAAAATAAATTGTCGCTTGTGTGGCTAGCCACCCAAAAGAAATGCATAGAAAATAGCCACATAAGTATCCTCCCGTTAGAACGTCCGTCTGTCCGTCCGTTCAAATTTTCTTCAAGCAACATCTCCTCTGAAACCGATAATTTGACGGAAATTTCAACTTGCTCAGGGTGTTCCTTGGATGCTTCTCTACAGAAATTGTTAAAATGAACTTCAAAAGTGGACTACTTATTGAAATTTATTAAAAAAAGCGAAACACTTTAAACAATCTTTTTGTCAAAAACTGTTAGGCCCACAGCTTTGATAATTTTTTTATAGTATTTCCTGGTGATCTCTCTCAAAATTGGTCATATCAAAGCCAAAACTGACCATAGGGATTCACCATAGGGATTTTTTCATTGCCGCTTTATTCAGGTTTTACTGTTTTACTGGTTTAAGAAGGGTTCAAGCACCCTTATACTGAATCACCTATATTTGCAAACAGTTTGGATCCAGGTCAGATGCTACATTATGCTGCATCTAATCTGGCTCCAAACTATTTGCCATTTATTTACATAGTTTTTCTAATTTAGAAAATGTAAAGTATGATTTGCTTTATAAAATTCACATACAATATGTATAGCAGACATCAATTCAGCATTATAAGAGTTAAGTTCCCAGCTATAATTTTGCTACTGGCAAAATTGCATAACTGACCTCAGGTCAGCTGCTGTACAGCAACAGCACTGGTGGTGTCTGCTGAACATGTTGTCTACTAAAGTTTAGAAATGGTCCAGTCTGCTTCATACTTAGAGAAACAGGATCTGGAAGTGATCCACTGACAGTTATGTAATTATGTCTTATGCCATATTTATACATATGTTTAATATTGGTTTTATCAGAGTTATCTGTATGTCTTGTCATTTTTTCTTGTCCAGGAGGTAACTCCAATTCAACAAATACTGATGTTTGTTAACCCATTACCCCATAAATATGCATTTTTAGGCCTTTAATTTATTCCTCCACTGAAGAAAATAATTCCACTTTATACATGAAAATGTAAGATAAGAAATAAGTTTCTATATCCTAGTAGATTGTAGCTGAAAGCAGTTTGAAAGAAAAGCAGAGTGTGCATTAAGACGCATTCTGCTTTACTTTCAACCTGCTTTAGGTGGCCACCTATTTTCAAAACTAGAAACAGGCTATGGGGTTATGGGTAAAATAAAATTGCATATTTGGAAAGAGCCGAATGAGAGGAAGTGCCATTTGCAAAGGCCATAACTCTGACATCATTGTTTTTTTGGAGTTATTTCCCTTTGTGATATTTTCTTGACCAGAAGACAACTCCAGTTCTACTGATGCTATTGTAATGAAATTTTATGTATGGAAAGAAACTGATGAGAGAAAATGCCATGCACAAGGGCAGCAATAATTTGTTTTTCCCCTTTATCATATTTTATTGTCAGGAAAATAACTCCAGTTCTTCCGACGCTAGTGAAATAAATATCATTTATTTACCGGTAATGGAAATAGCTTGATAAGAGGATGTGTCATGGATAAGGGTCATAATCTTGGCAACAAAATTCCCTTTTGTCATGTTTCTTGTCTGGAAGATAACTCCATTTATAGTTATATTAAAATGTTGTCTTGCCCAGTCAACTTAGGTACAAACTACAATGTCCTCAGGTGAGCGAATTTAGGGCCATGGCCCTCTTGATTTCAGAACCAGAGCAATTTTCACACCCTTACGTCGATATCTGCTTCACCGTGACCGCATATCGCACATTCAGCAAACATTGGGTGGAGGTGCGAAAATGGCTCTCGGCCACCGTGACTGATTGTAGCACCAAATGTGTGAACATGTCCGAAAAGAAAATCCCATCTTGATTGCGCAGTATCAATATTATTAATGAATTCCCGAATAATGGTTACGAAGTTTGTATACATATTCGATGAATTCAGGCTAAATACGATTCTGTCAAACCTGTGTCAAATATGGTGCGCTATTTAAATTGGACTACAGAATTCTTTGTAGTGCAGACTGAAGCCGTTCGGCGAATTAGTGTAGTGAGATCAAAAGTTACATTTCATTTCTAATTTATTTTTATCTTAGTCAGTTCAAACACGTCGCTTCTGTTTGAAACCCCGAAATAATTTGCCGGCATTTCGAAATCGGACACGCCCTTTTGAAAATAAACATGTAAACAACAACGTACAAAGGTTAAGCGTCACCCGAAGTGTAAACAGTGCACTGTGTTTTGTGTGATGAAAAGTGTAGACCTATTTTTATGTTTCTATAGGAAAGATGGTTCAAGCTTCTGGCTACCTGGCTGACAAGGCAACCCAGGAAACGAGTGGCCTGAGTGCTCAGTTTGTTACCCAACAGACTACTGGTAACACTACTACTACCACCACTGCGGCACCGGTCATCATCATGTCACCTGAGGAGTTCAATGCTAGAAAAGAACAACTAGCCGCCCAGAAACAAAGGGTAGGCACTAAAGTATCTTATTTACCCTTTCCCCATTAGAAGCGCCTTTTAGCACATCTAATTTATTCCTCCCAGAAGAAAATAGTACCATTCCATACAGTCATAAACATTTAAAATATGAAATATTTTTTATATCCTAGCAGGTGGAAGCTTAAAGCAGGCTGAAAGAAAAGCAGAATGTGCATTCTGCTTTTACTTTCAACCTGCATTAAGTAGTTACATATTTTCAAAACTTAAAACAGACTCTGTGTTAAAAAAGAAGATTGCATTTATATAGTGATACATGTATAATTTATACTTTTCTTTATGCACCAAGTTGAACTTCTTATTTACTGATGGACAATGACTTAATGTTTTCCTCCATAGACAAACGTGTAAATTACATGTACCCAACTCTGTTTAAGGCCTTTATCACGGCCATGATTTCTACCCAGCATTAACTGGTCATTTGTTTCAAGACAAATGACTACTTATTTCTGGGTAGAAATAATGCAACTCGTATAAGAGGTTTTTTGCATGATTTTTATCTTGCATTCAACAATCACATGTAAATACTGCATATGGGTGACTTTTGTTAGTGTTTGCTTAACCTTTTACTCCATAACTTGTTTCTTGTACATGTATTTAAAACAGGTGACCACTTCAAGCAAGTTGAAAGTAAAGCAGAAGGTGCCTACTTTAAAGCTACCCTGTCTGCTAGGATAAAGGGAATATTTCTTATATTACGAATTCATTACTGTATAAAATGGAACTCATTTTTTCAGTGGAGGAATGCATAAAAATGTGAATCTATGGAGTAAAGGGTTAATTCAAGATTAACTGTTTAGCTGTTCGGGCTACGAGTACTCAAGAACAAAGCTTGATTTTGGCTTCTGTGACGCAGCAAGTCATTGTATTCCTCCTAATTCTTGTCTAGTCTATTGATTGCAATACTATGTTCATTACTTGCAGGCCAAAGAGGCAGGTATGAGATTTGAAGCTGCTCTAGATAGAATTGTTAAGGCTGTCGCTGATCTGAAAGTGACTGGGGAGAACAATATGAAAATAGAAACAGCCAAGATGACGGTCACAGTGGACAAAAAACTGACGAGAAATGTCAACGAGGGTAAGCCTTTCAATTCAAGTCCTGCTATAATGACAACTTAACCCATTATCCCGTAAATTTGTCTTTTAGCTCCTTCAATTGATTCACCCACTGAAGAAAATAATGCCACTTTATACTGTCATGAATATATAGATCTGCCGTGAGAAATATTTTGTATATCCTAGCAGATGTTGGCTTAAAGCAGGTTGAAAGTAAAGCAGAATGTGCCTTAAGGCCTTACTTTCAACCTGCTTTATGTTGTCACTCATCTTCAATAATAGAAACAGGCTATAAGGTAATGGGTTAGAAACATGCTTGTTTCTGTAATTTAACCCATTATTCCATAAATATGCCTTTTTTTGCCTCTTATTAATCTGCCATGTCACATTGTAAGGACTGAAAATCACTTATTTATCTTCTTCTAAGTGGTTGTTTAACTGTTTTTTGATTTGTTTTGATTTTACGTCGCTTTCAACAGTATTTCAGTCATATCGCGACGTCTAGCTAATCACAGGTGGAGGAAGACCTCAGAAGTCCTTTATGCACTGTAACAGGCACAAATAGGCAACTGGGTAGAACCACTGACCTTCCGCAAGCCAGCTGGAAGGCTTCCCCACATGAAAAATCCGAACGACCCTACTGGGATTCGAACTCACAGCGGTGAGGAGCTTAGTGATGTAAGTCACAGTGACTATACCACTAGGCCACGGAGGCCCCCTGTTTTTGATTGTATATTAATATAATGATCATTTTCAGCTCCACAATTCTTCGTTGGTGGGACTTCTTCAGTAATTGTTCCTAAATCCCAGGTGCTGTTTGGTTCAGGTGACAACGAGTCCACACTTTACGTTCAAACAGAGGTAAGCAATTTATATTAACTCTTTGCATGCTGATTATTTTTTCGTCTGCAAGAATTGTCGTCTGCCAATGTTCTAAAAATAGAACTTTCTAATTTTCTTTTTAACACAGGTGTAGAGTGTCAAACAGTTTGGATCCTGATGAGACGTCGTGTTATGCGGTGTCTCATCTGGATCCAAACTGTTTGCAAGGGTAATCACTCTTGCGCATATATCTGCCACTAGCAAGCAAAGAGTTAACTCAATCAATGTAAGAGGTTTTTTTTAGCAACAATGTCCTTCTATTGTATATTTAACCCATTTCTTTTTACACCTTTAAGTTATTTTACCACTGAAGAAAATAGTTTCCTTTTATACATGCAGTAACTAATATGCAAGATAAGACATATTTCCTATATCTTTAGTCAAAACTAGAAACAGGCTATGAGTAAAGTTTAACACTCACCTCTGTGTATAAGGAATGTAACTTTTTATGTTAGAAAAATATTGTGTATTGTAGTGACACACTATTTCCATGAGGAATTTCACATCAATATTTATACAGCTTCTTACCTCTATCTAGTATCTGCACAATGGTATATATAGTGCTTCCTCTCTACAACAGTTCTCCCAACAATGATTCCCTCCTAACAACAACCCTTGTCGCTCTTCTCCAAAACAGGACAATTATGTCCAACCTATTCACGGCTGCAATGTCATCTGCTTAAAATTGTCATCTGCTGTTTTTATCAAAGTTACTTTATGAACATTTGAAAGAAAAAACTTAATGACAAGTGACAAACAGCTTGATTTCAGATCAGACACCGCATGACACGGCGTCTGATCTGGAGTCAAGCTATTTGCAAATGTAAGCCAAGTTTCCTCCCTATAACGACTCCCTTCCAACAACACACACATTTTTTGTCTCTCATTCGTTGTCGTTGTAGAGAGGGAGCACTGTACATACATCTAATGAATTACTGTTTTATTGAGTTGTCTTTTTTTCAATTTGAACTGTCATTGATGATGTAGCAAAAGTTGGTTTGAAAACAAACTACAATTGACTGTCAGAGGAAATTGGGTTGTAGTTTTCCATTTTGTCTGTCTACTCTTGGCCATAACATTGGAATTACATGTACATTTGATACAGACTTCATAATTATCATAATCATGTACTCAAGAAATGTTACAGTATAGAATGACTTAGGTCATGTCAGACAACGGTCAAGGTCATTTAGAAGTCATAGTCACACCAAGGGGAATAGTGTTTCATAAACACTTTTTGTGTCACCTGCTGTAGGCAGAGGTGACACTGAGGGATTACTTTTCCGGCGTCTGTCTGTCCATCCGTCTGTCTGTCCATCACGCTTTTTGTGTCACGCCTCATAACTCCTGTTCTACTGAAGCTTTTAAGATGAAACTTCATTTATGGAAAAAACTTGACATGTGAAAGTGTATTACACAAGGGTCATAACGATTGTATCACTATTGTGAGAGTTATTCCCCTTTTCAACATTTTCTTTTCATGCAGATTTTTTCTGTTTTACTGTAGATTTTGAAATGAAATTTCTTTTATGGAAAGAGAATGTTATAGTCTGATGCTTGCTGCTAGGTGACACACATGTTCCGAGGAACCCATCTATTTTGTTTTTTAATAATTACACTGGTATTTGGTATTTGTTGCAGATATTTCATCAGCCCAAAAGCTATTATACATGGACCAATAGTACTGGAACTTCAGCCACCCAAATCTCCAGTGACGTCATCAATGTGAGATACAGAAATGATGCAGGCGACATAGGACCAGTCAAGGATCTCACACAGAACTTTGACTTCTTTATAGGTACATATCATCATTAGTCATTATCATTATTATTATTATTACTATTATTACTATTATTATAATACCAGATTTATATAGGGCTTTTTATCACACAGAAGTTGTGCTTCCAAAAGCGCTTCACATGAAATTATATACATGTACTTACAAAATAAGAAAAAGACAAATAGTGGCATTTACAATAAAGTAAAAAACAAACAAAAAACTTCCTACCTTATGGATATTCGTTCTGTATGATTATTAAGACAATTATCATTAGTTTATAAAATCAATTTTAAATTCATGAAATATTTAAAAGATTGATCACATGATTACAATAGTGAATTGATAGTCATTATTGTTTTAACAAGAATGGGGTGATGTGATTGTACCGAAGAGTCCTGGTAATGATGCAGGCTGCTGTATTTTGCACACGCTTTTACAACAGGGCTCCAGATAAGGGAGTATTTCAAAAACTAAAATCTTTATTTCTGCTTCAAACCCTATGGTGTCACTACTCATTAGAATCGTCTCTTTGAGACGATTCTAATAAGTAGTAACACCATAGGATTTGATGCTAAAATAAGGGAGACATTGTTGGATTTCTTCAGTTTACTCCCTCTTTTCTGAAGCCCTGGCTGTAGTTTATGTAGTGTGTTTTGGGGAATCTCATACAGCAGGGAGTTACAGTAGTTTGTTTTTATGTCTCTGTGTAGAAATTAATCTTGATGTTCATAACACTTTTCAATCCATTACTCCGTAGATACACATTTTTACGCCTTTGAACTATTCCTTCACTGAAGAAAATAGATCATATTCATACAGTCATGTAGAGGTATCTTAAGAATGATTTTTTTTCTATATTCTAGCAGATTGTAGCTTAAAGCAGGCTGAAAAGAAAGCAGAATGTGTCTTAAGGCGCTTTCTTCTTTACTTTCAACCTGATTTAAAGAGGCTCGTAACCGGATTTAGCATGAAAAATAATAATTTGTAAATATATGTCAAATGCTTATATAAAGGGGTAAGATTTAGTTTTGGATAATAAATTCTGTTAAAAAATGCATTTCCAAAAAAAAAGAGAAGAAGCTCTTGTAGGATTCAAACCCGTGACCCTCAATGCGGAGACAAACATGAAAACAAAGGCAAACGCCTTTACCAACGCGGCTACTGGCGCTCTCTATCTATATGGTAGTGAATTAACATACTTCACTGGTAGCGATTGATAGTACATATTCGGCTCGGGTTTATGCTGAGCCCGTGTAGAGAAGCAACAACAACAACTATACCGTTAGCTAACGCTATAGAAAAACGATGGAAAATATCTAAAAAAAACTAAGATTCGGTGACGATTCCTGAGACTTTTTTTGGACTGATCATATTTTTTTAATGTCAGAAGCCAAATAATGCCACAAACTTGCTTTTATTTGAGTACATGTATTTAATTTTATTTTGAAAAGTACACCATCCGGTTGCGTGTCCCTTTAAGTGGTCACCTATCTTCAAAGCTAGAAATAGTCTATGGGGTAGTGGGTTAATTAATAATTTATTCCCTTCCACCATAAAGATGCCTTAACCTTTTACTCCATAGACTGTATCTAGTTTTGAACACAGATGGACACTTAAAGCAGAATGGAAGTAAAGCGGAAATTGCCTTAAGGCACACTTTGTTTTGCTTTCAACCTGCTTTAATTTACCCTTTACTAGGACAAAGAAAATATTTCTTATGGGGCATATTCATGACTGTATAAACTGGAACTATTTTCTTCAGCTGAGAAAATAATAGGCGTAAATAGACATATCTCTAGAGTAATGGATTAAGGTAAAAGCAGTACACACCAGTATAGACACCAATGTTGAGAAAACTGTATCTGATATGGGTCTACACTGTTTGCAAAGGATGTACATGTATATATATATATACTCAGTCTTCACAATGTTAGGCATAAAACCCCAAATATTTACACTGTTCATTTCAGATAGGGAGGCTTATGAATCAGATTCTGATTCTGAACCAGTTATGTCTTTAACCAGAGGCTGGGATGACGTCATGTTTATACATCAGGTAGGGGGATTTCTCTGTAATTATGCAACATATATATGCTTACTATGATAATACAGACATGTATGCAGTACATTCATGTCCAACAGCTTGCAAACACCAAATACTAGAGTTTAAATGCAAAAGGAAAATGTGACACACATGAGTGGTAACTGAATGCAAAGTAGAATTATTATCTATATTGTAAATCCCTCATTTGCTCGATAATTTTTCGTTGATACTATTGGTTACGGCGATGTAATTATTCAGAACCCTAGCAATTTTCTTACCCTTACGTCGATATCTGCTTCACAGTGACAGCATATCGCACATTTGGCAAGCATTGAATGGAAGTGCGAAAATGGCTCTCTACCACCTTGACTGATTGTAGCACCAAATGTGTGAACATGTCTGAAATTGCACTAATCAGCATGAAAGAAAATCCCATCTTAATTGCACAGTATCAATATTATTAATGGATTCTCAAATAACTTTGGTTACAAAGTTTGTGTACATATTTTCGATGAATTCAGGCTGAATACGATTCTGTCAAACCTGAGTCAATTATGGCTGCGCTGTTTAAATCAGACTACAGAATTCTTTGAAGTGCAGACTGAAGGTGCCGTACAGCGAATTAGTGTAGTGAGATCAAACAAAAGTTACATTTCATTTCTGATTTATTTTTATCTTAGTCAGTTCAAACATGCTGCTTCTGTTTGAAACGCCGAAATAATTCGCCAGCATTTCGAAATCGGACACATCCTTTAGAAAATTAAACATGTACGCTTCCAAAGGTTAGCGTAAACAGTGCACTGTGTTTGTCTGATGAAATGTGTAGCACTCATGCGCTGGATGTTTATGCTGATGAAATCAGGTAGATCTACCAAATGAATTCTAAATATTTGCCGTGTATTGTCTTTGTGTACATCACTACTATTATTTAGTGTCGCTGTTTGTGTATCCATTTTGTGTATTGAAATACGAAAATTGTTTACTCGCTCCCGCATATCATATCTAATAGACGCGTCAATTCTCTACTTTTAAAATATACTGACCACCTTCATCAAGTTGAAAACTATGTCAGAGAGTTGAAGATTATGTCAGATTCTACTTGCCTACCCATTTATTTTCAATTACCAAGCATATAACTGTCAATAAACACTAGGATCGAGGATCTTCAATATGACGATACATATCTCAAATGAAAAACTCCCATTAGATCGAACTTCAGATATGTCGATATTTTTTCATGGTCCGTTGAAATTCGAGGTAACGGTATTCGACTGTACGTTGTTATTGTTGCTTATGTCTGTGAAGGAAAAGGGATAATTAATATCATTCTTAAAGTAGCATATTATTCCATGCTTTTGTTTCTGTAGGTTTTGTATCTCAGTTGTTGCTACACCAATACTTTCTGCAACTTTATATACTGGAATGCCCCTTTATCGCATCGTATGTTTGATTAAAAGTCAGTGTCACTCTAATTAAGGTCAACATTTTTAACAGCTATCATACAAACAAAGGAATATTTATCTTCCGAAAATGAAAACTGAAAAATTGATAATGACCCGCAATTATATGGTCGCTGCAAACAGGTACATTTGATAGGAAAAGGGGACTTGCAGAGTGGCATGTTACAGTCATTAGTCACGTTACACAGGTTGTCGTTATAAGGAGTGTCAATATATAGGACAGTGTGTTGGGAGGAATATTTAAGGTCGTCTAAGACGGGAAGTGGGTATATAGGGACGGTCACTATGACAGGTTTGACTGTATGTATTTCTTCAGGTTATTGTACCTGCTGACACCACTCTAGCCGTATCCCTGAAGCAACTGTTGGACATCTCCATGTTATCACAGACCATCAATGGTACTGATACTACCAATGTTACACAAATTGAGACAGATCCAGTTGATTTTGTTATATTCCTCAGGTAATATTTTATCAGTGAAAAAATCATATTGAGTTCCAGTGTAGCTTTTATATACCCATTGAAATAAATGCAATACCAGTATGTTGTTTACAGTGAACCAGTTTCTCCTAAAACTGTTATTCTCTGAAAACTGTATAATTTTTTTCAACCCAGACTACTGTTGTTACTTACCATTCAACCAAAATGCATAAAGACATTGAAGGAAATGTGGTTGCTTATTGCATGATTCTAGTAATAGTATGCATTACCTATGTTCTACCTTAACCCATTACCCCATAACATGTTTCTAGGTTTAAAGACAGGTGACCACTTTAAGCAGACTGAAAGCAAAGCGGAATGAGCATTTTGCTTTTCTTTCAGCCTGCTTTAGGCTACTGCTAATATATAGAAATTTATTATGCTCCCCTTTAGACGGGAACATATAGTCGCCGCTTTGTCCGTCCGTCCGTTCCCACAATATGATAGTTGGGTGGCTAAAATTGTGTCCATAACCTAGACACATAATTGAAAAACTTTAACCTGGCAGTTTCTTGTAACATTAACCTGGCCATTTCTTGTGACATTAACCTGGCCAGTTGTGGGACATAGGGTTAGGGGTAGGGTTAGCCTTCAGATCATTCTATAACAAAGTTAGTATTAATTTATGTGGCTAACCACACATATTTTAGCCACATAAGAGAGATACAATAAAGAAGGATGTGGCCACTTAAATGGAGATTGTGGGTACGTCCTTGTATACGTCCGTCCGTCCATCTGTCCATCTGTCTGTCTGTCTGTCCGTGCTCACAAAATGATAGAAACGTGGCTAAAATTAGCGTCCATAACGAGACACATAATTGAAAGACATTAATCTGTCAGTTTCTTGTAACATTAACCTGGCCATTTCTTGTGACATTAACCTGGCCAGTTGTGGGACAGGGTTAGGGGTAGGGTTAGCCTCCAGATCATTCTATAACAAAGTTATATTTCATTTATGTGGCTAACCACATTCATTTTAACCACATAAAAGAGATACAATAAAGAAGGAGATGGCCACTTAAATGAAGATTGTGGGTACGGATGTCCGTCCGTCCGTCACGCTTTTTTGTTCGGAGCATATCTCCATAAGGGTACACCGTAGGTTGATGAAACTTGATACAGTGATAGAGAATGACAGAAGGAGGTGCAGTGCACAAGAATCGTAACTCTCTCATCTCCCAATTTTGAATTATCTCCCTTTTTCTCCTAAACAAACCCAAATTTGTCCGGAGCATATCTCTGGACTGTTACACCGTAATTTGATGAAACTTGAAACAGTGATAGAGAATGATGGAAGAAAGTGCAGTACACAAGAACCGTAACTCTCTCATCTCCCAATATTGAATTATCTCCCTTTTTCTAAAAATATAAAACAATTTTGTCCGGAGTATATCTCTTGACTGCTACACCGTAAGTTAATGGAACTTGATATAGTGATAGATGATGACATAAGGAGGTGCAGTACACAAGAACCATGACTCTGTCATCTCCCAATATTTAATTAATCTCCCCATTTCTATTTAAACAAAATCAAATTTTGTCTGGAGCCTCCTGAGCATTGCATTGTAAGTTGATGAAACTTGATACAGTAATACAAGATGACAGAGGGAGTGCTGTACTCAAGAACCATAACTCTGCCATCTCCCAATATTGAATTATCTCCCTTTTTCTACATAAAAATTTAAAAAATCAAATTTTCTGCCGCAGTGTAACTTGATGAAACTTGATACTATGTTAGAACATGACAAAAAGAAGTGTAGTACACAAGAATTATAACTCTGTCATCTTCAATTTTTGTCTGAAGCATATCTCCTGAACGTTACATCATAAGTTGATGAAACTTGATACTGTGTTCAACTACTAAACATGCTATACCTTAGGCTTTTTCTTTGTGGGGAGCATCCATCGTTGGGAACGATATTCTTGTTTCTAATGTTATTCATGACTGTATAAAGGGGAACTTTTTCTTCAGTGGAGGAATAAAATAAATGCGTAAAAATGGGTAATTATGGGGTAATGTGTGGAGCAGCTGCCTATCTCAGATGGCTGGCGATTCCAAGTCTTTTGAACGGTTGCAAAATCTTCATAATCCAGACAATTTTTCTCAGTCAGAAGAGTTTAGACTTTTTGAGGCTCTATTGCTTACCAATAGAATGTCAAACCTTGATTATTTTCTTTTAAACCCCCCAGAGTTGGTGACACCCCGTCAGTATTGGAATATGACTTCAACTGTACCCTACCCCATGATAATACCAGCTTGGCGGACATGTTGTCCTACATGGATGATCAGAGTTTTGAGAACGATACCTCCCCAACCAGGTCATCATTCATAACTGAGCGGCCAGATGAGTGGACATGCATGTTTGATAGCACTATGTTAAATGTGTAAGTTACTTGCAGATTGCCATGTTACAGTGGAGAATCTGTTATTCTTTCCCAATAAACGCGTTTACGCTAAAACTATTATTTGCAGTGCAAACAGTTTGGAGCCAGATCAGACGCCGGGTAACCCGGCGTCTGATTGGGCTCCAAACTGTTTGCCACCAAGATAAACAAGAATTAGCAGAATTGTCCAAAAGTTGTTCTTTTCTACGTTTTAGTGCTTTGCGTTTGCGTACATTTGCGTTTAAACAGGAAAGAATTACAGATTCTCCACTGCACCGTAAAAATCCTTAACATTGGGACACCCTGTATAACTGCTGTAATTATCATAAAAAATGAGTCGCTTTAACCCTTTGAACCCTAGTCCCGCATATAGGCGTCTTTTCAAACAGTGTACATGTGAATAGTACACTTGTCCTGTGCAAACAGTGAAGACCCAGATCAGAGGGCTCCGAAGGAGCCCTCTGATCAGGGTCTTCACTGTTTGTCTTAATGCCAAACATTGACAAAAACAACCCTTAAAAGTCAGAAATGGACTAGACTAAAATGGAAACTGGAATTTTCCATTTAAAGTTTCAGGGAGGAAAGAGTTAATCACACAGTAATTTGTCAAAAAGATGCAAACTGAATGGCAAACAGTATGGTCCCTGTTTCCTTGATTAGATCCCAAGGGAGCAGTTGGATATGTGTCTACACTGCATGGTTGCCCAGGGCTGTCTCCCAAGTACTTAGGGTCATTAAGTTAACTATGTGTTCAGTATACATGTATCCATAAGACAAGTGTACTATTCATAGGTACACTGTGTGTAAAGGTTTAGTCTACTAGGTGGTAAGCAGTGGCTTTGTACGGTCTTAAAAGAAATTTTCATGCGACATTACTAATGTGATTTTGCTGTTGCAGTATAACAGAATTGACAACAGTCAAGATTGGTGTTAAGCATCGTGTCTTCAGTCCTGGTCAGTCCACACCTACAGCTACAAATTCCAGTAAGTATGATAGAATATGTAAATACAGCTTAACTCTTTACCCCATAGCAAGTTTCTAGTTTTGGAGTCAGGTGACAACTTAATGCATTTTGCATTTTGAAAGTAAAACAGAATGCGCCTTAATGACATTTGGCTTTTTAGCTCACCAGAGCTAGCTCAGGGTCAGCTTTTGCAATACTTGAATGTCCGTCGTCCGTCTTCAACAATTTTAGTGTTTACACTCTAGAGGCCACAATATTTATCCAATCTTTCCTAAACTTGCTCAGATTGTATATTACTATAAGAGTTCGGATGAGTTTGATTATGGTTGAAATCGGACTAATAGGTCAAGAGTAATCTACCTTTGAATTGCTGAAAATGCCATATTTAAGGGTGTTTACACTCTAGAGGCCACAATTTTTATCAAGTCTATTTCAAACTTGCTCAGATTGTATATGACCATAAGAGTTCGGATGAGTTTGATTATGGTTGAAATCTGATCAATAGGTTGAGAGTTTTCTACCTTTGAATTGCTGAAAATGCCATATTTAACAGTGTTTACACTCTAGAGGCCACAATTTTTATCTAATCTATTTTAAACATTCTCAGATTGTATATAACCATAAGAGTTCAGATGAGTTTGATTTTGGTTGAAATCAGACTAATAGGTTGAGAGTTATCTACCTTTGAAATGCTGAAATTGTCATATTTAAGGGTGTTTACTCTCCAGGGGTCACAATTTTTATCCAATCTATCTCAAACTTGCTCAGATTGTATATGACCATAAGAGTTGGATTGAGTTTGATTATGATTGAAATCGGACCAATAGGTTGAGAGTTATCTACCTTTGAATTGCTGAAAATGTCATATTTAAGGGTGTTTACACTCTAGAGGCCACAATTTTTATCCGGTCTTTTTCAAACTTGCTCAGATTGTATATGGCCATAAGAGTTCAAATAAGTGCGATTATGGTTGAAATCGGGCCTATAGGTCAAGAGTTGTCTGCCCTTGAATTTCTGAAAATTCCATATCGAACAGCGTTAAAACTTTTGCAACTACAGTTTTGAATGGATTTTGATTTTACTTGCACACAAAGTATATACCTATAAGTTTTCAAAGGAGTGCAATTATTGTTAAAATCTAATCATTGTAGCAATAGTTATCTGCCCTTGATATACTTTAGATATGTAAAAATAGTCAACAAACAACACGTAATTTCAACTTATTTCATCTTTATAAAAAATCGACTTCATTTCATTGTTTAGGCTCTAGTTATCTGCCCTTGATGTACTAGACTTATGAGGTTGTATTCCAAAATTGTTTACATGCTATACTACAAATTTGAATGGATTTAAATTAAAACTGGTGAAACAGTAAGATAAAGCTATAAAGCTTCAGTACAACAGGTGAGCGATATCAGGGCCTTCAGGCCCTCTTGTTTTTCTAATTGGTTTCAGCTACCAAGTCCATGGATATAGGATATATTTCTTATGATTCCTCTTCATGACAGTATAAAGTGGAATTATTTTCTTCAGTGGCGGAATAGATTCAAGATGTAAAAAGGCATATTTATTGGGAAATGGTTTAACACAGGCATCATGCACCATTGTCTCAATTTAACAAATCCATCTTACAGAACTCCGAATAAGGTGCTCCCTCTCTACAAAGACACCTAATGGGAGACAAAAAATATCTGTGTTGTTCGGAGGGAGTCGTATTAGGGAGGGAAATTGGCGTACATTTGCAAACAGCTTGAATCCAGATCAGACGCCGAGTTATGCGGCATCTGATCTGGTTTCAAGCTGTTTGTCACTCGTCATAATGGGGGTTTTTTTTCTGTTAAAATGTCTAATGTATGTAAATTTGAGAAAAACAGCAGACAACAATTTTAATTGGTTTATATTGCAGCCGTGAAAAGGTTTGACAAAATTATATTGTTTTGGGAACAGCGGCAATCATGGTTGTAAGGAGGGAGTCATTATTAGGAGGGGAGCACTGCACTACCACAACAACAAATACAAATACAAATTGTATTGATAGTTGGTGTGTCATTACAAATAACATTGAAAACATGAGCTATGTATAGCTTTTTACACAACAACAAGTATGACAAAATATCTAAGTATAGCTTTGCTTTGCACAAACCTCAAGAGTCATACTGATATGAGGGTCTGTCAACATCGGATTTGGTGCTGAAATGAGAGAGAAAATGTTTGATTTGTTCAATTTACCCATTGTTTTCTGGAGCCTGATTACATACTTTGTGTTCACCTTGCTTTAGGTAACTTTAAGGCTTGTTTTCACTTTGCTTTAGGTAACTTTATGCCTGTAATGTATGAAATGACAATGTACACAACATATTGTGTATGGTGGGACGTCAATGTAGACATGTGGAAAGCTGATGGCTGCAAAGTGAGTAACACGTTGTTGACAGGTTAAACCTTTCATCGTCAAGTTTAACTGCTAGATTTAACCCTTTCTCATAGAGGATATTGAATGAGTGTTTTTTCAGTAATGAATTTATTGAATGAGTTGGATAAAAATGATATTTTGCGAGCCTTGGCGAGCAACATATCATTTTTATCCAACGAGTTCAATAAATTTATTACTAAAAAAACACGAATTTAATATCCTATTTATCACATAAACACCAAATGACACGAAAATCCGAAAGGTCTTACTTTCACTTTTGCCCTCGGCTCTTAGGTAAACGATTCGTCATAGGTGTTATTTGGTTTTATTCATCCGTAGATAAAAACACCAATCATATTAACGTAACGAAAATCAACACCATTACGTTGTGAAAAGACTTCTCTGATACGAAATTCAAATTTTAAATTAATATTCAAATTAAAGTTGTTCTAATTGACTAAAAATGATCATTTGACAATAAGAATCTAGTTTTGTTTTCAAAATAACGTCAAGACATAACATGACGTCATTATCATTGTAACGTCTAAATTTGAAAAACAGTTTGAGTCACTGTTAATACTAAAGTCTACGTGGTATTAATTTTAGCCTGATTTGCAGCCTGAGTTTGCGAGACTGCAAGGGATAATGTTTCTAGGACACTTCGAAATGTTTCAATACCTAGTGGTGATCTATGTTTGTCTAAATTCTCTTAACTGATTTACAGTCGGCGTAGTAGTACATTATTTTGGTGATTCGAAAATTAGTATAAAATATATGCCCAGTGGGCCATACGATTTTTACGGCCCTCTATATTTTGCACGTTTATGTGATAAAACATGATATTACCTTCTTTTACTCTTTCAACAGGCTACAGTCCTCTGTAGAGATTACTGATTACAAATGCAAACAGTGAAGACCCTGATCAGAGGGCTTCTATAGGAGCCCTCTGATCAGGGTCTGCACTGTTAGATATTTTCCTTCATTTTTTGTTGTTATATCAAAATTGCAACAGTAGACTCATTCAATATGCCTGTACTAGAAGAGTCCAAAAGGATAATAAATACCCACATGAGATATTTAGAGTTGAAAAGGTTAATTTGTTTGTCTGCAGTGTTATACCAGATTAATTTTTTAAAGTTTTGACTGAAAAAATGTTGACATGAGTGCCAAACGGTTTGGATCCAGATCAGACACCCCATTACATGTTGTCTGATCTAGATCCAAACTGTTTTCAAAGTTGACTTTAGTTGCCTGTGGTGGTGAAAGGGTTAAAAAGAAAATCTTTGATCTGAGTTCTTCCTCCACCTGTAATTAGCTTTATAACATAACAGACGGCGTGAGCGTTGAATAACACCGGTTGTTTAAATGTCATATATAACTTGTTATATAACTATGCAAATGAGGTACGCCACGACGTCGTTTACTTGTGACGTCGTTAAAATGCGTTCTATGCGCGTTCGATTTCCAACGTCTTCATTCCATCATGTAGATTCAATTTATAGATTTTTGGTGTAATTAATCAATATTAGATCTACATTAAAGTGTTTATTAGTACATATAACAACATATGCATTATGCTCGTGAACGGGGTTAATTTGGAACAACTTTTTTCCTGTATAGATCTACTTATATCGCGCTTAGCATTCACTTGACCTCAAAGGCTGCGATAAATAACATTTCTAGGTTTTGTTATAAAAAGAATATAACATTTGTGTTAATAATGTATTGGATTTATCAAACTCGTTGTTTTAGAAAACGATAAAAACTCGGCAAAGCCTCGTTTTTATCGTTTTCTAAAAGACTCGTTTAATAAATCCAATAAATTATCAACACTCATGTAATATCCTATATGTGCATTGCGATACGACAGAAATACTGTTAAAGCAATGTAAAATTACAACAAATTTGATTATACAAAGAAACCTTGTTTTCTCAAACCTCTTGCTTCATGTACTATGTGTATTTTGTACTTCATTGTTATTGCTCATAACAGCAATAAAATATGTTTAACCCATTTAATTCTTATGACAAGTATACACTTTCTTTACAAACTGTGAACCTGCAAAGGGTACACTTGCTCTTTCAAACAGTGTAGACCCAGATCAGGGTTTGTGCTGTTTGTCATTTTGCAATCAATTGCAAAAGACGATCCTTAGAAGTAAAAGTTGGACTAAACATGATTTGACACTGGAATTGTCCATTTAAAGTTTC
Organism: Gari tellinella; assembly: GCA_922989275.2. Classification (NCBI taxonomy): domain Eukaryota; kingdom Metazoa; phylum Mollusca; class Bivalvia; order Cardiida; family Psammobiidae; genus Gari; species Gari tellinella. The sequence continues at coordinate 48,225,882 of OV277856.1, forward strand.
AAGGGTCAGTGTATTAATATGTCCACAGGTTGGGCCACTTACAAAGCCGTCCAGAATCCACTGTCTCTGTAACCATCTGACTGCCTTTGGGGCGGGGTTTGCAGTGCCTATAAATACCATAGATGTCAATAACTCCGCCTTCACCCAGCTTGACTCCAACCCTATAGTGTTTGCCACTATGGTATCTATGATGTGCTTGTATTTGCTCATGGTGATCTGGGCAAGAAAGAGAGACAAGAAAGATTTGATACTGGTAAATATTGAAATATGCAGTCTTAAAAACGCATTGTTCAATAGAAATGTTTGTCTGTTTGTCTGTCTGTCTGTCCACAACTTTAACCATGGCCATAACTTTGGAACTACATTTGGTACAGTCTTATAAACCCTTTACGCAATAGAAATGTTTGTCTGTTTGTCTGTCTGTCTGTCCACAACTTTAACCTTGGCCATAACTTTGGAACTACATTTTGTACAGTCTTATAATTGCATTACGCAATAGAAATGTTTGTCTGTTTGTCTGTCCACAACTTTAACCATGGCCATAACTTTGGAACTACATTTGGTACAGTCTTATAAACCCACTACGCAATAGAAATGTTTGTCTGTTTGTCTGTCTGTCTGTCCACAACTTTAACCATGGCCATAACTTTGGAACTACATTTGGTACAGTCTTATAAATGCATTACGCAATAGAAATGTTTGTCTGTTTGTCTGTCTGTCTGTCCACAACTTTAACCATGGCCATAACTTTGGAACTACATTTGGTACAGTCTTATAAACCCATTATGCAATAGAAATGTTTGTCTGTGTGTCTGTCTGTCTGTCCACAACTTTAACCTTGGCCATAACTTTGGAACTACATTTGGTACAGTCTTATAAACCCATTTCGCAATAGAAATGTTTGTCTGTTTGTCTGTCCACTACTTTAACCCCATGGCCATAACTTTGGAACTACATTTGGTACAGTCTTATAAACCCACTATGCAATAGAAATGTTTGTCTGTTTGTCTGTCCACAACTTTAACCTTTGCCATAACTTTGGAACTACATTTGGTACAGTCTTATAAACCCACTACGCAATAGAAATGTTTGTCTGTTTGTCTGTCTGTCTGTTCACAACTTTAACCATGGCCATAACTTTGGAACTACATTTTGTACAGTCTTATAAACCCATTACGCAATAGAAATGTTTGTCTGTTTGTCTGTCTGTCTGTCTGTCCACAACTTTAACCTTGGCCATAACTTTGGAACTACATTTTGTACAGTCTTATAAACCCATTACGCAATAGAAATGTTTGTCTGTTTGTCTGTCTGTCTGTCCACAACTTTAACCTTGGCCATAACTTTGGAACTACATTTGGTGAGAAAAATAAAGATATTGTCTGTCTGTTGGTAGAGACAACATATTTTGTATGTGTTCTCGCCTCAAAAAGCTTTTGAGCTCAATAAAATTTTGTTCATGTCTGACAAAAGTCAAGGTCATTGAGAGGTCATTTAAAGGGCCAAGTAGACTGAATTTAACATTTGCCATAAGTTAGTATCTAAATGTGACAGAGAGTGACATAAGTGTTTGAGCTCAGTACAAGTTTGGTCATTTCAGACAAAGGTCAAGCAAAGATATGATTACATTAAGGAGCATAGTGTTTCTCAAACACATCTTGTTTAAAGATGCCCCTGGCATCAACAGATATTGGAGGCATATAGTGATTGGCCTGTTCATCAGTGCATCTATATATAGCATATAAAAGCTGTGGCTTTAACCTTGATTTACATTCATATTTGGGTAATCAGCTGTTTATGTTTGCAGGCAGGTGCCTCTCCCTTACAAGATAATGACCCCCGGGACACACTTCTGTATGAGATAACAGTGTACACAGGCTCAAGGAAAGGAGCAGGTTAGTACCTTTGCTCACAGTCAACCCTGTGTTAACCCTTTACTCCATGAATACTCCTTAAGGGGCATTCTGCTTTACCTTCAAACTGCTTTAAGTGGTCACCTGTTTATGAAACTAGAAACTGACTATGGGGTAATGGGTTAAGCAGCTACTATAATAATGTAATGTTTAAAACAGATGTAAGGTTAAGTTCAGGGAAAAAAATGGTGTTCATATTATCAAGTTTTATATTGTGTTAACTTTAGTATTAACCAATTAAATCCTAGTGATATGTATATGCATAATTTACAAACAGTTTACTAGTGAAGAGTACACTTGTCTTATGTCTTATGCAAACCGAATCGAGAGTTCATGCATGAGCTCTATCTTGCTATAAGCCGTCACCAATCAGAGTATCCTCATTTGAGGACATATATTACGACAGGATAGTGGTGTGGTGCTTGTGCGAAGGGTTATTCCGGTATATTACAAGAAAGAAGGCTCACAGTTAGTCATGGTCTACACTGTATGAAGGTCCTACCATGGTCAGGGCTCCAGATAGAGAGTGTATTTAAAAATCTAAACAAGAACTAAAGGAGAAATTGTTTGAAAACTTAAGTTAACTCTCTTTCATATGGAACCAATTGCATTGCTACAGGAAACAAGACCTAAAGACAATGAATATAGTACATCCTCCAAAGCTTATATATTGTATATGTATGTTTAGGTACTACAGCCCAAGTCTCCTTCATTCTCTCCGGAGACAAAGACGAGACTCTAGCCAGGGTAATAGAAGATACCAGTCGTCCCATACTGCACCGCGGAAATGTGGACACTTTCATCATGGCCGTACCACGACCATTAGGAAACCTTACTCACCTGAGGTGAGGTGATTTGCTGCTCTATTAGTGTGGTGTATGCCTTATACAATCAATGACTACTAGCTAGAAGATCTATTGGTAGCATTATTTCTATCATACATTAACCCATTACCCCATAGCCTGTTTCTAGTTTTGAAGATATATGACCACTTAAAGCAGGATGAAAGTAAAGCAGAATGCGCCTTAAGGTGCATTCTGCTTTACTTTCAGCCTGCTTTAAGCTATTATCTGCTAGAATATAGAAAATATTTCCTATGATTTTTATTTGAGACAGTATAAATTGAAACTATTTTCTTCAGTGGATGAATTAATTAAAGGCGTAAAAAGGTGTATTTATGGGGTAATGGGTTAAGCAGTCATCTGTCTTCAGCTGGTGGACCTTAGTCTAGTGGTAAAGAATTAGACTACTGTATTTATAGAGATCTCAATCATATGATCTTTTTTTTTGTTTGGATTTATACATAAGAAAATAGTTTTGTCACGTGATATGATTTGACCAGTTTAAACAATTTGATTATATATGTTGATGTAACGAGATACAATGTGTATAAGTTACCAAATAAACTATGTCTATGTCTTAACCCATTGCATGCACCCCATAAATACGCCTTTTTATGCCTTAAATTTATTTCTCCTCTGAGGAAAATAGTTTTGATTTATACAGTTAAAAATATGTATGATAAGAACTATTTTCTATATTCAAGCAGATAGTAGCTTAAAGCAGGTTAAAAGGCACATTCTGCTTTACTTTCAACCTGCTTTAAGTAGTCACCTATTTTCAAAACTTGACTCTGGCTATTGGGTAAAGGGTTAATACAAGATTGTCTGAATTAATCCTCTCCTTACAGAAGCGCTTGTTAGCACATTCAATTTATTCCATCACTGAAGAAAACAGTTGCAATTATACAGTCAAGAACATGTTGAATATGTTCTATATCCTGGCAGATGGTACCTTAAAGCAGGTGGAAAATAAATCTTTACTTCACACCTGCTTTTAGTGGTCATCTGTCTTCAAAACTACAAACAGTTTATGGAGTAAAGGATTAATACAAGATAAAAAGTAATGTAGAGAGCTCCTGTAGGAGGTTTCTTCACTATTTTATCAAGAATTCAACAGTCCCCTGTCATTACTGATCATCACATTACTTTTAACATTGAGAGTTTGCTTATTACAAGATTGAATGTTTTACTTAAGCAATAACATATCCGTAGGTGTTCATTACCAGGCATTAGATCACAGTTAGGAGTTGAGATGTGGAGTCATTAGATCACGAGGCCTTTAGGCCGAGTGATCTAATTACACACATCTCAACGACTAACTGTGATCTAATGCCCGGTAATGAACACCTACGAATATGTTATTTTAATTCTAACGCCACTTTTATTATAAAAAAATACTTTTATAAATGTATTATGCGTATGGGGCAATTGGAACAGCGGATCGAAACCGCATGTGCAGTTCATTAATCTATCGCGGCGTAATATACGTTTCTCGGTATTCTTTTTCTATATGCCGTAGGTTTCGAGTCGTGTTAGAATTAAGTTATAACAAATTCTAATTCTAATGTGACTTTTATTATTTAAAAAAACCTATTTATGTATTACGCGTATGGGGGAAATGGAACAGCGGATGGAAACACCGCGCATGCAGTTCATTATCTCGGCGTAATATACGTTCTCGGTATTCTTTGTCTATATGCCGTAGGTTTCGAGTCGTGTTAGAATTGAAAATAACATATACAGTTGAATCCTCAATAATTTGAGCTCGTTTTAGTCGGAACTTTCCTGTATTTCAAAGTTCAATGTAGTGAGTTTGAGTTATCAAAACTCCATTTCTTTAAATTTGCAAAAAAGTTGATTCATGATGAGATGCTGATGAGATGCTGTGTAACTCAGGCTCTCATCAGGATCTAAACTGTTTGACACTCTGACCCTGTTTTTAGAAACAATAATGAATTGAAAAACATTTCGGTTTTAGAGCAGGAACAGACAAAATTGTTTCGGACAAACATTTTACTATTCTTTCAAAGGACTAAAAAGTTGTGTTTCTATCTGACATAGACTCTGGCACAACAACATGGGAGATAACCCTGCCTGGTACCTCAGTCGTTTAATGGTGAGAGATGTGCAGACAGGGAACCGCTACTACTTCCTGTGTGAGGACTGGCTGGCACTTGACTCAGATGATGGTCTGGTAAGTTCAGCAAGTCATAAACATATTAACCCTTTACCCCATAGCCTGTTTCTAGTTTTTAAAGAGAGGTAGCCACTTAAAGCAGGTTGAAAAAAAAGCAGAATGCACCTTAAGGTGCATTCTGCTTTACTTTCAGCCTGCATTAAGCTACCGTCTCCAAGAATATAGAAAATATTTTTTATGCTAAATATTTATGACAGTATAAATTTGAACTATTTTCTTCAGTTGAGGAACAAATAGAATGCGCCAAAAGGCTTAACCTTTTCACAGCCATAGGCAAATAATTTGGATCCAGCAGCACCTTATCAGGATCCAAACAGTTTGGTACTTGTCTCAGTATTTCATCAGTTAAAACTTCATTTGAATTTGGCATAAAATTGCAGACAACAAAAATTTGTAGACGATATATATTGTTTGCACAAGGGTTAAATGAGATGGGTAAATTTGGCGGTGAAAGTAAAGTAAATCATCGCAATATGACAAGTCTTCATGTAGAAAAGCATAAGAAAAAGTTTCATATTATCCATAAAGTATTTTATTGTATAAAAAAAGTAATTGAAATTTTCTGAAATTTCAGTTACATCTAAGGAAGACATTGGCTTTTGACTAACATACAAGTATAATTGTGATCAAGTTTCAAAATGTTTGCTACTTTTTAACCCAGAAAAGCTTGCCCCAGGAAAAAGTTCAGACTCATGTTAGACAGATCCTATAAGAAAGCTGTTCAGATCAGTTCATAGTTTCATACCTTATATTGAGACATCCTCTGAAGGATCTGTCTGAGATGGGGCTTCACTGCTTTCAATAAGTGTCAATACAGCATTCCTGCTCTACAACGACACCAAATGGGAGACAAAAAATATGAGCGTTGTTCAGAGGGAGTCGTTATAAGGAGGGAAATTGGCTTACTTTTGCAAACAGCTTGAATCAAGATCTGACACCGTGTAACGCAGCGTCTGGTCTGGATTTAAGCTGTTCGTCACTTGTCATTAAGTTTTTTCTATCAAAATGTCCATTATGTAACTTTGAGAAAAACAGCAGACTACAATTTTAAGCAGATCACATTGCAGTCATGAATACGATGGAGATAATTGTCTTGTTTGTGGGGAATAGTGGCAAGTGTTGTTCTAAGGAGAGAGTCATTGTTGGGAGGGCGTTTGTAGGGAGGGAGCACTGTATATGGTACAGTGGAGAATGTGTTATTCTTTCCCAATAAACGCGTTTATGCTAAAACTATTATTTGCAGTGCAAACAGTTTGGAGCCAGATCAGACGCCGGGTAACCCCGGCGTCTGATCTGGCTCCAAACTGTTTGCCACCATGATAAACATGAATTATCAGAATTGTCCAAAAGTTGTACTTTTCTACGTTTTAGTGCTTTGCGTTTGCGTTTAAACGGGAAAGAATAACAGATTCTCCACTGTATTAGCAGGAGAAGGATTAAAATGTCTCACATATCAGTGCAACTGATTTTGTTCTTTATTTCAGATTGATAGAACAATTCCAATTGCAGGCAAAGCAGAACTTACTAACTTTAGCTTCCTGTTTTGGTCCAAAGCAAAGTCTAACTTATCCGACAGTCATCTGTGGTTCAGTATTTTCCAGCGCCCAGTCCACAGCAGCTTTACACGTGTTCAACGTTTAACTTGCTGCCTGTCTCTTGTATTCTGCTCCATGTGTGCCAGTATTGCATGGTATGGTGCTGCCGCCTCCAGCTCACAAGGGGAGGTAACTGTGGGGCCAGCCAAATTCTCTGTAGCTGGTGTTTACATTGGCATAGCCAGCAGTCTAATGACCTTTCCCATAAACATCTTGATAATTTTTATATTCAGATACTCTGGAAAGCAAGAGAAAATAATTTTACAGAATGAAGACAAGGAAATAGAAAATGAATCAAAGAAGCAGGAAACTGAAGATAAAAATGGAGGTAAAAAAGAAAAATCTGTTGAAGAACTGCTGCAAGAACTTGAGGAGGAGGAAAATAGGGAGGCAAAGGCAGCAAAAGCAGAAGATTATTACCTTGAAGAAGAGCTAAGGAATCAAGAAGAGTACCTGGAAACAGGGGAGATAAATAAGAGGAACCTCACTACTGCAGGGGAGATAACTCCAGAAGACAGTGGACTGGTTCAAATAGCTAATATACCAGTACCAAAGGACCCAAAACATAGGAAAGGGAAGAAAAGATGTAGACTGCCTGCCTGGTTTGTGTATGTGGGCTATGGACTATGTTTCTGTACTGTAGCTGTGTCATTTTGGGCCACTGTGGAGTTTGCTGGTCAACTAGGAAAGACCAAGTCGCTAGAATGGCTCTTATCATTCTTCATCTCAGCAGTTGAATCCATCTTCTTCTCACAACCTATCAAGGTACTGGGCTTTACAATCTACCCTTTCTTTTCTAACTTTTTATTTGTGTAAGGCAGGTGGTTAAGCAAAGCAGGCTAAAAGTAGACTGAAGGAGCCTTACTGTTTTACTTTCATACTGCTCTAACCATTTACCCCATAGCCTGTTTCTAGTGTTTAAGACAGGTCACCACTTAAAGTAGGTTAAAAGTAAAGAAGAATGCTCCTAATATTTAAAAAATGTGCTGCAATTGTTTCATTGAACATTTTGATTTGTTTTCTGTTGATTGACTTGCCTAAAATGGATGCAGTCAAAATTTAATGCAGTGACCTGGTTCTTTGAAAAAAAAACCACCAACATATAGGTCTCTAAAGACAAGTGACTGCTTAATGCAGAATAAAGGTAAAGCAGAAAACTGTAGCAGCTTTCTGCTTTACTTTTGTCCTGCATTAAGCTTCCCCTTTACTTAAAGATACAGAGTGTCAGCTTTATAAGAATTTGACTGAATAACAAAACATGTTTTGTGTGTTTAACAGTAAGAGTTATTTTTTCCAGGTACTCTGCATAGCCATATTCTATGCTCTGATTATAAAGAAGCCTGGTGTACGGGAGGATGAGGAACTGAATGCCAACCTGGCGGATGATGAAGAATGGCTGCATGAACATCTAAAGGCTAAAGACCTCACCCCAGAACAGCTGCGTGCCCTGGAAAACAAGAAAGCCAACGCCCCAGCTCCTCCTGACCTGTCATTCCTAAAAGCACATAGAGAGGAACGGTATATAACATAATTATCATCACAATAAGGGTGAAAGAACATTGTTTACATTTTTACCTTTTCCCCCATACCTTGTTTTCACTATTGAAGACAGGTGACCACTTAATGCAGTAGGAAAGTAAAGCAAAATGTGCCTAAGGCACATTCTGCTTTCTTTACAGCCAGCTTTAACCCTTTGAACCCTAGTCCCGCCAATAGACGTCCTTTTCAAACAGTGTACATGAGAATAGTGCACCTGTCCTATGCAAACAGTGAATACCCAGATCAGAGGGCTCCTTATGGAGCCCTCTGATCAGGGTCTTCACTGTTTGTCATAATACAAAACATTGACAAAAACACCCCTTTGAAGTCAGAAATGGACTGGACTAAAATGGAAATTGGAATTGTCCATTTAAAGTTTTAGGGAGGAAAGAGTTAAGCTACCATCTGCTTGGATATTGGATATTGGTTATAATTTTCTTATGTTGAACATTCATTACAGTATAAATTGGCGGAAAAAATTAAATATGTTCAAATGCACATCTATAGAGTTAACCCTTTACCTGATAGTCTATTTCTAGTATTGAAGATAGGTGACTTCTTAAAGCAGGTTGAAAGTAAAGCAGAATGTGCCTTAAGGCACATTCTGCTTTACTTTCAGCCTGCTTTAAGCTATCATGTGCTAGAATATAGAAAATATTCCCTATCACATATCTTCATAACTGATTAAATTGGAACTATTTTCTTCAGCGGATGAATAAATAAAACACGCTAAAAGGCGCTTCTATTGGGGAAAGGGTTAAGGGTTAGCTAAGAACATAAGAACATTACAGCCATTAGAACCAGAAAAAAGACAATTGAGATTAGAGCATAAGAAGCTGATATGTTATTAAAATAAGGGCATGAGAACATGATTATCATTGGAATGAATAAGGACAAAATAATAATATTATGATTAATGTTGAAATGTGGGCATATGAACATGATTAACATTGGAATAAGGGCATAAGAGCATGACTTCAAGCACTGGCACCAGAGTCATGGACTTATAATATGTGTGTGTTTACATTTAGATGCATTTTTATTTCTTATACATCTAGAGAGGTATATATACAGTACACTCAGAGACATAATAAGTCCATGACTTTCACAGTGGTTTGAACTGTATCTACCGGTAAGTAATGTCTACTATATGATGGGGGAAATCTTGATGTGTACACTCAATAGTCTCTATATACTAGATTCTGGATCTAGAATCTATTTTTCCGGTCGGTTAGCAATGTCTTTTGTATGGGAATGGAAATAAAAAAAATTTAAAAAAAAAGTGAGTTGACTCTAGATATGCCTAGATACATATACCGGTCTGCTATCTTTTAGTATAAGATCTATTAGATATAGATTCTTGATCTATAAGATTTTCCCCCAAACGTTAGCAATGTCTACTGTTATGGATTGGAATAACAAACAAACAAAATAAAAAAAATCAATTTTTTTTTTTAGATATCTTGACGCTGAGCTTCTACCAGTCTGTCTATCTACTATTATAAGATCATGGTGTGTAACCAATTCTACACCGTGTCATTTCAACCACATGAATTACTATCTAAAACGCATTCAATCGAAACCAAATCTTTTGCAGTCCATAGATAAGATATTTTTCTATCCAAAAATACATTTCTTCGATGGTTGATTTGAATACGTAACTACAAAAATCAAGATTGAAATCGGTATTTTAAAATACAGGGTTTTCCTCCACCCCCTAGCTTCCGGTTTAGATGAAATGAAAGTAAAGTTTGCGACGAGCGATTTGATTGGCTGATTGAAAAAAGAATGTAATTATACCGGAAAGATATGTAAATATATATCGTTCTCAAGATTTTTGGTTGAAATTGTAAATCATGCAGTGATTAAAGTTTGCATTAATATAAGTTCAGTACACTTGTGCACAATGTGACACTGTAATCAGTAGTTTATTCAGTTTGACAGAAGCGCGGGAAGACGCTCGCGCGAATGACATCAAGTAGAGAAAACGTTATTCTTTCCCTATAAACGCGTTTATACTAATACTATTATTTCATTTGCAAACCATTTGGAGGCTGATCAAACACCAGGTAACCAGGCGTCTGACTAGGTTCCAAATTGTTTGCCATTGAGATTAAAATGAATACGCAAAAATATTAAAAAGTTGTCATTCATTACATTTTAGTGACATGCGTTTGCGTTTTGTTTGCGTTTAAGCGGGAAAGAATAACGTATTGTCTACTGTACGGGAATACTCTCGCGTGAATTATTCAGCCAATGAAATTTGCGCTTACAAACGCTTTAACTTGACCCGAGGTCAACCGGAAGCTAGGGGGTGGAGGAAAACCCTGTATTTTAAAATACCGATTTCATTCTTGATTTTTGAAGTTACATATTCAAATCAACCATCGAAAAAATGTATTTTGGATAGAAAAAATATCTTATCTATGGACTGCAAAAGATTTGGTTTCGATTGAATGCATTTTAGTAGGTTATTCGTGTTGTCGAAGTGACACAGTGTAGAATCGGTTACACACCATGGTCTTATTATAATAGATAGCAGACCGGTAGATGCCTATAGTCAACCCATATAGATTTTTTTTTTTTTTTTTAAATTTCACTCCAATAACATAGACATTGCTAATCGGTTGGGAAAAAATCTTTTAGATCTAGATCTAGAATCTAGACCTAATTGATATTATACTTATTGATAGCAGACCGGTATTACGGCATCGAGTCAACTCGGATAAACATTTTTAAAAAAAAAAATGTAATTCCATTCCAATACATTAGACATTGCCACTGGCACCAGAGTCATGGACTTATACTATATATCGGTAGAGGTATAGATAAAGTAAACACATAAGTCCATGACTCTGGTGCCAGTGACTTCAAGTTCTGTCATTGTGGCAGAAGCTTGTAACAAGATAAATAAAGATTATACATAAGTTTCATACTTAAGATTTTGGAGGTGAATTAAAGGCTTTGGTTAAGAGTAACTGTAGCTCTGACTGCCTCAAAAGCATGACTGGTTTTGTTAACTTGCAATATATATGAGCAGCAGATGTAATAAAGAATAATCTATAACCTTTGCCCTGACTACCAGCTTCTGCCAGAACGGCAGAAGCTGGGTTAGATATTATTCATAGAATTCAGTGGTGAATGCCAGGCCTGGTATAACAGTAACTAATATAGACTGGTGATTGATAATTTTCAGTGTGAAGGAGCAGCACATGCACAGTATCCTGCGAGAGGTGGTGGTCTGCTTGTTCTTCCTCTTCCTTGTCTTGTTCCTGGCCTACACCAACAAGGATCCCTGGTCCTACAAGCTGTATGAGGCTAATGAACACATCTTCTCCTATGGCTATACAGAAAGAGCTATACATAATGCAAGAATGGACTTCAAAAAGGTAAAAAGAGGAGTATTTTGAGGCACAAAAAAATCCTTGTCGCCACCAAAGCCTATGATGTGACTACTCATTTGAATTAGTTCCAGTCACATCATAGGGAACTGCAAAGGCATACAGAAGTGAATGGTTGTCAAACCTCTATTAGATCCCCACTGAGTGAGTGAAAATGCATGGTGATCATAAAAGAGAGGTGATCACTTAATTCAGAGCAAAATCAGTGCAGTAGGCTCCTATAGGCCTTCTGCATCATGTTGTCTGGCATTAAACTTCCACCTGTTATACAGTGGAGAATGTGTTATTCTTTCCCAATAAACGCGTTTACGCTAAAACTATTATTTGCAGTGCAAACAGTTTGGAGCCAGATCAGACGCCGGGTAACCCGGCGTCTGATCAGGCTCCAAACTGTTTGCCAACAAGATAAACATGAAATATCAGAATTGTCCAAAAGTTGTTCTTTTCTACGTTTTAGTGCTTTGCGTTTGCGTTTAAACGGGAAAGAATAACAGATTCTCCACTGTACATAATTATTACAAATGGGCCGTGTCGTGACAAAACCTGCCTTAATGACATAGCGTCATAACGTCGGAAAACCCCGATAAAGTTTGACGTCATAATTTTCAGTAAAAGTGCCGCGCAATTTCACCTTGACATTCAATAGATCGGATTTTCTTAGTTCAATACCACCATAAATACCTGGATAAATGGACAACGATTTAGAGGTGGGTTTAGATCTACATTTTATTCTTCTTATTATAATTATTCTATGCACAGGTCCCTAGATATAGAATTCCAAGTGTAGAGCTGTTTAAGGAAAAAGTGAAACGTAAACAAACATGACCTCTCCCCTCCCACAACAGGTATCGATAGCTTTATGCTTTCACTTCTCAAACATTTACACTCATGTATATATGCAGACAAAAATGCATTTTTTTAAATCGACATAAATTCTACATTTCACTCTATATTTTAATCCGGAGTGGAATCCAAACTTTGAATACTGGTGTCTGGAGGCTTTGTGAATCTATTTTTAGATCGCCAAGCACACTTTAATTATGAAACGTTTAAGCTTGTTTGACTTTTTTTCTGTAGGTTTTATGTAAATGGTCGTGAATTAATTAGATCTAGATGTGTTAATTTAACTAACAATAAACAATTTGATAGAATGGTATATTATTGTGACTTGCATTAGTTTTTTTGTTTTCACTCACGAAATTATTCAAGTAACCAAATCAACGTCGAAAGATTATAACGTCCCCTTGGTCCAGTGGATATGTACCTCGCTTTTCAAGCCGGTGTATCGGAGTTCAATTCTGGCTAAAGGCGATGATATTTTTTCTCTCCTTTTTGCTGTTATTGTTATTTCATCAACGTAATAACTCGTTTTAGATCAGTAACACAGCTTTCATGTTATATAATAATACCTACAATGTCAATTAATATTCCATTTCGGACGAAAAAATGACCACTGTCATTGAAAATGAAAACATGGCATCATTATCTGAATAGATCTCTTAGATCTATGAATTTTTGGATTGTTTATCTTATGGGGCCTTCAAATACACGGAATTTCTACGATTTCCTTACAGATGGCACACGTTCGTAAAAGTATACAGTTCCTTACGTTTTATTCCACTTTTAAGAGTGAATTTAGATTTCTTACGAAGTGTTACGGGCTATTTACGGTCTGTTACGAGTTGTTACGTGCTATTTATGGTTTCTTACTAGTTATTACGATATATTTACGGTAAAACTCACCCGCGTTATTTAGCAGTCGCACCTGTTTGTAACTACCTGAACGTCTTTCAAATAAAGGTCACTCGAAACAAGTTTGATTGTACTTACCCCTTCACTGCCTTAACCCGAGTACAATGCTTACTTGCAAAGGGTTTGGATTCTGATCAGGCGTCGCGTAACGCGGCATCTGGTCAGGATCCAAACTGATTGACACTAAATTTTATACTCCTTAAATCAAAATACCTTACATTAAATTTGATAAATAAACGCAAACGAAAATTGTTCAAAGCTCATTACGTGATGACCGTGAATGGGCTTAATCGTAAAACGAATGTAATACCACTGCCTGCAACAATTGACGTGTGCTACTGACTGTTATATAAGATTTTTCTAAATTTTCTCAAACTATTAGATAAGAGTCTCAATCAGAGTAAGTCCTGATGATAGGTAGCGTCACGCGCAGTCTAATCTGGATGTTAACTATTTGCAACTGTTAGGGTTACGTGATGTTACGAACGAGTTACGAGAAGTTGCGGATTGTTACGGATTATTTACGAGTTGTTTACGGAAAAGTCCATCCATCCGTGATCTATCGTAGTCTATCGTAGAAAAGTTTTTGACATGTCAAAAAAATTGATTTTCGTCTTACGGAAGCTTACGGATGTCGTCGAGTTTTGCGTATGGTAACGGATTGTTTACGGACATCTGCGATGTATTTACGGATGTTAACGATTTATTTCCGGACGTTTGCGATTGACTACGGTTTGGAGATAAGAAACATGCGTGTATGTGAAGGCACTTTCATGAGTTTACCTAAGAGAACTGACGCGTTTGACCATTTTAGGACCAAAAGGTATTCAATTTCTAATGTGTCATCATTCGACAACTGGCATGAGGTGAGAGAACATCGACATGACTGAAAAAAATATTTCACTGAGATTTTTGTGGTCTTTTTGACAAGAGTATGCCTTTTATACGGAAAATCTCAACGATTATATCACGGATGACTACAAACACGTTACGCGGGGTTTACGGATCATTGCGGGCTGTTTACGGAGGATAACGTGTTGTTACAACCGGTTTGCGATACTCAACGGATCGTTTTTATGAGTGATTTACGGAAGAATAACTCCGTAGACAATCGTAAGAAAAAATTTGACATAACAAAACGGGCATCTTCTTCCACGAATCCTTACGGATACTTGTGAGTTATTTACGGACACTAATGGATCATTTGCGGATGCTTACGATTGACTACGAGTTTGCAATCCGTAAGGAATCGTAAGAAAAATCCGTGTATGTGAAGGCTCCATAAACTTCTCTTATAATTATATATTTGAGTTTTCTTACAAATTTGTGCTTATAATGTTTCTTTTTGAGGTCACCAAAACCAAATTTGCTTGACGTTGATTTAGGTATTAATATTCTATGTAGATTTACTCGTTGATTGAAGATTGAGTACCACATGCAGGTTCCAGGCCACGCCAGATGTTTAGTAGACAGCGGCCTCGCCAACATTAAAAAGCTATATAGGTATAATAAATTGAAAACTACTTGATAATAAGGCAAGTTCTTTCAAAGATCATTTTGATGGCCTAGGTATATTTAACAGTTATACATATCTGCGGTCGCAATACGCCGTGCTAAAGTGTCTTAACCTAAATAGGTTGGGTAACTCGGCGTCTCGAACGCACAAAAGCATTTAGTCAATTTGATCCATTTACAAATTAAACGATTTATTGCTGCCTAAATGTGCTACATATTTTATTAGGTATAAATCTGTTTTTATACACTTTTATTTTTATTTTAGACGCTCCGACTGCGACACGCTTGCCCAGCTTTCAGAGAGACTTGTGGACATGTCGGCGTTCAGTAACCAAGGCGAATTTGTACACATGAATGTTTTTTTCTCTCACAGGAAGTACATGTACCAATACTTTAGGTTTGTATCCACCGAACCTGGCGTAGTTTCTGTACGGACGGGGCAGACGAAGAGGAAGCCTACTTCAATATCTTAAGGGATCCAGCCTACCGCTTTCCATGTAGTGCGACCAGCTGTAATGGATCCGCCGGCACTGAGCCAGGCGCGACAGGCGTACTTGCACAGGATGTCAGACCAGTCTTTCAAGACGACACGTGTCCAGACTTATAAAAACAAATTTTTTGTTGAATGATGTTACTGTATGATGTTATAATCAATGTCTCATGTCCGTTGTACATTATCGTTTCTAATTAATACATACCGATCGCGTACCGAGTCCGGGAAGTGCGAGTAGATCTGGAAGCGTTATGTAGACCCCGTTTTATATGATTTTGCACTATCGTAAAAATCGCATGGGTCTACACGGCATTCCCAGGACTTCACATACTTTTCTGGACTCAGCTTGTGATCGGTATAGACAAATAAATCAATAGTCGTTTACTATTTAGTTATTATTTTTCGTAAAATTAGTTATGCTATATGATGGCTATAGACTAATTAATGTTGAGATCTTTAGAACAGTGATATTGACCGAGGATGAATAGGCCTTCTCGAACTTAGCCCTCGACCAATTTGACATTTCACAGGTCATCAAAACTGTATACCGACCTCAACATTAGGTATACATATCAAATACACAGGTCCAAGTCGTCCCCATGAAGTTCGATGTCCCGGAGCGAAAAATTGTAAACGTTAATTCACTATGACGTTTATATGAATACGTGACAAAGTTGACGTTGAATTGACGTCATGTTATCGGAATGTCACCTCATACCGCATTTTTAAAAAACTTCATATAATTAGAAGTACATAGCGCATCATGATAAAAATAACATGGTTGGAAAGAGAATTAAATGATGTAAAAGAAAATGCAAAAAAGCCAAAATCGATTTTTTTGTCATTAAGGCAGGTTTTGTCGTGACACGGCCCAAATATATTGTCTCTATAGTATAGGTTTGTAATTGGTTTCCTTGCTCTTATGTGGAGCCCTGGTAAAACATTAACCCCTTACTCCATACATACACCTTTTAACACCTTTAATTTATTTCTCCACTCAAAAAAATAGTTCCATATATATTCCATGTATTTCATATATCCTAGCAGATAAAAGCTTAAAGCAGGGTGAAAGTAAAAAGCAGAATGCACATTAAGTCTCATTCTGCTTTACTTTCAACCTGCTTTAAGTGGTCACCTGTCCTCAAAACTAGAAACACGCTATGAAGTAAAGGGTTAATTCTGCTAAATAGGGAGAAGCATCAGCTTCCTCACTGCCTTGATGTTGTCTTCTTAAAACATGGTGCCTGCTTTTATTTTTTCTAATTTTGATTTAATGTCTATGAGTAATTGTGATGTTTAGATCAAGAGGTATGAGGATTTCTGGAACTGGACAGAGAATGTGTTTCTGAATGGGCTGTACAACAGAACATGGTATAATGGAGAGAGTATTGATGAGGCCTTCACTGTGGATGGTCAGTCTATACTGGTGGGTGGGGCTAGGCTCAGACAGGTCAGGGTCATGTCAGGTAAGTTTCTACCAATAATTGCTACATGTAGCAAAGTGTTATAAAAATTCAACAAAATGCAAAAAAATTGATGACATACTATTTTAAAGTACGACAAACAGTCTGATCTGCATCTACAATATTTGCAAGGGATGTATAAACTTGGCAGCTACACTGTAAGGGCTAAAGAATAATTTGTTAAACAAAACTCTATAGCAACTGACTTTGTCATTGTCTATGAATCTATTGTATTCTGGGTTTGTAGTTCTATAGACATTTTCAGGTAAATGTAAGCACCCTATAGACTACATCTCCTACCACTGTGACAGAAGCTATGGGATGACGAGGGAGGACAGACACAGCTATACCAGTGGCTGGAAAACCATCAGTAATATCACCTCTTCTAGCTCTTGCTCACTTCATCTCAATAAACTGCCATTCAGTAAAACCCTAATCTGAAATTTCACATATTGAACAAATTTAAAGCGCTAAAATAATACATTTTTATGCCCCCTATATTCTGATGTTGGATGCATACAGTGATTGTACTGTCTGTCAGTACATCTACACATGCATACAAGTTTAACCAGATTTTACTATTTTGTCTAGCATCAATAAAGCTTATTACAGTTAGAAACAGGCTATAGGGTTTGTGTTGAACCAGAATGCAAGCAAAGCAGGAGCCTGCCTTGTTTACTTTTTATATAGCAAATTTTTGTTGAGGTTGGAGACAGTCTTGTTTGAGTTGTTCACTTGTCCTTGCAGGTGGCAGTGCTGTAGCTAATCCCTACTTCACCTACCAGACCTGGCACGACCTAGATGGCTACCCATATTTTGGAGAGTTTGCCACTTATGGAGGAGGGGGATATGTAGCTGAACTTGGTAAAACTTTTAACCATTTCTTTCTTCTTTCAAAACATTGGCTTTCAGATTTAAGTAACTTTGTTTTAGATATATGTGAAATTGAAGGGTAGATTCACTCTTTCACTACCAATGGAGCTATTGTTTTAGATATATGTGAAATTGAAGGGTAGATTCACTCTTTCACTGCCAATGGAGCTATTGTTTTAGATATATGTGAAATTGAAGGGTAGATTCACTCTTTCACTACCAATGGAGCTATTGTTTTAGATATATGTGATATTGAAGGGTAGATTCACTCTTTCACTACCAATGGAGCTATTGTTTTAGATATATGTAAAATTGAAGGGTAGATTCACTCTTTCACTACCAATGGAGCTATTGTTTTAGATATGTGATATTGAAGGGTAGATTCACTCTTTCACTACCAATGGAGCTATTGTTTTAGATATATGTGAAATTGAAGGGTAGATTCACTCTTTCACTACCAATGGAGCTATTGTTTTAGATATATGTGAAATTGAAGGGTAGATTCACTCTTTCACTACCAATGGAGCTATTGTTTTAGATGTCTGTGAAATTCAAGGGTAGATTCACTCTTTCACTACCAATGGAGCTATTGTTTTAGATATGTGATATTGAAGGGTAGATTCACTCTTTCACTACCAATGGAGCTATTGTTTTAGATATATGTGAAATTCAAGGGTAGATTCACTCTTTCACTACCAATGGAGCTATTGTTTTAGATATATGTGAAATTGAAGGGTAGATTCACTCTTTCACTACCAATGGAGCTATTGTTTTAGATATATGTGATATTGAAGGGTAGATGCACTCTTTCACTACCAATGGAGCTATTGTTTTTATTTGCAAACAATTTGGATCCAAAACAGACAACCTGTAACGTTGCAAATAATCCAAAACTAAAATGTTTAACACTCATTATATTGCAAAATGACAAACAGTATAGATCCTGATCAGAAGAAACCCTCTGATCTGGGGCTATGCTGTTTGCATTTGACACATGTACACTTGACTTCATATAGACTGTTTGTAAAGAACAAGTATATTCATCACTAGGGTACAATGGGTCAATTTAGCTGCAAGTAAGTGAAAATTAATGTCACAAAATGCTTTAAAGAGAGTTCATTATAATTTATACTATAAGCTCAGTGCTTATCAAGGATCCAATTTTAAGTGTTTTGTTTTCTTTACTATTTGAATACTAATAATAATGTTGTCTGTAATGGTTGGCCAAAAGTAATCATGGTTTTGCCATTAACATGCAAAGGGTTAACCCTTTACCCCATAGCCTGTATCCAAATTTGAAGACAGGTGATTACTTAAAGCAGGTTGAAAGTAAAGCAGAATGGGCATAAAGGCACATTCTGCATTACTTTCAGCCTGCTTTAAGCTACAGTCTTCTTGTATATAGGAAATATTTCTTATTTTCTTTTTTATGGCTATATATACCAGTGGATGTGGTCCAGTGGTAGCAGTCATACCACTACAAGTCCTTCAGATAAGACTTTATAAAATCGAGGTCCGATGTATCTGTGCTTTACACTGAGCATCTAAAAGAACCGGAGAACTCTGAAGGTGTGAAATAAAACAAATGCTAATTTTTTAAACTATATTTTACTTTCATTGCGTGTGCTGCACTAAATGGATTATAATGTTGGATATATTATATGGTATATTCTGTCAAGAAGAAATGTGGATAAGTGTGATAAAATGGAACATTTAATTTCCAAGTTTGTACATTTAACTTCAAGTTTTAACATCTTAGGTTCAATCACGGAATTATACAAAACGGAATAGCAACTAAGCGAAGTTGAAGAGGCAAGTATCTGAGCTCTCGCGGCGGTTGAATTTTGCGAGATTATGTGTCACGTGACAACATCTTCACTTTTTGCCACGTTGTCCGCCATTTCTGGCGTGAAATTTACCGACTCGAGTGTTTTTATTGACATTTTATAGGATTTAAATGACATGGTGGACATTCCTATCAATTCACGGGAATATAAACCCGTGAACAATGCTTCGAAAACACACATTTATCATATTGACTAACGATAGACAGTCTCTTATCAAGTCTCGCGAGTCTCGTATCCGCCGCCCGAGATTTACGATATAGCGCGAGGTTTCGATTCTGTCAGTGTATAATTCTGTGGTTCAATATTTCACAATTTTACCTCCATAATACATTATTATGAAATACATAACATAATTATGGTACAGCATTAAATATTTCCCTCTATAATTTATATGTGGCACACTTAGTCCTGAAATGGCACACTTAGACCCGGTACGCTTAGTACCTGGCATGCTTAGTCCATAACTCTATTGGGAATTGCCCTATATATATTGGGCATTGCCATATATGTTGTTCCCATATATATTAGTCATTCTCCGATATATATTGGGCATTGCCCGATATATAATGGTCATTGCCCTATATGTCTGCCACCAATATATCGGGCAATGACCAATATATATAGGGCAATGCCCAATATATATTTGGGAAAATTTACAGGATGACCTTGACTATCACTAACTCTAATGATTTTCTGCTCACATTTCCAGAAAGAAAGCCTTTAAACATTGATGGTAGCTAGCATATACATGTATTAAAGTCAGAATAACTCATAAAAAAAAGAATAACTCATTTAAAATCTAAACTTAACAGTGAACAAATACCTGATTAGCTCCTTCCCAAACATACAGAGTTTTGGCCATGCTTGATTGTTGATAATGTTTACACAACACATAAAATAATGTGTCTCATACAAAAATATCACTGTAGAATGACAGATTAATGTTTGTTCTTTGCTTCAAATACACTGTTTTTTTTCTTTAAACCAACATTAGAGTGAAGATGGATCAGATTTATAAATAATGTTACTAATAGTTCACATATATTTATTTGACAAATACATTTAGGGGCCCTATATTTACCATATATTTGACAGTATGTTGATTTGGTAAGGGAGGGCATCACACCTGTTTTTTTTTGCATCTGCTCCTCTCTCTCTCTCTGGGGCGTCCAATTAGCCCATAGATGGCAGAAACAGACGTTAACAATCAATGACTGTATCAATTGGAACTATTTTCTTTAGTGAAGGAATAAATTAACTTAAATAGGCTTCTAAGGGGGAAAGGGTTAATAAGACCATGACTATTTTACAGGTACCAACATGACATCAGCTGTGTCTGTAGTAGACAATCTGAAGACGTCTAGCTGGATAGACTCCAAGGTGCGTGGTGTACTGGTGGAGTTTAATCTCTACAACCCCAATGTCAATCTCTGGACCATCAGTATGTTCCTGCTAGAGTTCCTTGTCACAGGAGGTAAGAAATAGACATCAGGTACATCTACATGTAAAAGGTATTCCTCTGAAATACTTTTTCCTTAACTTATTTTACCCTGAAACCTCAGATGGGCAATTCAAGTTTCTGATGAACTCTAGTCCATGTTTGACTAATTAGGGTTGTGTTTTACAATTTATTGTAAAGTGACAAACATAGCAGACCCTAATCAGAGGCCTCCTGCAGGAGTTCTCTGATCTGGGTTTACACTGTTTGCATAGGACAAGTGTACTCTTCACAGATATCCTGCATTTAGCTGTTTCTTCCTTTGAATGGCTGCTGAACTTACCTCCCTAAAGTAGAAACCTTTCTAAACCAAATTCTACATTCAGTCTAGAAGGGTTTGGTTTTCAGAGGTTTTTCTGTTTACTAAAATATTTACATGTTATGTCAACTCACTACATTTTTATCTTGGCCGACGAATGTCCAGGAGAGCTTATGTTGTCATGCGGTTGTTGGCATTGGCGTTGCTGTTCGTGTTAGCAGTTTCAAGAAAGTGTTCACAATGTCTTTGCCCTTTCATCTTCATCTTTCATACTTGCACCACTCTTGCCTTTGGGCAAGACCTTTCAGAATCTGTGTTTATGTTTGGATAAATGCTTATATCCCTTGAGATATTGCTTTCATATTTAATATGCATGTGCATATGGACGAGACCTTTCTATGCAAGAAAAAAGTTTGACCCCAGTGACATTGACCTTAAACTGAAGAACAACAATTAGGTTTGAAAAATCTGTGTTTAGTTTTTGAAAAATGCTTATAACTCCTATGTCCCTTGATTTATTGCTTTGATATTTGATATACATGTGTATATAAACAAGAAGTTTCCTTGCAATTTTTTTACCCAATTGACTTTGAACTTAGGGCCTGCATTTAGGTTTCGAAATCTGTGTAACTCTTATTTCCCTTGAGATATTGCTTTCATTTTTGATATGCATGTATATATGGACAAGATCTTTCCATGTGCGCAAAATGTTTTACCCCATATGACCTTGACCATAGACTCTGCTTTTGAGTTTCAAAATGTGTTGACAGCTAACTTTGTTGTCTCTCTGACAACTCTTATTTGCTTTGTTTTTAGTCTGCTTTAAATAAGAATCTATATTTAACACTGAAAAAGCTATGTAGCTTTTTAGATGGCTGACACATATTTCCTGATAGTCATTGTAAATAGCAAACAATAGTTTTTGCACAATATAATATTTTAAGTTTGTATTTTACAGGTATTGAACATAGTCCCAAGTTATATGTTCTGAGGCTGGATCGTTACAATGGAACTCTGATGTATATTGTCATGGCAATGGAGTTTGTGACCTTCATCTGTGTGATGGTCTTCACAGTAAGGGAGGTCAAGAAGATACGAGAAAAGAAATGGGCATATTTCAAGGTTGGTAAAAAAAAAAAAACGTTATAAGTGTGACCACTCAAAAGTTGATACAGTTCTCCCTCTCTACAACAACACCCAATGGGAGACAAAGATTGTGAGTGTTGTTCGGAGGGAGCTGTGATAGGGAGGGAAATTTCTCCTACATTTGCAACAGCTTGAATCTAGATCAGATGCCGCGTTATGTGGTGTCTGATCTGGATTCAAGCTGTTTTTCACTCGTCATTTTGTTTTTTTCTGTCAAAATGTCCATTATGTGACCAAGAGAAAAACAGCAGACGAGGGTTTAAACCGAAGCTATTGCAGCCCTGAAAAGGTTAAACATAATTGTCTTGTTTGGGGAACAGCGCCCAGCTTTGTTGTAAGGAGGGAATCAGCCCTATGATCTGGGTCAACACTGTTTGCTTAGGACAAGTGTACTCATCACATGTACACTGTTTGTAAATGAAGAGCATTATACTTGTAGCGAGGGCTGAGTGAGTTAAATCAATGTTAGGTGCATACCTTATAAAATACCCATGTCTGTTTCAGGAGTTTTATACTTGTAGCGAGGGCTGAGTGAGTTAAATCAATGTTAGGTGCATACCTTATAAACTAAACATGTCTGTTTCAGGAGTTTAATACTTGTAGCGAGGGCTGAGTGAGTTAAATCAATGTTAGGTGCATACCTTATAAACTACACATGTCTGTTTCAGGAGTTTTATACTTGTAGCGAGGGCTCAGTGAGTTAAATCAATGTTAGGTGCATACCTTATAAAATACCCATGTCTGTTTCAGGAGTTTTATACTTGTAGCGAGGGCTGAGTGAGTTAAATCAATGTTAGGTGCATACCTTATAAACTACACATGTCTGTTTCAGGAGTTTTATACTTGTAGCGAGGGCTGAGTGAGTTAAATCAATGTTAGGTGCATACCTTATAAACTACACATGTCTGTTTCAGGAGTTTTATACTTGTAGCGAGGGCTGAGTGAGTTAAATCAATGTTAGGTGCATACCTTATAAAATACCCATGTCTGTTTCAGGAGTTTTATACTTGTAGCGAGGGCTGAGTGAGTTAATCAATGTTAGGTGCATACCTTATAAAATACCCATGTCTGTTTCAGGAGTTTTATACTTGTAGCGAGGGCTGAGTGAGTTAAATCAATGTTAGGTGCATTCCTTATAAAATACCAATGTCTGTTTCAGGAGTTTTATACTTGTAGCGAGGGCTGAGTGAGTTAAATCAATGTTAGGTACATACCTTATAAAATACCCATGTCTGTTTCAGGAGTTTTATACTTGTAGCGAGGGCTGAGTGAGTTAAATCAATGTTAGGTGCATACCTTATAGAATACCCATGTCTGTTTCAGGAGTTTTATACTTGTAGCGAGGGCTGAGTGAGTTAAATCAATGTTAGGTGCATACCTTATAAAATACACATGTCTGTTTCAGGAGTTTTGGAACTGGTGGGAGTTTACATGCCTCCTGTTTGCTCACACCCTAATTGTGGTGTTCATCTACCGGGTGGTCATCAACTACCTGATGATGAGGAGAATCAAGGACAACTCAACCAAGTTTACAAACCTACAGTATGCAGTTCTGTTTGATGAGGTACAACTATCTCTAGAATCACTTAGCGCTTATATCTCTCCTTGAAAGCTTGTTTGAATGTATAAGACAGTTCATTGCTTAAAGCAGGTTGAAAGACAGGCAGAAAGCTCCAGGAGGTTAATATCTGCATGCTACATTATATTAGTGGTCACTTAACCCATTACCCCATTAATTAATACACCTTTTTAGCTCGCCTGTTCGTAGAACAGCAGAGCTAATGTCATACCCCCGGCTAGGGCGTGAGCGTGGCCAAGGTTAAAGTTTTTTGGACGGGTTGTTTTAAAGCTTAATATTTGTGCTAGGGTGCTGAAATTTTGTATGGAGGTTCATTTGGGGTAAAACATTGATGTTATGAAGTTGGAATTTAAAAATAATTTTAAATTAAATGTCAATTTTCAACATGTTTTGGACTTGGGTTTTTCGACTTCAAATCACCACGTTAAAGTTTTTTGGACGGGTTGTTTTAAAGCTTAATATTTGTGCTAGGGTTATGAAATTTGTATGGAGGTTCATTTGGGAATAAACATTGATGTTATGATGTTGGAATTTAAAAATAATTTTAATTTATGTCAATTTTCGACATGTTTTGGACTTAGGTTTTTCGACTTCAAATCACCATGTTAAAGTTTTTTGGACGGGTTGTTTTAAAGCTAAATATTTGTGCTAGGGTTATGAAATTTTGTATGGAGGTTTATTTGGGGTTAAACATTGATGTTATGATGTTTGAATTTAAAAATAATTTTAATTTATGTCAATTTTCGACATGTTTTGGACTTAGGTTTTTCGACTACAAACCACCAAGTTAAAGTTTTTTGGACGGGTTGTTTTAAAGTTTAATACTTGTGCTAGGTTGCTTAAATTTTGTATGGAGGTTCATTAGGGGTCAAACATTGATGTGATGAAGTTGAAATTTAAAATAATTTTAATTTTTGGTAAATATTTGACACGCTTTGGACTTAGGTGTTTTCCTACTAAACACCAGGTTAAAGTTTTTTGGACGGGTTGCTTTATAGTTTAATACTTGTGCTAAGGTGCTGAAATTTTGTATGGAGGTTCATTAGGAGTCAAACATTGATGTTATGAAGATGAAATTAAAAAAATAATTTTAATATTTGTCAATTTTTGACATGATTTGGACTTAGTTGTTTTGACTTCAAATCACCATGTTAAAGGTTGCACGGGGTTGTTTAAAGTTTAATGAAACTAGACTAAGACTCAACATTAATTTAATAATAGTTCTAAACTGAAAATTGATTTTCTTTTGATACAAGATGTTTTTTAGACTTAAACTTTAAACAGGCGAGCATCAGGTGGCTTTGACACCCATATCTGGTTATGCCTCTAATTTATCCCTTTATAGCTGATGAAAATAATTTCAATATATACTGTGATTAATATGTATCATAAGAAACTAACAACTATATTTTGGAAGCTTGATATCTCTGCAAGATGGGAATAAATTAAACAATCACACATTTAATAAAGTGCAGTGATTAGTGCACTCATTTCGGAGCAGTAAGTGAGAGTACATCGGAAAAACAATAAGTGAGAGTACATGGGCTGTCTGTCTAGGCACTCCCACAAAAATTACCACAAATACCACCATTAGAGCCATCAAGAGTGATTTGTTTAATCCATTACCCAATAAATACACTTTTTTATGCTTTTACTTTATTCTTCCACTGAAGAAAATAGTTCCAATTTATAAAGTCATGATTATGTATCATAAGAAAAAAATCTATATTCTAGCAGATAATAGCATAAAGCAGGCTGAAAGAAAAGCAGAATGCACCTTAAGGTACATTCTGCTTTACTTTCAACCTGCTTTAAGTAGTCACCTATCTTCAATACTAGAAAGAGGCTATGTGGTAATGGGTTAAGTTGAAATAGTTTGTTTCATTATCAATGTAAAATAATCAAAGTTAAATGGTAAACAATGTCTTTCCTCTTCAGCTGAACAGTTACGTGATAGGCATACTAGCAGATGTTAGCTTAGAGCAGGCTGCTTTACTTTCAACCTGCTTTCAGTGTTAACCTGTATTTGAAACTTGAAACAGGCTATGGAGTAATGGGTGAGAAATGCTTAGCCTCTTACCTCATGAGCTGTTTCTAGTTTTGAAGAAAAATGCCCACTTAACCCTTTCCTCCCTAAAACCTCAAATGGACAATTCTAGTTTTCAATTTAGTTAAGTTCATTTTTGACATTTTAGGATTGATTTTTACAATATATATCATTATGACAAACAGTGTAGACTGTGATCAGAGGGCTCCTTAAGGATCACAGTCTACACTGTTTGCATAAGCCAAGTGTACACTGTTTGCAAATGAGGCATATATGCGTGACTAGGGTTCAAAGAGTTAAAGCAGGTTGAATGTAAAGCAGCACATTCTGCTTTACTTTTCAATCTGCTTTAAGCTACCATGTGCTAAGAAATAAAAATACTTCATACAGTACATATTTATGACTGTAAAATGAAAGTGTAGAAAAGTGTATTTATGGGGTAATGGGTTAAGATTGACCAGTACAATATCTTTCCTCTTCAGTTGAGCAGTTACATGATAGGGATACTGGTGTTCATGTACACAATACGATTTCTGCGACTACTGAGATTCAACAAGAAGGTGTCCCTCCTTGGTGACACATTGATGCATGTGGCTAAACCTGTTGTCAGCTTCATGGTAGTGTTCATGACACTGTTTTGTTCCTTTGCTATGACAGCGTACCTGTTCTTTGGGAAAAACCTGCACATGTTCAGGAACTTCCACACAACGTTAGAGACTCTGATCTCAATGATGCTGAGTAAGTCATTGGCCAATACAATTACAAGAAGAAGGAGAAATTATTACAGTTAATTATGTTACACTAGATTTAAGCAGAATAGTTGAATGTTATACAGTCAAACTTGTGTTTAGCTAAAACTGAATGAATGAAGCAGTATGGGAGTATTAACCAATTACCCCATAAGTACACCTTTTTATGCCTTTTAGTTAATTCCTCTACTGAAGAAAATAGTTCCAATTTATACTGTCACAAATAAAAATCTTAAGAAATATTTTCTATATTCTAGCAGAAAATAGCTTAAAGCAGGCTGAAAGTAAAGCAGAATGCGCCTTAAGGCGCATTCTGTTTTACTTTCAACCTGCTTTAAGCGGTCACATATCTTCAAAACTAGAAACAGGCTATGGGTTGATGGGTTAAAAGACAGGCTACTGGTAAATGCTGCACAAATATAGTACAGACAATTTTTAGACCTGGAGGTGTCTGCATTACTTTTGTCCAGCATTTAGCTGCAACTTGTTCCAAAGACTACTATTATATTTTTATACCCTCCGCATATATATATATATATATATTACTGTATATAAATTGTTCTATTTGATATTTAGAGCATTCTCAGAAATAAGAAACATTTTGTATTGAAGTGGTGTTTAATGTAAATTCTGCTTACAACTAACTACTTTTGAAAAACATTCTTGCAGATTTTAGCCAATGCAAGTTAAAAGTAATTTAGAAAGCCTTTATTTGTACTGTAATACTTTTGTTCTACATTTACCAGTCTCCTACATTTTATAATCTCTTTGCTTTAACAAATAAATGATGATCATTACAAGTTCTCCATATCCTGAATGTTTAATTTGATATATAAAATATATTGAATTCAATCAACCATCAACCAAATCTAAGGTTCTATATTTTATATAAGAGTTATCTCCCTTTTGCTAGGTAAGTTTGACTATGCCTTGATGGTGAAGGAGACGAGGATTGCTGGGCCATTGCTGTTTGGTTTCTTCTGCCTCATGTTCAACATAATACTGCTCAACTTCCTTATAACTGTAATCCTAGAAGGTTTCTCTGCAGTTCGGTCAGATAAGGAGAAACAGACCAATGAGTATGAGATCATAGACTTCATAATGCGTAGAGTCCAGATGGTGCTGGGCATTGGTCAGCCAAGGAATAAGAAGTTTAGGAGTCCAAATAGTCTTGTCAATGACCCAAGGATGGGAAACTTCACCTATATTGAAAGTAAGCAAAATATATTTCTAAAAGGTATGAGCACCTACAATTTGGGGACTGTTTTTTTTTTGCCAGCTCTAAATGACCATCTTGTGTCTATGGTCTGTAAAACACTATTCATTCATTATTGGGACTGGTGTTATACATCATTTGAAAACAGGGTAGATCCAGATCAGAAGGAGCTCTCTGATCAGAATCTGCACTGTTTTTCATACAAGGAGTGGAAAACTGTACCTATGTTGAAAGTAAAAAAGAATATTTTCTACATACATATAGTCTGATCCCTTACCATGTGGTTTGTTTCTATTTTTACTTTTTTCCAGCTTTAGAAAAATGTTTTATATCTATAAAAGTAAAGCTGATTTGCCATCTACTTTTATATCTCAAATTTAGAGTTACGGTAAATTGGCAAACATGATATTATGAGTGTTAGTCATTATGGATCCTGACAAAGCACTGTGGTATGTGATATCTGTTCAGGATTCAAACTTTGAAATAACCACTGTACTCATATCTGACTTAGGCAGTGAACAGGTTTAGAAGACTGTACATTAATGGTTTAACCCATTACCCATATGCCTTTAATTTATTCCTCAACTGAGGACAATGGTTCCAATTTATACAGTTATGAATATGTATTATAAGAACTATTTTCTATATTCTAGCAGGTTGTAGCTTAAAACTGGCTGAAAGTAAAGCAGAATGCACCTTAAGACCCATTCTGCTTTACTTTCAACCTGCTTTAGGTGGTTAACTATCTTCAAGACTAGGAACAAGCTATGGGGTAATGGGTTAAGGCATATTCTGCTTTACTTTCAACCTGCTTTAAGTGGTCACGTATTTTCAAAACGAGAACCAGGCTATTGAGAGATTGCTAATTGGTGTTTCAGAGCTTCCTCCAGAGATGGAGAAGATCATGGAGCTAGATGGGAAAGTTGACTCAATGCTCGAGAAGTTTGCTGGACTGGCAGATGTGAGAGCCGATGAGAAGGAGTATGCTGATGAGCTGGCACAGATAAAGAACAAGAGGAGAATTCTTGTGGGTTAACTCATTCACCCTTGAAACTTTTAATGGGCAATGCCAATTTCAAAATAAGTACAGTCCAATTTTGACTATTTAGGGTTGATTTTAACAATACATTTCAAAAAGACAAGCAGTGTAGACCCTGATCAGAGGGCTCCTTAAGGAGCCCTCTGATCAGGGTCCACACTGTTTGTATAGGACAAGTGTAATCTTCATAGGTACACCGTTTGTAAATGGCGAGTATACTCGTTGCTAGGGTTGAATGTGTTAATTAGACAATCACTTTGTAGCTTGACTTTTGCTGAATTCAGCTAGAACTTTACTTGACTACAATAGGCTTATAGACAGGACCTAGGTTTGAGATCAAGTATGCAAAGACTATACTAGAGCAGAAATTCACTCCCTTACATTTGCAGTGTTTTGTTTAATCTTTTCCCAAATTAATACTGGTGGTTGCTTAAAAGCAGGCTGAAATTATGAACTTTCTGCTTTAACCCATTTCTCCATGAAACTTCAAATGGTCATTTACAGTTTCCAATTTAGTCTTATTCTAATTTTTTTTACTTTGAAGGGTTGTTTTGTCAATGTGTTACAAACTTACAATACGACAAACAGTATAGACCCTGATGAGAGGGATCCTTTAGGACCCCTCTGATCTGAGTCTTCAATATTTGCATAGGACAAGACTTTTAGTGTACTCTTCACAGGTACACTGTTTGCACAGGATTTGTATAAAATTATGCATGTAAAGGGTTAAAAAAAACCACCAAGAACTGGTAGGATGCAAAGTAAGTTCTCAGTGACTCAGGGAAAGGGTTAGTTTCAAAAGTTATAATGGTCAATGTTTCAAACTGTAAATCTTTAGTAAAAGACTTTTTAAGCCTCCAATATAGTTTATTGAAGGATGTGCTGAAGATATGTGACTTGTTAATATACGTACATGCTGTGCATTACAAATGTTAAAACATCCATTCCTTTATTGTACATGTATCTAAATAATACTTAATCTTTGCTTTATTTATACATAGTTGAATAAACTCTTGTTTCATTAATTGGTTTGTTAAATTTGATATGCATATAATTTTAGATTTTATTTATTGATTGGAATGCTTTAAAATATTTAATAATATACAAAATTTCTTTATTTCTGAAGATTATTTTTATTTTGATCATAATATATATACTTTATTACCGTATGACTATTACAGTATTTTTTTTAATGGTTTTTTTAATTTCACATGTCCATGTGTATATTTTATACATACATTTGTATATGTATTTCAGAAAACATTTCTATGCTAATATAGTGGAACGATTCTTTTGTGTAAGATTTATGATGTCAATTTCATTTTTTAGCTCACCTGAGCTAGCTCAGGGTGAGCTTTTGCAATACTTGAATGTCCGGCGTGCGTCGTCAACCATTTTAGTGTTTACTCTCTAGAGGCCACAATATTTATCCAATCTATCTCAAACTTGCTCAGATTGTATATTACCATAAGAGTTTGAATGAGTTGGATTATTAGTGCAATTATTGTTGAAATCTAATTATTATGGCAAGAGTTATCTGCCCTTGATATACTTTGAAATGCTAGAAAAGGCTTCATTTCTATATTGTTTTGCCTCTAGTTATCTGCCCTTGATGTACTCTACTATACTAGAATTATGAGGTTGTATTCCAAAATTGTTTACATGCTATACTACAAATTTGAATGGATTTAGATTAAAACCGGTGAAACAGAAAGGTAAAGCTATCAAGCTTCAGTACAACAGGTGAGCGATATCAGGGCCTTCAGGCCCTCTTGTTTATTTAAACATTTCTAATTTTTGTACTTTAAATTCAAGAGAGTCTCTTAGCTCTTAATGTGAATGATAGATTTTTAGAATTTCTTTATTACATGGGAGCTAGTCAATAGACTCAATATACAAACATGTACAAAAATATAGAAGACTGACAAGAGAAAACCCGGCTGGAATGTTACTTTGGTGTCACATATCATTGACTAGTTTCGTCCTTGTTTGGACTCATCAGAATGAATGAGATGAACCATTGTGGCATCTCACTTTTATACCTGAGGGTTGCTACCATGTGACCTTTGTTTGGCATCTTGGTTTCTAAGCATGTGTTATTTACACAGCTTTTGATGATGACAGTCATTGTGATGTCATCAGTTGATGTGGTTTCAACATCATGACGTCACAACGTCGAGTTGATGTCATGACGTCATCATGATGTCATCTGTTGCTATGGCTGCTGTTTTGCAGTCCTAAGCATGTCCTATCTTATCCATACTTGGAAATCGACCTTGACAAACATGTACTTAGGCAATTATTTTATGAAACCTATAGACAGGTGGCTATATAATACTGCAAAATGTAATGCAGGAAGATCCAAAAGAATCTGAAAGTCTGCTCTACATGCATGGTCTTTTTAATTATTACTTAACTCTTTTAAGCGGAAATAATTATTTTCTGCAATAATTGTCGTCTACTGTTCAAATTTTTATAGAAGTATTTTCAAGCATGTAGCAATCTTAGCCCATTACCCCATAGCCTGTTTCTAGTTTTAAAGATAGTTGACCGGTTAAAGCAGGTTGAAAGTAATGCAGAATGTGCCTTAAGGCACATTCTGCTTTACTTTCAGCCTGCTTTAAGCTATTATCTCCTAGGATATAGAACATACTTCTTATTATACATATTCATATCTGTATAAAAGGTAACTATTTTCTTCAGTGAAGGTATAAATTATAGGCATATTTATGGGGGAATGGGATAAGACATTTCAATGTATCTACAAACAATAGCTGCATGCTTAATACAAGTTTGTATTTGTAAGTAAAATTTTTAAGTATTGTACTTAATTCACTCAATGTATTAGCTGTGTCAATTAAGAATTCGTGATCATTATTTAAACATAGAAAGTAAGAGATAAGAAATAAAGCATACATTTTCAACTGAGTTTCTTGCACCTTTTTGATAAACCTCTAATTAAGCTTGGGTTCTTATCTGGATCCAATCTGTTTGCCACTTGGATTTGACGATGGTAAGTACATGTACAATCAATCTTGTATTAAGTAAACACTCAGTGATATTTTCAGACAAGTGACTGCTTAACCCATTACCCCATAAATACACCTTTAATTTATTCCTCCACTGAAGAAAACAATTTCATTTTATACAGTCATGAGTATATATCATAAGAAATATTTTCTATATCCTAGCAGATTATAGCTTAAAGCAGGTTGAAAGTAAAGCAGAATGCGCCTTAAGGTGCATTCTGCTTTACTTTCAACCTGTTTTAAATGGTGAAATGTCTTCAAAACTATAAACAGGCTATGGAGTAGATAGAAATACTGCAGAAAGTTTCTGCATGAAGCAACCACATGTAATTAATACTGCACATGGGTCTTCTATTGAGTGGTAGTTTAACCCTTAGCCCGCCAAATAAATTGTCGTCTGCTATATTTCTCGTCTGCTTCAAGTTTCAAAGTGCTTCAAAATTGCTCAAAATTGCTGAAAATGTTGTCCGAGTGTCAAACAGCTTTGATCCGGATGAGACGCCGAGTTACTCGGCGTCTCATCCGGATCCAAGCTGTTTGCATATGGAGCTATAGTCGTGACTGGCAGGCTAAGGGTTAATACAAGATTGACTGTGCACAGAGTTGTCAAGTTTTACCGGTATTTTCCATCTCCAACATCTCTTTTAACTCTTTGCATGCTGGGTGATATTTCGAAAATATTACCATCTCCAACATCTCTTTTAACTCTTCTTGAACAGTTTGGATCCTGATGAGACGTCACATTATGCTGTGTCTCATTAGGATCCAAACTGTTTGCAAAGGTAATCACTGAGGCACATACCCACTGCTAGCATGCAAAGAGTTAATAGATGGAATTTTATTCTACAAGAAGAGTTAAAAGTAATAGAGGGGTTTTGCAAAATAACACAAACGGTTTTCTCTTTTTTTTGTCACTGCATCAACTTTATTTCACAGTTCAACCATACAGAGATAAAAGATTTGTATAAGCTAAAAATGTTAAATGAGCAGATAAAGATTACTCTCAACAATTTACCTGGAGTAAAACTTGTATAATGTAAGAAATAAGACAGTAACAAGACACAGATATGCATAATATAAAGTCCGTATCTAAATATTTCCTCCAGTGTAAACACTCTTTAGTCATATATTCAAAGTTCTTTACTAAGTTATTTTATATCAATTAAGAACTTAGATCATTGATATTTAATAATAATACCTGTTATGATGTTTGAAGAAATCTTTGTATTGTCTGTTTAAAATCTTTCTTGCAATAGAGGAAACACTTTGGAATATAAAATGTAGTCTGATTTTGTCAATCATTTTTTAATCATTGTCTGATTTACTGACACATTTCAGATATGTTGTATTTAAGAGCAAGGACACTCTCAATGTATTTCAGGCCCCATGAGATGAGTCTCATTCTTTAGCTTTTGATTTGTCAGATTTCAACAAAAGTTCATATCTGACCAATCAAAAGCTTGAGAATGATCTCAGCCTCATCTCAAACGCTGTATAACCTTGGGCCCAGTCCACTGATTGTATACACAACGATTAACCAACCTCAGGGGTTATAAAATAGAAAAAGAAATATGACTTATCACAGTTATGCAATTACACATGATTTAGAAAATATGATAAATATTTGACAAACCAACAATTATTAGCATCAAATGCTTTGTACAATGACAATGTGAACACAAACAAAAAGCATTGGATGAGGAGTAGTGCACACATAATACTGCTATGAAGGGGAAGCAAACATAACAGTCAAACCTATGTACAGAGACCACCCAATGAAGCACAATCTGTAAAGACAGGTTGCTGCTTAAAGCAGAATGGAAGTAATGCAGAAAGCTCCGAAAGGAGCTTTCTGCATTACTTTCATTCTGCATGAAGCTAGTTCATGTTTTAAAGATTTGGTGCATATTTTTTAAATGCTCTCTTAACATATGTTTGACGGCTTTAACAAAGAGTGGGGAAACAATAAACATGATTTCTACTGATCAATACCTATGATTGGGTGTTTAAAGAAATTAAAATACTGTTCAATAAATACTGAAAGTATTGGCATGATTAGCACTAGAAAGTTTCAAGGGTAGTCAAACATGATCAGTGCTTTAACCAAACTTGGTCATCTAAACTATCAGAAAAGAAATCTCTAAGTCGAAATAAAAGAAAATCCGAAGAGTTTCATAGACTGATAGTATCTTCCAGGTTGTTGGAAGGGTTTATAAATATAACAAAATATAATACTGTACAATTTAGAGAAATTGTTTAAGGTATGATTGTTGCTTGTACATAATAGATGTGGTAAACATCTATGTAGTCAAGCCTATATATTCGAAGTAATACTGATTATTTAACAGTAATGCACACATGAGTTTATAAAGGAGACAAACATGTCATTATGCATTCTTTCTATACCTTGTACATGATGTAAAAATAAACCATGATTGATAAGTAAAGCTGTTTTATTACAAACTACAGAATGTACAGAAAACAAAGGTAACAATTATAAAGTGATCAAAACAGGATGACAAAGTCCAATACATGTCTCCTAATAGTCAATAATTGATTTCATAATAAAAATTTGAAAATTTTGTTGTTAACAAAAAATATATATATTCACAGCTTTTTTATTTGCTAAAAATTTGTCCATGATTAGACTTTAAAGGGAAACAACTCTTGGTGACATTGGGAAGGTTTTTCTCATTCCCAAACACTTTTCGCGGTCGATGAAAATACTGTTGTTCTTGATGCTGAGGTCCTGTTCTAGGGCAGCCTTGGTTCTCAGCAGATGCTGGAGGGAGTTCTCAGCCTGTCTCAGTTTGCTCTGCAGAGACTCAATGGTGTCTCCAATCTCAGACACTTCTTCCACAAGTCTGAAAACAACAAATATGAAAATAATGATACTGACAACTTATATTGATATTTAGCTTGTTTTACTTATTTATTCTGGGTTAAGTTTACACAAATGGCAAAACAAAAGTGACCAAATTTAACCCTTTCCCCCAAAGAAGCGCTTTTTAGCGAATATGATTTATTCCTCCCCTGAAGAAAATGGTTCCTTTTTTAATCAGTCATGAATATATATTATAGGGAATATTTTCTATATTCTAGCACATGATAGCTTAAAGCAGGTTGAAAGTAAAGCAGAATGCCCCTTAAGGCACATTCTGTTTTACTTTCAACCTGCTTCAAGAAGTTAACCTATCTTAAATTCTAAAAATAGGCTAAAGTGTTAACCTTTAATCCACAACTTTTGGTACAAACACATTAGTTGGAGGAATGATATAGAAGAGGGAAGGGTAAACCATTTCACTGCCATATCCAACTACAGTTGGATCCTGATCAGGCGTTACATGGTGTGGCTTCTGATCTGATTCAAAACTGTTTGACAATCATTTTGATGTTTAAGTCAATGCCTTAACCCATTACCCAATAGACTGTTTCTAGTTTTGAAGATATGTGACCACTTAAAGCAGGTTGAAAGTAAAGCAGAATGCGCCTTAAGGCGCATTCTGCTTTACTTTCAGCCTGCTTTAAGCTATTATCTGCTTGAATAAAGAAACTATTTCTTATGATTTTTATTTGTGACAGTATAAATTGGAACTATCTTCTTCAGTAATGGAAAATATTAAAGGTGTCAAAAGGCGTTTTTATGGGGTAATGGGTTAAATATATCTAATAATTGGAATAAACCAATACATGTTGTATAAATGTTTACCTGTGTTGCACTGGGTCACGGCACAATTCAACATTGGGTCTGCGGATTCTGGTGTCCAGACGTGTCTGAGCAACTTGCATTGGAGCTTCCTTATCTTGAATGGACTTCTTCAAGAACTCAACATTCTTCTCCATGTCAAAGATCTCCTGCAAGACCTGTAGAGAAAAAAGTAATGTTTAAGCTAGATTTTCCAACAAAAGCCTATAGTATGTTTGTTTGTTTTTTTATTTTACGTCGCTTTCAACAGTATTTCAGTCATATCGCGACGTCCAGCTAATTACAGGTGGAGGAAGACCCCAGAAGCCCTTTATGCATGTTTCAGGCACAAATTGGCAACTGGGTAGAACCACCGACCTTCCGCACTATAGTATGTAGTCCAGCAATAAGCCAGGAATAGATGTTTTTTCAGTTTTACAGACAGATGACTACTGAACTTTTTCACCCCTGATACATTTGTATTTCGAATGTTCATATCCAGTTTCCCATTCAGTCTAGATAGTCTTCTTTAACATATCTAGGGTTGATTCTAACAATATATTTGACAAACAGTGTGGACCCTGATCAGAGGATTCCTGTAGGACAAGTAATGCGTAATGCTCCCAAAGTCTTTCCCAATTCTATCTTTTCCTTCACAGATAAATAAGCCATAAGCTTACAGACACTCAGAGAGCAGGCTAAAAGTAAAGCAGAAAAATTCAGTCCCTGTATTGTAAAGGTTAATGTGTTTATATTAACTTTAAATTATTAATCAACTATCAGTCAACATAAGCTTTGGTTATTGATATAGTCAAGCGAATACCTTGACTTTCCTTGAATATAGATGGTTGCTAAATGCAAGGTAAAAATGATGCAGAAAGCTCCTTTGGGAGTTTTCTGCATTATTTTTTATCTTGAATTCAGCAGTTTTGTGTCAATTAATAACTTCAATCAGTGAATAGCTTGATACAAGATTGAGGGTAATTATCTGATTGGATTGCCTACCTTGGACAGGTGAGTCTGAAGCCTGTTCCTGGCATCAGTAGACTCCTGCATTCTCTGTGTGAGTGCAACATTGACAGAGTTCCATTCCTGCCACATCTCATTGGCACATGAGTTCAAGCAACTCTCGATCTCATTACGCATGTTCTTTGAGGCGGCACGCTCGCTCTGAGACCTCTGAATGTTGTTGTTACTGAACTGGGCCCATGACTCGGGTACTGATTGGCTGATAAATGAAGAAACACAGTAGCTATTAACCCACTACTCCATAGATATGCATGGATACGATTTTAATTTATTACTTTACTGAAGAAAATTGTCCCAATTTATATAGTATACTATTGTGAATATGTATCATAACAAATATTTTCTATATTCCAGCAGATGGTACCTTAAAGCATGCTGAATGTTAAGCAGAATGCACCTTATGGCACATTCTGCTTTGCTTTCAGCCTACTTTAAGTGGTCACCTGTCTTCAAACTAGACACTGGCTTTGGGGTAAATGGTTAAAACAATTACACATACAGTAGAACTTTGATGTGTCAAACTTCGAAGAGTCGAGTTTCTCGATCTTTTTATAAAGTCCCAACTTTTCTCCCTATATAACCTTATTTAAAATCTACGTTTGACTCGAGTTTTTATAAGTTGAGTTTTTCGCTATATCAACTTTTTTTCTCGGTCCGTACGTTCTGTTTCACTCAAAAATCACTACAAATGTGTCAATATTCGACTGTACGATGGACCGGAATTTTGTGTGTCGAGTTTTTCACACCTCCATGACCATCTTTACTCGATTGATTGTCGTGAATGAAAATTACCTGACTGCCCAATTATCCAGGACAGACAAACCAACACCTCATTGTGTCAAGGCCCTGTGTATTCCTTGATTCATCTACTCTTTTCCATATTTTATTCGTCACAGACTTTATCGTAGCGCCCTTAATCAGTTTCGTGTAAAGTCAAATATAAACCGAATGTTAAAGCATATTCGTAGATCGGTCGATGTTTTTTTTATGCCGAAAGAGAAATGTGTGTGTAAAAGACAAAGAACAACTCACGCGGAACCCATCCCGAAATGTGTAGCACAAATAGTTATGCAATTATCCTTATCCCTCTAAGGAGATATTGTTACTATTTTAAAAAAAGGGTTTCCCCTGAATTTGGTTCCAGCGTTTCGAGAGAATGTATATGCTGGAATGGGTAAAAGAACCGGTGCGCAGATAAAAAGCGACTTCCGTTCATACCGCTGTGCTGTTATTTTCTGAAAATCTAGTTACGGCAAACGTATTTTCGCCTGACGATGGTAAGGGAAAGGTCCAATCGGGTTTTAGATGGTGACGTTTTTGTAAAATGAGTAAATATGCATCCAGTTTGGATGTGATAAGAGCGTTACATATTTGCATTTTAATGTTTTTAATTTGAAATAATCGATATCAACAAGTAACATACGGACATGTCGGCTATATGGAGATCGAGTATTTTTGAGAAAAAAAATCGAGGGAGCATACGGTAAAACATGAGTCGAGGCTTCGATGTTTCGAGTTTTTTCTGATGGTCCCTTCAAACTCGACACATCGAAGTATTGTATATATTGTCAAAATTGGTAAGGAACCAATCTTTTAAGAAGCTTAAGCTCTCTAAAAACAGCTTTTTACTAAATGCTTGACAAACATAAAGAATAAAGCTCCTAGGAGCTTTTTACTAAATTGTTGTCCTTCATTAAGCTTCAACCTGCATTAAAGACTACTAATTTATCATAGTTTGAGTTACAATTACAACCATTCTTGTATTTAAGTAACCTCTTGTTATAGTATAATAAGTGGAGATCTATAAAAGCAAGGGACTGCTTAAAGCAAAAGATGCTCTTGTACAAGCTTTCTGCATTCTTTTTTACTCTGTACAATGTATAAGCAAAAACCTGTATTTAAGACCACTTCTAGGTCTTTTTGCAAACAGAGTAGATCCTAATCAGGAGGCTCCTATAGGCCTGCATTGTTTGTCACTTTCAAATATTTTTTGATAATTTCCTCATTAGCAACAATTTAAATTGATCAGGAAATAGAATATTTCATTTGTGAATTCAGCATTTGTAAGGGTTAAAATTTTACCAAGTAACAAAAACACACTTTTACGCTTTCAATTTTTCAACCACTAAGAATTGTAGTCACCAGTTAGGAAGTCCTGAACATGAAACATAACAAAAGGAGTTTCCAATATTTTTCCAATAAGTTGTTTAAAGCAAGTTGAAAGTAAAGCAGAATGTGCCTAAAGGCACATTCTGCTTTACTTTCAAACTGCTTTAAGAAGTCACTGTCTTTAAATTTGAAACTGGCTATAGAGTAAAGGGTTAAATAAAATGATATGAACCAAAACCATGAGGCAAATGTTGATATCACGTGGCGTGGAAGATGATACTTACGTGTTGTCAATCTTGTCAACTCCATTATGATAGGCAATACCTCTAGAAGAGTTACGGAGACCATGACAGTTCTCGTCCAGACTCTGTGCAACAAACTTATCTCCAGTGTCTCTCTCAAGCTCATGCTGAGCTGCACGGTTTAGGCTAAGAGAGAAAAACAACACATGCAACAGAACCATAGCCAATAGATATAGACAGAGGCACAAGCCACCAAGTTTTGTTGTCAAGGATTTTATTTTACTAGGAGTAGTTTCACTTCAGTGTCTTTCCCTTTATACAATAGCCAAGTGTAAATCACCTTTATCTATCTGTGTTTGAGGTATGTAACTGCTTAAAAAAAGATGAAAGTAAAGCAGAAATCACCTGTTAGAGCTTTCTGCTTACTTTCATATTGCTTTCAGTCCTGCTGGGGAAAGGGTTAAACAAATGTGTTACATGTTTGTAAAGCAATTGTGTACTAGGCAAGAAACAGAATATACATATAGTTCAGATTTCCTTGCAATCTGTAGCGTGTTCAAGTACCGTATCGATTGCAACAGAAAACGGTAACAATATTTAACGACCGTTAGGCTGTTACCGATTGCGAACGACATGAACGGCCTCAGAGGTAGTTCGCCATTGCCAACAAGGAAAACAAAATGGCTACGAAATGAATCTAATAAAACCAGCGAACAGTCCCGACTTAATTTCTCATCAATAAACCAACATTTTCCGATACTTAATGTATCAAACAAAGCAGCTTACATCTGAGCAGCTAAATCTTATTTTTATATTCGGTAAAATTGATGCATTTCAGTTGATTAGTGCACTTTTGCTTGTGTTATGTTATTTAGATTCACACATAAATCGTTCGTACCCTTGAAAAGTTAATAAACATTGGGGCGCAATGAGTTATTATTGAAGAGTATTGCTGAACGTTAGATGTCGTACTATATAGGTTGTTTGCATCGGTCAACGTTACTGTTCGCTGATACGGTACTTGAACGCCCTACTGACCTAAAGGGTGTGCTGATTTAAAATCCTTGACACCCTGATGGCTGCATGCAGATATAGAATGAAATCAATAGAAACTGAAATAAACCCTAGATTGAGAGTAATGTTCATCAATTTCAGTATAGGCCATACCATACTTCAGACAGAGTGTAGAATAGGGGATAATGAAGAGTCAAACCTGTGTTCACTAACATTTCCCAGCATGATTTGTAGGAAGTTTTAAAAATATTCAAAAGTTTATTGCAAGACATTTAGGTAATGCAGAAAGCTCCTTTATGTTCTGCATTACAATGTTCTTACATTTATCCAATATATATATGCTTATTGCAGAACCAAAGTAATGCAGAAAGCTCCTAAAGGAGCTTTCTTCATTACTTTTGCTCTGCAATAAGAACCTGGTCTTATTTATTTACTGATTTATTCACTTGACACAGGATGGACCATGATGAACCGTAGCCAATGATATTTCTCCATTCTCCGTGCATGAGGGTATTGCCACCCCCGCTTTACTCACGAGTTATCAAAGCGTTCTACACCATTATGATAGGCAATGCCCCTTGATTGATTTTTGAGCTGTTTTGCTACTTCGTCGAGGCCTTTTGCAGCAAATTTATCTTTTGTATCCAATTCAAGCTCATGTTGGGCTGCTCTGTCAAGGCTGTCATGTTATGAAGAAACATTCTATATGGTTTTCTTTATTAAATGTAGATACAAACTCATCACTCAGTCATACATTCATTACCCTTTATTACTTGTAGATTTTTTAACCCTTTCCCCCATAGAAGCGACTTTTAGCGTATTTGATTGATTCCTCCGCTAAAGAAATTAGTTCCAATTTATACCATCATAAATATTTACCATATAAATATTTTTCTATATCATAGCAAATGGTAGTTTAAAGCAGGCTTAAAGTAAAGCAGAATGTGCCTTAAGGCGCATTGTGCTTTACTTTCAACCTGATTTAAGTGGTCACCTGTCTTCAAAGTTATAAACAGGTTATTGGGTAAAGGGTTAAGAAAGTTACAATGTTTACACACTATACTTTTTCTAAGATGTTATGCAATTCATACATCATTGTAGCAGACAGCTGTTCTGAGTTTGTCCATTTGTTTTACTTTACGTAAACAGTTAAATATATATATATATTATTTACACTGAAGAGCCTTGAGGCGAAACAAGTTTGTAACTTTGAATATCAAATATCTGTAAAACCGTAGCATGTAACATCATATTTTCAATTTACAAATATATATAATTAAATTATATTGATTTGATACAGAAATCTAAAAGGATATACATTTGTAAATACATGACTTTGAAGTACCGGTATATCACAACTTAGATAGTGTCTGTTACGAGGGGTGTTTCATAATTAATGCAACTCCATTAATAACTTCGATATAATAATTGTAATATGCATGTGTGATATATCGTTGGA
Organism: Gari tellinella; assembly: GCA_922989275.2. Classification (NCBI taxonomy): domain Eukaryota; kingdom Metazoa; phylum Mollusca; class Bivalvia; order Cardiida; family Psammobiidae; genus Gari; species Gari tellinella. The sequence goes on from OV277856.1 coordinate 48,267,412, forward strand.
AAGGCCAATTTCTCACCTACACGATGGTATAATGCACTATTTGATCACATTACGGGATAAATCACAATACTTATTTAAATGACCCCTCCTCAAGGGCACTAGAACATAGCACTTTTCAGACTTTACTTATTGACCAAATAACTTTTTTAAAAGTAAAATTTCTATACTTTGTTTTTGAAATATATCAGTTTATGTCTGAATTTTAATATAAATACGATTTCATTACAATTAAAAGGCTCAGCTGTTTTAAATCTCATTTTTAAAAAAATAAAATTTCTCATTTTGCTAATGAAAAAATTGGACATGAATTTTCGAACGCTATGAAATTTTTCTAGATTCGTATATCTATAATTTGATTTTAAAACATGACCATCTGCTTCAATTACTTCAATTATAGCATGGTTTGATATAACAAAAAGTGTTCTAGGTTTCAACAAAACCTCTTGAACATAACAGTAGTGTCATTTTTTATGATTTTTTCAGTAAGAGTTAAATATTACCTATATTTTTGTCATTTTGTGAAATAATATAAATTTAAATTGCGTAATGTGTGTATAATTGTCTAAATGAACCTGACCGAAAGTTTCATAATTTTTTTTTAAATAATTAAACCGTCATGGTAATTACAGTATCAAAATTTGTTCGAAACATTACCTCAAAAATACACAAAACGGTCCAGTGCCCTTGACTTGGGGTCATTTAGGCTCATGGTGTAACTTGTCTAGTCATGTGATCTTACTGTACATTATACCATTGTGTAGGCGAAGAATAATTCTTTCGAATGATGTATCACACATGCATTTTGCACTTATATTATTAAAGTTATTGATCTAGTTGCATTAATTATGAAACACCCCTCGTACTAAGGTCGAAGTAAATATAACTTCCTTTTATTCGAAACGTATGCATGTTCTGCCTATTGCCCTAATTTTTTTGTTCATTAATTTATTTAGATTAATAGATTTATTTATAGAGCAGACAACTGGTTCTCATACCTGAGCTGGGTGTTGGCCCTGTCAATGGTCTGTCTCATCTTCTCCTGGCATCGTTTGATGATGTCAACTTCCTGAAAGACAAATGACATACCTATAGTCAAACATGTATAGGAGCTGCCATTGAGAACAAGATCATTATCCCATGGTCACCAGGGCTCCAGGTAAGGGGAGTATTTCAAAAACTGAAATCTTTATTTCTGCATTAAACCCTATGGTGTCACTACTTATTAGAATCGTCTCGAAAAGACGATTCTAATGAGTAGTAACACCATAGGGTTTGGTGCTAAAAGGTATGAGAAAATGTTGAATTTGTTCAGTAAATACTCCCTCTTTTTTTCTATCTTTATCTTTTTTACAATATATTGCAAAATGACAAACAGTGTAGACACTGATCATAGGGCTGCTATATGATACCTCTGGTCTAGGTTTACACTGTTTGCATAAGACAAGTGTACTATTTGCAGTTACACTGTAAAATGATGAGTAAACTCCTCGCTAGGGTTCAATGGGTTGACCAGTTTATGGCTTACTGATTTATCTTGGATAATTTCAAATAAATGCTTGCATTTCAATTGTCCGAAGGGTTATCAGTAATTAACCCATTTCTCCATAAATACGCCTTTTTACGTCTGTAATCTATTCCTCCACTGAAGAAAATGGTTCAAATTTATACAGCAATAAATAGGAACAATAAGAAACATTTTATTTATCCTAGCAGATGGAGCTTAAAGCAGGCTGAAAGTAAAACAGAATATGCCTTAAGGCACATTCTGTTTTACTTTCAACCTGCTTTAAGTCATTATTATAATGATCACTATATATAGTACAATTTGTTTTTATGGTTTTCAGTGCCTGTAAACGGGTGTATGTAAAGCTTATAAATCACTTTTTATACAAAAATCCCTTCCTAAATATGTGCATTGTATTAAATGTGACAGGTCTTTCCTAAGAAGAAGATTTTACTATCAAGTTAACTATTGTTGAAGTTTGAGAAACTATGAACATACTGATCTATCCGGGTATATTTTTTTAGTCAGATACTATTCATTACTACTATGTGATAAACTGTAAGTTATAGTACTTTTGTATATCTTTTAAATTGCCATTTACATAACTTATGATGGCAGAGTGTCAAACTGTATCTTCTACTATACCACAGTGATAAGAGAGTGGGTATAAATCCCGTTAACCAATCAATGTGAGCATGTTTACTGATAAGTTACTTGATTTGTATAGTCAAACCTGTACCAAGCAAGTTAAAGCAAGTATATTCTATCAACAAGACAGAATGTCTCTGAATAAAGTGAATATTGATGTTTGCTTAATGCTGAACAAAAGTAATGCAGAAAGCTCCTTTAAGAGCTTTCTGCATTACTAAATGTTCTGCATTGAGCCGCCACCTGTCTCAAAGATCAATCATGTATTTTCTTTTAAATGGCGATTATACACAGGTTTTATTGTACAATATTATCTTAAGTACATTCTACAAGATTGAAATATCAATATTTACTCAAGGTCTGGGAGCCTTCATAAGGACATGGGTAAACTCAGTCTAGGGTTAAGTGTCATACAAATAGGGTGGTGTGTGGTTTGACTTGATCTACGGCCATGTCCAAACATACAAAAAATATGACTGGACACAATATCAGCCAACACTTGATCTGTTTGGCTAGTTTAAGCTTAGGACATTTATTGGGCATATAGGTTATAAATAGATTGATATACAGGAGAATTCGAAGCCATATATAACCTGCAAATGGGGTCAACTATTTTAAGTAGGCAGCCCAAGCAGTCACAATGCTACTCCTGGTGACTGAGGCATGTGTCAGAGAATACCTTCAATAAGGCAATTTTTCAAAGATTTATGTATAACTGAAAAATTTATTGAATACTAGAAATTTTATCGGTACTGATGGAATTTCTATTCATAGCATCATCAGAGTCATAATTCACTACAATTTAGTACAAAGCATTCTTGTAGTACAGTAAAACCTGTATTAACCAGCTACTAAGAGATATATAGATTAAATGATGATAGTAGATGTAAATGGCACTGATAATATTTAAGGTAAATTGATATTTATAAAGTTTACTATTGGCCTTCTCGCAAGAACCAACTTGTGTTGCCTGAGCAGCCAAGCTAGTTTTGAAACCATGTAGACCTTTCTTATTACATGTATATGAACAAACAGCTTACACTCTTAACAATTATTTCCTTGAGAAACAGATATAAACTGTCAAATTTTAAGTTGTACTCACACAATACATACAAGAGCCGCATACGGCCCTCAATCGCTCACCTGGAACAGTTGATGTAAATGTAAAATATCTTGGAAAGCTGAGCAGATGATGCTGTGTGGCAAAGCTCAGGGTACTGTAGTGTATGACAAGAATTTTTTTGAAAGATTCATTGAAAGAATCTATTTTTAGCTCCTGTGACCTAGATATGCAACGGACCGGAACAACTTCAACAATATTGGTAAAGGTTCTCTAAAAGTGACACCACACCAAATATCAAAGCTCTGGCCATATTAGTTTCAGAGGAGAAGATATTTGAAGATTTCACTATATAACTCCATGTAAATTTGTGACCCCTGGGGCGGGGTCATTTTTGACCCCATGGACATAATTTGAACAACTTTGATAGAGGACCTGTAGATGATGCTTTGTGCCAAATATCTAAGCTCAGGGTACTGTGGTTTCAGACAAGAAGATTTTTTAAGTGTTTACTGAATCGATCTATTTTTAGCTCCTGTGACCTAGATATGCAACGGACCGGAACTTTTTGAACAACTTTCAAAGAGGACCATATAAGGATCATTCCTGCCAAGTTTGGTAAAAATCCTTACAGTAGTTTAGGAGGAGGTGTTGTTTAAAGAAATTGTTGACGACGAACGAACGAACGAACGGACGGATGACGACGGACACAGCACGATCAAAATAGCTCACCTTGGCACTTTGTGCTAGGTGAGCTAAAAACATACAGCCATATCTGTATTCATCATTAAAGAAGCTTGTACTGTTCTAATGACAGGTAGCTGCTTAATACAGGTCAAAAGTACAGTCAATCTTGTATCATGCTTCCACTAATTGAAGTAGCATGTAGATCACTATGTAGTGCAGAAAGTTTCTACATGAGCTTTCTGCATTATTTTATCCTACATTAAGCAACACATGTATGCAACTACCTGAAGCTATGTTTCCTTTTGAGTAGTTTAATACAAGATTGACTTTAATGCAGAAATCCTAAGGAGTTTTCCACCATAATTTTGTTCAACATTAAGTTGTCAACTGTTTTCACTCATTGCTCATACTTTTTTAATAAACGTTTAACACAGGTTTGACGGTTTCTTATCATGTTACTAAAGTGTTTTACTTTAATGAAAGTGATTTCACTGAAAGACCTTCTGAATTATGACCTTCTACTATAACTATTAACCCTTAGCCCGCCAAATAAATTGTCGTCTGCTATATTTCTCGTCTGCTTCAAGTTTCAAAGTGCTTCAAAGTTGTTCAAAATTGCTGAAAATGTTGTCCGAGTGTCAAACAGCTTGGATCCGGATGAGACGCCGAGTAACTCGGCGTCTCATCCGGATCCAAGCTGTTTGCATATGGAGCTATAGTCGTGACTGGCAGGCTAAGGGTTAATTACTAGTAAGCGTAATGAGTTGTAAACTATCATGTAAATATGACACTACATGTGAAATTCAACCATTAAGAAATTCTTTGTCAGTCAATGAGCCTTGAACAATGTGAATGTCTAGATGCTCTCATAGATATCATAGAATTGTCACACATGTAAGTTAGTTAATTTTGAGCATGCTCACTGATATGAGCTTTGCCATGAGAAAAAAATAGACTTAACCTATTACCCCATAACCTGTTTCTAGTTTGGAAGACAGATGACCACTTAAAGCAGGTTGAAAGTAAAGCAGAATGTGCTTTAACTCCTTAAGGCACCACATTCTTCTTTACTTTCAGCCTGCTTTAAGCTACAATTTGTAAAGATATACTAGAAACTATTTCTTATGGTATATATTCATGGGTGTATAAATTGGGGGCTATGTTCTCCTGCAGAGGAATAAATTAAAGGCGTAAAATGTTGTATTTATAAGGTAATGGTTTAATATCTTGCATAGCAGATTTGACCTAACCTAGCCATAATCCAAGTCTCAGCTTCTGATCAAGATTTACACTTGCAAACAGGTTAGGTAACAAATTGTATGTGCCAAGACCAGCCAATGGCCCCTTGACAATTTCTAAAAGAATGATGGATTTCTTCAAGGACAAATGGCTGATTAATGCAGACCAATAATAATTTAGACAGCCCAATAAAGACTTTTCTGTATAAGTTGGCAACAGTATTAAATACTGCACATGCATTCTTCTTTAAATTATTGCTTTAAAAGTTAAAACGTTTTAACTGTTGAACACAAGAATAATTATCAATCTTTTGGTTTTAGTTGTTTTAAGTTTACTGCTGTTGATTTGTTTTTTACATGATTTCAAATATCAAACATCTGGCTCCGTGGTATTTGAAGCATTGTAATTTGACATTTAGAGAATTATGCAGACAAAATCAATCTATGGTAGAGTAAGAGTCATGCTACATCCTAATTCGGACAAAGTTCACTGAAAAACATGAATATATGAAAAGAAAGATCACTACTAAATCCTTTACTCATTAGATACAACTTTTTATGCATTTGATTTATTCCTCAAATTAAGAAAATAGTTTATTTAATTCCAGTAATGAATGTGTAAAATAAAAATTATTTCCTTTATCATAGCAGATAGTAGCTTAAAGCAGGCTGAAAGTAAAGCTGAATGCACCTAATGGTGTATTCTGCTTTACTTTCAACCTGCTTTATGTGATCATCTGTCTTCCAAATGAAGAAACTGGATAATGGGTTAATGAAGGGCACAAGAAATGCAGAAATCTCCCAAAGAATCTTTATGTATTAGGCTTGATCTGTAGTTTAGATAACAACACTTGATACATTTTTGGCATCTCTCAAAAGACTGATGACTGCTAAATGCAGGACAATAGTAAAGAAAATACATCCTATTGGAGCTTTATGCTTTACCTTCTTGCATTAAGCATTATAGACAGTGAATTTTGAATTGCATTAAGTGGCCACTTTTATGAAACTGAATGTTTTAAATTCAAATGGTAACTTGTTTTCCTGATATGTGCAGATAAAGCTTATTTTGGATATTTGAAAAACCTCTCTATTACAGACATTTAATTTTTTGGGGTGTTGGGTGTTTAAGGCAGATGACTGCTTAAAGCAAGGTTACAGTGAAACAGAAAGCTCCTTTAGGAGCTTTCTGTTTCACTTTCACCTTGCTTTAAGCTCACAGTCACCTGTGTTTTATACAATAAATAAGTATTCGCTTTAGTGGTCACTGGTTTTACTGTATGTGCATTGATTTTTACTATACATACCCTGATCAGTTCCCTCTCTGGATTGTCATGAACCAGATCAATGCCTTGTCTCTTCTCTCTGTGGTACAAGCACTCTTGTGAGATATGTAGGGGGTTTTCGGTCTCCTGGAGAGCCTTTTCCAACACTCTCTTTGCTTCCTGAAGAGCATTGATCTCAGCAATCATGTTATCTGTTTCATTACTTAATTCAGTCTTCCAGAACTGGATATCCCCTATTCTTTCACCCAGACGTTTACCAACATCGCTCTGTGTTCTCCTTGTCTTATCATCTGTGTCACGGCAAAGGCGAACTGTGTCAAGCCTAAGTCGCTCAGCAGTAGATCTAACTCTATCAGATGATAAGTAATTTCCTTGATTAGAGCTCATCCAGTCATTAGGAGTGTAACGTGTGTAAAGAGCATTCCTAGCTGCTGCAAATACTGGAGGAACTTTAATAGTGTCCAATTCAGAAAGCTGATTTCTTTGTGACATTGGATCTGGCATACTTCTGGTAAGAGCTGAACTAGGGTTAACCTTTGCTGTTTGGTAGTATGTTGACGGACGCCATGGCAGTGTTGTAAGTGATCGCCTGAGCTGTGAAGGGGCGGCATGGTTGTCAAATGCTTTGTAGGAGGACTGCATGGTGCTGATTGACGGCAGGAATGTGTTTGCTTGGCTGCCACCCATCCGAGGACCGGTCATATAAGTAGCAGTCTGGGTATGGCCCAGATACTCCATCTTGAATCCACAAGGTTGACACAGAGAGACCACTCCTGAAACAAATAAAGCTATATACATTACTTGTTCTTTTAATACATTTAATTTTTTATGCTGGTGTTTTAACCGTTTTCTCTGCCAAACCACTATCTAGGACATCTTAATTCCTTACTCCACATCAGCACAAATACTCATTGATGCTGTTAAAAACAGGTGGCAGCTTAACCCTTTCCCCCCATAGAGGTGCCTTTTATTGCATGTAATTCACACTTCAACTGAAGAAAATAGTTCCAATTTATGCAGTCATAAATATGTTATCATTAGAAATATTTTCTAAATCCTAACAGGTGGTACATTGAAGCAGGGTGAAAGTAAAGCAGAATGCACCTTAAATGCATTCTGCTTTACTTTCAACCTGCTTTAAGTGGTCACCTGTCTTCAATACAAGAAACACGCTATGGGGAAGATTAAGTAATGCAGAAAGCTCTCAAAGGAGCTTAGAACTGTTTTATCTTTATCTTGCTTATGCAGACACCTGCTGTCTTCATGAATGGATATACTGATTTGCACTTTTGTTTAAACTTGGCAACAGAGGAAAGGGTTAACTCATAACCCCATAGACTGTTTCTAGTTTTGAAGGTAGGTGACCACTTAAAGAAAGTTGAAAGTAAAGCAGAATGTGCCTTAAGGCACATTCTGCTTTACTTTCAGCCTGCTTTAAACTTACATCTGCTAGGATATAGAAACTATTATTTATGGTTCATATTTCTGAAGGTATCGATCATTTGGAACTATTTTCTGCAGTGGAGAATAAATTTAAAGCGTAAAAAAGGGTATTTATGGGGTAATGGGTTATATCTGACAAAAGTAAGTTCTACAGGTAAGTTATCTTGATACAGTCTTTATGTCAATGATAATACATGTAGATTAGAATACAGTGGGTTATTTTCACTTGTTAGGAGTTATAGGGGACTCTTATAGAGGAGAAAATGTCATGTTTTAGACAGCAGTTTAAATGCTTAACATAAGTGACTGCTTAAAACAGACTGAAAGTAAAGTAGAAAGTTTCTGTAGGAGCTATCTGTTTCAATAATTTCAACCTCTTTTTGAGTAGCCATCTGTCAAGATACATAATTTGATACAGGAAAACTTTCCTATGACTCATGTATCAATGAAGAAATTTATGGATGAATTTGAGTTATGAAATTTTTTCCCATTTATATGGGGTTTTATTAACATAATAAAATCCCATATCAATGATAATTATTGGGCCTAATTCTTACACCCCACCCCATACCAAAACAAACATTAAAATTAGATATAAACGGTTTATTGAAAAACATTGATAAGTTTAATAGGAAATTTCTTAAGATCATAGATTATTTTCAAAGTGAACCTGCTCTCAAGTTAATTAATTTAGGAAGGTTTGTTTCATTAAATAGTGTTCATTAATAAGTGTAATTTTTACTTATTACACTTTAAGACTTAGTAATATAAATAAATCACAAAAACAGAACAAATAACCACTGTGTTAAATGGAGTGGATAAATAAAATCTTTTAATTATGTATTCATTCAAGATACTAATATGTTCAAAAGTGCTAAAACTTCTTACAAAAGCAGGATTTGGTGTATATCTATAAATTAAAAGACCTAGTCACACTCAATTATTAAAGAATCGTAAATCATTACCTTCTAAAAATCTTTTCAAATTCCAAGCTTTGTTACTTAAACATCCATACAGTCCTACGATAAATTGATCTTTAAATTACACAAATATCTTGCACAGACTGTTGCGTGTATTGTGTGATTGTTGATAAGTATAAGTTAGCGGAAGAGTGGTTTGTTTTCTTGTCTATGGCTGCTTGGTGACACTTGGCAACCAGTAGACCATAGGTGAAAGTGAATATATAAGGTGCTTATATTGATCCTGCTAGGATTACTGCGCTCTACCTTGGCTTAATAGTGTCTGTGTTAGCTTTCTTAAATTAAATGTATTTGTTTATTTAAATATGTTATGCTTTATGAAACTAGTAAATCTGTTTATGAATATAAATACCAAGTTCAAAACCATGGTGAGTCTAATAAAAAGTAGTAGAAGAAGCAAGAATTTGAAAAAAGTGATTCATCTTATTAATTGTAACCTTAATATTATAGTAAACATGAGTCCCCAAAATCGGCTTAAATAATGATTCTAACAGTATCTCTACATTAATATTGTTATTATTACACCCAGAGCACTGTTACAAATTGTTTGACTTATCATGAAGATATCTAAATATTGAAGTTTTATTCAAAGAACCATCTTCAGATTAATATTTATAGAAATAAAGATAAAAACAAGACCTGTAAGTGTAACAGTCAGTGACAAATGCCCCCAAAAGAAATCACACAATGCTGGACAGACACTCAATGCAAATACAAAAATATACTTCAAGTTGGTACACATAAACATGTAAGCATAAGTTATATGTATAATGTACATGTGTAGTTATTAACCAGACAGACAGTGTGATTATTATATGCCTCTCTTTTGGGGGCATAAAAACCCAATTTGTACCTGATAAAATATACAAATTTAATCATCATACCACTTTTTGTGTAGTTAAATCACCAAAATATACACAGACGGTCTGTGAAAAATTCCACTGTTTAATCAACTGATATAGAAATAAGTGAATTCATCTCTAATATCTATATGATTTAAGTGAAATACATGTTAACCCTTTACATATGTTACACACAGTGTAAGTGAGTTTTATAAAGCGAAATTAGAAAAATACATTCAGTATAAATAAATATGTTTACTCTTCCAAAGGCTTCTTGAAATCGTTATAACCCAGGGCTCTCGCTAGGCCAAAATTTTAGGGAGAAGTGACTTCTCTCTGAGCGGAAAATAGGGAGAAGTGCAGAGACTCAAGGGAGAAGGTGCTTTATCAGCCAAATGAATGGGATCACACCCTACTTACAATAATAGAGTGAACCAGTGATAACAGTACTTAAAGCAGCAGGTTCTTCAGTCAGCAATGACTTCATACTTGTTGCTTTAATTACTAAAAATCAAAGTAATATTGAGATAAAGTTACCGGTAAAAGAAAACATCTATAGACAGTCACATTTTTTTCAGATTTAATGCAAACAACTCATATAAAAACCCAATGCACATAAAATCAAAGTACATGTACTCTAGTACATAGTGTTGATGATAGTGTTGAGGATAGTGTTGAACTTGAACTAGATGCAAATTTCACATCCCCATCACTGGCCCATGCTGCATGGTCAATTCTCCAAGCTATGTGGTTGGTGTCTCTGCACATTCAGAGCAAGTCCGATCTTTCCCTCAAAGAGCTTTTGCATCTTGGCATCAAGATGTTGAGCTGAAAAATATAAATGTATCTATAAAAATCCAGTTAGTTTAGAAACATCTGAAAGATAAATCATGACATCAATGCATTTCTTGTCTTGTAAAATTTTAAAAACCAATAATCAGGTGTACATCCGTATTAAACTGTCTCTTTTGATTTAAAACAAGCTGCATTTTTTTCTCTCCCTCTCTTTTAAATAACTTAAGTTCTGATCTTGTACTCGATACCAACAAGCGGCATCTCTTGTGTGATCAGTGTTTTTTGCAGCAACTTTGTAACAAGTGACGTAAGCATTGTTTTCATTTCACAAGTAAGACAATTATTGCTTTGTAACTATAGGTTGTTTATATAGTAATTAATGCTACATACCTTCTCAAACATCGAGCCGACTACATAAGGGTGTGCTCCCTTCACTGATTGCCTCCACGGGTGTATTAAGTGCCAGTCATTATCACTTGGAAAGCTTCTAAAGCTTATCAAAACAAACATGCCGCCATATGCATTAATGATTGTATCCTTGTTGTAAACTTCGCCGTGATTGGCTGGTTGATGTTTTAAGCGCTTTCATTGGTTAAGAGGTAACATCCTCCAGCTGACAAACATAGTGGTGTGTATCGAAGCGTGTTTATCCTACTGCTGTGTAAACAAACGCTGACAGCGATAGGGGTACAGATTATTTGTCGATCTTGATTTATTAGTTAGGCTAATAGGCCTTGTTTATTCGGCGAAGTGAATTTCGCCCTCACTTCCCGAGAAGGCGAAATGACGACAATTAAGGTGACTTATTCGCCCGAGTCGCCCCCTAGCGAGAGCCCTGTAACCTGTAAATTAAATATTATTTTAAAAATTATACCTTTTTTTTAATTAATCTGTCTTGAACCATTAATGTTTGTCAAACCCTAAATAAGTTTTACCACGAATGTATAACAACGTTATTCATTCGTGGTTTTACCAAAAAACGTTCATATCTATGAAATGTAGCAAAAAGGTTACAAAATACAAATCAATTAATGGTAACTTTAGTAACCTTAGTAGTTTGTGTCTGAAAACAAAAACTTTGAAGTTTGTAAAACCCCGGGGAAAGTTTAAAAATTTAGCACATCATTTCCTGCATTCTGGACATGAGAGCCTCTACAGCAGAGACAATTGTGACGACGAGTCTGCGGATTAAGGATTACAGATTTCTCTGATTTCGTCATCCAGTTAATTTTTTTTTAAAAAGGACCATTCTGAGGGTGCTTATGAAGGCAAAAGTAGGAGGTTTTGGTTGAAAAATAGGAAAAATTAGGAAGGTGATTAAAAAGTAGGAAAAGAGTAGTAAGGAAGGAAAAAGTAGGAACGGTTGATTAGCCTGCACAAACCTAACCCTTAATCATAATCTGTATCTGTATCTAGAACATTGTAGATCCCGAATACTGTTTTTATACAACGGAAGAGAGAGTGCCGATGACTTGTCTTATCGACGATGGTTCCCTACAGTAGGGCGGTTTTGAAGGCCCCTAGGGAGGTTGAGCATCGCAGCAACTAGCTCTTTTCTGACTTACTAGCTCTTTTCTGACTTTACTTTTTTGCTTTATATATCTTTTCTCTCTTATACTTGCGCACCGTTAAATAATTGTCAAGTGTGACAGCTTAACGTAATCTGTAGATGTAGATGCAACCTCTTCTGGCAAGTGGTTCCAGTGTAGAACGGTGTCCACGAAAAACTAGTGCCTACATTGCTGGGTTTTGCTTTCGGGGGTTTTGAATTGTTGCACACTTGTTTGTCAATTATATTAGAGGAAATGCAATCAGTGAATTTTTTGGCTTTTATGTTTCTCTTTGGCTTGGCCGGAGTAATGAATTCATGTGCTGGTAGTGCTGGCACCAACCCCTCAACCACCCTGTAATCATTTGATCCCTACCCCTATTAAGCTAACAGAACCTCTAGATCTGATCCACAGATGCAAAAACTTAGTAAAAATATTGGAAATCTTTCTGGTATAACGAAAAGGGAGGGGGGTGGTTTATCCTAGTGTTACCAGTTTTGACGCCCTTAAGCGATAAACTTGCCGTATTTTCTGACAGCTGTAAAACGAATGTTATTAAAACTATGTATGTTGCTAAGTGTGCAAAATAAATGATAAAAAACAGGAAAAGTACAAGTTTATACGCCCTAGTTGGTCAGAGCATCTCCATTTTGACACTACCGAGGAAGCCACCATATTTGTTGGGAGTAACCTATTTTGACGCCTCTGATTTGCTGACCTATATTAGAGTTATTAAAAGAGTTATAAATAAATTTCATACTGTGCTGCATTGTGTGTGCTTGATTCCATACTTGGGAGTCAAAACGGAGTTTTGTTTTTCAATTTCTGTTTCATATTTGCTATTATTTGCGAACAAAATAAAATATAAATGAAGAAAAGAGTAAATGTAACTAGGAACTCATATTAAAAGAAGGGATGGCTTTGATTTGTGTTCCACTCTCCCTAAAATTCTCCAAACCTAAAACATGGATGCATTGGATGTCAAAATAGGGGAGCGTCAATACAGGTGAGCGGACGATATCCCGAATTGAGGTTACTCGACTATATGCGCAGGGAAGTGTATGAGGCTGGACCACCCAAAGCTTAGTCGTTCAACAGTCCTGAAAAATCTAACTAGCCTTCCCATATTACCGCCATTGACCCGTTTACCGTGGACATCCTATTACCGGTGACTTCCGAGTATTATGTGTAAAATCGTAACTTCCGTTTATCTTTCGGCTGCTGCTCAAGACTAATGTGTATAAAGCAAAAAAAAACTTTCCTAAAGGGAAAGTGTGCATTTTTTTTATTAATTACGCAAGATAAATCATTTTCTCCCCATATAAAACCATTTAACCTATTTGTATAATGTGACATATTCCATTGCCCCCACTGTGAAAAAATGTGACGGAAAATATTACAACTTTTCAGTTAAAAATTATGTTAACAGATAGCCTTTCTTAATAATGTTTGATAGAAGTTCAAGCCGATACCTGAAAATTATTCCGGGTGTCATTTTACCTCATCACCGATAATAGGACGAGTAACCAAAACAAACATGGCGGCGCACTCGCTACAGTTGACTATGATTATTTATGTCAAATTATGGGTGTATTTATATATTAAAGCTGAAAATCATAAAGAAATGTTTACTTTATATGTTTAATATATTTTTTAGTTAAAAACCTTATTAATTGATGAGAAATAGTCAGACGAATCCTTAGATCACCGGAAATTGGGTGAACCAGGATATAGCATAAAACAGACAGTTATGGATTAAGATACTGAAGTGGAGTGGTGCCCACCCCACTTAAATCTGACTGTTACACCAGAAAACTCTTGCACCCAAATAGCAAAAAGCAACCAGCACTGGATTAAGGTCGAATGCTATTGTTGAAAAGGTATTGGGTCCAAGTCCAATCTCTGTGATTCATTGAAAACCTAAAACAAATGCATTACTCCGTGTTGAAAACTAATATAAATTTATAGATAAGATACCGTTGCCATAGCCACCATTTCTCATACTGTTGACATCCCAAACTGGCAATGTTGGCTCAAGAAACTTCATCCTTTTTTGTCACCGTCGTGTAAAAGCCTTTAAGGATTCAACGACGTATTGATACAGATACAGATACGATTCTCGTGAAAGTTGGTCTCTGAAGTTTCGAAATTGCCGAGCAACCAAAACTATCTATAGACTGGTTATTAAAGTTTAAACAATCGGACCATCTCTTTATTTTTCCTCAACCGGAAGGATCGTGTAGATTCTACTAGACTAGATCGAGTTTTTTTTTAATTCAATCTGATTATCTAGATCAGTTTCAATATAACGAAATTTTTTTTTTTACCCCATGTCATTTTCATTCAAGCGATAAGAGCATGCTTTTAAGAGGAAGGCTCCAATAAATTGAATTGAACTGAATCGAAAATGGAAAACTGACTGCTGAACCCGTCAAGCTGTGACATTCAAAGGGCGACTACTCCAACTGACTGTAATCAAGATGTCGGATGTTCCAGAAAGTGCACCAGAACGTAAGTAAATTTTTCATTTTTACTACGTAATTCGTTATTCAAACTGTATTCCGATATCGTAACCATATTTATATACTTCTAGAATCTATGAATGCGTGATCGATAAGCGATGACTTTGATCTAAACTGACTGAAAACGCGACACAACTTTGCTGAATTCCTGTCATGGCTGACTGTTTACCTTAGATACTCACGCACAGCACAATTATCTGGCGAGTTTCCAACACAGTTAAACGACATTTACTGTTCAGGTTTACATATATTCCCTTTTATCAAAAATCAAACAATTTCAGTCGAATTTGATATGTGAGTATATGCTTTTGACCCATTTACCTATAAGTTCTAACCAAGTTACAAAGTAAATGCTTTCTATTTCTATTTATTACTTATACGCCATCAATTCTGATGATTATGAGAAGGGGCACTTTTTAGGTGCACCATTGGGACTTTACCCAGCCGGTTACTTTATCCTGACACCGACGAACCAGTCGTAATGCTAACCCGAAATCCTGAGCGCCAACGAGGGAATTTTCAAGTCTTTGGTTTGACACGGTCGGGGATTGAACCTGCAACCTCTCGTACGAATGCAGAATGCATTCACATTGACAGTTGAAATTTCTACATCAAAAAAATTTATTGGGATTCTAATACCAACAAATAATTACACAATGCTGTTAAGCAAAATTGTGCTGTCGAGTGTCAATATATATTTTGCACTATGCACGAAAACAGTTGTTCAGTCAGTATCAGTGAGTCAGACATTTGGAAGAAAAATGCAAGTAATTTAATTATTTGTTATTAAGAATTACGGACGATTCGTCAAAGTGCAAACTCGTCAAAAAGGCAATATATAGTAATGGCAAAAGACGATTCGTCAAAAAGGATTTTGTGTTGGGGTATATCTACTAACCTGTTAAAAATATATATAGTAATACTTTTTTGTTAAATGTATAGGTTTATATTGGAAAAAAATGCAATTATCGAGAAGTTGAAATGGATTGTGAATTATTGTTATTTCATCTGTTTCTTTCGCATTTTCGGCGCTTGAAATCTTCCTTAGTGAAACTGTCCTAGTTTTCGGATATCCTCTGTAGTTTTCGGACATCCTCGGTAGCCTGCTCGTGACGGAATTCCAAGTTTTGCTAGGTGGCGAATTGACAAGAAAGTGGCGAAATGACAAGAAGCAAGGATATATGGTCGTTTGAGGATAAAGTGGATTGAAAGTCTACGCCAAGATATTTAGTGTTTTTTTCTTCTTTGAGTGGAGTGCCTTTAAAGGGACTCGCAACCGGATGGTGTACTTGTCAAAATAAAATAAAATACTCAAATAAAAGCAAATTTGTGGCATTATTTGGCTTCTGACATTAAAAAAATATGATCAGTCCAAAAAAAGTCTCAAGAATCGTCACCGAATCTTAGATTTTTAGATATTTTCCATCGTTTTTCTATACCGACTAGTAGACGGTATAGTTGTTGTTGTTGCTTCTCTACACGAGCTCAGACATAAACACGAGCCGAATTACGAAGTTGTATGCACTTTCGATCGCTACACATTGAAATACGTTAAATCGATCCGAGATAAACGGATAGTTCCGTGGTCCATTGGTCTAAGCGGTTTCCCCTATTTTGCCTTCTGTCCGCCAATGCCGGGCCCCGGGTTCGAATCCCACCAGAGACCAATATTTTTTTTATTGAAATACATTTTTTTAAACAGAATTTCTTATCCTAAGCTAATTCTTTACTATTTATATAAGCGTTTGACACATATTTACAAATTACTATTTTTAATGCACCATCTGGTTGCGAGTCGCTTTAAGATAATATTGAAACAGTTTTAGATTACGGGATCTTGTGATGTGGAGGTAGCTACATTTCTGGGGGTGGAATTCCATACCCCACTTTTCCTCCCATTCTGCCAGTTTCTGTAGATCACATTGTAGGATTTCCTGGTCATATGGGGACTTTATGGGGCGATAGACTATCGCATCATCTGCAAATAGTCTTGTCCTTGAAGTGAGGCTATCAGGAAGGTCAATTCCCTATCTAGAATATCGTTATATTTATTGTATAGTTAAATCAGTATACAAAAACCTTTTTGACGAGTTGACTACCTTTTTGTACTATAATTCCTTTTTGACGAGTTGACTACCCCTTTTGTACTATAATTCCTTTTTGACGAGTTTGCACTTTGACGAATTGTCCATCACCCGTTATTAACATGTGAGAGTATAGCATAGTAAGTAAATGTTAACACATCAGCTGCTGTATGTGTACTTGATATCTGCATGTAAAGTTAGCTTGATGAAATGTCAGTTTTTGATTTTATGGATCATTTCTTTAATACATACATATTTATACTTTCATATTTCAGATTGCCCAGGTACACAGAGTGAGGCAGCTGGGAAAGCCAGTGCCTGCCAGGGCTGTCCAAACCAATCGGCATGCTCAAGTTTACCAACAGGACCAGATCCAGGTAGTGCACTAATTTGCTTTCTAAACTTTTTATATTAAAAAAGTTTCAGTTCCGACATGGTATTGGCATTTATGAGCAAATAATAGTTGAATTACATTTTTTAAATTAGCAGGTTTTTTTACTGTTAGGGTTTTGGCACGGTACGCCAGAGACCCTGAGTTTGAGTCCCAGTCGGGCCACGATTATTTCACCAGTCCTGTTTCACATAGATTATTGAAATTTGACTTGTATCAAAACTGCAATGTTATCACTGAAAGATGTAAAGCAAGCTTTATCATAGACACAGATAAGGGGAATGTTTCAATAACTAAAATTCTTGTTTCTACCTTGAAGAAACAATTTTGATGAGAAGTGATAACACAGGGGCTGTCAGAGACATATAGAGGAGGGTATATTGAAATTATTGAGATTATTCCCTGTTACAAATCTGAACTCCTGTCTATGGTTGATATTTTTTGGTAAATTAAGTTATTTCTGTGTTCACAAATAGGGTCAATAACTTTGGAGCAGAAATAGATAAAATGTGAAGTTCAAAATGATTCTGTTGGCAAAACATTAATTTAGAAAAGTTCAATGAACATTTTGACTATTGAGTTTTTGATATGATGATATTAACAATTTAGGTTATGAAATGAACTAAAAATAATTCTTCCAAGATTGTTCTATCTAATTTGTGACATAATCATTCAAATATGACATGCTATTTAATTAAATGAAGCATTGTCAGTTCCTTGCTAGAAAGACAGAGGTATATACTGTCAAACTTTTAATTAAGCAACCACTCAAAGGGTACATTTGTAGTTTTCATGACAGGTGGCAGCTGATTTCATGTTAGTAATGGAGAAAGCTCCTATAGGAGCCTTTTGCATTACTTTTGCCCTGCAAAGCAGTCATCTGTATTATAACATAGCAATGCTTTTTGGTTAATGGTTGCTTAACCTGAATAAAAGTTGATCGATTGATTCATAAATTCTAGGACGTATTGATACAGATTTGGCGACTCTTCTTACCCGTCGTGTAAAAGCCTTTTTAGGATTCTACGAACACTGAAAAATGTCAGTTAAGAATTATTTTTATTGTTAATTGCAGCTATAGCAGAAATAAAGGAAAAGCTGTCAACTGTGAAACACAAGATCATCATACTGTCAGGAAAGGGAGGTGTTGGAAAGAGTACATTCACAGCACATCTTGCTCATGGCCTTGCATCTGATCCTGAGAAACAGGTAGAGTTTTCTGTTGCAGAGATGTCATTTAACCCATTACCCTATAGCCTATTTCTTGTTTTAAAGATAGGTGCAGACAACTTAAAGCAGGTTGAAAGTAAAGCAGAATGCGCCTTAAGGCGCATTCTGCTTTACTTTCAGCCTGCTTTAAGCTACCATCTGCTAGAATATAAAAAATATTTCTTGTTAAACATATTTATGACTGTATAAATTGAAACTATTTTTTTCAGTGGGGGAATAAATTAGAGGCGTAAAAAGGCGTATTTATAGGATAATAGATTAAAGTTGATTCTATGCTGAGTGACCAGTTAGTGAATAAGCTTTAACGCATTGAGCCCTATCGACAAGTATATACATCTGTGAAAAGTACACTTGTCCTATGCAAACAGTGTAGCCCTGATCAGGGTCTGCACTGTTTGTTATGGTGCAATAAATTGTAAAAAGGTTCTTAAATTGGTCAAGACTATTGTAGAAATCTGGATTTTGTCATTTTGACAAAAAAAACCCCACCAAAATCAAACAGTTCAAACCTACATTAAACTTTTAACCCATACTTGATCATATATTTTGTACTTGGGTATTTTTCAATGAAAAAACCGGTCATGCTATATTCAATGGATTATCTATTTGTAGAGTGGTTTATTAATAATGCTATATATATTTACCTATACACCTGAAAATTATTGCTTGCAATGCAGACCTTATATTAAATTGCCTTCATATTTATACAAAATTTGAATACATGTAGAATCTATCATTTAAATGGTCTGAATTTGATAAATAGATAATAAATAAATAAGTCTAAAAAGTCGTGATCACATAAGTTTAGACTTGTTTAAAAAAAAAGAAGAAAAAAAGCAGTACAGCTCACCTTGAATTTTTTCTCAGTGGTATTCAAGGTTTAGATATTTAGTCTAATCAGTCAAGAATGAAGTCCAGACAAAGTGCATTAAATTGCCCCTGTATTGACCCTATATGAAACAGTATATTTAAACTTGCCCTCAAGTATGTGTATTTATCGCAGCCATTTTATAATATTGGTTGTTAATGTATGTACAGTTAAACTGGCTTTAAGCAAACAATGAACATTTATTAACTGGTAGTTCTTTAGACAGGGGGTATTTTAATGCAAGACTAAAGTAATGCAGAAAACTGATGTAGGAGCTTCATGCATTACTTTTATCCTGCATGAGCCGTCTCTAGTTTTTAAGGATCACCATATTGTTTATTCAGTGGTTGCCAAATACAGGTTTGACTGTTGTCTATGAATATGCTTGAGTGTTTGATTGTAATACTTTAAACCCTTTCCTCCATGGAAGTACATTTACTTTTCAGGCTTCTACTATGTATTGATGTTAAAGATCTGTACAAAACTTTTCCAGAATCCTGACAGGTGCATGTTTAAAGCATGTTGAAAGTAAAGCAGAAAGCTCCTTAAGGCTTGATTTATTGTTTCCTTAAGAAATAAATGAATGGTCTCTTTAGAAAGCTTTCTTCCTTACTTTCAGCCTGCTTTAAGCAACTATCTGGTAGTATATAGAAACATATTTTTATGATACATTTTTATGACTGTATAAAAAGGAACTATTTTCTCAATTGGAGGAATGAGTTTAAGGCGTAGGCTTATTTATGAAGTAATGGATTTGACAGGCTGAAAGTAAAGCAGAATTTGCCTCGAGGCACCTTCTGCTTTACTTTCAATCTGCTTTAAGTAGTCACCTGTGACTGTCTTCAAAACTAGAAACAGGCTATGGGGTAATGGGTTAAGATGGTTAAGGCAAATATGACTGTATGATTTAGATGCAGTTTTACCTCTATACAAAGCGTTTTGTATCGTTGAAATATTCTTTCCAATTACAGTTAGTAGCCTACTAGCCTATCACAATTTGTAGCGTATATCATAGACACTGTATTGAATGATATAATGTAGAAAGACATTGTGTGAAATACACATGATGAATGTATAGGAGGGCAAGCATTCTGCTTACTTTCATCCTGCTTTAAGCTTTAGGGATTTTGCATCACCCCTGGGGGCATATCAAATCAGATTTTATAGTAGGTTGCTTGTTTTATTGTCAAATCTTCAACTTGTTCTCGGTGCAGAAGCAGGGCTCCAGATAAGAGGGAGTAAACTGAACAAAACCAACATTTTGTCACTTATTTCAGCAACAAATCCTATAGGGTTACTACTCATTCCTCGAGACGATTTTAAGGAGTAGTGACACCATAGGGTTTAAAGCAGAAATAATGATTTTAATTTTTGAAATACTCCCTTTACCTGGAGCCCTGTAAAAGGCAGAGGGTTGCTCAAAACAGGATGAAAGTAAGGCTTCCTCCTGCTTTAAACTATCTCCTGTTTTGTGTTTCATATTGACTTAAACTATCATCTGCTTTACCTTTCATCCTGCTTTAAGCTATGCCCTGTATTAACCAATTACCATATAGCCTGTTTCTAGTTTTAAAGAAAGGTGACCACTTAAAGCAGCCTGCTTTAAGCTACCATCAGCTAGACTAACAGAAAATATATCTAACGTTACATATTCATGAATGTATAAAGTGGAACTATTTTCTTCAGTGGAGAATAAATTAAATGCATAAAAATGTGTATCGATTGAGTAATGGGTTAACAAATTACCCCATAGCCTATTTCTAGTTTTGAATATAGGTGACCACTTAAAGCAGGTTGAAAGTAAAGCAGAATGCGCCTTAAGGTGCATTTTGCTTTACTTTCAGCCTGCTTTAAGCTATTATCTGCTAGGATATAGAAAATATTTCTTAAGATACATATTCATGACTGTAAAAAAAGGGGACTTTTTTCTTCAGAAGAGGAATAAGTTATAGGGGTACAAGGCATATTTAAGGGGGACCGGGTTAAACGCCTCTAATTAGAGTTCTTTTGAGATGAGGTTATAATAAGACTTGGGTCTAACTGCAGTAATTTAGACACGGCTTGCTTGATTTATTGTTAAATTGCTAGATTAAGCAGTCAAGTGCTTCCTTTGTCAGTTCCTATTGTAATGATATCGGGTGCAAATCCACACCATACTTGTGTGAAAACAATCTGTAAACAGTTTGCATCCTGATATGTCGAAGGATATGATGACATTCAGATAGTTTAACTGCTGGTCAGCAAAGACCTGGTAAGTTTAATAATTTGTTTGAATTGATTGCATGTTACTTTGCAGATAAAAGGTAAAAATAGTGTTTAATTGTACAAGCCTTATCATGCTAACCACAATTCAAAGTTCTAATTGATACGCATTTACAAACAGTTTGGACCCAGTCACCCAGCTGCAGATCAGAATCACAACTGGTGACACTGGTACTCATGTTTCTTCTTTAGAAAATATATAAGTGGACTAAATTTGAAGGAAAATGTCTGACAACAATTTTGACACAGGCAATGATTCAGCTCAATAATAGTTCACAATCTGTGAACAGGAAGCTTTAATTATGTTGAACATGTCAACTATGACTAGTCTAGAGTACTAACATATGTTTATATATGGGTACACCTTTAACCCTTTACTCCAAAATATGCCTTTTCACGCTTCGGGATTTATTCCTCCACTGAAAAACAGTTTGACTTTATACAGTGATAATTAAATAAGTACCATAAGAAATATTTTCTATATCCTAGCAGATGGTAGCTTAAAACAAGTTGAAAGTAGAATGTGCCTGAGTTGCTTTACTTTCAACCTGCTCTAAGCAGTCACCTGTCTTCAAAACTAGAAACAGGCTATTGGGAAATGAGGTAATACTTCTTACAAAGATACCTCATGCTAAGATTCCATTTTAATGATTTTAATGTTGATAAGTAGCAGCTAGCTGATTTTAATGCTTTTTAAATCAGAGCAGCAAGAAGGTGGAGCGAAGTAATTAGTATTGAGTTTAATTGCTGTGAACATGGGTTTGATGTACGGTCTGTGAAGTTATTGTGCCACAGTCATAAAATATCTATGGGTACACCATAAAAGGATGGTCATTTGATTGAATTATTTATCATGATGGCTATTGATGGCCAGGTCTGTATATGTACAAATGCATCAGACCAAGACTTAATGTAGTAAATACAAACCTACTTACTATAGGATATTGTGTAGTTCTGCTGCCTGTAGAGTTTTAACCTTTCTCATGCTATTAGCTGATAGCGACGCTTTTTGAAAACAGTGTAGACACAGATCAGACAGCTCCTTAAGGAGCTGTCTGATCTGGGTCTGCACATTATTCTTTTAAGCTCTGTCTGAAATTAATCAGCAGACTTTCCGAGGGAAAATGACTTATTTTATTAGCCAATGTAATATTTCATATGACCTTGGATCCAGAGATACAGAATAATTGGTATCTTATCCAATCTGTTTGCCACACTGACCCTATTTTAGAGAGAAAATTTAGGAAATGATGATTTTAGAATAATTGCAAATGACAATAATACTCATAAAGGTTTCAAAGAGTTAATAAAGCACAGTCAACCAATTGAAATTAAAAATCATGAGTGCTGCATAGCTTGAGATAAGAGGTGAATCTTCCTAACAAATTCCTCAATAAACACATTTTTATTAGATTTATCTCTCTACTGAAGAGAATAGCTCCAGTCATGTACTATAAGAAACATTTTCTATATTCTAGCAGATGGTAGCATAAAGAAGGCTGTAAAGGAAGCAGAATTTTCCTTAAGGTGCATTCTGCTTTACGTTTTGCCTGCTGTTAGTGCAGGTCAGCTGTCTTCAAAACTGAAAACAAGATATTGGGGAATAGATTAATACCTTAATAGAGTACAGGCACACAATTAAAATTGTAATTCATGAGCTCTGCCTAGCTCTAGATAAGAGGTGTATTTCTTAATATCTCCACCAAGCCCTATGATGTAACCAACTACTTTCAGATTATTCAAATGTAAAATCCTACTCGTTTGGTTGTTAGAGATTTCAATGCTTCTGCAATGTACCAGTATCACAATACAAGGCTTCACCTATTAAAATGTCATTTTAAAATCTACGGTCAATCCTTCTCCCTATGTCTACCTGTGCAAAACACCTAATCAAGTGACGGCTTGACCCATTACCCCATATATACTCCTTTTTACGCCGTTGATTTATTTCTCCCTTGTGGAAAATAGTTCTAATTTATACAGTTATGAATATGTATGATAAGAAATATTTTCTATATTCTAGCAGATGGTAGCTTAAAGCAGGTTGAAAGTAAAGCAGAATGTGCTTTAAATGGTCACCTAATTTCAAATCTAGAATAAGGCTATTGGGTAATAATTTGAATAAGGACAAAAATAAGGCAAAAAGCTTTCTTAAATTTCTTCCTGCTTTAAGCTGCCTTTTTCCATAAAGACTATCAATGAGAAATAGTTTATTGCAAGAAACTGTGCCTCTATCGTCTATTGAAGTAACGGTTTTATAGGACTGTTCTTAGACAATTGTCAGACAGCGTGACAGGCTGTCAGAGCTCCCCATAAAATGGAGGTCAAGTTAACATTACATGAACCAAAGTTACGTTATAATTCCACAAAACTTTATAGTGTCACTACTCATTAGAATCATCTTTTGCGAGACAATTCTAATGAGTAGTCTCAACGTAAGGACTGGAGTAAACATATAGCTTTTAGTATTGAAAAACATTGCTTATTTGTAGCTGTGTGTTCCTTATTTGTAGCTGTATGTATGTGTTTCCATTGTGTTTTATGGTGAGAAAGTTGACCCCACTGAGGGATGGTATGGCTAAATGAGACTGATTAGATCAATATGATAGCTGTCGATGATACAGGCACACTGGCCTTGTTTAACCCTGCTGCTTTCTCAGGTGTTTTTTTTTCTATTGACCCATAAAGAAAGTTGTGTTGGCTACATATTGATTGAGGCTTTAATTACAAGCAATAAACAAATACCTGCAGTTCTGTGTGACATGTCGAGGGCAGAAAATAGGCATTAGTAATATGATGAAGTGTCATAATTTGAAGAAAAACATAAGTGTTGGAGAATTTGAAGGGAAAAAGAGAATGTGGACTAAAATAATGCCTCCTGAAGAGTTTTTGTACAGTCAATCTCAGTATAAAGTGACCACTAAATATAGTATCATGGAGATCTCTAACAACAGATGACTGCTTAATGCAGCATAAAAATAATACAGAACTTAGCTCTTACAATAGGAGCTCTTACAATAGGAGCTTTCTGTATTATTTTTATTCTGCATTATTTTTATTCTACATTATTCAGCCAAAGTTCTTCTTATTGCTAAATACAAGATTGACTGTATTGTTACTTTTATATAGATTTATGTAGCAGAAATAAGACAGCATAATACAGAAATTTTGAAATGAAAAAAAAAAAAGAAAAAAAAGTAAATGTTAATGCTTTTTTAAAGCATTTTTATGTCAGCTGTCTTTTTCAACAGCTTTAGAAACTGAAAACAACTTAGGTTATTGTCGGTTGTACTAAGCCAATTCTATTCTCGTGTTTAGAATAACTTATATACAAGTAACTATCTAAGGCAAGATGAGAGTAAATTTAAATGTCACACAGGTCAGTGCGGTAGAAATAAAAGTCATTGTTAGTAGTCAGCACATTTAGAACTTGACATACCCCGAGCACTTAAATATAATTACAAGGACACTGTATAGGCCCATAGTACCTCTGTGCAATTTAATACTGTTGTCTGTTTGAGACATTTAAACTTTATCAAGTCACTATATCAGGCAGAAAGAACGATAAAATACGAAATTGAAAACATAATCTGAATTGTGCAAACTGTGATGTTGATATATGGAGTGAAAATGTCAATACGACTTACCAGATTATCTCAAGGCGAGGAATAAAACTTGTAGTGAGAGCTTCCACACCGTGTACAGTTTATGGATATCCCCCTATCAACATACACCCTGTGGTCATGACAACTCCAAGCACTATCTACCCATAGTGCAACACCATTGACGAGTTCTGGTTCCTGTTCTTGTCTTTAAAGTCTCTTGTCTGGTTATAGGTAGACAGGCCAGTCTTTAAACCTGTGGTGAATGATTATGAGCGGTTATCTACATAATACCTATATATGGGGTGGTTGTAATAGTTGGATATTGAATAAAGTGTGAACAGATCTATATGTTAATCTCATAAATGCTAGCATAGAATTTTACCTATGTAGAGTGTACATGTATAAAATTGGCTCAACTTTTCATTGATCATTTTGTCTGAGCTACAATGGTTTAAACATTGTCAGCTGAGGTTATTGATTTAAATTGAACTCTTAACAGGCCATGTAAATTTTGAAGTGGAAAAAGCTGGGTAAATATGTAGAAATTAATAAATCCATGGCTTAGGTCTTTGATGGATTGTCAATAGCATTGTTCAGAGTCATTTGCAGGCTATTTAGTCAACCTGATCAAAAAAACCAAATATACAATACCCCAACCAGGCACACAGTAAAACATGTGTTAAAGAGCCACTCAAAGGAAACTATATATTAGCAGTTTTACATAAAGGTGGCAGCTTAATGCAGGGTAGAAATAATACAGAACGTTTCATCAGCTTTCTGCATAACTTTAGTCATGCATTAATTAGGAAGCTACTTGCCTTTAACCCTTTACCCCATAGCCTGTTTCGAGTTTTGAAAACAGATGACAGCTTAAAGCATGTTGAAAGTAAAGCAGAATGCACCTTAAGGTGCTTTCTGCTTTACTTTTAGCCTGCTTTAAACTTCACCCTGCTATGATATAGAAAGTATTTCTTATGGTGCATATTCATTACATTATCTTATAAAGAGGAACTATTTTATTTAGTGGACAAATAAATAAAAGGTATAAAAAGGCATATTTATGGAGCAATGGGTTAAATCACTCACTCTCACTCTCACACTCACTCAGGCTACCCACTGAGTGGGTTAAATATGGAAGTATGATAAAATGAATTTGTACTTTGTATGGCAGTGTGGGACAATTTTCAATACACATTTTGCCTTTATGTATTTGGAGGTAATACATGTAGTTGAATTTGACATAAAAGTTCACACAAAACTGTCAGACTTATGTCCAGCCAATGCTTATTGGAGAAGCTTTCTTATCTCTCAAGACAATTGATTTTCATGCTTAAGGCTATATATAGCTTTCTGTATTATTGTCCTGCATTTAGCAACCACCTGTTTTCAAGTCTTTCTAAGGGGTTTCTAGTGACCAGGTCACTTTTAGTTATACCAAGATGGACTATAGTTGAATTTTCAAAGGTGATTACTTATAATGGGTAATCTCATAAGCCTTTGGCCATTAGGCCTTCCGGAGCTGTAAAGATAGTCTTTCAGACACTAAAATCTGTATGGTACTGCGACTACTCATTAGAATCTTTACAAAGCCATTATTCCAATGAGTTGTCACATCTAAGGGTTTAATGAAACCATAAGGATTTTAGTTTTTAGCTCACCTGAGCAAAAGGCTCAAGGTGAGCTATTGTGATCACCCTGTCGCGTCTAGTGTCTTGTTGTGTGTCATGCTGTGTGCATCATCTGCCGTTGTTAACAATTTCTTCAAATGACATCTCCTTCTATACAGCTTGATCAATTTCAACAAACCTTTAACAGAATGTTCTTTGGATGAAGCTCTTTAAAAATTGTTCAAATAATTTGATTTAGTGGAGATTTCTGGTTACCATGGCAACCAGCAGAAAAATTTGGAAAAACTAAAAAAATATTCTTATGCCAAACTGTGAGACCCAGAGCTAAAATATTTGGTATGAAGCTTTACATATTGGACCACTACCAAGTCGTTCAAATTACATGTATATATACCCCTGGGGTAGAAAAATGGCCCCACCCTGGGAGGTAAATTTTTACATAGAGTTATATTGCGAAAGATAGACATCTTGTTTTCATCATTAGATGACTGCTTATATAGCACTTAAATGTAAAATGAATAAACTTGTAGCTTTCACATCTAAAGGCTAAAACAATTTAAGATTCTTTATATTTAAAAAATCAGTTTATTGAGAAATACTGACTTCATGAAAAAAGGAGGCGATTTCTGGCAAAATCTGAAACATTTTAGCTGAGTCATTTATTCCCAAGCTTTAACAATTACATAGCATTGATTTTTTGGAGGTTAAGATTTAAACAAGGTAGATTAGACTTATCTAGATATTATGAAGGCCTTCCTATGTTGTAGTTTATACTGGTTGTGAGTTATACTTAAACCCTCTCCATGTTGAAACCAGTGTATATTTATTTTGCACATGGTGTAGACACTGATGAAAGGGTCTGCACTGTTTGTTTTACTCAGGGAATATTTTTTTTCAAAACTAGATGTATTTTCCTAAATCATCCATAAAAATCATTATTATACTGCAAAGTAAATGTCTTACTTTTCATTGGTCACCGAGCCCTAGACGTGATCCCAAGTACCCTGTAAGCTGACATGGTACTTGGAAATGCTTCTGTTTTCATTGGCTGACAGGTCCCTGAGTCTTGCTTTGCAGAAAATAAGATGGCTGATTGCTCGACAGGATTGATTGCATTTAATCGTGCATCCTCCGTTTTAAGTCCATTTTGGCTAAGAACCAATCGGTGTTTGGATCTTTCAACAGTCGCATTGTTTTGGGAAAGTTGAGGTCGAAGTCTACGAGTATGCCCATTTTTCTTATGAATAACAACCTTCAGAAACATGACATCACTTACGGTCAACGTTATCTGCTTTGGCACGATTTTGTTATAGTTTATTATGAGCGCTGTTCAAGAAAAATTCTGAGACATTTCGTGTGAACAGTAAAAACTTTGCAGTATGATAAATTCTTTATACAGTTTCTTCACAGTGTACATGAGGGTTTCTTCCCGGCTGGTAAAATCATGTAACTCTCGCCTAACGGCTCGGGCAACATGATTTACCTCAGCCGGGAAGAAATCCTCATGTACACTGTGAAGAAACTGTATAACTAATAACGTAAGCATGTCATTTTTCAAAAGTCCATATGTTGGCAAAGTCTTGACCAGTCTAACTTTTGTCCCCTCTCAAACTAACTTCTGTCACCGTGTGGAGTTTTGGGAAATTCTGGAAATCTAGACGAAATCAGAATTTCCCCACCTCCACAGTAGTTTGTTTGAGATGGGACAAAAGTTCGACTGGTCAAGACTTTGCCAACATCTGCATAAATGAAATTGTGAGGGGGAATAACTAGACTAGTCTGACCAGGTTCCAACATGTTTGCCACTTAGATTAAAAAATATAGTTCGAATTTTCTAAAGTAATTTTCCACAGTTTAGTGCGTTGGGTTTGCATTTAAACGGGAAATGATAATATCTTCTCTACTGTACATTACGACAATAAATACAGCTATCCGTATCCCTAGCTGACTGTAGGGAAATCATCGAGTACGATACTCATCCCATTTAAAGTTTTAGAATGTTGCAATCTAAAAATAACTCGACCAAGTCAGAAGAAAACACTAATACATCACTGTAATTGTACAATTTCTTATCATTGTCATTTAATGGCATTCATCATGCAGTTTCATTATTTTAACATTTTAATTCCCTGGTAAGCCAATGGTAGTATAAAGCAGGCTGAAAGTAAAGCAGAATGTGCCTTAAAGTGCATTCTGTTTTACTTTCAGCCTGTTTTAAGTGGTCTTCTGTCTTGAGAACTGGAAATAGGCTATGGAGTAAAGGTTTAATGTATGATATTTATGAGTTAGACTGTCAACAGTGTGAGACCCAGACAAGACCAGGCCCAGTGCTTATAAAGCATTTGAGTTAAGGCGGAGTACATTCTCAAGCATTTGATTGGTCAGATTTGAGCCTAGGCTCAAATCTGACCAATCAAAATGCTTGAGAACAATTTCAGACTCAACTAAACGCATTATAAGCATAGTCACCCAGGTGAGTCTAGTGGCAGTATAATGTGACTGGGTGAAGATTAAACCCCCATTGTGTGTTTGTGGAAAAGCCACTTTTTCATAGGTAAAGCCAATCGAGTGTAATTTCTGTCATTCTTGAGATATTAGATCTTACAAAGGATTAGGTTGACTTTTATCTATGGCTCAAACAAATCTTATGTGTTATCAGTAAATCTATACTTCTACATGATTTGATTTGAGCATGAAAAACACTTTAACCCAGACAGTGTGGAAAACAAGGAGATACATCATTTGCCAACAGTGGAGAGCCAGATCATAGTGCTGAGCCCCCTGATCAGGGTGGTAGCTGGTCTTAATGTCCCATTGCATGAATGTACCATTGCCTCAATGTACCATTTTCAGTCTGAACGTACCATTTTTAAAAAATCCTATATTACAACCATGATTGACCATTATTTGTTGATGAAAAATGTAAAATAGTACTTTATATGTTACTTGGATGAAATAAATGATTTTTTTAAAATACAATGTTCCTATGTGAGTATTATCCACTTTTTGTAGAAGTTCAATGAGTTTATACAATTCAACATGTATGTATCTGCATTCTTTTTTCCTACAATCAGGTGTGGATTTTTTAACTAGAAATATCATAAATCAATCGGGGATAATTATAAACAATTTCTTCATTAAAAAAATAGTATAATAAAATTGTTTTCTATCAATTTTATATAGTGGTACGTTCAGTCTAGGAAAATGGTACATTGAGACTGGTACATTGAGGCATTGGTACGTTAAGACCATAAACCATCAGGGTCGGCACTGTTTGTAATTCTTATAATTGTTTTGGAAACAAATATCCTTAACTGGTCATTATTCAGAAAATGGAATAGTCCATTAACCCTTAGCCTGCCACTCACGACTATAGCTCCATATGCAAACAGCTTGGATCCGGATGAGACGCCGAGTAACTCTGCATCTCATCCGGATCCAAGCTGTTTGACACTCGGACAACATTTTCAGCAATTTTGAGCAACTTTGAAGCACTTTGAAACTTGAAGCAGACGAGAAATATAGCAGGCGGGCTAAGGGTTAAATATTGGAAAGTCAACATTGTAAGGGTTAACCCTTTAACCTCTAAACATGCTCTAAATAATCTGCAGCTCAAAGTTTAGGTTTAAATTCTTCTTTCATTTAAGTGTAGAAATACTTTCAAAGTAAAAAAACAGATTTGATCCTGATCATATGCATGTGAAGCTCCCACATTATGTAGGCCCAGACCTGGATCTGAACTGATTATAATAGTCTTCAATACTTGCCTAAAAGCTATTTGCAAACAGCTTGGATTCAGATCAGATGCTTTGCATTGTGCATCTAGATCTAAACTGTTTGGCATTCATACTTATTACTAACTATTCTTCAGTTAAAAATCAAATAAGCTGATTTTCTTTATCTTTCGCAGACAATGTATTGGAAGCAAGCAACAAATCCAGCAAAATAAGGGTTAAACAGATTAACCTTTAGTAGCTTTATATTGCAATTACAATCCAGATCATAAGTAGAATGACATAATGAGGATCCTCAGTAATTGATACTTGTCTTTAACCCATTACCCCATGGCCTGTTTGAAGATAGGTGACCACTTATAAAGCAGGTTATTAGTAAAAGAGAATACACCTCAACCCTTTCCTCCTCAGAAGCGACTTTTAGCACATTTAATTTATTCTTCCACTGAAAAAAATTGTTCCAATTTATACAGTCATAAACATGTACAATTTCTAATTAGGAAAAAATTCTATATCCTAGCAGATGGTAGCTTGACATGGACTGAAATTAAAGTAGAATGCGCCTTAACCATTACCCCATAAATATGCCTTTTTACGCCTTTTGTTTATCCCTCCACTGAAGAAAATAGTTGCAAGTCAAGAATATGTATAATAAGCAACATTTCTATATTCTATCAGATTGTAGCTTAAAGTAGGATGAAAGTAAAGCAGAATGTGCCTTCAGGCACATTCTGCTTTACTTCAACCTGGTTTAAGTGGTCACCTATTTTCAAAACTAGAAACAGGCTATTGGGTAATGGGTTAAGGCACATTTTGCTGTACTTTCAACCTGCTGAGATCACCTGTCTTTAAAATTAGAAATGGGCTATGCCCCATGGGGTTAAGGGTTAAGGTACATTATGCTTTACTTTCAGCCTGCTTAAAGCTACCATATGCTAGGATATAGAAAATATTTGTGATGATACATAAAATTATGTATAACTGTATGAGGTGGAATTCTTTTCTTCAGTGGAGGAAAAAAGTGAAGGCATAAAAAGGTGTATTTATGGGGTAATGGGTTAAGCAATTACTGGTTATAAATATGTATTAGTTAACACATTTTCATGGTTGTAATAGAGAGGTTTTACTGTATGTTGTCTGTAGACAGTGCTTTCTGGTTGTTAGGGATTTAGGGATAGTTTTAAATGCACCAAGGCAATTAAGGTCAAAGTCCTCGATGAAACCATACAAATTAACAGTCTGTGTGTGATTGAAGAAATATATTTTCTTAATCCTTACAACTAATGCTTATATATAGGGCATATTGATGACATCTGTATCAGTTCGGGTAGCTCTAAATCTCATCCAGATCCAATCAGTTTCACACTCGGATTGTACTTCCACTGCAATAGGGGAAAGAAATGTCATTGTCAGGTATATGGAAGGTCAGATATTTCAAGAAAAAAACACTCTTAATGTGAAATATATTTTTCAACCCATTACCCCATAGCCTGTTTTCAGTTTTGAAGATTGGTGACCACTTAAAGCAGGTAAAGCAAAATGTGCCTTAAGGCGCATTCTGCTTTACATTCAACCTGCTTTAAACTACCATCTGCAAGAATATTGAAAATACTTCTTACGATACAATTTCATAACTGTATAAATTGGAACTACTTTCTTCAGTGGAGGATTTCAATAAAGGCGTAAAAAGGCATATTCATGGGGTAATGGGTTATATGAGGAAACTTGTTCAGCATGATGAGGGTTAAAAGATTTAACTTTCAACAGGTATAGTGGATTACTGAATCATAATACATGTAGATTAATTACTACAGTCATTCATGTAATTGCTCACTCTTTGAAGAAAGCATGAGGATATCTAAAACAGGCAATAAATGCTTAATACAGAACAGAAGTAATGCAGAAAGTCCTTATAGAGGCTTTTTGCTTTATATTTACTCTGCATTAAGCTGTGACATATAATATGTGATTGCTTATTCATCATCTTCGACTTGCTGCTGAGCAAGAGTTTGACTGTATATATGATTGCGCAATATGAATAATTTCATAAAAGAATGAAATTTCAGTAGGGTACTTGTATTGATCAAAGAGAGGGCCTGTATCCTTTATTTTGCCATAATACTGCTTGCTTCAAGAATGTTTCAAATGCCCATGCCTTTTTATACGCCCACCTCTAAAGGTGGTCGTATATTGGCGTCGCCCCGTCCGTCCGTTCGTCCGTCAACATTTTGTTTGTCCTGGAAACTATTACAGGGGTATTTATGAAACTTCACACAAATGTTATATGTATGAAGATCTAAAGCTGAGTCGAGTTTGAGGTTCATTCGAATTTTCATTACAGAGTTATCTGCCCTTGATGTACATGTACTCAAATATGCTACAAAAAGCTTGTCTGCCATTTTCTGGGAAAACTATTGGAGGGATATTAATGAAACTTCACACAAATGTTATATGCATCAAGATCTAAAGCTGAGTCGAGTTTGAGGTTCATTCGAATTTTCATTACAGAGTAATCTGCCCTTGATGTACTTAAATATGCTATAAAAAGCTTGTCCAGAGTTTTCTGGAAAAACTATTGGAGGGATCTTAATGAAACTTCACACAAATGTTATATGCATCAAGATCTAAAGCTGAGTCGAATTTGAGTTTCATTTGATTATTCGTTACAGAGTTATTTGTCCTTGATGTACTCAAATATAAATAGCTTGTCCGGAGTTTTCTGGAAAAACTATTGGAGGGATATTAATGAAACTTCACACAAATGTTATATGCATCAAAATCTGAAGCTGACTAAGTTTGAGATATATTTGATATTTCGTTACAGAGTTATCTGCCCTTGGTGTACTCAAATATGCTATAAAAGGCTTATTGGACAGTGTTAACACACTTAGCAACTACAGTTTTGAATGGATTTGGATTATGTTTGCCCACAGTATAATTATAGAAGCATAAGTTCATGAAAGGGTTGATTATTGTTGAAATCGGATCATTGTGTTGAGTAATCTGCCCTTTGTGTACTCAAATATGCTAGAAAAGGCTTTATTTCAGTATTGTTTATGCTCTCGAAGCTCTAAGAGTCTACAGATTAGAATAAATTTTGATAAAACTATATATTTCTTTGCCAGTGGGCGTATAATGTACCGCTTGCGGTGCTCTCGTTAATAGAATGATATCAGTTTGTGTGTCAAATTGTTTTGATCCTGATTAACCCTTTCCCTCATAGAAGCGCCTTTTAGCGCATTTAATTAGCTCACCTGAGCCAAAGGCTCAAGGTGAGCTATTGGGATGGCCCTGTGTCCGGCGTCCGTCGTCGTGCGTCGTGCGTATGTGCGTCGTCGTTAACAATTGCTTCAAATGACATCTCCTCCTATACCGCTTGACAGAATTCAACCAAACTTTACAGAAATGTTCCTTGGGTCAAGCTCTTTCAAATTTGTTCAAAGAATTAAAAACAATGCAGAACTCTGGTTGCCATGGCAACCAAAGTGAAAAAATAAGGAAATCTTAAAAAATCTTCTTGTCAAAAACTGGAAGGGCCAGAGCTTACATATTTGGCACATAGCATCATCTACAGGTCCTCTATCAAGTTTGTTCAAATTATGCCCCTGGGGTCAAAATTGGCCCCGCCCCGGGGGTCACAGATTTACATAGAGTTATATAGTGAAATTTTCAAACGTCTTCTTCTCTGAAACTAATATGGCCAGAGCATTGATATTCATCATGGTGACACTTCTAGATGTCCTTTACGTATTTTGTTCAAATGGTTCTGGTCGGTTGCATAACTAGGTCACAGGAGCTAAAAATAGATTTTTTTCATTGAAAACTTAAAAAATCTTCTTGTCTGAAACTACAAGGGCCAGAGCTTAGATATTTGGCACATACCATCGCCTACAGGTCCTCTATCTAGTTTGTTCAAATTATGCCCCTGGGGTCAAAATTGGCCCCACCCCGGGGGTCACAGTTTTACATGGAGTTATATAGTGAAATTTTCAAACGTCTTCTTCTCTGAAACTAATATGGCCAGAGCTTTGATATTTGGTATGGTGACACTTCTAGATGTCCTATACGAAAATTGTTCAAATGGTTCTGGTCGGTTGCATAACTAGGTCACAGGAGCTAAAAATAGATTTTTTTCATTGAAAACTTAAAAAATCTTCTTGTCTGAAACTACAAGGGCCAGAGCTTAGATATGTGGCACATACCATCGCCTACAGGTCCTCTATCTAGTTTGTTCAAATTATGCACCTGGGGTCAAAATTGGCCCCGCCCCGGGGGTCACAGTTTTACATAGAGTTATATAGTGAAATTTTCAAACGTCTTCTTCTCTGAAACTAATATGGCCAGAGCTTTGATATTTGGTATGGTGACACTTCTAGATGTCCTATACGAAAATTGTTCAAATGGTTCTGGTCGGTTGCATAACTAGGTCACAGGAGCTAAAAATAGAGATTTTTTCAATGAAAACTTAAAAAATCTTCTTTTCTGAAACTACAAAGGCCAGAGCTTAGATATTTGGCACATACCATCGCCTACAGGTCCTCTATCAAGTTTGTTCAAATTATGCACCTGGGGTCAAAATTGGCCCCGCCCCTGGGGTCACAGTTTTACATAGAGTTATATAGAGAAACTTTCAAACATCTTAATATGGCCAGAGCTTTTATATTCGGTATGGTGACACTTTTAAATATACTTTACATAATTTGTTCAAATGGTTCTGGTCTGTTGCATAACTAGGTCAGTCCTGGACCTAAATTATTATCGCCATTTTTTCAGCTATTTTCTCAGGTGAGCGAAATATGCCCCATGGGGCTCTTGTTTATTCTTCTCCTGAAGAAAAAAGTTCCAATTGATACAGTCATGAAAATGTACCAAAAGAAACATTTTCTAAATTCTAGTTGATGATATCTTAAAGCAGGCTGAAAGTAAAGCAAAATGTGCCTTAAGGCACATTCTGCTTTACTTTCAACCTGCTTTAAGTGTTCACCTGTCTTCGAAACTAGAAACAATCTATCGGATAAAGGGTTACAGCTAAAGGTACACCACATGTTTCCTAGCTGGATCCAAACTGTTTGCAAACACCATTGTATTAATGCATGTCAGGATTCAGGTCATTAACCCTTAGCGCGCCAAATAAATTGTCGTCTGCTATATTTCTAGTCTGCTTCAAGTTTCAAAGTGCTTCAAAGTTGCTCAAAATTGCTGAAAATGTTGTCCGAGTGTCAAACAGCTTGGATCCGGATGAGACGTCGAGTTACTCGGCGTCTCATCCCGATCCAAGCTGTTTGCATATGGAGCTATAGTCGTGAGTGGCAGGCTAAGGGTTAAACTCATTACCCCATATATATGCTCTTTCATGCCTTAGTACATTCCTCCACTGCAGAAAGTCATTCCTTTTCATATATTCATGAATGTGGCACAAAATATTTTATCCCTAGCAAATGATAGCTCAAGGAGCATTCTGCTATACTTTCAACCTGTTTTTAGCAACCATCTGTCTTCAATACTGAACACTAGCTATGGGGAAAAGGGTTAAACAGCCTTTGAATATTGGAAACTGCATGTAGTGCTAAAGTTTAAAAGTTTAAACTTTCTTTCTTTTACATCGATTACGAAACAGGCTACATTAACTTATACAAATCACTCTCAATGGCTCGAATGGTGGCATATTTGACCATTTCTGTGGGAGGAAACCGGAGTGCCCAGAAAAAAACCCACGTGTTCGGACAGGTGATCAATGTACCCTCTCACATACTGCCCTGACCCGGGATAGGGGATCCAACTCATGACTACATAGGTGAGAAGCGGGTGCGCTGCCACTACGCTATCCAAAATGTAGTATTAAGACCTTCATTGATATGATACTGCAGAGTTCCATAACACAAATAAAGGTAATAGGCTTGATCAGGATCAAAACCTTCTGTTTTCAGGATTGCACTTTTTCAAATTGATAGAAAATGGTAGTTCATTTCAACTGTCAGTTAAAGTCAAGAAATGTAGACAACATTCTGTGCTATCGAAGTCAGTTATCATTGATCAATGTTTAAGATGTCTTCTTATTTCATGTTTTTTATTAAAAAAAAAGATTACAAGCTCTCAACCATCTTTTATGAAAATTGGTTTAAGCTGGAAAAGGAGAAATTGTGTGAACAATATTGAATTGATATTCATGAAAACCACTGATAAAGAAACACTGTATAATTATGAATACAATGCTAATATTGATATTAAAATTAACCTTTTACGATGCTGACTTTTGGCTGACTAATCCATTTTCTTAACAATGACCAGTTTACATTGATGTTTGACGGGTTTGTCCCAAAAAGTTTAAAACCATGGCAAACAGTGCAGTTGTAACCCTGATAAGAGGGTTCCTTTAGGAGCCCTCTGATCCAGGTCTACACTATGTGCATATGGTGGATATACTTATGGTATTGTTTCCCGCACAGTGAGGGTTAAAAGTATAACCAAAATGACCTATTCAATTTTGAGTCTCGCATCTAACCCTACTGCCACATATATAAATAATTCAATGTTACATATTATATACATACTCTCTAGTCTGTGTTGATTGAAGAATCATATAAATACTTGGTAACTCTCTTGCTTGCTTAATGTTGGACACAAGTAATACTTGTAGAGAAAGCATTTGTTCTGCATTATGCAGACACCTGCCTTAAATGCTGAGCAAATATAATTGAAAAATTCTGTTTAAATGGTTGCTCAACACAGACTGTATTGTATGTTCAATTCATCTCCTGACCGATTTGATTTAGAGCCAGACAGGCCTTTGTGTCAAATTCTTTGTTGTAGCTAGCAGGTAATTGTTATACTATATAACGGTGCTACACTCAAACCTTGCTTAATCAGCACTCAAAGTAAATTATATTGCTAATCTTTAGACAGGTGGCAGCTTAATGCAGGGCAAAAGTAATGCAGAAAATTTCCTTTTGGAGCTTTCTGCATTACCTTTGTCCTGCATTATTCAAGCGCTCACCTGCCTTTAAATCTTAATTCTTTTTTACGATGGGTCACTCAGGAGAGATTGTACTGTTCATGTATACATAGACTTTCTGCGATATTTAAAGTTTTGAAGTGGTTTATTCTAGGTTTCCTTTTGAATTTTGTGAAAGCTGGACTAACCCTTGAGTATATAATATGGACAGAATCATTACTGACACACTCATAATAGGCCATTTTAGAGTTGGTAAATAGCAGTGTTTACACTTCAAAGAGACCATATTGTAGATTTAATTGGGAGTTTCACCTTAAATATGCTAGGTCAGCTTATTGAAGATATATAGATATATTCATCTACTAAAAAGAACTGATAATTAAGAAATAATAAATTCATACCAGTGTTTTATCGAGTTGAGATGCGTAGTAATTTAATCACGAGGCCTTTAGGGGTTTAATTACAAGCATCTCAACGACTACCCATGTTCGATTGCTAGATAAAATACTGGTATTAATTTCTTATTTAAATTCTAACACATAATTTAATCATAATCAGCACCGAAGCAACGGCACTATATTTTTTAACGTACATATTTTCGAAGCCATATGACGTCACGTTAGAACGTTACAGCGCGTGAGTGTTTTATTGAGAATTCAAACACCGAGACGGTCCGTTTTTGTTTTTATATCGTGGCGTGCACGAAGTGTGTTAGAATTGCCTTTTAAAGTTAGAGACAGTACATCAGTATACTTTTCTCTCTAACAGCCACCAGCCTCCACTGAATGCTTACCATACCTTAACTGTTCTCACAGCTTGATACTGGTTCACTTGCTCTCACGGCTAGACACAGTTAAACTTGTTCTAGCAGTAAGACACACTTAGACCTGCACTCACAGCTAGACAGAGTAAAACTTGCTCTCACAGCTAGACACAGTTTAACTTGTTCTCGTAGTAAGACACACTTAGACCTGCACTCTCAGCTAGACAGAGTAAAACTTGCTCTCACAGCTAGACACAGTTAAACTTGTTCTAGCAGTAAGACACACTTAGACCTGCACTCACAGCTAGACAGAGTAAAACTTGCTCTCACAGCTAGACACAGTTTAACTTGTTCTCGCAGTAAGACACACTTAGACCTGCACTCTCAGCTAGACAGAGTAAAACTTGCTCTCACAACTAGACACAGTTAAACTTGTTCTAGCAGTAAGACACACTTAGACCTGCACTCACAGCTAGACAGAGTAAAACTTGCTCTCACAGCTAGACACAGTTTAACTTGTTCTCGTAGTAAGACACACTTAGACCTGCACTCACAGCTAGACAGAGTAAAACTTGCTCTCACAGCTAGACACAGTTAAACTTGTTCTAGCAGTAAGACACACTTAGACCTGCACTCACAGCTAGACAGAGTAAAACTTGCTCTCCCAGCTAGACACAGTTTAACTTGTTCTCGTAGTAAGACACACTTAGACCTGCACTCACAGCTAGACAGAGTAAAACTTGCTCTCACAGCTAGACACAGTTTAACTTGTTCTAGCAGTAAGACACACTTAAACCTGCACTCTCAGCTAGACAGAGTAAAACTTGCTCTCACAGCTAGACATAGTTAAACTTGTTCTCGTAGTAATTTTTCAGACACACTTAGACCTGCACTCAAAGCTAAACAGAGTAAAACTTGCTCTCACAGCTAGACACAGTTAAACTTGTTCTCGCAGTAAGACACAGTTAGACCTGCACTCACAATTAGACAGAGTAAAACTTGCTCTCACAGCTAGACACAGTTAAACTTGTTCTAGCAGTAAGACACACTTAGACCTGCACTCACAATTAGACTGAGTAAAACTTGCCCTCACAGCTCGACACAGTTAAACTTGTTCTCGCAGTAAGACACAGTTAGACCTGCACTCACAATTAGACAGAGTAAAACTTGCTCTCACAGCTAGACACAGTTTAACTTGTTCTCGTAGTAAGACACACTTAGACCTGCACTCATATCTAGACAGAGTAAAACTTGCTCTCACACAGATGGACACAGTGAAAGTTGTTCTCAAAGTTATTGTCAGACTCACTGCTAGACTCAGTTAAACTTGCCCTCACAGCTTGACACAATTAAACTTGTTCTCATAGTGAAAAGCAATTATAGTCAGACTCACTGCTAGACTCATTTAAACTTTCGCAGCAAGACACAGTTAACTTACTCTCACAGCTAGAAACAGTTAAACTCCCACCCATAGCTAGACACAGTTAACTTGTTCTCAGAGCTAGACACAGTTGAACTCCCACCCATAGCTAGACACAGTTAACTTGTTCTCAGAGCTAGACATAGTTGAACTCCCACCCATAGCTAGACACAGCTAACTTAATTACTCTCACAGCTAGAAACAGTTAAACTCGCACCCATAACTAGACACAATTAACTTGTTCCCACAGCTAGAAACAGTTAAACT
The DNA here is from genome assembly GCA_922989275.2 of Gari tellinella. Classification (NCBI taxonomy): domain Eukaryota; kingdom Metazoa; phylum Mollusca; class Bivalvia; order Cardiida; family Psammobiidae; genus Gari; species Gari tellinella. The sequence goes on from OV277856.1 coordinate 48,307,171, forward strand.
CACACTCAAAGATAGACAGTAAACTTGCTCTCACAGCTAGACACAGTTGAACTGGCACCCATAGCTAGACACAGTTAACTTGTTCTCACAGCTAGACACAGTTAAAACTCGCACCCTTAGCTAGACACAGTTAACTTGTTCTCACAGCTAGACACAGTTAAAACTCCCACCCATAGCTAGAGACACAATTAACTTTTTCCCACAGCTAGAAACAGTTAAACTCACACTCAAAGATAGACAGTAATTTTGCTCTCACAGCTAGACACAGTTGAACTCGATCTCACCCATAGCTAGACACAGTTAACTTGTTCTCACAGCTAGACACAGTTAAAACTCCACAGTTAATTTGTTCTCACAGCTAGAAACAGTTAAACTCGCACCCACAGCTAGACACAGTTAACTTACACTCACAGCTAGAAACAGTTAAACTCCCACCCATAGCTAGACACAGTTGACTTACTCTCACAGCTAGAAACAGTTCAACTCACACCCATAGCTAGACACAGTTAACTTACACTCACAGCTAGAAACAGTTCAACTTGTTCCCACAGCTAGATACAGTTAAACTTGCACTCAAAGACAGACAGTTAAACTTGCTCTCACAGCTAGACACAGTTGAATTCCCACCCCTAGCTAGACACAGTTAACTTGTTCCCACAGCTAGACACACTTAAACTTGCTCTCACAGCTAGATACAGTTGAACTCCCACCCATAGCTAGACACAGTTAAACTTGCTCTCACAGCTAGACACAGTTGAACTCCAACCCATAGCTAGACACAGTTAACTTGTTCCCACAGCTAGACACAGTTAAACTCACATTCAAAGACAGACAGTTAAACTTGCTCTCACAGCTAGACATAGTTGAACTCCCTACCATAGCTAGACATAGTTAACTTGTTCTCACAGCTAGACACAGTTAAAACTCGCACTCAAATATAGACACAGTTGAACTTGCACTAACAGCTAGACACAGTTAATCTCACACGCACAGCTAGACACAGTTTAACTCACAGCTATACACAGTTTTAGTTGCTCTCACAGCTAGACATAGTTTAACTTTCACTCACAGCTGGACAAAGTTAAACAATCACTGACAACTTGCACTCACAGCTGTTTTGAAGAAACAATGAGCTATTTTCATTACTCCGGCATCTGCATTGTCATTGCGGTCCAAAATCTTAACGTTGGCCATAACTTTATAACTACATGTGATACAGACTTTATATTTGGTATGTGTACTCACCTCAAGAAACTAATGAGCCCAATACAACTTGGATCATGTCCAACAAAGGTTAAGGTCATTTAGAGGTAAAATATGGTGATTTCAACATTTGTCATAACTCTTGAACTGCATGTGATAGAGACTTAAGAAGCTCTTAATTGAGTGCAAGTTTAGTCATGCCAACAAAGGTCAAGATCATTTAGAGGGCAAATAGGGTTAATTTAACGTTGGCCATATCTCTGAAACATGCGATAGAGACTTCATAGTTGGCATGTGTGCTCAATGCAAGAGGCTCTCAAGCTCAGTACAAATTAGGTCATGTTAGACAAAGTTCAATGTCATTTAGAGCCCCACAGCAGACAAAAAAACAAAAATCAAGACAGATGAAAGCAATAAGACTATCTTACTGTTCCTTCTGAATCTTTATTAGGATAACAAAACAGACAAGCATTTGGCACCTCCATGCTGTGCTCTTGTTGAAGACAGATGACCACTTAAACCAGGTTGAATATAAAGCAGAATGTACCGTAAGGTGCATTCTGCTTTATTTTAAGACTGCTTTAAGCTACCATGACATTGTGCTAGGATATAGAAAATATTTGTTACGATGCATATTCATGTGACTGCACATGTATAAAGTGGAACTATTTTCTTCAAATTGAGGATTAAATTAAAGTTTTTAAAAAGTGTATCTATGGAGTTACGGGTAAATAGAAGTTTTGACTTTTTAGCATAAATGTAGCTTCTTTTAGTTGTACGAGAATTAATCCCTTGCAGGAGCTTTTGACTTGCTTTAGCCCATTGACCCTTAGCGAAATGTGTACTTGTCATTACAACAGTGTTCCTGTGTAGAGTACAATTGTCATATATAAATAGTATAGACCCTGATCATAGTAGAACCAGAGCCATCTGATCAGGGTTCACACTGTGTGCCTGATTGCAATAAATTGTACAAATCCCTAAGTCAAAGAGGAACTAGACTGAAGTTGTATTGTCCATTTAAAGTTTAAGGGGTGATTGAGTTAACCTATTACCCCAGAAATAAGCTTTTATACAACTTTAATTAATTCCTCCACGGAAGGAAATAGTTCCATTTTATACAGTCAGGAATATGTAGCTAAAGAAATATTTTCTATATTCTATCAGATGATAGCTTAAAACAGGCTGAAAGTAAAGCAGAATGCACCCTAACACATATTCCGCTTTACTTTCAACCTGCTTTAAGTAGTCACCTGTTTTCAAAACTAGACACATGCTATGGGGTTATGGGTTAAGCAACCACCTATCTTAAACACAGTGACACACTGGTGAAACAGCTATTTTGAAAAGGGTTTAAGTAGATCACATTAAGATCAGTCACAGGTTAAAAGTCACATTGTCTGAATACATTGCTCATTGACTTGTGTCCTATCGTAGGCATTAGATATCCAATCCAATCCAAGTGTGAAATATCGAGCTAGTCAATACCTTGTTAATCTTTATGGGCCCTTCTTGTCTTGTTAATATTTTGATAAATATGTCGGGCTTACTCAACCAGTATTGACACAATGAGACAATAATCTTTCATATACACTTGTGATGTAGATTATCGAAGCGCTTTGCGTAAATCTTTTTCTTTTGATTTGGTGTCAATATTGAAAATCAATTTGAAATTTGGAAGACTGTTTAAACATAGTCTTCACCTCCTAACATGCTAGCGGATAAGAGGGCTTCAGATAAGAGGGAGTAAACTGAACGAATCCAACATTTTCTCACTTATTTCAGCACCAAATCCTATAGTGTACTACTCATTAGAACCATCTCAAAGAGACGATTCTAATGAGTAGTAACACCATATGGTTTTAGGCAGAAATAAAATGTTAACTTTTTCAGATCCCCTGCCTTTTCTGGAGCTCTGGTCTAAGAGATACTATGATCAGCTGTCATCATTAACCCATTACCCTGTTTCTAGTTTTGAAGGCATGCAAGTGACCACTTGAAGCACTGGTTGAAAGTTAAGCAGAATGTGCTTTAACCCTTTACCTAATACAGTAAACCTCACTTATAACGAATTCGGTTATAACGTACACTCGGTTATAAGGAACAGTTTTAAAATCCCCGAATCTTACACTTCTTTGGTCTATATAAAATAATAGGGTTATAGCGTTCTCGGTTATAACGAAAACTCGGCTATAGCGTACACCATTTTCCGGTCCCGATTCATCAAATTTCATTAAAATATCATCGGTTATAGCGTACCGTCGATTTCGAGTGTTTCAACTGTATGTCGCCGGGTAATTATCCATCAATAATTACCTCACAGGTAAAATGTTTGTCAGCGATCGTCTTCATGCTCTGTGTGTAGGTGTGAGCGATATCAACAGATAATTATTATGTTGGAATGACATAAGCAGTTTGAATCCTGACCGCACACCGCATTGCGCAGCGACTGGTCTGGATCCAAACTGTTAACAAAGTCAACATGAAGCGATAAACGGATTGAATAAGTCTACAAATGATCTGTGTGTTTGTTCCTGCAAGAAAAGTGGTTGATTGATTGGTTTAAAATATTGTTTTGTCAAGAGTAATACATGTATTAGTTATTTGTTGCCCCGTAATGCGGAAATGTTAGAGCCTCGTTTTCGGTATCTCAGTCACCTGCAAGTTAGGGTTCTTCCGAAAGTGAATGAATTTTTAACCTGACATGAAACTGAGTCATGGATGCAAATGGCAACCAGCCGTCAAAGTGTTGTCCGATAAACAATGAAAATAAGACTACCTCCGCACCAGCTGTCATGTTGAAGGTAAACAAACTTGCAAAATTACTTAAATATTATTTCGTTAAAACATAAATATTCTTGTTTGCCAAATTTATAATGTTTAATTTAAACACATAGGTTTACACATGTACACAAGTACATGTCTGAGGTTTACACATGTACACAAGTACATGTCTGGTGTTTGTTATAAGTACGATCAGTTCCTTATACTAACCACGCCTGTAGCATACTAGTTCGCTATACGGTTATAACAAACTTCAGCTATAGCGAACACTTTTTAGCTCTCCTTAAGAGCTAGCTCAGGGTGAGCTATTGCAATCCTTGAACGTCCTGCGTCCGTCGTGCGTCGTCAACAATTTTAGTGTTTACACTCTAGAGGCCACAATAATAATCCAATCTTTCTCAAACTTTCTCAGATGGTATATGGCCATAAGAGTTGGGATGAGTTCGATTATGGTTGTAATCAGACAAATAGATCAAGAGTTATCTACCTTTGAATTGCTGAAAATGCCATATTTGACAGTGTTTACACTCTAGAGGCCACAATATTGATCCAATCTTTCTCAAACTTTCTCAGATGGTATATTGCCATAAGAGTTCGGATGAGTTCGATTATGGTTGAAATCGGACAAATAGATCAAGAGTTATCTACCTTTGAACTGCTGAAAATGCCATAATAAGGTTGTTTACACTCTAGAGGCCACACTTTTTAGCTCACCTGAGCACAAAGTGCTCAAGGTGAGCTTTTGTGGTCAGTCAATGTCCGGCGTCCGTCGTCGTGCGTTGTGCGTTGTGCGTCGTGCGTTGTGCGTCGTGCGTCAACAATTTCTTCAAACATCTTCTTCTCCAAAACCACTTGCTTGATTGCAACCAAACTTCACAGGAATGTTCCTTGGGTCAAGTTCTTTCAAAGTCGTTCAAAGAATTTGAAACCATGCAGAACTCTGGTTGCTATGGCAACCAAAGTGAAAAAATTAGGAAATCTTAAAAAATCTTCTTGTCACAAACCACAAGAGCCAGAGCTTAGATATTTGGCACATGTCATTACCTATAGGTCCTCTATCAAAGTTGTTCAAATTTTGCGCCTGGGGTCAAAATTGGCCCCGCCCCGGGGGTCAATGTTTTACATAGAGTTATATAGTGAAATGTTCAAACATCTTTTTCTCTGAAACCAATATGTCCAGAGCTTTGATATTTAGCATGGTATTACTTCTAGAGGTATTTGACTTATATTGTTGAATTGGTTCCGGTCCGTTGCATATCTGGGTCACCGAAGCTAAAAATAGATTTTTTTCCCATGAGAACTTAAAAAATCTTCTTGTCTGAAACCATAGTACACTGAGCTTAGATATTTTGCACATAGCATCGTCAACAGATCCTCTATCAAAGTTGTTCAAATTTTTGTCCCTGGGGTCAAAATTGGCCCCGCCCCGGGGATCACAGTTTTACATAGAGTTATATGGTGAAATGTTCAAACATCTTTTTCTCTGGAACCAATATGACCAGAGCTTTGATATTTGGCATGATGTAACTTTTAGAGGTCCTTCACATATATGGATGAATCGGTTCTGGTCTGTTGCATATCTGGGTCACCGGATCTAAAAATAGATTTTTTCAATGAAAACTTCAAAAATCTTCTTGTCTGAAACCATAGTACACTGAGTTTAGATATTTTGCACATATCATAGTTTTACAGGTCCTCTATCTTAGTTGTTCAAATTTTGCCCCTGGGGTCAAAATTGGCCCCGCCCTGGGGGTCACCTTTTACAAATCTTCTTTTCTGAAATCATGTGACCCATCCTAGTGTCACCATTGTCAGGTGAGCGATCAAGGGCCATTCTGGCCCTCTTGTTATCCAATCTATCTCAAACTATCTCAGATTGTATATTACTATAAGAAATCAAATGAGTTTGATTATTGTTGAAATCAGACTAATAGTAGGTCGAGAATGATCTACCTTTGAATTGCTGAAAATGCCATATTTAAGGGTGTTTACACTCTAGAGGCCACACATTTTATCCAATCTTTTTCAAACTTGCTCAGATTGTCTATTACCATAATACTTCAGATGAGTTTGATTATGGTTGTAATCGGATCAATAGGTCAAGAGTTATCTACCTTTGAAGTGCTGAAAATGCCATATTTTACAGTGTTTATACTCTTGCAACTAGTTTTGAATGGATTTTGATTATACTTGCACACAAAGTATATAGCTATAGGTTATCCAAGGAGTGCAATTATTGTTGAAATCTAATAATTGTGACAATAGTTATCTGCCCTTGATATACTTTGAAATGCTAGAAAAGGCTTCATTTCAGTATTGTTTAGGCTCTAGTTATATGCCCTTGATGTACTCTACTATACTAGAATTATGAGGTTGTATTCCAAAATTGTTTACATGCTATACTACAAATTTGAAAAGATTTAGATGAAAACAGGTGAAACAGAAAGGTAAAGCTATCAGGCTTCAGTACAACAGGTGAGCGATATCAGGGCCTTCAGGCCCTCTTGTTTGAGGTCCCGAGGTGTTTGTTATAAGCGAGGTTTACTGTAGATACTCTAATAGTTCCAATTATACAGTCATGAATATCCATCATAAGAAATATTTTCTATATCCTAGTAGATGGTAGCTTAAAGCAGGCTGAAAGTAAAGCAGAATGTGCCTAAAGGCTTTACTTTGAGCCTGCTTTAAGCTACCATCTGCTAGGATATGGAAAACATTTCGAAAGCAGCATATCAATGACTGTATAAACTAGAACAATTTTCTTGCTTGGATGAATAAATTAAAGGTGTAAAAAAGTGTATTTAGGGGAAATGGGTTAAGGCTCATCCTGCTTTACTTTCAACCTGCTTTAAGTAGTCACCTGTCTTGATAACTAGGATCCAGCTATGGAATAGAGGGTTAAGGTGCATTCTGCTTTGTTTTCAGCCTGCTTTAAGCTACCATCTGCTAGGATAAAGAACATATTTCCTGTGATAATGTGAGACTGTATAAATTGGAACTATTCTTTTCAACCGAGGATTTTAAAATCAAAGGCAAAAAAGGTGTATTTATGTGGAAATGGGTTAACTCTTAGCCTGCCACTCACGACTATAGCTGCATATGCAAACAGCTTTGATACGGATGAGACGCCGAGTAACTCGGCGTCTCATCCGGATCCAAGCTGTTTGACACTCGGACAACATTTTCAGCAATTTTGAGCAACTTTGAAGCACTTTAAAACTTGAAGCAGACGAGAAATATAGCAGACGACAATTTATTTGGCGGGCTAAGGGTTAAAAATACAAAATGTACTATTTTCTGTTGTGATGATTAAGAAGTGAAACTTTAAGTGTTAGTTTTACTCATAGATGCTCACTATTACAGCAAGTGGCATTGGTATCACTCAGAATAGTAATACTATTAAACCTCAGAGTAAAGAACTGCAGATTGCTGGTTTACAGGCTGAAAATATTGAACAATAGACTTAGTACAATAAAATCTCTGTATTACGACCTCTAAATTATCTTAATCATAAGGTGTATATGACAGGTGATTGCTAAAAGCAAGGTGACAGTAAAACAGAAAGCTCCTTTAGGAGCTTTCTGTTTTACTGTCACCTTGCTTTCAGCTGTCACCTGTATTTTGTTTAATAATTAGCCTTTGTTTTAGTGGTTGTAATAGAGAGGTTTTACTGTATGTGGTCTCTGACTTGGTTTCTTAGAGATTCCAAGAATCATGCATGGTGTAATGTCAAACTCATAGTATACAGCCACTGGCTCTAGAACAATAAAATATTGCATTGTAGCCTACCCCCATAATTAACTAAGCTAATGTTCATCAACTATACAATTATACATATAATAGTATATAGTATTTTAGTGTTCTGGCACCAGTGTTAGCTATATGCAGCCATTATATTAACTGAGAGGAGATAATTGAAGTCATTAAAACTGGTGTTTGCTGCAGCATAGTTAAATGTAGGAATCTCTCATATGAACTTTCTACATTACTTTTGACCTGCATAATGAAACTATACCTGTCTTTAGAGGCCCACGTGGAAGATTGGGCTTGCCTAAATGGGTAGCCTTAGTAAATAAATTTGTTGTTATTATTATTATTATTATTATTTTATTCATGCTTCTTGTTTTAATGGCTGCTCCACTCTTAAGATTGATTGTAATAAACGCAGAGCCTATCCTTTGGGACAAGCTATTATACTCCCTGTATCAATACATAATGACAATCTAAATGGTCCTTTTAGAATCTTGACAGGGGAAAACAAAGGCCCAGCCTCTCTATTGGTAACAACTGTAAAAAGATAATATTTGTTAAGTAGCCCAGTCAATATTGATGTGTATTGGATGGGCGTCTCCCGCTGGGCTATTGTATATCCAATTAATTCTCCGGGCTTGGTCAATAAACCTACCGGCCATGCACTGAACTGTCACCTTTCCGGAGTGAACATTAAATTGTGATCTTTAAAGACAAGTATTTGCTTAATGCAGGACAAAAGTAATGCAGAAAGCTTCTGCATTACTTTTGTCCTGCATTAAGAATTCACCTGGTAATAGGGATACGATCATACCCATATATTATTTTGAATGGTTGTTAATCGTAGGTGTGATGGGAGTAAAAGAATACCTCCCAGACAGGTTTTTACTTATTCATGGAGATGTATCAGTTTTCTGATATGCCTATGGAAGCTCCTTTTGTATGTACACAAACATTGTCGTTAGGGCTAATTTATCATTTACAGCATCCTGATTGGTACTAAATGGTACTGAATCTACTGATCAAAAAGGCTGTGTGCAGAGCTCCAGATAAGAGGGAGTAAACTGAACAAATCCAACATTTTCTCACCCATTTTAGCACCAAATCCTATGGTGTTACTACTCATTGGAATCGTCTATTTGAGACGATTCTAATGAGTAGTGAAACCATAGGGTTTAAAGGAGAAATAAAGATTTTATTTTTTGAAATACTTCCCTTATCTGGAGTCCTGTATTTGGAAATGGTGGTCTGAATTTATTGAAATTATTTACTACGGTCCTACCTAGTAAACCATACTTTTTATAAATGAAGAATTTGAGAGTTAACAATTTTAAGTTGTCTCTTGATAATCGCTTTTATTGATGACCTTTGCAAACAGTTATTTCTCACATAACTGCCCTTGTTTTCTATAGCGAACAAGGATGACGAATATCCTTATCTCCAACATGTGTGAGATCAATTTGATGACGTCACTATAACGTCACTATAACGAACCGGGGTTCCAAAAAAAGCCTATTGCTTTGAAAAATAACTTAAATCGTTGGTTATGTGAGAAAAAGAATCTGTCACTCGTCGATGTTTAAGACAAGTTGATCTCAAACTCGTCTAGAATAGAAAAGTTATTAAGCTCACCAAGGCTCGCTTAATAACATTTTGATTCTAGACTCGTTTGAGATCAGCCTGTCTTAAACATCGACTCATGACAGATCCTATATGATCCAGATGAGATGCAGAATAGCTATTTAAACTCAGAGTTTACTTGAATGGCAGGAAAGTCAGTTTCAGGTTTATAGAAGACTGATTTTTTTTCAACAAAGGCAACTTGTTTTAGGAGTGAGCTATAGTTTTGAAAGAGAAAACTTGTTCAGCGAGAGATTGGTTAAAGTTATTCTGACCTAGATGGACTGCGTGTCAAGCTGTAATCCAGTGGAGATTTTTGACAACTTTAATTACAGTTTTCTAGGTGCAGCTGTGCAGTGCAACAACCAAATAATATCTTTTTAAATCTTCTTAGCTTGATGCTTGTTTTAAAGAAAGGTGACCTCGGAACCCATTAGCCCATAGCCTGTTTCTAGTTTTGGTGACCACTTAAGTTAAAGCAGGTAGAAGGTGCACATTCTGCTTTACTCTCAGCCTGATCTGCTAGGATATAAGAAATATTTGTTCTGTTGCATATTTGTTCTAGTAGTCCAGTGGTTATGTTGGACTATGGTACCAGGGGTCGTGAGTTTGATCTCCCGCCAGACCAGTGGTCTGACTAGGGGATTTTTCAGAATCCCCGATGATGTACAAGAATGTTCTAGAGCAAATTATGTACCACAAATTACTCTCCACCCAGGGTTAAAATGAGTACCCGATGATCTACAAGAATGTTCTAGAGCAAAATATGTACCACAAATGACTCTCCACCCAGGGTTAAAATGAGTACCTGTGAAGGGTCTGAGCCCATTACATTGAGTTTGAAGATGGGTGTGAGGGTGAAACTCTCCTCAAAACGACTTTAACATAAATGACTTGAGTTGTTTTGTTATAATTATAGAAAAACAATAATTTCAAATCCTTTTCCATTTTTTTCGGGGGGTTCACCGCCCGGGTGGCACCATATTTTAGCAGTGCTCAATATTGTAGGCAAGATGGCTCAATGATCAGGAGAGTGAAGGTACAGTTGGCTGAGCAGTCATTGGGACTGAAAGTAGACTATAACTTGGTACTTTACGTTTTTTTTTATTATATATGTTTGTTAGTATTGTTACTGTACAAAATGGAACTATAATTATGACATAATAACATATCAAATCAAATCCTGTAGAATCTTTCTACTTTACTTTCAGCCTTATTTTAGCGTTGTAAAAATGACTCTTTATCTGGACATGGTAGATCATGAAAAGGTATTTTTTATGAAAAATAGGTAAACAGGTCTCCAGATAAGGGGAGTATTTCAAAGTTTAAAATCTTTATTTCTGCAAATAACTCTATGATGTTACTACTCATTACTACATTAAATTAACTGGAACCCTGAGTAAATGAGTACACCACCTGTATGGGAGTCAAGAGTTGATCTTTAAATTTCATTTTAATCTTGAATGTAACATGCAAAGGGACTTATTGAGAGAGAGCTTTACATAGGAACAAGACCCTGATTTCCAACCAGTGTGATTCCAACTATATAAGTCAGACAGTTAGACTGTTTAATTTATGTTTATGAGATTGACATAAGTCACAATTTATTAGAGCTTATGAAAAGTTTAATAATGTACATTTTACACATACAATAGAATCATATACTAGAGATTAATACATTAATCTGTCTCTTATCGATCACAAATTCTTTGACATAATCTATTAAATAGCTTTGATCCAGATCAGCTGCCAAATAACTCAGTATCAGGTCAGGATCCAATGGTCAATTTTGTTTATTTTTTTCTTAAAAAAAAAGACATTAAAGCAAACTGTGCAAATGGCAGTTTTAAAGCAATCTCTTAGACAGAAAGATAAGGGTTAACCCCTTTACTGCCATGACATCATGATAGACTGCTTTAACCCATTACCCCTTAAATATGCCTTTACGCCTTGAATTTGTATATCCACTCAAGAAAATAGTTCCACTTATAATACAGTCATGAATATTCACCATAAGAAATATTTTACATATCGTAGCAGATAGTAGCTTAAATCAGGCTGAAAGTAAAGCAGAATGTGCCTTAAGGCGCATTCTTCTCTACTTTCAACTTGCTTTAAGTGGTCACCTGTCTCCAAAACTTGAAACAGGCTATGGGGTAATAGGTTAAGGAATTGTCGTCTGCTTGGATATTTCTCAAAGATAAATTGACTGAAGTATGTTAATATCTTATTGAGTTTTGAAACAGTCTGGATCCTGATCAAACATTCACAGTAACTTGTCATGGAAACTCAGCATCTGATCAGGGTGGAAAGCTGTTCACAAATACTTCCATTGTACTCTGTTACCAGGGGATTATAGGCACTATAGGCAGTGAAGGGGTTAACTGAGTTTATATAGTCATGAGCATGTACTGTAAGAATTTTTTTCTTAAATCTAGCAGATGGTAGGTTAAAGCAGGCTGAAAGGCACATTCTGCTTTACTTTCAACCTCCTTTTATTCACTCAGGTCACCAAGTGTCTTAAAAACTGGAAACAGGTTATGGGGTAAAGGGTTAAGCATTAATATTTATTCAGTGCCCAAAAGTGTATAACCCTTTAACCCTTTCCCCAATAGAAGCACCTTTTAGCGGATATGATTTATTCATCCGCTGAAGAAAATAGTTCCAATTTAATCAGTAATGAATATGTATTATAGGGAATATTTTCTATATTGTAGCACATGATAGCTTAAAGCAGGCTGAAAGTAAAGCAGAATGCGCCCTAAGGCGCATTCTGCTTTACTTTCAACCTGCTTTAAGTAGTCACTTATCTTAAGTACTAGAAATAGGCTATCAGGTAAAGGGTTAAATACTGAAAACTTGAGTTTACATATATTTTTACAAGCAGTGTATAGTGGTGGAAGTCTGCACTGTTCGCTTTACTTTATATCATTACAAATGATATCCTTAAAAGTCTACATAAACAAAAGTGGAATAGCTTGTAATGAAAAAGTCAGTATAAGAATGGTTAAACTTAAGTTGAAGGAGTGTCTTATGTGTGTCTTTTATGCACATGCAGCAGTGGGGTAGGATTGTAAGCAGATTAACTCTTTGCATGCTGGGTAATTTACTAATTTTTTCATCTGCAACAATTGTCCTCTGCTGCTTTTCTAAAACTAGAATTTTCTAAACTTCTTTTCAAAACAGAGTGAGAGTGTGAAGCAGTTTAGACCGTGATGATATGCTGTGTTACACGGCGTCTCATCAGGATCCAAACTGTTTGCAAAGGTAATCATGATTTCACTGCTACCATGCTAAGAGTTGACTCTTTTTACTGCTGCAGTATGGTATGCTTCAAAACTGTTGTCTGCTTTTCATCTCAAAGTTTAATTTGTAGACATTTTAGCAAAGAAACATTGACACATGCTAAAATCAGTTTGGAGCCTGATATGACACTGCAAAATGCAGAATTTAATCAGGATTCAAACTGTTTTCAAGTGTTAGCTGTGTCATGCTCGGCACTCTAAGAGTTAATGCAGATTAACCCATTGATCACTGATAAAAATATGACGGCTGCTGAAAATTCTATTACAGTTAGAACTCCAATATTACGACCACTGGAAAGAGGTCTAATTGATGGTAGTAAATGTAGGTGACAGTTTAAAGCAAGATGAAAGTAAAGCAGAAAGCTCCTTCAGGAGATTTCTGCTTTACTTCCATCTTGCTTTAAGCAACCATCTGCTTAAACATTCCAAAATTAATATCATTTAGTGGTTGTAATAGAAGGGTTCTACTGTACCTGTATAAGTATTTAAAAAAAAGATCTCTTAGAGAAATTACTAATTTTCTGTTTGTATTAAGTGCTAAGTTATGGTTTTGGTATTAATATACTAAATTTGGTCATATTTAGCAGCCAGGTTAAAGATTGAGTTCTGGCGCCTCCATGTACTGAGTTAATCCTCTAACAACTAAATCTTATAGTGCTGAATTTTGAAATGGACTCAAATATTTTCTGATAAATGACTAGTTAATATTGACTCTAAATTAGGGGTCTTGTCTTGAAAATATTTAAAAATGATGACAAATCATGCAGACCCTGATGAGAGGGTTTGTAGAGGAGCCCTCTGATTCTGGATAATACACTGTTTGCAAATGATGGGTATACAGTAAAACCTCTCTGTTATCACCACTCAATTGTGTGAATAACTGTGTGTTTAACCCTTAGCCTGCCACTCACGACTATAGCTCCATATGCAAACAGCTTGGATCCGGATGAGACGCCGAGTAACTTGGCGTCTCATCCTGATCCAAGCTGTTTGACACTCGGACTACATTTTCAGCAATTTTGAGCAACTTTGAAGCACTTTGAAACTTGAAGCAGACGAGTAATATAGCAGACGACAATTTATTTGGCGGGCTAAGGGTTAAGGCAGATGACTGCTTAAAGCAAGGTGACAGTAAAGCAGAAAGTTCTTTTAGGAGCTTTCTGTTTTACTGTCTCCTTGCTGTAATCTGTCACTTGACTTTTATACAATCAATGAGCCTTCTTTTTAGTACAGTGCTTCTTCCCTACAACGGCCCTCCCAACAAAGATTCCCTGTTTACAGCAACCCTTGCCGCAATTCCCTAAACGGGAAAATTATGTCTAACCCTTGTACTGCTGCAAGATCGTCTGCTTAAAATTGTCATCTGCTGTTTTTCTCAAAGTTACATACAAGTGGAGATTTTGATGGAATAAATATAATGATGAGTGACAAATAGCTTGAATCCAGATCAGATATTGCGTAACACAGTGTCTGATCTGGATTCAAGCTGTTTGCAAATGTAAGCCAAGTCTTAATTTGTCCTCTCTTAGTATAATAACGACTCCCTCCGAACAACACACACAATCTGTGTTTCCTACTGAGTGTCGTTGTAGAGAGGGTTTCAACACTTTAAGTATTAAGTCATATTAGTATATATTAACCCTTTAGTGCTGAAGGTTTGATATATAGACTATATATTCCACTTAAAAAAGAAAAAGAAAAAAGTTTAATGTTGATTTTTAGGGCTGATATAAAAATAATATGAAGCTTCTATGGGGTACGTTATAGGTCAATCATCCATTGTTGTATGCATTACATGTATAACTTGACTAGCAACTCCTCCTGTTAAATATTTAATTCATAATTGATAATAAAAACTCAGCACCCAAAACCCTTTTATTGATTTTGTTCGAGCAACAGGATTGATTTTGCACTTTTCTTCTTTTATTTTTGGTATAAATTGTTAACCAGAATAAGCTGCTTGTGTAACACAAGTGTAATTAAGATTGTTATCGTTTAAATTTAAACAGAACTGTGCAGTAGGACAATTAAGCTGAATAATTCAATACATTTATGGTGCATTATAAAAGTGTCCTTGGTTACTATCTGTAGCAGATAGGTAAAGTAGATATACACGTATATATACAATCAGCCTGTCATTTGCACTTTTCTTGAAAGAGGAGCTCTGAGCCTTTTACTCTTACCATGCTAGCTGCGGATATATCCTACAGTGATTACCTTTGCAAACAGTTTGGCATCTCATCAGGATCCAAACTGTTTGACACTCTGACAAGGCTGTTTTGAAAAGAACTTTTATAGCTCACCTGAGCTAGCTCAGGGTGAGCTTTTGCAATCCTTGAATGTCCGTCGTGCGGTGTGCGTCGTCCGTCGTGTGTCGTCCGTCGTCAACAATTTTAGTGTTACACTCTAGAGGCCACAATATATATCTAATCTTTCTCAAACTTGCTCAGATTGTATATTATCATAAGAGTTCGGACGAGTTCGATTATGGTTGAAATAAGACATATAGGTCAATAGTTATCTACCTTTGAATTGCTGAAAATGCCATGTTTAACAGTGTTTACACTCTAGAGGCCACAATATTTATCCAATCTTTCTCAAACTTGCCCAGATTGTATATTACCATAAGAGTTCAAATGAGTTTGATTATGGTTGGAATCTGACCATTAGATCAAGAGTTATCTACCTTTGAATTGCTGAAAATGTCATATTTAAGTTATCCAATCTATCTCAATCTTGCTCAGATTGTAAATGACTAATATGTATTTAGGCTTTGCCTATGGACGTAAAAAAGCAAAATGATACTAATGAAAACGGAATATATCTATCACCAGTGTGTGATCAGCGCTCTTGTATCAGTTCGTTGTGTATTCCAGATCACACTCGAGGCTACGCCTCTCGTGACTGAGATCTGGATTACACAACCGACTCGAACTTTTATTATATAGTATACCTAAATTGTTTGGGACAAGATCTATATGTTGTTAAACCAAATAATCAAATAGATCTATAAGCACCTGTGTATACAATGTAAAAAGTTAAAACTCCCCCGCACACCTATAATGCAGTCTGAAACTATTTTTGGAAGTCATATGACCACCAATAATGACGTCATTATTTATATTGATGGCGTATTGGTAATCCGTTATTTTTATCGGTTCGATTGAGAAGTAGATTTTTGTAAATAACGTTCATTTAAGCGTTTATGGGTATGAATTGAACTGTTTGAAGCTTTGTCCTTTGGAGAAAATCATTTCAAGTGAGTGTTGGGGGTTATTCATGCTTAAAATGGTTTAAAAATAGCACCGAAATCGGGAATCCCGAAACGTCACGCACAACTCTTCGTAAAAGCCTTGACGTCATCATCCAAGATGTCAGCCCCCATGTTTTGTAGTTGCCTAGTTTTGAGGAAATTATTCACGCGCAAATCAAACACTTTTCAAAGTCTGTCAGTGATTGAATAAAATTGGAATACCTTTGATTGTATCATGCATTACTTAAGAACGGAAAAAAGGCAAGCCTTTTTTCCGTATTAGAGTTCGGATGAGTTTGATTATGATTGCAATCAGACTAATAGGTAAAGAGTTATCTACCTTTGAATTGCTGAAAATGCCATATATTTAAGGGTGTTTACACACTAGAGGCCACAATTTTAATCCAATCTTTTTCAAACTTGCTCAGATTGTATAATTATGACCATAAGAGTTGGAATGAGTGAGATTATGGTTGAAATCGGACCAATAGGTCAAGAGTTATCTGCCCTTGAATTTCTGAAAATGCCATATCTAATAGCGTTTACACTTTTTGCACCTACAGTTTTCAATGGATTTTGATTATACTTGTACACAAAGTTAATAATATAGCTATAAGTTCTCGAAGGAGTGCAATTATTGTTGAAATCTAATCATTTTGGCAATAGTTATCTGCCCTTGAC
The DNA here is from genome assembly GCA_922989275.2 of Gari tellinella. Taxonomy (NCBI): domain Eukaryota; kingdom Metazoa; phylum Mollusca; class Bivalvia; order Cardiida; family Psammobiidae; genus Gari; species Gari tellinella. Next base: position 48,323,767 of record OV277856.1, read on the forward strand.
ATACTTTGAAATGCTAGAAAAGGCTTCATTTCAGTATTGTTTAGGCTCTAGTTATCTGCCCATGATATACTCTACTATACTAGAATTATGAGGTTGTATTCCAAAATTGTTTACTTGTTATACTACAATTTTGAATGGATTTAGATTAAAATGGGTGGAACAGAACTTTAGGTAAAGCTTTCAGGCTTCAGTACAACAGCTGAGGGATATCAGGGCCTTCAGGCCCTCTTGTTTAGAACAGTTATTACTGTAGCAGATGACAATTATTGTTGCAGACGAAAAAATTACCCAGCATGCAAAGAGTTAACCCTTAAAATGCTGAGTTTTCAAATGAACTCTTCCATTATCTGATAAATGATTCATATACATCAACTCTCAAGGAATTTGTCCACAAACTATTTGTGTGACTCTGACAAACAGACTTGCATGAGTCTCCTTCAAGAGCCCTGTGATCTAGGTCTACACTGTTTGCTAAGGATATATATATTTGGTTCCCGCACTATTAGGGTTAACGAGATGAATAACAGATGATGTTTTAATATAATTAAAGATTTAAGTCTACACTGTTTGTCATAACCCCATGAGATTGAATGTGAATTAGTAATGTATTATTAGAAGGACAAGTTGGTTTGATTACATTCTTATATTGTAAGGTTTAATGATAGAATTGCATTTTGAGCTATGGTCAGATCAGGTACCAGCCACTTTGACACATTACCCCATAGCCTGTTTCTATTTTTGAATATAGTTGATCACTTAAAGCAGGTTGAAAGTAAAGCAGATTGAGCCTGAAGGTGCATTCTGCTTTACTTTCAGCCTGCTTTAAGCTTCCATCTGCTATATGGAAATTATTTCTACTGTTTAATATTCGCAACTGTATAAATTGGAACTATTTTCTTCAGTGGAAGAATAAATTAAAAAGGCGTATTTATGGGGTAATGGGTTAACACATTACTCCATAGATACATGTTGTTGTTGTTGCCAAGTTTTAACATCCCGCCTAAGTGCTGAAGGTGTATCATCCCGTTGACATAGATACACATTACCCATTAAATCTATTCCTCCTGAAATATATAGTTTCAATAAAATGAATTCATAGAGTTATGAATATGTGGCCACTTAAAAGCATGTTGAAAGTAAAGCATTCTGCTTTACTTTCAACCTGCTTGGGGCTAGAATCTGAAAAGATTACTTTGTATATACTGGAAATGCCTTGTTAGACTTCTTTCCATAGTGTAGAAAAAATTACAGGTGTAAGAAGGTAGCCTATTTATAGAGTAATGAATTGTGAGTTTGTATTGTGTGTTTCAGGTTGCAGTTCTTGATGTTGATATATGTGGTCCGTCCATGCCAAAGATTCTGGGTGTGGAGGGTGAACAGGTATGTATTGAAACTGTAGTGAAGAAAAAACACCCTTCATTATCACCTTTAAAAGGTAGATGGCGGTATTAAAGACAGGTGACAGCTTCAAGCAAGATAAAAGTAAAGCAGAAAGCTCCTACAGAAGCTACAATGGATTGACATCTTTCAGATTAACCCTTTACCTGATAGCGTTGTTTCTAGTATTGAAGATATGTGTCTACTTAAAGCAGGTTGAAAGTAAAGCAGAATGCGCCCTAAGGCGCATTCTGCTTTACTTTCAGCCTGCTTTAAGCTATTAACTGCTAGAATAAGGAAAGTATTTAATATGACACATATTCATTACGGTATAATTTGGAACTATTTTCTTCAGCGGATGACTAAAATGAATGTGCTAAAAGTCGCTTCTATAAGGGAAAGGTTTAACCTTAGTCCTATAGTTGAACTCCAATAACTAGAATTCACTTTTCCCTAAAAGCGTACTTGTGAAGGATACATTTAATTGTTCTATGCAAACAGTGTAGGCCAAGATCAGATGGTTTCTGCAGGGTTTTAATTGTTTGCCATTTTGCAATATAGTGTAGAAAATACACGGAACAGACTTATTTTGAAGTTAGAACTGTCCGTTTCATGGGTTAAAGATTTAATGAAAAGTCAAATGAAAGATGAATGGTAATTTGCCCATCCAGATCTGTTTAATGCATTCTATGGCTCCAGTATCTCTATTTAAATTGATCTTTGGATGTTGCTAATTGCATTATTTTTATTCCTTTTTCAGGTTCACAACAGTGGTTCAGGGTGGTCACCTGTGGTAAGAATTTTGTTTTTATTCTATTGCCCCATATATACAGTAAAATCTCTGTAAACCTAACCCTTCTGAACCAAGCAAAAGTTTAGAGATGTTTCTTCATAAGAGAGTTTTCAAAAAGAATCTGGATGGTCTTTCAATGAAAACAGATATTTACTAAATGCATGACAATAGTAACACTAATATTATTGTCCTGCACTTAGCACTTACTTGACCTATGAGCTTAGTAACCACTTTGTTGAATTATTGGTAAGTAAGAAGAACAAATGTTTAAAGCTGAGAAATTTGTTTAGAGGCAAGAGACCTTATTGACCCTTTACTCTATAGCCTGGTTCTAGTTTTGAAGATAGCTTGGTGGCCACTGAAAGCAGGTTGAAAGTAAAGCAGAATGTGTCTCAATGTTCCTGCTTTAAGCTAATATCTGCTTGAATATAGAATATAGAACATATTTCTGATGATGCACATTCAGGATTTTCTTCAGTGGAGGAATAAGTTAAATGTGTAAAAAATTGTATATTGAGTAATGGGTTAACTCTTTGAACCCTAGTCCCGCCTATAGGCGTGCTTTTCAAACAGTGTACATGTGAATAGTACACTTGTCCTATGCAAACAGTGAAGACCCAGATCAGAGGGCTCCGAAAGGAGCCCTCTGATCAGGGTCTTCACTGTTTGTCATAATGCCAAAAATTGACAAAAACAACCCTTAAAAGTCAGAAATGGACTTGACTAAAATGGAAACTGGAGTTGTCCATTTAAAGTTTTAGGGAGGAAAGAGTTAAAGAGTTTTTTGCAGTTACACCATATACAAGATTCACAGACTGTCAAACCTGTGTGAGAAAACTTTCAATGAAGAAGCATGAAACCTCTATTGACCAGGTACCAAAGGGGCCTGGTCCGGTTTACAGGGTGTTTACTGTGTATTGAATGTATTGCTAAAGACAAGTATTACTGTATGACCCAGTGTCATGGTATGTGTGTGAGTGACAAATTTTGGGTTTGCATGTCTGTCCTTGATTCCCTTGTTTCTCATTCCCTTTGAAGTTAATACCTTTATTCAGCGAGTTCCCAAATGGTTGAATCAGGTGGTGGTCCTATTATCATACCCTGCGAAACTTGACCAATAGCAATGCTGATCTATAGCCAATGTGATCATGTCTAATAAATTTGAAATTACAAATTGTCATAATCATTATGTATGCAAGGGTGTTTTGAAAAGTATTTCAGTTTTATGAAATTTGACTATTGTATACATTGTACCTGTATACATTGTATAGAATTCTCCCCTGTCATGCTATATTAATGTATATTTAGGCTTTTTGAAAACAGTGTAGACCAAGATCAGACAGCTCCTTCAGGAGCTGTCCCTTCAGGAGCTGTCTGATCTTGTTCTACACTGTTTTCTTATAGAATCTGTCTGATATTAGTTTTCACTCTTTCTTTGGGAATATTTTTGCTATATTTTATTAGCCAGTGTGTTCACATGCTAGATGTTCATAGTGTGGAGGGTTTTATAGAGGTATATCTCCAGCAGTAGTAGGGTTAATTGTTGGATGAAAGATAGGGAATTTATTGAAGCCTGTTAATAATAAATCACACAAGTAAACGGGGCTGCTCATTAAAGTTGCCATTTGAAATTGATGATTCTGGTAATTAAAGGCAATTAACAGCCTTGAAATGAACACATGAAAACTGTTCAATATTATCATACTGATAGTGTACTCAAATACAAACATGCTCATACAACTTTGGGTTGAGTGTTCATTCAAGAAGAGAATGTGCATTTGTATGCTCCTGTCAGTTATAGATGCAGGGGCATAGTGCATAGAGCATACAAGGTTAGCCATATTTCACCATTTCTTCTAGCATCAACACTACTTACTGGAATGCCTGGATACTTATATAGTTGTTGCCTTTGACCATTCCTAATCCACCCATATCAGATATCACATAACCTTGATTTCACCTTGACCTAATTTGGACTTCGAAAATACTCAGAATATATTGGCAAGGATGCCATCAGGGGCTTATATGCTTATTGAACACAGTCTTGTCTTTAAATTCTGCTCAACTTTTAACAAACATGTATTGAAATAGTATATTCAAGAAAACTTAGTATTAAGCAAAATCACTGAAAAAGCATTGGAACCTATAAAGATGCTTGATTAATAACTCTTCCCACTATATAAGAAGGGCTTATACTTTAATGCTTTTATCATGCCCTAGTTGAGAAGCATTTGAATAATATATTTTCTGCATCCTGACAGGTGGATGCTTAACCATTTGAACCCTAGTCCCGCATATAGGCATCCTTTTCAAACAGTATACATGTGAAAAGTGCACTTATCCTATGCAAACAGTGAATACCCAGATCAGAGGGCTCCTTATGGAGCCCTCTGATCTGGGTCTTCACTGTTTGTCAGAATGAAAAACATTGACGAAAACAACCCTTAAAAGTCAGAAATGGACTATAATCAAATGGAAACTGGGGTTGTCCATTTTAAGTTTCAGGGAGGAAAGAGTTAAAGCAGCCTGAAAGAAAAGTAGAAAGTTCCTAAACAAGCCAGTCAAAGAATGTTCATTTGAGAGCTGCGTGTGACTTAGCTATGACTGGGTAGTCGATGCATTCAATGGTGCTTGTGTGGAGGAAGGATTAACTCTTTCAACACCATAGACCTGTTTAAAATATACTCATTATATTAATTTTGTAAATAGTGTAGATCAAGATCAGAGGGATCCTATAGGAACTCTCTGATCTTGGTCTACACTGTTTGCTAATGTAACACTACCCAAGTAGACTGGATCATGTTTTGGTAACTGAAAAGATCCTCAAGAGAGTCTAATAGCCCACAAGAGTTACTTAGTGTGGAATAATTAAAGATGTCCTATTGGGCTTATGCAGAGGAAAATATTTACCCATTACCCCATAAATACACCTTTTTACGCCTGTAATTCATTCCTCCAGCGAAGAAAATAGTTCCATTTCATATAGTCATGGGAATGTATCATACGAAACATATTCTATATCCTAGTAGATAATAGCTTAAAGCAGGCTGAAATTAAAGCAGAATGTGCCTTAAGGCACATTCTGCTTTACTTTCAACCTGCTTTAAGTGGTAACCTGTCTTCAAAACTAGAAACAGGCTATTAGGTAATGGATTAATGGAGTGTTTTGTCTGGTTTGTACTTTCTGCTGCTCACACATTACTTTGAAGCAGTTAACATCAATATTAAATCACCTGCCACTGACAGAAATCAACTATTTCCATATTTAAAACCCAGATTGTTAAGGATCATACATACTGATGGCAGAGTCAGTTTCGATTTCTGTTGCAAAGTCTTTTATGGTTTGCTAAATAGGAAAATAGAAAATTGAGAAAGTAAACATTTTAATTTGAGTAAACACTGCTTGCTTTGTTAATTTGTTTGATCATAACCCTTACAGTACAAGTACTAAGTATATACATCATTTGCAAACATAGTAGATCCAGATCCTGAAGGAGCACACTAATCAGGGTACATGCCTACTATTTGTAAAATATTTTTATATGCTGGGAAACAAACTCTCAAACGTGAATGTAATCCAGTCATCTATTAGAAAGAAGTAGATCTAGAGTCCATCTTAAAAAATGCATTGTAAGTGTTAATGTTGCTATAATACGGTCATGGTTTAATTGGTGTCCCCATGAGGATTCCAGTGGTATTGGGCAGATTTGGTTGAATAATAAGGCTCAATTTTCAGCCCTTGACAGTCAAACTTGTGTTAAACTGCCTCGTAATATACAATGAAATAGTAATCTTCAACTCATTACCCCATAGCCTGTTTCTAGTTTAGAAGACATGTGACGTCAAAACTTAAACATGCATTTAATTTCTGATTTCTCTAATCCTGTCTTGTGACATCATGATTCCAAAGAAATGTCACAAGACAGGATTAGATGGAGAAATAAATAATAATTGAGACTTTTCTATTCTGACAACATTTGTCTTATGAAGTTTTATGAAACGGGCCCCTTGTCTCTAGCATAATTATGCCCCCCAGAGCCTCAACAAACAGTGTTGAAGGGTTATTGGCATCAAAGGTCAATACTTTACATTTGCTTCTATTTACATGTGACTTAAAGGTGATTTTGTATGATCTGAAAATTTAATTTAATTAAGTGTTATGCAAGCAAGGTTTAAGGTGCGTGAATAAGCCCAATCAGAAACAACTGTCCTGATGTAAGATAAACAACCTGAGTAGGTGTTGTTTGGCATCCCCTGTGGGAAGGTATTTAATTATTCTAGAACTATTCCAGAATAATTTCTTGAATGTTCATGAACAAATTCTAGAAGTGGCCACTATTTAACGTTCATGAATGTTCTTAAAACATTCTAGAAGTTTAATGGTTTTAGAACCATTGTTCTAGAATTACAAAAGTTCTTGAACTCCTTTTGTAGAATTTGTACAGTAATTTTTGAAGCTCTAGACCAGTTCTAGAAGTTGCCATTTAACATTCATGAATATTCTAAAATTATTGAACACTTGTTTCTGAAGTTCAGAGCTCCTGATAAGGTGGGTATTCAACCCATATGACCTCATAGCCTGTTTCTAGTTTTCAAGACAGAAGACCATTTAAAGCAAGCTGAACGTAAAGCAGAATTCCATTTTAAAAATTTAGAATAAAAAAAATTGATATTACAGAAATTATGTTTATTATGATTGGTAATTCTGATCTTGACTCAAACTGTAGGTGATATTACAACTTCATGTACTTTGTATTTTACATGGTCAGGAATTTTATTTTAGAAGCCTCTCAGGTTTGATTATTGATGGTAGTAATATTCTGACTATTTCGTATTTGACATGATCAGAATTGAACAAGTTGTACAGAAAACACCTATCTATTCTGACCACTAAACTGTGTTAATTATTAGGTGTATAAAGCAGTCAGTTGCTTTAAGCTGTCATCTGTCATACAATCTATTGGCCTTCTCTAGTGGTTGTTAACTAACGGTTTTACTGTATATTGATCAATGAGGTTGACGAGTGAAAGATTGTAGCTATCATATCACACAGTTCACCCTGGAGAGTGCAGCTCATTGACTGATAACTGGCCAATATTGATCACCACAGATACCTGTACTTGTATCTGGCTGTGACGATTCTATCATCTTTTCAAGTGCTCATTTTTGTTTTCCTGGAAGGGTTCCATTCATTGATGTCAGCCTGGTTGTAACATCATTTCATTAACACTTTCATTCAGAGCTACTAACATATTCTTGTACTGCATTAACCTATTACCTCATAGCTTGTTTCTAGTTTTGAACACACATGACTACTTAAAGCAGGTTGATAGTAAAGCAGAATGTGCCTTTAGGCACATTCTGCATTACTTTCAGCCTGCTTTAAGCTACGAATTGCTAGGATCAAGAAAATATTTTTATGGTGCATCATGACTGTATAAAGTGAAACTGTTTTTGCTCAGTGGAGGAATAAATTAAAGGCGTAAAAAGATGTATTTATGGGTAGTGGGATATAATATACTATTCAGATATAGATGGTTACCTTATGGTTTTCATTCTCATTTGATGAATTTTGTTGAATTATCAGTGTCAACAAACAGGTGTATCGTAAATACAGAGAATTCATTGCCAATTGGTCTTACATTCCTTGAAATTAAACACTTACTGTCTATAAGTATTATCTTTAGTGACCATGTATAGAATTCTTTTATCCATTTCTCCATAAGGAATGTCTTTTTATGCCTATAGTTCTTTCTTCCATTGAAGAAAATAGAGGATGATAGGTGCATCAGCTTTACGTTCAACCTGCTTAAAGTGATTACATGTCTTGAAAACCAGAAACAGACTATTGGATTAAAGGAAATTGAAAGTAATTTTACAGCTTTCTGCTTTACTGTTCATCTTACATAACCCTTTCCCCAATAGAAGCGCCTTTTAGCGAATATGATTTATTCCTCTGCTGAAGAAAATAATTTCCAATTTAATCAGTCATGAATATATATTATTATATTTTCTATATTCATGCACATGATAGCTTAAAGCAGGCTGAAAGTAAAGCAGAATGAGCCCTAGGGCTCTCAGATAATGGGTTAAGCTGCCACCTTTATTCAACGCCATAATTAAATAGTCACTTATGGCATTTATTTGGAGGTGTAGATAGAGACACTCTAAGCTGTTCCTTTGGAGGAAAGGGTTAAAGGGGCATACACCCAAAAACCTACCAACCCATGCAGTAAGGGTTAAGCTTTTCTTTGCTTGAAACCAATATTTGTTTAATTTGTAAATAGTGTAAACCCTGATCAGAAGGCTTCTTAAGGAGTCTGAATAGGGCCTGCACTGTTTGTTTTACTTTTAGTTTTTCTGAAAAATTTTATAAAGAAAAACAGCCCTAAGAATTAACATAAAACAGGTCATTTTTATACGCCCGTCTTCAGACGGGACGTATTATGTTGTGGCGCTGTCCGTCCGTCCGTCTGTCCGTGCTTACGAGAGGGTACTTATGTGCCTAAAATTCTTAACCCCATAATTGAAAAACATTAACCTGGCCGTCTCTTGTGACATTAACCTGGCCATTTCTTGTGACATTAACCTGGCCAGTTGTGGGACATAGGGTTAGGGTTAGCCTCCAGATAATTATTTTTCAAGTTAGAGCAAAAATAAATTGTCGGTTGTGTGGCTAGCCACGCAAAAGAAAACAATAGAAAATAGCCACATAAGTATCCTCCCGTAAGAACGTCCGTCCGTCCGTCCGTCCGTCCGTCCGTGCTTACGAGAGGGTATTTACGTGGCTAAAATTCTTAGCCCCATAATTGAAAAACATTAACCTGGCCGTCTCTTGTGACATTAACCTGGCCATTTCTTGTGAAATTAACCTGGCCAGTTTTAGGACATAGGGTTAGGGGTAGGGTAAGCCTCCAGATCATTATTTTTTCATGTTCGAGCAAAAATAAATTGTCAGTTGTGTGGCTAGCCACGCAAAAGAAAACAATAGAAAATAGCCACATAACTATCCTCCCGTAAGAACGGCCGTCCGTTAACTTTTTCATGTCCGCTCTCTAACTCAAACAAATTTAGTCCAATCCTTTTGAAACTTGGTCAGAACGTGTATGACCATAATATCTCGGTCAAGTTCGATAACCAGCAAGATTGCCCAAGACATTCAAGAGTTATGCCCCTTTTTTTGTCAAAAACGGGCATTTTAGTTTGTCTGCTCTCTAACTCAAACAAATTTATTTTAATCCTTTTGAAACTTTGTCAGCATGTGTATGACCATAATATCTCGGTCAAGTTTGATAACCAGCAGGATTGCCCCAGACATTCAAGAGTTATGCCCCTTTTTTCGTCAAAAATGGGCATATTTTAGTTTGTCCGCTCTCTAACTCAAACAAATTTATTTCAATCCTTTTGAAACTTGGTCAGCATGTGTATGACCATAATGTTCAATAACCAGCAAGATTGCCCCAGACCTAAAAGAGTTATGCCCCTTTTTCGTAAAAAAAATGGCATATTTTAGTTTGTCCGCTCTCTAACTAAACAAATTTATTCCAATCCTTTTGAAACTTGGTCAGCATGTGTATGACCATAATTTCCATAACCAGCAAGATTGCCAGAGACAGTCAAGAGTTATGCCCCTTTTTTCATCTAAAACAGGCATTTTTTAGTTTGTCCGCTCTCTAACTCAAACAAATTTATTCCAATCCTTTTGAAACTTGGTCAGCATGTATATTACCATAACGTTTTGGTCAAGTTTGATGTCCAGCAAGATTGCCCTAGACATTCAAGAGTTATGCCCCTTATTTTGTCAAAAATGGGCATTTTTTAGTTTGTCCGCTCTCTAACTCAAATAAATTTATTCCAATCCTTTTGAAACTTTGTCAGCATGTGTATGACCATAATGTCTGGGTCAAGTTTGATAACCAGCAAGATTGCCCCTGACATTCAAGAGTTATGCCCCTTTTATCGTAAAAAACGGGCATTTTTTTGTTTGTCCGCTCTCTTTCTCAAACAAATTTGTTCCAATCCTTTTGAAACTTGGTCAGCATATGACCCCTAACTTTCAGGGTTCTTCCCCTTTTGTTCACTTTACCTTGATAGGGTTTTAGTATGACTACATTCTAAGATCGATTTGTCGGGCGTATAATGTGCCCGGCTTGCGGTGCTCTTGTTAAGAGTGGAATAGTCCAAATATAAGAAATTAAGCATAAAAAGTGTTAAATCATACTAGTGGCCAGGTAATTGTTTTGTATTGAGTAACCTGCATAAATATTTGCAGAGCTCTTATACAACGTGAACTGGCAGCGGATATTATCATAAATTGAAAAGATAACACTGCATGCCTTTTGCCTGACTTTAATTGAAACCCGTTCACCAGTCTTGATTAAGTCAATATCAATGAGAGTCGGTGTGTGTGATTTGAATTGGATTGTGGTGTAATTTATACTGTTTTACATCATAGGACATGTATAAGACTTTTAAAAGTGTTGAACCCTTAAAACATGGGGACTGAGTATACAGTAATCTCTCTTTATTACGACCGCTAAATTGTGTTAATTATAAGGTGTTTATGTCCGATGACGTCTTAAAGCAGGGTGACAGTCAAACTGTGACCTTGTTTTAAGCTGTCACCTGTTGTTTATACAAGTTCAATTAGCTTTTGTTTAAGTGGTCGTAATAGAGAGGTTTTACTGTAATCCTTTGGGTCACCAGGGCTGCCATTTCTCCAGATTTTTCCTAAATCTCCGGATTTTTATCCTAGCAGATGGTAGCTTAAAACAGGCTGAAAGTAAAGCAGAATGCGCCTTCAGGCGCATGCTGCTTTATTTTCAACCTATTTTAAGCAGTCATGTTTCTTCAAAACAAGAAACAGACCATGAGGTAAAGGTACGATTAGTAAAATTGCGCCTGAAAAATTGAAAATTTGAAATCTTAGGATTTTTATGATCAACTTATGGCAGCCCTGGGTCACTGATAACAGAAAACAGTGTTGTCCTGATGGAGCCCTCTGATCTGTGTCTGCACTGTTTGCAGTACTTTTAAAATATTGGGACAAAGCCAGAGGGAGGGAAACCAAAACTGGTTATTAGTTAGATAACTTAGTTTAATATTGAGATTCAGTATAGTAAGAGCTATAGGTAACTCAGCTTGTCCTGATTTTCTCCCTTTCTGTTCCAACATTGGAGAAGACGTAATTCTTTCCCAATAAATGTGTTTATGCTAAAAACCTTATGTCCTTTACAAACAGTTTTGATCTAGATCAGATGCCAGACCAGGTGAGGCTGTGTCTGCATACATAATCAGGCTCGATCCAAACTGTTTGTTATTTCAGATTAAAACAAAGTTTTCATGTATCAAATAAAACACTTTCTACATTTTATTCCATTGCGTTTGCATCTAGATTAATTTAAACGGGACAGAATAACTTCTTCATTCTCCATGGTACGCTCATCATTATCTCATATTCATCTGCAGGTCGGTGGTTTCGATCCCATTGTCTGCTTAACAGTGAATGAGATTATAAGCCAAAGTCATCTCCCAGAAATCATCCTTCATCCTCATAATCATCTCATTATTCATCGGCGCTATATGGCCAGTATTTTGTGTCACAGTGCCGTAAAACCCAACTCATCCCAACTCCATGGTACATACATTAAATAGTATGATATGAATCATACAGTACTGAACCTTGCAATTCGATGGCAATTCGCTTGCAATTCAATGACAATTCGCTTGCGATTATCAATTGAATTTAATAAGGCTCAGTACTCACATGTAATTGCTGGTTGGTGTTGATTCAAAATGTTAAAGCTGGACAAAAGGGGCCAAACAGTTTGAAACTTGGTCAGATGCTGAGTGACAATATTAAGGTTTCTTATCTTGACCCAAACTGTTTGTAAAGATAATCATGACTTTGCTGTGCATAGATCTGACTGTAGAGTGTTAAACCCTTGTCAATTATAGCTTAAAGCTTGTTATAAACATATAAGCAGGTTGCTTGTCATGATCAAATGCAGTTGGACAACTAGAGTTATAATCTTTAACCCATTCCCTCACAGCTTGTTTTCAGTATTGAAGACAGATGGTTGCTTGAAGCAGACTTTTCAGTATCACAGCTTTAAGCTTCCATCAGATCTGCTATGATATACAGTGGAAAATCTGTTATTTTTTCCCAATAAACGCGTTTACGCTAAAACTATTATTTGCAGTGCAAACAGTAACCCGGCGTCTGATCAGGCTCCAAACTGTTTGCCACCAAGATAAACAAGAATTATCAGAATTGTCCAAAAGTTGTTCTTTTCTCTGTTTTAGTGCTTTGCGTTTGCGTTTAAACGGGAAAGAATAACAGATTCTCCACTGTAGAAAATATTTCTACAGGCGCATATTCATGACTGTATACAGTGGAACTACATTGTAATTCTGTTAGTGAAGGAATAGATTAAAGGTGTAAAAAACTTAAAAGGCATATTTATGGAGTAATGAGTTAACACTTACATTCAAACCATACCATATACATATTTATTACAAAAAACTGACTTGTTTAAGCAGTTAACAAGTTTTTAAATGCAAAACTTCGATTGGTTAGAAAATAAATTTAAAATCTTAGGCAAGGTCTATATTTTTATTAGGTGAAATTAACAGCCATGTAAAGGATTTTTGAAATTTGATTCAATGAGAAGTCTTTACTTTTCAGTCATAGGTAAAAAGCAATTTAAATCCATTGTTAGATTTTAACAGTTGAGAAGGTTTAAAAGAGATTTGCTGAAGCAGTCTTGGGTAGAATTAAGAAGCTTTCACAGTCCTTTGTTGTGGGTTCAATTCCAAAGGTGATTAACTATTTATCCTGCCACATGTATTCCGTCTGTGTGAAGGAGCGTTGGCCGCTGTCCGCTTCAAGAATGGTTAGGTCACAAAACACAGGGGACTTTGTATAACTTGTCTTAACCTATTACTTAATAAGTATGCCTTTTTACACCTTTAATTTATTTCTTCACTGAAGAACATAGTTCCAATTTATACAATCATGAGTATGCAGCATAAGAAATATATTCTGTATCCTAGCAAATGGTAGCTTGGTCCAGCGGGATCAAACTCATGATCCCTGGTATGACTAGTTTTTGAAGACATGTGATCACTTAAAGCAAGTTGAAAGTAAAGCAGAATGCACCCTATCTGCTAGGACGTAGAAAATACTTCTTATGGTGTATATTAAAGTGTCACCATATAAAATCCTTTCTTCAGTGGACTGGAAAAAATTAAAGAGGTGAAAATATGTATCCATTAGGTAAAAGGTTAAAACAGAATCACATCTATATATACTCACGGAATTTAAAAACTGTGCATTGGGAATAGCATTAAAAATAATCGGTATAACAAACCAGATATAAAATGACTGTGTTATAGTGTTATTTTAAACATCGATCTAATGTTTCATAAGAGCCGTTAATGTTTGATGTCAATCATGATTGTTTTGCTTTGCGTTTTTGTCATTAAGGGTCAAAGCCCATGTCACACAATTAATAACGCATGTGTCCTCCGTTTGCATCAAAGCAAGCACGGCATCATCGTCGAGTGGACCTCGCCAACGCTAAGGAATGCCATTCCTTACCATGACTTAACAATCAGCCAACTGTTCCAACGTCCATGGCTGGTTCGGTAGACGTCGCAAACAACGCCCAATCTCATCCCAAACTGAGCACCATGGTGAGTAAGCGTAGATTAGATGAGACTGCGAGCCAGACAATGACATCGATGTTTTTGTTCTGTGTGAAGGCCGTGACAACGCACGCGAGCAACGTGTGGGTGAGCGATGTCATGCTTTAGGACAATATGGCCGGTTTGACGTCAGAACGGGACGTACAGTAGGACGTCGCGGACGGATTTAATATTAGCGTAGTCTTTTCAGCACTGTCCCCTGGCTGACTAGACGAACTCATTGAATGTTTCTAGCCGTAAAGTTTGGAGACTTAAAACGACCACGCACATGTGTAACGGAAAAGTATGTATCTTGTCGACGTTACGTTAATAGCGATATCCTTGGTCGCAGATTCTCGCGAGCATTGCCAATGTGTCGATACATCTCCATAAAGGCAAAATAATGTTACGATGTGGACCAAATCGGCCTGCGACATCATTTTTTCTTCATTCCAACCTCTAATATGCTGACTGAAGGTAAACGCGCATTTTCAGACAGCCGTGACATAGCCATCATTGTTGATAAAACAAATCTTACTTGTTTTCCCGATGATTTACTGCCAATGCAACCAGTGTACATTGAAAACGTGTTGCATGTACTGTACAAATGAGTATTATGACAAATTTATGCAAAAATAGACAAACGTTTTTTGACACGCAAAACTGACGTAAATTTCACGAAAAAGGTAACTAATACCTTCTACACACTTTAACCAGCTGTATAAACCGTTTTTACGTGAGCTTATTGAAAATGTGTAAATTAAATATAAATTTTAACTATGCACAGTTTTTAAATTCCGTGAGTATAGAATACATATTATCATCAGAAAATGATCTTGGTTTCCTCGGAACAATCCTGTTCAAATAAGGGCACAGTACATGTACCTACAGTACTCCCTCCCTAAAACGGCCCTCCCAACAATGATTCCCTCCTTACAACGACCCTTGTTGCTGTTCCCCAAACAAATCATATATATCCAACCTTTTCATGGCTGTAATACTGTTTGCTTAAATTTATCTTCTGCTGTTTTTCTCAAAGTTATACATATAAGTGGACATTTGATAGAATAAATATAATGACCAGTGACAAATAGCTTGAATCCTTACGTGGCATCTGATCTTGATTCAAGCTGTTTCCAAATGTAAGCCAAGTCATAATTTCCCCTCCCTATAACGACTCCCTCTGAACAACACACACAATCTTTGTCTCCCATTGGGTGTCTTTGTAGAGAGGGAGCACTGTATTAGAAAACACTCATGAATTATCCCATCTGAATTCATTTAAAATCTCATTAGAAAACAATCATGATTTCATCTGAATTCAGTCATGATCCCATATCAAAAAAACAATCAGGATCCCATTAGAATTCAGTCATCCGATCCCATATCAGAAAACAATCAGGATCCCATTAGAATTCAGTCATTCAATCCCTTATCAGAAAAACAATCAGGATCCCATTAGAATTCAGTCATCCGATCCCATATCAGAAAACCATCAGGATCCCATTAGAATTCAGTCATTCAATCCCTTATCAGAAAACAATCAGGATCCCATTAGAATTCAGTCATCCGATCCCATATCAGAAAACAATCAGGATCCCATTAGAATTCAGTCATCCGATCCCATATCAGAAAACAATCAGGATCCCATTAGAATTCAGTCATTCAATCCCATATCAGAAAACAACCAGGATCCCATTAGAATTCAGTCATTCAATCCCTTATCAGAAAACAATCAGGATAAGAATTCAGTCATGAAATCATAACAGGGCTTAGATCCCTAAGTTGATCTTGAAAAATCCTAAGATTTCCAAATTTTCTGTTTTTCAAGTGCAATTACTTAAAGCAGGTTGAAAGTCAAGCAGCCTGCTTTATACTACCATCTGCTGGGATACAAATCCGAAGATTTTGGAAAAATCCGGAGAAATAGCAGCCCTGCCATAAGAAACATTTAGAATCATCTGTTAAATGCAGCCATGATTCCATCATTAAGTAATGGTCCCATCAGAATTTAGTCGTGAACCCATTAGAAAGCAATCTTGTTTCCAAATCAGTTTTCAGTAGTGAACCTATCTAAGAAAGCAACATTTATCCAAACAGAAAACAACCATTATCCCAATAGAAAACAATACAAAGCAATCAAGATCCCATTTAAAACAACCGTGATCCCATCAAAATATATCATGAACCCAGTTGAAAACAATCATGACTTTATTAGAAAACAATCATGATCCCATTAGAAAACAATCATGACTTTATTAGAAAACAGTCATATGTTCCCAGGAAAACAATATTGATGCCATCTGGAAACAGTCATGGCCCTATGCAAGAAAGTCACCATTTCTTGTGAATGGCTGCTTTACAAAGTTTCTATACACCAGTCAAAATATTTTATGGTGTCACGTCTCAGGGCTCCAGATAAGGGGAGTATTTCAAAAATTAAAATCGATTCTTATGAGTAGTAACACCATAGGGGTTGATGCATTAGTTTCTATACATCTGTCAAAATGTTTTATGGTATCATGTCTGACATAGGGGCCTCCCTGACCTAATGGTATAGTCACTGTGACTTACATCACTAAGCTCCTCACCGCTGTGAGTTCGAATCCCAGTTCGGTTGTTCCGATTTTCATGTGGGGAAGCCTTCCAGCTGGCTTGCGGAAGGTCGGTGGTTGTACCCAGTTGCCGATTTGTGTCTGAAACAGTGCATAAAGGGCTTCTGGGGACTTCCTCCACCTGTAATAAGCTTGACGCTGCGATATGACTGAAATACTGTTAAAAGCGACGTAAAATCATAACAAATCAAATCAAATCATGTCTGACATGGGGTAGATCAGTCAGACAGGCACATACTGTGTCTGCTCAATATCTCAAATGTCCTTTGGATGAGATTTTAAAAGAGATCCCATGTATCCCTTCCCATCTGATAAAGCTTAAGGCCCGGTCACACCAGAAGAACTTTGCTGGAGCGTTCCTTAAACGGTAGAGAGAGGGGACAAAATGTGAAAAACATCGAAAACACGACCGTTGCCTAAGCGGTGCACTGCTGAAGCCAGCGTTTCTTTAGCATTGGTTTAGCGGGGACACGAGCCTTGAAAGAGCGGCGTTCTGCCCATGTGTGCGTTGGCTCGACGGGGGCATAAAGTTGGTTTAGTGGCATACTGCTTTTGACTACGGAGCTGAACGGATAGAAGTTCATCATGCCTCGTGGACTAAAGAAGTGGAAGGCTGGAGCAGGAAAGGCAGCAGCCTCCAAGAGGATCAATACTGAGCAGGCAGCTGAACGAATGGAGTCAGGTAAATATTATGTGGCCCACTGGTTGTGTCAAGAAATATTTAACAACTGTCAAAAAATAGTTATTCATATTTCATATTCATGTTTAAACATATTTAATTTCAATTATATAATATGAAATGGGGTTGGGCCACAAGTTCCGTAGGGTGATTGCCACGTTGAGACCAGGTTCCAGGCTTGCTCGATACTTGGTATCTTGCTTGGTCAATCTGGGGGTTAGCCTCTGTACAACTTCACCAAACATTGCTGAAGGCATCCTCATGAAATGCTAGAAGACTCTTGGATCCTCATTCCTCAGCTCCACCATCAGCTTGTCATACAGTCCATGTTCAGGCCTTCTCAGTATCCACTGTCTGACCCACACAACTCTGTCTCTCCTTCTTCCCTCTCTTCTCCTTCTGTCAACAGCTTAATGCAATCTAAGGAGGTTCTGATTCTGCTGCTGGACTAATGCACCAATCATAGCAAGTCTCTCAGCATCCATGGTAGTACCGGTTTACTGTAACTTTGAGCAAATTTGATATAAATGAAGTCTTCACTCAACGGCAGTTCCATTCAAAATGGACTCCTGGTCCATTTCTACCCGTATTTATAGCCAAATTCTGGTCCTGCTCCGACACCTCCATTCCAAAGCCAAACCAAAGTTTGTCACTGCAATGGATTGCTTCTTCAACGCCTGACACCGTTCAAGCAATCCCGTGTCCGCTCGCAAAACGATTACAACCGCTCCACCAAAAATTGTGCAACGTTTAATCACTACCCGGGCAAAGCTAGCGAAGCAGCCGTGGTCTAGCGTTCAAGATTTCTGCCTTTGCCTAGTGGACCCTAGTGTCCACGAATTTGCGTCTAGCGGTGCCAAACTTTGACTGGGCGTTGTTGGAGCGGTGGTGAACTTTGCCGCAGCGGAAAATTGCCCGCTCCTCACTGATCACAATATTTTGTGCAGTTCAAAACTTTCGGAGCGGTAGCGGGGACCACCTGCGATGGCCGAGCGTATACGGCGTTGCCTTAACGGGGGCCACATTCTGTTAAACGTTAGTGAACGGTAACGAGCGATGATGAATTTTTTTCACCACTCAAGGAACGCTCCAGCAAAGTTCTTCTGGTGTGACCGGGCCTTTATGCAGGACTATAAACCTTAGCAGCAACAACAACAACAACAATCACTTGGCATTTAAACCAAAAATTAAAAATCTTCTTGTCTGAAACCGCTGATCCGATTTGAAAATAATTTCAGACAAATGATCTATGGGTGACTCCCTACCAGATTTCTTAAAATAATTTTGATATATAAAAAAACATGGCTGCTAGTGAGTGGGACACTTTTTATGCCCCCGGCATCGACAGATACGGGAGCATATAGTAATCGTCCTGTCCGTCCTTCCGTCCGTCCGTAACCAGGTTAAGTAGATTTTACCGTTTCGTCTAGCATCAACACCACTTATTCAAATGCTTGGATACTTATACAGTTGTTGTCTTGGACCATTCCCTAGCCACCAATAATGCCCAACCTTGATCTTGACCTTGACCTTGACCTAATTTGGACTTAGAATATTTTGAATGGGCTATTTCTTGGTAAACTAGATTTTACCGTTTCGTCTAGCATCAACACCGCTTACTCCAATACTTGGATACTTATACAGTTGTTGCCTAGGACCATTCCCTATCCACCAATATCACCCAACCGTGATTTTGACCTTGACCTTGACCTAATTTGGACTTAGAAAAGATTCAGAATATATTGTCAAGGATGCCACCCGGGGCATAAGTGTTTATTGAACGCAGTCTTGTTCCTTATGATACTGTATAGTCAAAACTTTAAAAATCTTCTTCTGTGAAACTACTGGTCCATATTGAAAATAATTTACATAAATGATCCATTCATGACTATCTACCAGATTTCTTAAAATAATTTTGTCATCTATAAAAAATGGCCGCCAGTGGGTGGGGCAAATTTTCCTTATATTTCTGTATAGAAAATATTTAAAAAAAATTCTCTGAAACTATTGGTCTGATTTAAGAATATTTTTACACAAGTAATGATGGGTGACCCTTTCCCAGGTCCTAGTTCAAACAACATGGCTGCCTGTGGATGGGGGTTAATTTACGGGTGATGGCTTATGGTGGAAATTTAATCATTACTGGTCCATTGCCATGACCGTAAACATGGGTACCTGGTGAGCGATTTAGGGCCACATGCGGCTCTTGTTAGAATAAGGTTTTTGTAAGACATCATTTCTCAATAATTATCAAAGGTGTCCTTTTGAAACTTTGCATACTTGTTCATTATCAAAAGGACAACTCATTACAACAAGGTAGGTTACCCTGGGATTTGTCATTTCAGAGTTATTGCCCTTGTTTATCTAAATAACTATCAAAGCTATTAACTTGAAACTTTGAATACTTGTTAGGTAAGAAATGGGCAACTCATTTTAACAAGGGAGGTGACACGTAGGTTTGTCATTTCAGAGTTATTGCCCTTGTTTCATTTATTTAAAATGTGTAAATTAAAATATCTAAATAACTATCAAAGGTATTTACTTGAAACGTTGCATACTTGTTAAGTAGCATAAGGGCAACTCATTTCAACAAGGGGTGTAACCCTTGGATTTGTATTTCTAGAGTTATTGCCCTTGTTTTTTATTTTCTTAAAATTTGTAATTTAAATTATCTCAATAGCTATCACAGGTATTTACTTGAAACGTTGCATACTTGCTAAGTATCGAAAGGGCTACTCATTACATCAAGGAAGTTAATCCTTGGATTTGTATTTCCAGAGTTATTGCCCTAGTTTGTATTTTCTTTAAATATGTAAATTGAAATATCTAAATAACTATCAAAGGTATTAACTTGAAAGGTTGCATACTTGTTAAGTATGAAACTGGCAACTCATAACAACAAGATAGGTATCTCTGTGCTTTGTCATTCCAGAGTTACTTAAAATTTGTAAATTGAAATATCTAAATAACTGTCTTAGGTATTAATTTGAAACTTTAAATACTGTTTAATATTAAAAGGGTAACTCATTTAAACAAGGGAGGTGACCCAGGGATTTGCCATTCCAGAGTTATTGCCCTTGTTTTTATTTACATAAACATAAATGGAAATTTCTCAATAACCTTCAAAGGTATTAATTTGAAACTTTGAATACTTGTTTCGTATCAAAAGGACAACTCATTACAATAATGTAGGTATAACCCAGGGATTTGTCATTCCAGAGTTATTGCCATTGTTTTGACTGTTAATTAAATTTCTCAATAACTACCATCTAGCTATTAACTTGAAAATTTAAGTACTTGTTCAGTGTCAAAAGGGCATCACCTTACAACAAGGCAGATAACCATGGAATTGTTATTGCAGAGTCAATGCCCTTGTTTTGACTCAAAATTTATTGATCAAATTTCTCAGAAACGGTAGAAAGTTATTAATTGCAAACTTCCAATACTTGCTTAGTATCAAAAGGGCAACTCATTACAACAGGCAAAGATATTATCCTCGCTTTGACTTACAGTTTACTTCAAATGGAATTTCCCATTGACTGTCACAGGTATTAACTTCAAATTTTGAATACTTGTTCACTACAAAAGAGTAATTAGTTACAACAAGGAAGCTAACCATGTGATTGTTTTAACAGATTTAATTCCCTTGTTTGACTTAGAATTTACTTAAATGGAATGCATATGCAGTTTTTTAAATAAAAAATGAGATTTATTAAAAACTTGCATGATATTATTTCCTCTTACATGATCATAGTAAAGGCATGTAGGTCCAAGTATGTTTGAGTTGTTGTTGTTTACAAACTTCTATGATCAAGAATGCATCAAACACCCACACACATTCTTTAAGTTTTTGAAAATGTAGCCATCTTAAGTATATGAAGGTCGAGCGTCCAGCATCCCTTTGCAGTGCTCTCTTTCTAAACACATGTCATCAAAAATTGCAATTTTTAGTGGGTTTCAGTGAAAAAAGAATAGTTCATTAGTTGATTTTGTTTGTGGAAAGTGTTGCATATTATGATACTAAGTGACTGTGATGTTGTTTCTCTTTCAGTTTGTGACTGACAATCTGGCTGTTATGTCTGTGGGTTTTCTTCTCCCTAGTCTAGATGATGCTGTCATATGGAGAGGGCCTAAGAAAAATGGTGAGGGATACACTCCTACACCTCCACATATAAGGGCAGTATTTCAAAAACTAAAATCTTTATTTCTGCAATAAACCCTATGGTATTACTACTCATTAGAATCGTCTCTTTTAGATGATTCTTATGAGTAGTGATATTATAGGATTTGATGCTTAAATAAGTGAGAAAATGTTTGATTTGTTCAGCTTTACTCCCTCTTAACAGGAAACCCAGACTTTAGTCTCCTATGTTATAAATACAGTGGAGTCACAATAACTCAAACACACATCAATCAAACATACCAGTACTTAAAACTGTAACACAGCTCACCTTCTATGGGTGTACAACAAAAAGCTCATACAGAAGCTTTAGAACTGCATAACTTTCGTTTTAAATTAAACAGATACCTGTCATAAAATCAGAATTACAAAGCATGTCACTGGGGGCATATACGTTTATTGAACATAATTTTTTCTGTAGGAGCTTTCTACTTTACTCTTGTTCTGCATTAACTCTTTCCTCCCTGAAACTTTAAATGGACATTTCCAGTTTCCATTCTAGTCTAGTCCATTTCTGACTTTTAAGGGTTGTTTTTGTCAATGTTTTACATTGTGACAAACAGTGAAGACCCTGATCAGAGGGCTCCTTTTGGAGCCCTCTGATCAGGGTCTTCACTGTTTGCATAGGACAAGTGTACTATTCACATGTACACTGTTTGAAAAGCACGCCTATATGCGGGACTAGGGTTCAAAGAGTTAAGCTGTCACCTGTTTCAATTCTGCTATTTTTGAGTGTCCATGTAATACAAGTGTATCTGTGGTATGAGCTTGTTTTGTGTGTTTCAGGTTTGATAAAGCAGTTCCTGAAGGATGTTGACTGGGGTGAAATAGACTACCTTGTGATTGACACGCCCCCAGGAACGTCAGATGAGCACCTGTCTGTAGCCCAGTACCTCAGTGAGGCTGATGTAGATGGAGCAGTTATTATCACCACACCCCAGGTATCTATATTGTCATATCAAACATATCTTTTGTAGTATAAGATATGACTTACCGAACCCATTACTCTTTAACCCTTTCCCCCCATAGAAGCGCCTTTTAGCGGATATGCTTTATTCCTCCGCTGAAGAAAATAGTTCCTATTTAATCAGCCATGTATATAATAGTATAGGGAATGTTTTCTATATTCTAACACATGGAAGCTTAGAGCAGGCTGAAAGTAAAGCAGAATGCGCCCTAAGGCGCATTCTGCTTTACTTTCAACCTGCTTTAAGTGGTCACCGATCTTCAATACTAGAAATATGCTATCAGGTAAAGGGTTAAATAGACATTTTAGGCCTCTAATTATTTTAACTTTAAGGAAAGAAGTCTCCCCCTAGGAAGTCTTGAAGATAACAATCATACAGTTGGCAATTCCAGTATCACTCCAGATTGAAGCTTATTCCTTTCCCCAATAGAAGCGCTTTAAAGCGCATTCAGTTTATTCCTCCTTTGAAGAAAATATTTATACAGTTGTGTATATGTATCATAAAGAATATTTTATTCTAGCAGGTGGTAGCTTATATCAGGCTGAGAGTAAAGCAGAATGCGCCTTTCAACCTGCTTTAAAGAGTCACCTATTTTTCAAAACTAGAAACAGGATATTGGGTAAAGGGTTAAAGCAGGTTGAAAGTAAAGAAGAATGCTTCTTAACCCATTACCCAATATCCTGCTTTACGGTCAACCTGCTTTAAGTGGTCACTTATCTTCAATTCTAAAGATAAGTTATGGAGTAAAGGGTTAATGTGCTTTTGTTGAGGAAAAGAATAATTATGTTATTGCCACAAAATTAGCTTTAATGATATATTTGAGTCCCAATAACTCAAACTGGTTAGTTGAGCTTTATCTTAAAAATTCCAATGTTTAAATATAGCTGAGCTTAAAATGTGGAGGCAACCTAAAACCTTGGCTTGTCCAGAGTCTGTCTATCTGTCTGTCAGCAATCTGCATTGTAACATCACAGCAATTGTGTGCCTTACCTGATTCTTATAAAAGATCAGTTAGCATTTCCTCTGCCAAGGTCTCGCCGAATGTAGTACAAAGTATGACAAACCTTACAGACCCTGGTCAGAGGAATCATTCAGAAGCCATCTGATCTGGGTCTGCAATGTTTTGGAGGTTTATATACATGGTTCCCACACTGTAAGGAAGGGTTGAAAATCATAGTCTCAGTTTTTAGCTCACCTGAGCCAAAGGCTCAAGGTGAGCTATTGGGATGGCCCTGTGTCCGGCGTGCGTTCTGCTTCGTCGTTAGCAATTGCTTCAAATGACATCTCCTCCTATACCACTTGACAGAATTCAACCAAACTTTACAGAAATGTTCCATAGGTCAAGCTCTTTCAAATTTGTTCAAAGAATTAAAAACAATGCAGAACTCTGGTTGCCATGGCAACCAAAGTGAAAAAATAAGGAAATCTTAAAAAATCTTCTTGTCAAAAACTGCAAGGGCCAGAGCTTAGATATTTTGGCACATAACATCATCTACCTGTCCTCTATCAAGTTTGTTCAAATTATGCCCCTGGGGTCAAAATTGGCCCCGCACCGGGGGTCACAGTTTTACATAGAGTTATATAGTGAAATTTTCAAACGTCTTCTTCTCTAAAACTAATATGGCCAGAGCTTTAATATTTGGCATGGTGACACTTCTAGATGTCCCATACCAAAATGTTCAAATGGTTCTGGTCTGTTGCATAACTAGGTCACAGGAGCTAAAAATAGTTTTTTTTCAATGAAAACTTAAAAAATCTTCTTGTCTGAAACTACAAGGGCCAAAGCTTAGATATTTTACACATAGCATTGCATACAGGTCCTCTGTCAAGTTTGTACAAATTATGCCCCTGGGGTTAAAATTGGCCCCGCCCCGTGGGGTCACAGTTTTACAAAGAGTTATATAGTTAAATCTTCAAATGTCTTCTTCTCTGAAACTAATATGGCCAGAGCTTTGATATTTGGCATGGTGACACTTCTAGATGTCCTATACCAAAATTGTTCAAATGGTTCTGGTCTGTTGCATATCTAGGTCAGTCCTGGACATAAATTGTTCTAACGTTAAGGGTAGCTATGGCCACATCCTTTTTGAATCTCAGAAATTTTGCCTTTCTCTGTGTCGTCTCGTCCAGCCCTACCTGCTCCCCAGGGGAGTTTGAGGTAGCACCATCATGTAGTTCTTGGGAACCAACGACACTTTGATCAGCAGTTCTCCTGCTCACTCCCGGAGCTGGAAGTATAGGATTTGCATGTTGTGTTTGCTCCATGTTTACCTTTCTTCGCTGGATACTCACGGCTGGTCGCGACTCCTAACCTAGGGTGTTATATTCGGAGTTTTCCTTCTCCTAGAGAGGCTGCCAACCAAGGCTAATGAGTCCACTCTACCCACACCCTTGTAGTTTAGCCTGGGGCCTCGCGGTGCCCAGTTACTGTGTGTTGTCGCGGGGAGACACTACATAGGACTTGCTGTGGAGAGGCTATACATGTATACTAGCAGGAGAGACTTACACACTCGGCTCTCTTTTCACTGTACAAGACAGCTAGCTAGCAGTGAGGGCTGAAAGCGAGAGATGACAAGCACACAGACGCCACACCAACACACAAGATGCATCACACAACATTTTAAAGTGAAGCTATTCCTGGCTACAGTTGAGTCAGTCCTCATCTACGGCTGTGAGGCATGGACCATGACTGCTAAACTGACTAAAAGCATAGATGGCACATATACCAAGATGCTGCACGTGGTCCATCAGATCAGCTGGAGAGACCATCTAACAAACAAGGAGCTATATGGAAACCTCCCAAAACTCTCAGAGAAAATAAGGCTAAGAAGATTGAAGTTTGCTGGACACTGCTACAGGCATCCAGAACTTCCAACTAGCCGCCTTGTATTATGGCAGCCAAGACAGGGAACACGTAGTAGGGGTGGGCAAAGAAAGACCTACGTAGACAGTCTTTTGGAGGACACCAGGATGAGTAACACAGAGGAAGTTGCAAAATGTATGCTCAATAAAGAAGTTTGGAGGTCCATGTCTACCCGAGGACGTCGGCGGAAGCAGACGGCTCGACATGAGTGTGTGAGTGAGTGGACATAAATCATTATCTCCATTTTTTCAGCTATTCTCAGGTGAGCGAAATATGCCCCATGGGCCTCTTGTTCAGGTTGTGGCCTAACCCTTTACTCCATAGATCACATTTTCGTGCATTTAATTATTCCTCCAATGGAGAAAATAGGTCCAATTTATACAGTCATGGATATGTACCATAAGAATCATTTTATATATCCTAGCAAGTAGTAGCTATAAGCAGGATGAAAGTAAAGCAGAATGCACTGTAAGGTGCATTCTGCTTACTTTCAACCTGCTTTAAGTGATCATCTATCTTCAATACTAGAAACAGGCTATGGAGTAAAGCGCTAAATGGTAAAAAGCATTAGAATATAGACCAGTGCTGAACTATTAGAAGATAAAAGTATGGATTTGTTATATATTGTGTTCTCCTAGGAAATCTCCTTGCTGGATGTACGGAAGGAGATGACATTCTGCCAGAAAGTCAACCTGCCTATGATAGGAATAGTAGAGAATATGAGTGGCTTTGTTTGTCCAAAGTGCAAGGTATGTATGACAAAAGAAAATCAAAAAGTCAACCTTTAACTCCATAAATACATATTTTAACTAGTATTGGGAATCAGACTGAATTTTTTAATCGATAAATCGATGTAATGAGTCAACTGATTAAATGGTTAAATTTAGCCTCTCATAGAAATACTATATATTCATATATAAAAGAACTACCGACAATTAGTGGTTAAAATTATTTTTTGACCAATGAGAGTTGAGTAATTTTGAAAAATGTTCGCGGATTAATTTTTGTAAGTCAGTATTATCAAACACTAAACAACGACTAAAAAATTTAATCCTGCGCATGCGTATTTGGGTTGATTCGCAGGTGTTTCTTTGGGTGCGGTCTATGTCCATTTCCTTTGACATCTCTTTGTCGGTACTATTTAAAAAGGGTGTTTCGGGAAGAACAAACGTTTTGTTACTTCCAATTGACAGTATAGCTCTTTGTCGGTACCAAAAAAATAATTTCAACCACTAAATTGGTTAGTGTCTATTAGTCTATTTTAACAAAAGATTAAAAGTCGCTCGGGTGCCCCTCGCTTGACTTTTAATTTTTGTTAAAATCAACTAATAGACACTAATCTATACTTAATGTCTATCATTTGAACTTTTAAATTGGTTAAAAAAATAAGGACATTTTTCTCCAGGAAATGTTAATTTGCAAATATCTCTTTTCAAGCACATTAGTTAGGCCTTCTACCCAAAATTAAGATTTCACAATGTAAAGAAAGTAGTTGTACCTAGCAATTAGCTATGGTATATCAAAGGGACTTAACTTAATAAGAATAAGAAATTTTTACCTTGTGTCATGATTGACAGAGTTTCTTCCCTTTTATTGCAATATTATATAGTTGAGCTGTGACCTTTAGGATGAGTTCACCTGTAGATGTACTAACGCATTACAAACAATGTTACCTACCTTTCACAGTATAATAAAGATATTGTGCTTTCTGTGTCGAAATTAAATTGATAATCGAGCAATTGGTAGTGTATAAGGGTACTTGTTAAAGGGTAAAAGGTTTAGATTTTGATTCCCATTAGGTATTTATTATTATACCCCCACAAACAGAGTTTGAGGGGGGTATACTGGAATCAGCCTGTCGGTCAGTCGTTGGTCGTCCGTCGTTGGTCTGTCTGCAAAATCTTGTACTTTCAACTCCTCCTTCAGTTTCAACCGGATTCATTTGATACTTGGCATAATTGTTACTCAGGTGTAGTAGATGTGCAGGACACAAATTTCAAATATCTGTGACCTTGACCTTTACCTTTGGCCTTGAAATTGGTCTTGAAATTGGCAGGCAAAATCTTGTACTTTGAACTCCTCCTTCACTTTCAACCTGATTCACTTGATACTTGGCATAAATGTTACTCAGGCATAGTAGATGTGCAGGACACAAATTTCAAATCTCTGTGACCTTGACCTTTGGCCTTGAAATTGGTCTGCAAAATCTTGTACTTTCAACTTCTTCAGTTTCAACCGGATTCATTTGATACTTGGCATAAATGTTACTCAGGAGTAGTAGATGTGCAAGACACAAAATTTCAGGTCTCTGTGACCTTTACCTTGACCTTTTGCCTTGAAATTGGTCTTGAAATTGGCAGGCAAAATCTTGTACTTTGAACTCCTCGTTCACTTTGAACCTGATTTACTTGATACTTGGCATAAGTGTTACTCAGGAGTTGCAGAGTGTCATATACCATTTTTTAAAGTCATTTTGACCTTGGCTTACACCTTTGACCTTATTGTAAAACCTTATTGAAAACGTCTGCAGAGTGTGACAGAGTGCTGTATAGTGGGGGTATTTATCACCTTAGTGGTAGCCGTTCTATTTATCATTATTTTATTTCATTGATTGTCAAACAAATTCGTTTACTGGACATTCAAATTTACAATATTATTTTTTTATCACTTTTTCCTTTTTTCACAACGTCTGGGGCCCGTTTCTTAAAACTTTGTACGATAAAAACTGTCGTAAGTCAAAACTTTAAAGTACATTCAATCTCTGATTATTCTACCTAATCCTGTATTGTGACATCTCTTTGGGATTGTCTGTTTGAGACGATTCCAAAGAGATATCACAAGACAGGATTAGATGGAGAAATGAATAATAACTGAGACTTTTATAATCTGGCTTACGACAACATTTGTGGTAGGAATTTTTATGAAATGGGCCCCTGGTCTCTCCATTAGTATATTGCAGTTGATCCTACATCTTTTGTAGTTAAACTACATGGGTTTCAGTTTCTTATGCAATTATGATTTACTGCCTGAAAACCCCATATTTTCTTCCAACTCATGATATATATTCCTCAAAGTTGGCAGTATCTTATGCTGCACATACATTGCTTTAATTGTTTGATGCACAGCCCCTTTTGTCAAATTCGTCTACATGCAATTTTTCTTGGCATTGAAGTGGTGACTTTGGTATGGCTACTTTCTGTGCTGTGAATTTCTTAATGGAAGAGACACTGGCACATGTAAGCTCTAAAGTTCATTCCAATGCTTGATCCAATGGGAAATTTCAATCCCTCCTGCTTCTATTTCTAGCAGAACTCCTACATTTCCTACCAGCTCCTTGCTCTTTTAGAATACAGACTTGATGGTTTCATCTGTCCCAGCATGTTTAGTTTGAACATTGTGTATATAATAATAGCAGTGTCCATAAGAAGTTCCTAAGGTATCTGTCCCAGCATCTTTAGTTTATTAAAATAAATGAATATAAAAAGAGGTATTTTCATTTAAAAAAATGAATATATAAAGATGTATTTTCATTAAAAAAATGAATATAAAAAAATTAGGTTCCGCTGGGTATTGAACTGATGACTTTGCGTTTTCATTTACACACTTGGCTACTGTCTCGGCCATGGTGACATACAGCTTTCCAGTTCTTATTGTAAATATCAACTGAATGCTTCAATTCTGACTTATTAATAATTTAGAATGGTTACAACTTCTATAAATAGAAAAGTGCATTAATGGCTCAGCGCTCAAAATCTATCTATAGTATGTATATCTGTAATAAAACTATTTCTATTAATCAATAGAAGATAAAACACTGAAAAATACCATTAACACATTCAACACTAGCGACAAGTATACTCGTCATTTACAAACAGTGTACCTGTGAGGATTACAATTGTCCTATGCAAACAGCATAGTTCCTGATCAGAGGGCTCCTTAAGGAGCCCTCTGATCAGAGTCTATACTGTTTGTCATTTTGAAATATATTGTTAAAATCAACCCTAAATAATTAAGAATGGACTTGACTTATTTTGAAATTGGAATTTTCCTTTAAAAGTTTCAGGGGTGAATGAGTTAACTTTTATCAAAGACAAGCTAGATTATAAAGAAAATCTCTGTGAGTGTCTAGTAACTTGAACTTTATCACAGCAAAGTGACGCTACATTTACACAGGATCCAAACTGTCAACTGATGTTAGCTGAGTTGAGCTCAGGACACCATATAATAAGAAGTCAGCTGAATAAATCCAACATATTCTCACTCATTTCAGCACCCAATCCTATGTTGTCACTAGTCATTAGAATTGTCTCTTCGAGATGATTCTAATGAGTAGTTACACCATAGGGTTTAATGCAGAAATGAAGATTTAAGTTTTTGAAATACCCCCTTATCTGGAGCCCTGGAGCTTATTCCTGATATGGGTTAAGGACATAATGAATTACAATTTCAGACACAGTCGCAGATATTTCCACCAACAACAGGAGGTGCAACGAAACTGTCTCAGGACACCAATATACCTTTACTTGGTCAAGTCCCACTAGATCCACGAATAGGTGAGTATCTATAGACATATGCTAAGTCATGGATTGAGAGTTAGCAGTGTTATTTCACCACTCAAGATAAAAGGGAGTAGGCATAATTTTACAATGTTTGTCCTTTAATTTATCCAACCCAAGCCATGGTGAGTTTATACATACTTTACAATTAGTGTACCTGTGAAGAGTATGCTTGTCCTATGCAAACTGAGAAGATAAGAGCACAAATCCTTAGGTGTTACTACTTTTTAGAACTATCTATAAGAATGAAAGAATGAATGGTGTTTTACGGCCCATCGACCCAAAAAGGTCATTTAGAGCCGACTGAGAACTTTATCACAGCAAAGAACAATCTATAAGAGACAGCAATAGAACAATCTATAAGAGACAAGCCTAATGAGTAGTGACACCATAGAGTTTAATGCTAAAATCATTTTTTTAGTTTTTAGCTCACCCCCACAAAATGAGAGGGGTTTATACTAAGGGCATTAAAGTCTGTTCTGATCAAACGACACTACCCACATTCATGAAACTTCATATGCTGATGTGCCTCAATGAGTAGACCAAGATGAATTGCAGTTTGGTGACCTTGACCCTGTAGTGACACCATATAGTTTAATGCTGAAATAAAGATTTTAGGATTTTAGCTGACTCCCACAAAATGAGAGGGGTTTATGCTATACCGTCGGCGTGGGTGTCCAGGACTTGGATAACATAAACTGAGCAAACAACTGCACCTATGGTCACCAAACTTCATATGCTGATGCGCCTCAATGGGTAGACCACAATTTACTGCAGTTTATGACCTTGATCTTTGACCTTGACCTCTAGGGTCAACATTAAGGTTTTGCGGTAATGTCTGTTTTGAGTAAACAACTGCATCTACTGTCACCAAACCTTATATGCTGATGCGCCTCAATGAGTAGACCACAATGCTCTGCAGTTTGGTGACCTTCACCTCCACATTGACCTCTATAGGGTCAACATTAAGGTTTTGCTTTAAAGTTTGTTCTGAGCAAACGACTGCACCTAGGGTCATGAAACTTCATATGCTGATGCGCTTCAATTAGTACACCACGATGCACCAGTTTAGTGACTTGGACCTTTGACCTTGACCCCTAGGGTCATCATTAAGGTTTTGTGTTAAAGTCTGTACTGAGCAAACAACTTCATCTAGGGTCAGAAAACTTTATATGCTGATGCGCCTTAATAAGTAGACCACAGTTCATTGCAGTTTGGTGACCTTGACCTCTAGGATCAACATTAAAGTTTTGCATTGAAGCCTGTTCCTTGCAGGAGGTGAGCTTCCTAATCTTGATTACCTTACTGGTTGAAATACTGTCTTATCTAGAGTCCTGGACATCTATTTCCAAAGAATTCTTGTTGTCAAAGCACTTCAACCATATTAACTTCTAAATTTTACCTTTTGGTATGTAGATTTAATAGAAACTGCAACATGTGAAATATATGAGGTACATACCAAGCTACTAAGCCTTTATCATTGTTTGTATGCACATTATGTTATGTTACAGGTAAATGCTGTGATGAGGGTAAATCCTATCTTACTGAAGTCCCAGAATCTCCTGCCACTGAAGCCTTTGTTAGTATTATAAACAGTAAGTACAGGACTTTGTGCAAGACAAGTGGCTTAACCCTTTGTTTTTCAAGGAATTAGTGCTTGTGTAAATTATAGCTTGGGTTACATGTATCTGCTTACACAAATGTCTTAGACAAAGTAGATAAAGGTAAACAATAGTGTGTTTGGATATCATTCACTGTTTACTTAGCACAAATTACAGGTTATCTGACGATGGTGTGAATGTTTGGGTCGAGTTATATGTCACCAGCTTCTTCTTCTTCTGCGTTAAAATGTTTAAACATGGTAATGTCAGATACTAAGATGTGTACTTCTAATATACTATGCTGTAGCTTTTAGCTGTTGGGTTGAACCCCATAGCTTGTCCCTCAAGATCCCTCCCTGGGGCCATGTGTGACCCCTCTCTATGGCAAAACTTGGACAATCTTGGAGAACATGCTCTGGTGTTTGGACACCAGTGCCACAGGGACATTCGTCTGTATTGGATATCTTCAAGCGGTGCATGTGAGACAGTAGCCTGCAGTGACCAGTTCTGAGTCTGAAGATAACTGTTTGCTCCCATCTTTCTAGTCCACCGAGATTGGGAACACTTCATCCACATTCCTATCAGCTTTCCATCTTTGGTGGAAAACATTTTTGATGAGGGTTCTGGCTTCTCGGTAAGAAATGGGGTGTTGAAACTGCTCCATTTTGCTACCTTCCTTGGAAAGTCTGTCGGCTTCTTCATTCCCTGCTATTTGGCAATACGATGGAATCCACTGTAGGGCAATAGTGCACACTTGGGAAAGCCTGAAAATTGCTCTCTGAAGGTCGGAAGTATTTCCATCTTTGGCTGTTTTCTGAATCGATTCAAGCACAGATTTGCAGTCTGTTAGAAAAACAACTGGAATGTCTGGCTTCTCTTTCAGCAGTAGGTTGACTGCTGTAAGTAAGGCTGTCTGCTCTACCCTAAAATTGGTGGATAAGTTTCCTGACAGGTTTGACTTGGAGATCTTTTTCCCAGCGGGAAACTTGATGTACACCCCACTACCGCCATTCTTCACTCCACCATCAGCAGAGCCATCTGTTTACGCTTGAATCCATTCAGACTCGTTGAACTCTTTGTCCAGAAACTCCTGTGTAAGGGTCTTCAGTTGGTATGGCTCGAGGTCACTTTTCTTCAAGATTCCTGGGATTTCTGTTGAAATTTGAACATTTGACAGGTGCACATCTGGGTTTTCTGTCTCTGGTAAGGGTTTTCTCTCTGTTTTATTGGAGCAGGTATTCTCACAGTATGTTCTCCCAAGTTCTTTGGATAGGTGATTGAAACTTTGCCTCTTGAGCCGGTTTTTGGTGTGTTCTGTGACCTTGTCATGAACTGGGTGAGAAGGAAGTCGCTTCAACCTCTCTGAATGGACTAACACTCTCTTCTTTCCTCTCCTTCATTGAATGGAGTCCTGTAGCTTTTTCCATTGCAACAATTGGGGTAGTCTTCATTGCACCTGTGCTCTGTACTTTATCCAGCTTGCTCCACTGTGCCTTAGAGGCCGTGGCTCATGCAGATATGCCATACTCCATAGCAGGTCTGACTGATCCTGTGTAGACAGTTTGCAGAATTCTGTTGTTTGCACCCCATGTTGTGCCAGCAAGCTTCTTCATAAGGGACAGACGTCTTGTAGCTTTCATATCTGCCTTTTGTATCTGCATATGCCATGTGAGTTGGCGGTCTAAGCGTCTCCTAAATAGGTTGGCGTGTAATCATGAGGGAGTTCCTTTCCGTTCAGATACAAGGAGAAGGATTCTCTTTTCTTTGCAAGGGAGAAACATGTTGCCACTGTCTTTCTGATGTTAATTGTGACTCCCCATCCTTGACTCCATTTGTTGATGTGATTGAGAGTTTCTTGCATGCGTATCCTAGCTGTTGTAATATGTTCAGAGGCGTGCCAGGCAGCCAGGTCATCTGCATGAAGTGCTCTTGAAATGCGCATTGGTACCTTTTCCACAATGTCATTGATGAACATGAGGAAAAGGATTGGTGATATTACTCTACCTTGAGGGATGCCTTCATGAAGCTGTACAAGATGACTTGTCTTTCCTTCCAACTTTACACAAGCTGTTCTTTGGGATAAGTAGTTGCGAATCCAGTAGAACATACCTCCGCACACACCTTTCTCAGCAAGCTTCTGAAGAAGGCCCTTCTTCCAGACTTTGTCAAAAGCCTTTGTTAAATCAACAAAGACTGCTAGCACTTTCTTCTGCCCTTGAAACGCATTTTCTATCTCCTGGGCTAGATAAACTAGTTGGTCTTCAGTGCTCCTGTTTTTCCTGTAGCCGGTTTGGGTGCGGCTTAGAAGATGATTTGTTTCAAGATAGTTTGTCAATCTTGTGTTGACAAGCCTTTCCAAAAGCTTTCCGAGACAGCTAAGAAGACTGATCGGTCTGTAGTTGTTCTTGTCCTTTTTGTCTTTCCCTTTCTTTGGAATGGGTATGATCACTGCTTCCTTCCACTGATTTGGAAATTTCCCAGATTGCCATGATTGATTGTACAAAGACAAGAGTTTCTGTTTTCCCACTGCGCCAAGATGAATGTTCATTTTATTTGTGATTCCGTCCTTTCCGGGAGCTTTCTTGGTTTTCAGCTTTCTTATGGCTAGGTTGAGTTCAAGCATGGAGAAATCTTTCATCATGCACTCCTGTAACCTTTCCTTTGTGGTGGTGGCTGCTTCTTTGATCCTCTCTCTAGACATGTCCACTTTGCTCACTTCTTCGAAGGAATCTGCGAGTACATTGGCAGCCATTCTGCCGGTATGTAAAATTCCACCGTCTTCCACTACAAGTCTAGCATAAGTCTGTGTGCTGTCTTCGTTCAATGCTCTGGTCAGTTTCCACAGGTTAGTAGTGTTTTTTTAGCTCACCTGAGCCAAAGGCTCAAGGTGAGCTATTGTGACCGCTCACCGTCCGTAGTACGTCTGTCCGTTCACTTTTACTTCAAACGACATCTCCTCTGAACCCGCGGATTGTAGGGCAGATTCAAACTGCTCATGATGTTCCTTGGATGCTTCTCTACAGAAGTTGTTCAAATGAAAGAGAAAAAGCAAAAACTCTGCTTGAAAAAGCAAAAAAGCAAAAATTTTTAAAAAATCTTCTTGCTAAAAACTACTAGGCCCTAAACTTTGATATTTTTACAGTAGAATCTCCTGGTCGATCCCTCTATAGTTTGTTAAAATGAAATCCCTAGGGTCACACTTGACGCCATGCACCCTGCGCAGTTTAACTGCTGCTCTAGGCAGGTTTCACAGTATTGTTGATGAAGCAGAAGTAGAACTGTATTTTACCTGAGTTACTCTTAATATACTAAGGGCAAATAGCCAATATTTGCAAACATTTTGGATCCAGATCAGATGCAACATAATCATAATGCTACATCTAATCTGGATCCAACCTATTTGCCACTCATTTACCAACTTAACATTTTCTAAATTGTTTTTTTGTACACTTTTCACATACAGTAGGTTTTAAGCAGACATCATTTCAGTCTGGTAAGGGTAAGCCCCAGAGTTCTAGCCACTGAGGTCAAATATTATGCAACTCTGAACTGGTAGGGAGTATCACAGAACTGGTCATGATCAGCTGAACATGTTGTCTGCTAAAGTTTAGATATGGTTCAGTCTGATTCATACTTAGAGAAACAGGATCTGGAAGTGATCCACTGACAGTTATGTAATTATGTCTTATGCCATATTTATACATATGTTTAATATTGGTTTTGTCAGAGTTATCTGAATGTCTTTTCATTTTTTCTTGTCCAGGATTCAACCCTTTCCCCCCATATACTGACGTTTGTTAACCCATTACCCCATAAATGTGCATTTTTAGGCCTTTGATTTATTCCTCTACTTAAGAAAATAATTCCACTTTAAACAGTCATGAAAATGTAAGATGCAAAAGTAAAGCAAAGTGTGCATTAACCCTTAGCCCGCCAAATAAATTGTCGTCTGCTATATTTCTCGTCTGCTTCAAGTTTCAAAGTGCTTCAAAGTTGCTCAAAATTGCTGAAAATGTTGTCCGAGTGTCAAACAGCTTGGATCCGGATGAGACGCCGAGTTACTCGGCGTCTAATCCGGATCCAAGCTGTTTGCATATAAAGCTATAGTCGTGAGTGGCAGGCTAAGGGTTAAGACACATTCTGCTTTACTTTCAACCTGCTTTAGGTGGCCACCTATTTTCAAAACTAGAAACATGCTATGGGGTAATGGGTAAAATGAAATTGCCTATTTGGAAAGAGCCTGATGAGAGGAAGTGCCATTTGCAAAGGCCATAACTCTGACATCATTGTTTTTTGAGTTATTTCCCTTTGTGATATTTTCTTGTCAAGAAGACAACTTCAGTTCTACTGATGCTATTGTAATGAAATTTTATGTATGGAAAGAAACTGATGCGAGAAAATGCCATGCACAAGGGCAGCAATATTTAGTTTTTCCCCTTTGTCATATTTTATTGTCAGGAAAATAATTCCAGTTCTGCTGACGCTAGTGAAATAATTATCATTTATTGGAAATGGAAATAGCTTGATAAGAGGATGTGTCATGGATAAGGGTCATAAGCTTGGCAACAAAATTCACTTTTGTCATGTTTTCTTGTCTGGAAGATAACTCCATTTATAGTTATATTAAAATGTTGTCTTGCCCAGTCAACTTAGGTACAAACTTCAATGTCCTCAGGTGAGCAAATTTAGGGCCATGGCCCTCTTGTTCTAGATTAAGACTACTAGTCTTTTCGTGCCAGCTTCGCTGAATTTCTTTGGTCTTAAGGGTAATAAATTTCTCCTTCACTGTGTTGTGTGTTTCGATGTTTTCCCTAGAGGGGTTGGTTTCCATGTTTTCTCTAGCTGTTTTAAGGTTGTTGTGCAGTTGTTCTAGTTCACGGCTCCAGTAAGCTTTGTAATTTTCCCGCGGCCTCTAGGAATGGACTTTTTTGCAGCAGTTAGTAGTGTTTCTGTGAAGGAGGTGACATTTCTCTCAATGTTGTCTGTAAAATCCAGAGATAGGCACTGCTGTTCAACTGATAATTTGTAGGTTTCCCAATTTGCCTTCTTGAAGTTCCAACTTGGCTCTTTCCTGATGGTGACAAGAGGTTTCGCGCCCAAACAATTTCGCACCTTGGATGTTTCGCGCCCAAGCCGTTTCCACCCTGGTCGTTTCGCACCCAATATCAAATATGTAATTAACGTACATTTATTTGTTATTTTCTTCGAAGGGTGTTTAGATAGAAATTCGATGTTAGCAAGTACTGTAAGACGGGATATTGATCATGCTACTGTATGTATGTATGTCTCAATTTAACGAGAAACACATATAAAAGTTAGGATTTTTTTGGCACTCTAAGTATTTATATATAAACGTAACATAGATGACAGTTTATTTTTATTACCTTTTCAATTCCCGCCATTTTAGATACTCATTAACAATGCACGTGCTTTATGTGCACTGATATTAAGATTGACAAGTTCTTCATTCCTTGCACATCATGCAGTCATCTAATTAAAAAAATATAATCTGCTCTTCTGTCAAAGGTAATTTGATTATTGTATGTTATTGATCTAGTGTCAAATAGTTTAGATCCTGATCTTACACTGAGTTACTCTGCATCTGCTCAGGGACAAATCTTTTTACAAACAACCGATATTATTCATACTCAGAGAAGCGAATAGTTCATAAACCTTTTTTTAATGTCCCATTTGATTTAAATGACATGTTCGACATTTTAACCCCTTTGGGTATTGCACGAATTAAGTGCACGGGTACTAGAAAGGTAACATTCTTCTTTCGTCTTGAAAATGTATATTTGAAATAATTAGAATCTATGTAAATGACATGATCGAAAATTTAACCAATTTAATCTATTTAACCAGTTAGGTAATGCACGTGTTTTATGTGCACGGATAGTAGAGGTAACATTCTTACATCAGTTCCCGGTTATATTCTATATTTCTCTACATTAAACATTTTCGGAATATTGTTATATTTATTTTGAATATTAAATAGTTTAAATCCTGGTCATATGCCGAGTTATCCTTATTCTGCAGGGTCCAACTACGTACATTTCCAATCGCGTAATTAACATTCCCGCCATTTTAGATACGTATGACAATGCACGTGCTTTATGTGCACGGTTATTAGAATTGACACTTTTTCTAATTCTTTCACTAACATGCTCTCATCTGTTACAAAACGCTGCAAATATTTAGTATATATACTATATATATAATTTCCACATTTTATCCACTAGTGGTAGTGCACGTCCTTTATTTGCACGGCCATTAAAAATGACAAATTTTAAGTAAAGAATGGAATATCAAATAACCAATTATATTCGGGATAACCAGTAAAGGGATTAGTACATAACAATTATACTGCCGATATTATATAAAAGAAAATATTTTCAACAATGGTAGTAATGCATGTGCACGGGAATATTATATTATCCAATCTAACATATTTAGATATTTATCGTCTGCATTTTCCCTAGAATTTTAAATTTGCGGTAAATTGATAATTTTAAAGCAATGATGGAATATCAAATAGTTTTAATCCTGATCATACGCCGAGTAACTCGGCATTTGGTTAGGGTCCAAACTTTTTATGAATAACCATTTATATTCGGGATAATCAATGAAAAGATTAGTACATAACAATTTAACTGTCGATTATTAACATAATATTTTCTACCATGGTAGCAATGCACGTGTTAACGTGTACGGAAATATTATATTACCAAATCTAACAAATTTAGCTATTTATCGTCTGCACTTATTCCTAAAATTTTAACTTACGGTAAATTGATAATTTTAAATCATTGATGGAATACCAATAGTTTTAATCCTGATCATACGCCGAGTAACTCGGCATCTGGTTAGGGTCCAAACTTTCTTTATGAATAACCGATATTGCCGATATTATATAAAAGAAAATATTTTCAACAATGGTAGTAATGCATGTGCACGGGAATATTATATTATCCAATCTAACATATTTAGATATTTATCGTCTGCATTTTCCCTAGAATTTTAAATTTGCGGTAAATTGATAATTTTAAAGCAATGATGGAATATCAAATAGTTTTAATCCTGATCATACGCCGAGTAACTCGGCATTTGGTTAGGGTCCAAACTTTTTATGAATAACCACTTATATTCGGGATAATCAATGAAAAGATTAGTACATAACAATTTAACTGTCGATTATTAACATAATATTTTCTACCATGGTAGCAATGCACGTGTTAACGTGTACGGAAATATTATATTACCAAATCTAACAAATTTAGCTATTTATCGTCTGCACTTATTCCTAAAATTTTAACTTACGGTAAATTGATAATTTTAAATCATTGATGGAATACCAATAGTTTTAATCCTGATCATACGCCGAGTAACTCGGCATCTGGTTAGGGTCCAAACTTTCTTTATGAATAACCAATTATATCTGGTTAGGGTTCAACTTTTTATAAATAACCACTTGTATTCGAGATAATCAGTGAAAGTTAATACATAAAAATTAAATCTGCAGATTTTTTAGATATTTTCTACCATGATAGTAATCATCATCATCATCATCATCATCATCCTGTTTAGTTTGTACAGGCCAGTTGATTAATTCTTTAACAAGGGTGAGGCCTGTCTGCCTGTTGAGGAGCGTAGTCTTCCTCTCCACTTCTGGCGATCCTGTGGTTGGGTAGAGTCCATCCCCAGAGATGCACGATCCCGCTTCACAAGGTCCATCCAGGATAGTTTTGGTCTTCCTTGACCTCTTTGAGATGTAATGCTCATGTTTTTGATCTGGTAGATCCAGCTTGCACTTCTTTCTGTGTGGCCAAACAATCTCAGCCTGCCTGTTTGCAAGATGTCTGCAATGGCCGTCAGTTTCAGCTGAGATAGAAGGGTCTCGAAAGGGATGTCATCATCTGGCTTAACCAAGCTGACCCATCGTATCATGGCTCTGTCGTTGCGCTGAAGACGTCGGAGAGTGTTTGCTGAGGCTGCCCATGTCTCTGAACCATAGAGCATCACACGTGTTTAACGTGCACGGCAATATTACATTCCTTATTTATTAAATACCCTTTAATTCTTATTCTTAAATCTTAGAGAAAATAGCTACAGTCAACTCTAAAATATTTAGATATTTATCGTCTGTCCTTGATCTGCACTCTAAAATTTCAAACTTACGGTCAATTGATAATTTTAAATACATGGTGGAATATCAAATAGTTTTTATCCTGATCAAACGCCAAGTAACTCGGCATCTGGTTAGGGTTCAACTTTTTAGCTCACCTGAGCCGAAGGCTCAAGGTGAGCTATTGTGACCGCTCATTGTCCGTAGTACGTCTGTCCGTCTGTCCGTCTGTCCGTTCACTTTTACTTCAAACGACATCTCCTCTGAACCCGGGGATTGTAGGGCGGATTCAAACTGCTCATGATGTTCCTTGGATGCTTCTCTACAGAAGTTGTCTAAATGAAAGAGAAAAAGCAAAAACTCTGCTTGAAAAAGCAAAAAAGCAAAAAATTTTAAAAAATCTTCTTGCTAAAAACTACTAGGCCCTAAGCTTTGATATTTTTACAGTAGAATCTCCTGGTCGATCCCTCTATAGTTTGTTAAAATGAAATCCCTAGGGTCACACTTGACCCCACCCTGCGCAGTTTAAGTGCTGCTCTAGGCAGGTTTTACAGTATTTTTGATGAAGCAAAAGCAGAACTGTATTTTACCTGAGTTACTCTTAATATACTAAGGGCAAATAGCCAATATTTGCAAACATTTTGGATCCAGATCAGATGCAACATAATGCTGCATCTAATTTGGATCCAAACTATTGGTACTCATTTACCAACTGAACATGTTCTAAATTCTTTTTTTTGTCACTTTTCGCATACAGTAGGTTTTAAGCAGATATCATTTCAGTCTGGTAAGGGTAAGCCTTCAGAGCAGTTGCTAATTCTACCATACTACCCAGTATTTGACCTCAGCCACTGAACTGATGGTCTTAGCTGAACATGTTGTCTGCTAAAGTTTATAAATGGTTTAGTCTGCTTCATACTTAGAGAAACAGGGTCTGGAAGTGATCCACTGACAGTTATGTAATTATGTCTTTTGCCATATTTATACATATGTTTAATATTCAAAATATGTATAGCAGACAGCAATTCAGCATAATAAGAGTTAGACCCTAGCCAAATTTCCTACTGGCAGAGTTACATAACTGAACTCTGGTCAGCTGATGAGGTTGCATATGGTGGTGTCTGCTATATATTTATGCCCTGCAGTTGGGGGCATATTGTTTTTGTCTGTCTGCTTTTTTGTCTGTTTGTCCATTTGTTTGTCTGTCAGTCCACAACTTTAATCTTAGCCATAACTTTGTTAAAGTTAGAAACTTTATAACTTGGGTCATGTCGTACAAAGGTCAATGTCAATTTTGAGATATTTCCCAGTGTCATATTTTCTTGTCTTTGAGATAACTCCAGTTCTACTGATGTTAACCCATTACCCCATACATATGCCTTTTTACGCCTTTAATTTATTCCTCCTCTAAAGAAAATAATTCCACTTTATATAGTCAGAAACATGTAAGATATAAGAAATAGTATCTATATCTTAGTAGATGATAACTTAAAGCAGGTCGAAAGTAAAGCAGAGTGCGCAATAAATAATCATATGGAAATACATGTAGCTTGATAAGAAGAAGTGTCATGGATAAGGGCCATAACTCTGCCAACAATATTTTTTCGGCGGAGCTGTCTGTTATCTATTTAGTCACACATTTCTATTTAGACAAACATTTGAACCAATCATATTTGAACAGAAATTTAGAATTAAGAGCACCTGTTGAAACTGAATTGTCTGATTGGATAGTAGCCAGGGCTCCAGATAAGAGAATTATTTCAAAACTTAAAAACTTTATTTGTGCATTAAACCCTATGGTGTCCAACTCATATGAATTGTCTCTTCGAGACGATAAAAATGAGTGGTAACACCATAGGGTTTGGTGCTGAAATGAGTGAGAAAATGTTAGATTTGTTCAATTTACTCCCCTCTTATCTGGAGCCCTGAAACAGTAGCCTAGCTTGTGAGTGTAAAATTAGACACAGCCAGTGTGTAATACTGAGCTTCTATTTTAAGATATGCTAGCAGAATCTGATGTGTATTTATAGATAGACAGTGGCAGCTAGGTATTTTGTTTAATAATGGTTTACTTCCAATTTATTTTAATTGTTAACTATTAATTTTGTACAAATTTACCATACATTGATAGCAATATAATAAATGGCCTCAAGTAAGTTAAACACAATTGTGTTGTTTCATCATTTATTTACAAGAGTGAGGTGTTATAGACTTTGTAAAGCAGGGCAGACTGTTCTGTATGGGCCTGCACAGTTTATCTAGTTATAGTTTGTTTCAAGAAACTCCCCATGAATGAAGTTTGATATACAGAACAATATAATTTAATCTGAGGATCTCCTACCAGTAGCTAGGATATGTTTTGCATTTCTGTACTTTATAGTTTTTTAGTCAGAGTTATGCTATATCGTTGAATGTGTATTTTTTGCTTTTCAATCCAAGATATTACAATTCTTTGAAAACCTCCAATTTCGTACAATTTTGCACACCCATCAACAGCATGAATTTCACCAACCATTCCGCCGAATATCTTTTTTAAAGATATTTCTTGTTTAAGTTATTCCAATTTGTCATGTTTTTTTTGTCTGGAAGATAATTCCATTTACAGCTATATTAAAATGTTGTCTTGCCTATTAAGCTAAGGCACAATGACCTCAGGTGAGCGAATTAAGGGCCATGGCCCTCTTGTTATAAATAACCACTTGAATTCGAGATAATCAGTGAAAGTTAATACATAAAAATTAAATATGCAGGTTAATAATATAATAGTTACAACCATGGTAATAATGCACGTGTTTGACGTGCACGGCAATATTACATATTCAACATTTTAAAAGATAGTTTAATTCTCATTCTTAAATCTTAGGCAACATGACTACAGTGAAATCGAAATATATGAAATAGATCTATATTTCAGATGACCAAACTAACAATTTCATGACATTGAAAATTCGTCAATGCACGTGCTTAATGAGCAACGATATAAAAATTTACAATTTCTATAATCCATTCTCGGGAATGCCATATCAACCAGTCAAAAAGTGGATCGTCTGTATTTCAATGTTATTTTATATATAACTAGACTAAATTCAAAAAATTGTCAAACAGTTTTGATCCTGATCATACGCCGAGTTATATTCTGCAACTGATCAGTATCCCAGCTTTTTGCAATTAACCAATATATTCGGGATAAATTGTTGTAATGGTTAATACATTATCATGGCAGTGAGTGTGGTAACATGGTTTTTTAAAATGATAAACAATAAAATAACTAACCTGAATTGCACGTCCTGTGGTGCCATCGACAACAACCGTCACATGTTATTGCTTCTTGTAGTGTACGTACCACTTTCTCGCATGCTATGCAAATATCACTCATTGTGAACACAAAAAACAAAGTGAACCACAGCATATGCCACTATCTTACTTAATTATTCCTCAATCCAAAATTATTTTAAAGACACAACAGTAATCTAAATCACTATTCACAAATCCTGTCTTAGAACTTTTTTCACTCACGCACGTAAATTATAGCCTATCAACAATTAGATCGATATAACGAGAACATCTCGAAAACCACCTTTTATTAGTATCTTTTTTTTCGTCTTCCAATAAAATTGCATATACAATATAATTATCTAAAAAACCAATCAAACTCGATTTACTCTAACTTTCATCGAATCATCGTTCAATAATATTTAATCATAACCTGTAATTATCTAAAGACCAATCAAACTCGATTTACTCTAATTTTCATAGAATCATCGTTCAATAATATTTAATCACAACCTTTAATTACCTTAAAACCAATCAAAATCGATTTCTATTCAAATCCGTTGTTTCAATGTTAAATGACGGGTTTGGTTTTCTTAATTATAATCCCTCATTAAACATCAAAGTTCGTGACAAACGCAACAAACAAGGTGCAATAAACAAAGCAAATTAACACCTGTTTGATGGTACCGTGGACATTCTTTATGCCCTCGCACGTTCGCAATTATTTGACACTTACGTGTGTGAAAGATAACAAATTGTCGTCATATTAACACATTCAAGTGTTAAGATAATTATGTGTTACTATGGCAATCATGTTATGTTTAAACAGTTAATACAATCAAACAACAACAATGTAATTATTATTTATTCGTTTGTAGCTAATC
Organism: Gari tellinella; assembly: GCA_922989275.2. Lineage (NCBI taxonomy): Eukaryota > Metazoa > Mollusca > Bivalvia > Cardiida > Psammobiidae > Gari > Gari tellinella. The sequence continues at coordinate 48,367,369 of OV277856.1, forward strand.
TTTTAAAGTTTAATAAATATGATTATAAATTTCAAATATAACATAAATTTACAAAAATATTAGAAATTTTAAGAACAAATAACACGATACATTATATTTTTCACACTTTAATTGTTTTACAAATACAAATTGGGAGAAATACAAATTGATTTTCTATTCATTTTTATTATATGAAACTTAAAACTTAAGTTTATGGGATAACATACATATATAATTTAATATTGTTTGTTTTCATTACATTTGGTTAGCTGTGATTGGCTGTAATTTTTGTTTCATAACTCCATGAAAAAAATAAGATTCAGGCCACGCCTTGTCAGGACTACTTTCCCTTAGTCCAACTGCTCTTCACAAGCGCTGCATGAAGCAGGATGCCAAATGACGTCATTGACGTCGACATTACTACATAACAACGACGCGTTTTGGCGGAAAATATATATGGGGGAGGGACTACAACCTACGTTTCAAAAGCGTTAAAAAAAGAACATTCGCCTTAGATTCTCTATTCAACTACTTTCTTCAATTCAGAAGTGATATTAAATTATAAGGAATAATTCGGACTATTTATTGTATTCATGGAGGTATGAAAAAAAAACCTGGTCACACTTTTGTATGAAACGGCTTCGCGGTTTCATACAGTGTGACCAGGTTTTTTTTTCATACCTCCGTGAATACAATAAATATTCGAATTATTCTTTAAATAAAGTAAGTTTATAAAATTGGGGGCGAAACGACTAGCCCTTAGGGGGCGAAACGACTCGGGTCTCATTTGGGAGCGAAACGACCAGGGGCGAAACGACCAGGAAGGAAACGGCTTGGGCGCGAAATGACCCGGAATCTTTCCTGATAACCTCAGTGACTTTAGAGCTCACTGTAAGGATCACTGGACGGTGGTCACTTCCTCCTAACTGTTGAGAGACCTGACGTGATGTGACCTGGTGAATGTCATCTGTAGCCATTGCAAGGTCAGGTGTGGAGGAGGTCTTCCAGGCTCTTGAATAGCAGGTTGGTTGATAATCAGGGTGATTCACTAGGATGAGACTGTTATCTAGCATCCAGTCTTCGATCTCTTGTCCTCTGCTATTTAGCTGTGGATAACCCCAACTTGGGGAGTGACCATTGAAGTCGCCAATGATGAGATGGTTGACCTCAAGGTTGGGAATCTTCTCTAGCTCAAGCTTTTTGCTTGGAGGGCAGTAGCAATTTATAATAAATTCTTCACCATCTGGGAGCAAAAGTTTGACTGAGATTGCCTCAATGCCTTGTTCTTCAAGTTTGAAAGCCTCACCTGCAGGAATGTTGTTCTTTACAAGTGTAAGAAACACCTCCTTTTGGTCCATCGCTTCTGTCCAACCTAAAAAGCTTGTAACCTCGCACAAAGAAATGGTTGTTTTCATTCAGATGGTTTCTTGTGCACAAAGCACATCTACTTTGTTAACTTTTAGGAAATCCTGCAGTTCTGGCTTCTTGTTTCTAATGCCCTCTGCATTCCACTGCATCACTTTGAGTGAACTTCCCTGGGCATGATGTTGTGTTGTTTGTTGGCCAGTAGCTATACTCTGCTTTCCCCTGGCTCCAAAGTCTGCAGAGTCACCAGTAGGTGAGACGGGCCCGGTCGAGGCTCGGGGCCCGGCACTACTCCTGCCTGGCTGTGTCCCAAAGGAGTAACGCCATAACGTTGTCTGAGTTGTTGACATGACCATCATTAATTTTGTTGTTGCGTGTGTACCATTACCTCGAAGAGGATCCCCTACACTCGTTGGTTGTACACTCCGTCTTTAGTGGGCAGGGTTGGGTTGACTGGTTGCTGTGGGAGGCTATGGAGTCCAGTTCACCCAAGCATCGCATTCCGGTATCCCACCCGACCCAAACCCTGACCCAACCAACCCCAGGGAGGGCCCATGGAAAAGCAGGAGCAGAGGCAGCATGCAATAGAGTAGACTTAAAGAGGATATAGATTCTAATTCAAATTTTGTGGTTGATTATAATTCAAAATGTATAAATGGGTGACAGGCAGCATCCACTCTTAGTGAAGATTTGACTTACATGTTTCAAAATGAGATAGCAAAATTTCAAACTCTTCTAGTAACCTGTTTTCCACTCTAAAACAAAACCACCCCCACCCCAGCCCCCCAAGGACCCCATCCAAGGCCAGACGAGACAAAGCCCGAGCCGAGGGGAGCACCTGAACACGGAGGGGAGCAGTTTAGGGTCATGCTCAGGACCATATGTCACCAGCGATAATTGACATCTGTGAAGGTCAATAATAAGGATTTTTAGGGTGTTGAATTTTCGCCATTCTTAACAGGTGGCCAAATAGGCCAGTTATTGACCACGGCAAATTATTCCCAAAGTACGGTATTAGCAATGTCACATTCAGAAATATTTGTTGGACAAAACATACATGTTGAAGGCTAAATAAGGGAGACAACTTATCAGAGAGAGAGATTCAGCACCATGTGAATAATATGGTTCTTATTTCCCTTTAGCCAAAATGCTGAAATACATTAAAAATACATACTTTGGTAAAACAACTGTCGTCTAGAAAAATTACTTAAAATCTTCATGTTTTGACTGGCATTTAAACTCTTTTTATGTGTATTGCAGAGATTAAATTCATAGTATTTTATGCTTATCACAGATAACTTTCATTTGTATTGCAGAATAAAAGAGCACAGTTAGTTCATACTTTTTCATGTGTATTGCAGAGCATTTTCATGTGTATTGCAGAGATTAAAGACCATTGTGGGAAGAGGCTAGCCCAGACAGAGATGGAAACAGGAGAGGCTCAAGCCCAGACCTAGCCCATTGTCAGACCTTAACCTAGCTGTCAGAAAAGGGGAAGGAGCAGGGCAGCTGGGGTGCTCAACCGTTACAATTCTGAATTTCAAATGGATTCTTCCATTTTCTGATAAATGACCAGTGTACAGTGGAGAATCTGTTATTCTTTCCCGTTTAAACGCAAAGGTACGCAAACGCAAAGCACTAAAACGTAGAAAAGAACAACTTTTGGACAATTCTGATATTTCATGTTTATCTTGGTGGCAAACAGTTTGGAGCCTGATCAGACGCCGGGTTACCTTGCGTCTGATCTGGCTCCAAACTGTTTGCACTGCAAATAATAGTTTTAGCGTAAACGCGTTTATTGGGAAAGAATAACAGATTCTTCACTCTATATTGACTCGTATATTGACGGGGTTTGTTCCAAAATAATCAAAAGTATGACAAACATTGCAGATTCTGATAAGAGGGCTCTATCACAAGCCTTCTGATCTGCTACAGCAGTCTTTGCAAAGGATGTGTATGTTAAATGATTCTAGCAATATTAAGGTTACATTTTCTGTTCACAGCCTTTTACTAATTTGGAAGACAAGAGATTATTTGAAGCAGGTTGAAAGTTAAGCCAATGCACCAAAAGGTGCATTCTGCTTTAGTTTCAACCTGCTTTAAGCTACCATCTACTAGGATAGAGAAAATATTTCTTATGGTACATATATATATATTCTTCAGTGAAGGAATAAATTAAATGGGCTAAAAGGGGTAAGCCCACCTCTATCTATGGGAAAGGGTTAAATTAACTGTGGAAATTTAAACATGAATGTCAAACATTTTTTTAATCCAGATCAGATGCCAAGTTACTTGACATCTAAGGAGGAACCAAACTATTTGTAAATGTCAGTATAGTAAAACATCTCTATTACGACCACTAAAAAGAAGGCTACTTGACTCCATAAAACACAGGTGACAGCTTAAAGCAAGGTTGATTTGTTTTTAGCTCACCTGAGCACAAAGTGCTCAAGGTGAGCTATTGTGACATAAGTCTTTATTTTGTTGAAATAATGTCAGAAAAATGCAAAAAAAATATTTAAAAAAAATACAGAAAAAAATATTCGGGTACGAAATGACTTTTCCAATTTTCAGAGACTACGAATGACTTATGCCTTATTTGGGGTCATTCATTTTCAATTTTTTGGTGGTTACGAAATGACTTATTCAACTATTTTGACGGCTACAAAATGACTCAAAAATCGGCTACAAAATTACTTTCAGGTTTTGCGCGGCTACGAAATGACACGAAATTCGGCTACGAAATGACTTATTTTACCGGCTACGAAATGACTCGGCTACGAAATGACTATAACTCCTGATATTTTATATGAAGGTTCATTTGGGGTCAAATATTGATGTTATGAAATTAAAATTTAAAAATTATTTTAATCTATGTCAATTTTTGACATGTTTGGACTTTGGACTACAAATCACCAGAGTTTTTTGGACAGGTTGTTTTAAAGTTCAATATAACTAGACTAAGACTCACCATTCATTTGATAATCTTCTAAACTGAAATTGTTTTGCTTTCCATACAAGATGTTTTTAGACTTAATCTTTAAACAGGCGAGCATCAGGTGGCTTGGACACCCATTTCTGGTTCTTGAAAACTGTTTATGATACCATCTTCAAACTTGGTATACATTATCAATGTTATTTGGGGACACTCATTGACAGGTTTCATAACTCTTGCACCAAATTTGACAGAATTATGCCCCTTTTTAGCTCACCTGGCACGAAGTGCCAAGGTGAGCTTTTAGGATCGCTGGATGTCCGTCGTCTGTCCGTCCGTCCGTCCGTCTGTCTGTTCACAATTGTTTGTTAACACTCTACCGGCTACAAATCTCATTGGATCTTCATGAAACTTGTAGAAATCTAGGTCAAGTTCGAATGTGGGTCATGTTGGGTCAAAAACTAGGTCACTAGGTCAAACCATAGAAAAACCTTGTTAACACTCTAGAGGCTACAAATCTCATTGGATCTTAATGAAACTTGATCACAATGTTTGTCTAGTAGAAATCTAGGTCAAGTTCGAATGTGGGTCATGTTGGGTCAAAAACTAGGTCACTAGGTCAAACCATAGAAAAACCTTGTTAACACTCTAGAGGCTACAAATCTCATTGGATCTTAATGAAACTTAGTCAGAATGTTTGTCTCATTGATATGTAGGTCAAGTTCGAATGTGGGTCATGTCCGGTCAAAAACTAGGTCACTAGGTCAAATCATAGAAAAATCTTGTTAACACTCTAGAGGCTACACATCTCATTGGATCTTTATGAAACATGGAAAAAATGTTTGTCTCATTGATATCTAGGTCAAGTTCGAATATGGGTCATGTCCAGTCAAAAACTAGGTCACTAGGTCAAATCATAGAAAAACCTTGTTAACACTCTAGAGGCTACACATCTCATTGGATCTTGATGAAACTTGGTCAGAATGTTTGTCTCATTGATATCTAGGTCAATTCGAATATGGGTCATGTCAGATCAAAAACTAGGTCACAAGGTTAAATCATGGAAAAATCTTGTTAACACTCTAGAGGCTACAAATCTCATTGGATCTTGATGAAACTTGGTCAGAATGTTTGTCTCATTGATATATAGGTCAAATTATAATATGGGTAATGTCTGGTCAAAAACTAGGTCACTAGGTTAAATCATAGAAAAATCTTGTTAACACTCTAGAGGCTAAAAATCTCATTGGATCTTGATGAAACTTGGTCAGAATGTTTGTCTCATTGATATATAGGTCAAGTTTGAATATGGGTCATGTCAAGTCAAAAACTAGGTCACTAGGTCAAATCATAGGAAAATCTTGTTTACACTCTAAAGGTTGATTGTGGGTCATGTCCAGTCATAATCTAGGTCACTATAGGTCAAGTTTGCCATGGTGTACCAGGTGAGCGATTTAGGGCCATAGTGGCCCTTGTTAACTTGATATTTTTGTCTGTTAATTGAGAATTTTTTCTTTGAACATGCCATTTTCTTCAAAACTATTCATGATTTTGTCTTCAAACTTAGTACACATTATAAAAGTTGTATTGTGAGACTCTTCATTAAGTTTAACAACTCTTGCACAAAATTTGACAGAATTTTGCCCCTTTATAACTTGAAATTTTGTTCCTTAAAGTCCCAATATTACTGTCAAATGCCAAAATCGCGCAATTTTCAAACCTGAAAATGTAGGCACATACGTTATCTAAACCTGTAAAAAGAAGTAATGCCCGGTGATTATTGAGGAAACGTTGCTTTCAAACCCATTAAATTGGTGGAAACAAGTCGACTTTTAAATCTCTTTTGTTGACATTCGATCGAAGACGAATCATAACGGAAATGCTCCGGCTTCGCTCGGATGACGTCACATAGTGTATATGAATTATCGCCGCGGTTCGTATCAATCACGTGACCTTTACGCAATCCTTCGAACCAGCCCGTTAGTCTTATTTGTAAACAAACCCGCTTAAAATGTAAACCATCACGATAAGAATTCAACACATTTAGGTAGGATTCTTAATGAAGTTGGGGCATATGTCAGGCTTCTTACACGCGATTTCACTTAGTTTTAATAAATAGAAAATGCACACATATAAGAAATTGCCCGTTTTAAACACAAATCTCGGTAGTATTGTACCTTTAATATGCATGTATTATTCTTTCTACATGTCATTGTGGTGTTTGTGACAGGTCAATTTGGAGTGGGGGTATTTATCACCTTTAGTGATAGCAGCTCTAGTTACAGGTGGAGGAAGGCCCCAGAAGCCCTTTCTGCACTGTTTCAGACACAAATCAGCAACTGGGTAGAACCACCGACCTTCCACAAGCCAGCTGGAAGGCTTCCCCACATGAAAAATCCAAACGACCCTACTGGGATTCGAACTTACAGTGGTGAGGAGCTTTGTGATGTAAGTCACAGTGACTTAAAGCAAGGTGGCAGTCAAACAGAAAGCTCCTGAAGGAGCTTTCTGTTTTATGGTCACCTTGCTTTAAACAGTCACCTGTCATAAACACCGTATAATTTTCACAATTTAGTGGTGGTAATAGAGAGGTTTTACTACTTTGTAAAAGAGTGATAAGGATTCTACTTGGCTATACAGTTAAACCTCTCTATAACCTCTCTGTTTTATTGTCACCTTGCCTTAAGCTGTCACCTATCATAACCAACGAATAATTAACACAATTTAGTGGTCGTTATAGAGAGGTTGTACTGTAGTTCTTAGATTTTTATTGCAGGGACTATTTCTATCTGTAATACGTTAATTGATGCCATGGTAAAATTTTATAATATAGAAATTACTAACGTTTGCGTATTATTGTGGTCTTTTCTTTCCTGCTTTATGGGCAACCTTCTAATGACTAAATAAACTTTTAAAATAAGAGTTTAGCACAAGGCTATCCAAAACCAAATTGGCATTGAACACTGTTAAGATGCATATTTATAGATGCTTAATGGACAATAATATTAGAATGTCGTTTAAACTCCATCTTTTGCCCACTTTGAAGTGTTGGGTACCATGCAGTGTGACCCTTCTTTGGACGTCCTTTAGTTAATTTATACTTTAAGATCAGATGCAAGTTAATGACCTTGACATTTGATTGACTTCTGTGATCTTGATTATGCTTTGTATCTTGGTCTGGTCAGGTTCCAAACTGTAATATTAAAAAAAGATTGTCATCCTACCAGTAGGACAAGGGTCTTTTAGGTCACTGTGACCTTGACCTTTGACCTCAATTTTTAGCTCACCTGATCCAAAGGCTCAAGGTGAGCTTTTGGGAGAGCCCTGTGTCCCTTGTCCTCCGTCGTGCCTTGTCCTTCGTTCGTTGTTGTTAACAATTGCTTCAAATGACATCTTCTCCTATACCGCTTGACAGAATTCAACCAAACTTATCAGGAATGTTCCTTGGGTCAAGCTCTTTCAAATTTGTTCAAAGAATTAAAAACAATGTAGAACTTTGGTTGCCATGCCAACCAAAGTGAAAAAATAAGGAAATCTTAAAAAAATCTTCTTGTCTGAAACTACAAGGGCCAGAACTTAGATATTTGGCACATAGCATGGTCCTCTATCAAGTTTGTTCAAAATATGCCCCTGGGGTCTAAATTGGCCCAGCCCTTGGGGTAACAGTTTTACAAATAGTTATATAATGACATTTTCAAAGTCTTCTCCTCTTAAACTAATATGGCCAGAGCTTAGATATTAGGTATTGTGACACTTCTAGATGTCCTTTACCAATGTTGTTCAAATGGTTCTGGTTGGTTGCATATTTAGGTCACAGGAGCTAAAAATAGATTTTTTTTCAAGGAAAACTTAAAAAATCTTCTTGTCTGAAATACAAGGGCCAGAGCTTAGATATTTGGCACATAGCATCGCCTACAGGTCTTCTATCAAGTTTCTTAATTATGTCCCTGTGGTCAAAATTGGCCCCGCCATGGGGGTCACAGTTTTACATAGATTTATATAGTGAACATTGCAAACATCTTCTCTGATACTAATATGGCTTGAGCTTTGATAATCAGAATGGTGACACTTCTAAATATCGGTTACATATTTTGTTCAAGTGGTTCCGGTCTGTTGCATATCTAGGTGAAAGGAGCTAAAAATAGTTGTTTTTTTCTATAAAACTTCAAAAATCTTCTAAAAAACTACAATGGTCAGAGCTTAAATATTTGGCACATAGCATCATCTACAGGTTCTTTATTAAGTTTCTTCAAATTATGCCCCTGGGTCTAAATTGGCCCCGTCCCGGGGGTCACTGTTTTACATAGAGTTATATAGAGAAAATTTCAAACGTCTTCTTCTCTGACTCTAATATGGCCAGAGCTTTTATATTCTGTATGGTGACACTTTTAAATATACTTTACATAATTTTTTCAAATTGTTCCGGTCTGTTGCATATCTACGTCAGTCCTGGACATAAATCAATATCTCCATTTTTCCAATTATTCTCAGGTGAGCGAATATGCCCCATGGGGCTCTTGTTAAAAATCTTCTTGTCTAAACCCCTAGTACCCTGATCTTAGATATTTGGCACATAGCATCATTTACAGGTCTTCTAAAAAGATTGTTCAAATTATGCCCCTCGGGTAAAAATGACCCCGTCCTGGACATAAATCATTATCTTCATTTTGTCAGCGATTCTCAGGTGAGCGAAATATGCCCCATGGGGCTCTTGTTAAAAAAAGCTTGTTTGGAGCAGGTTTCACTGCCATTTCGGATCTTAAGATCTTCACTGCCATGACATTATTGACAAATCGTCTGCATTAAACAATTCCATCTTCTTTTATTTAAAGATATTTTAACTACATGTATTTCAAATGTCACGTTTAATGTATTTATCAGAATATTATCCTTTGTGATCATCCCGCCGGACATGTCATTCTGATGAGACCGAGGTCGCATGTATCAGTGCTGAACACATTTCAACACATGGCATGCAAAACACCCAGCGGGCTCTTATCTAAACAGAGTGGGGCATTGCCCCGGTTCCTCTTTATCCGCTCCCCTCTCTGGGGCGTCCAATAAGCCCACAGTTGGCAGAAACGGGTCTGAATCAACAACAAATCCTTTGTGACCATTTTATAATTTCTATTAACATTAGTACATTCCTCTTATATTAGTATATTAATAATTATTTTTATTATTTATTTATAATTGTTCTAATTAACTCATTTATCCCTGAGCTTTTTTAATGGACAGTTCCAATTTCAAAATAAGTCAGGCTAGTCCAATTTTGACTATTAAGGGTTGATTTTAACAATATATTTCAAAATGACAAACAGTGTATTCCCTTATCAGAGGGTTCCTTAAGGAGCCCTCTGATCAGGGAATACACTGTTTGCATGCGACAAGTGTAATCCTCACATGTACAATGTTTGTAAATGACGAGTATACTCGTCGCTAGGGTTGAATTGGTTAATGTTATTGTTGTTCACCATCATCATCATCTTCTCAGTTTACAGTAATTTAATGCAAACTTCCGTTTGCGGCAGGCTAGTTTGAAAATTATTATTACAAACATGAAAACAGTTTGGAACAAGATGAGAAACCGAACAGTATGTCGGCATTATAAATCTACACAGATCTGTGTATAATTCCGTAGGTTTGTCATCTGATGCCAAATTGTTTCATACTTTAAAAATCGACAACTTTTTATTCTCTAAAGGTTTAATGACGGGTCCGTATGTATTTGAAGTTATTTTCATTCTCTTTAGAATTTACCGATCAAATCACACGGAACAAATATCCGAATGGTTATCGTTAGAATCTGTGACCTCCCCTAGCAGACCATGGTTCAGTGAGAGCATGACGCGACAGGGCTAATGAGGCGGAACCGGTGAATAAGTTATGTGTGTCTCTGAAGGTGTGTCCGTTCTTAACCCATTACTACGGAAGCCGGATAGTGCCACTTTTACAAAAAATTTTAAAAAAAATTATCTTCAAAATTCAAGTTATTATCTTGAAAATTCAAGATAGTATCTTGAACTTTCAACATACTATCTTGAATATTCAAGATAATAACTTGAAAATTCAAGATAGTTTTTTGAATTTTCAACATACTAACTTGAAAATTCAACATACTATCTTGAAAATTCAACATACTATCTTGAAAATTTAGATAATATCTTGAATTTTCAAGTTAGTATGTTGAAAATTCAAGATATTATCTTGAATTTTCAAGATAGTATGTTGAATTTTCAAGATAGTATCTTGAATATTCAAGATAATATCTTGAATTTTCAAGATAGTATGTTGAATTTTCAAGATACTATCTTGAAAATTCAAGATAGTAACTTGAATTTTCAACATAATAGAGCTGGAATAAATCTGTTGTACGGAAGGTGGATAGTGCCACTTTAAGAATTCATAGTAGGCTGAGTCTCGAATAAATATTCAAGGGAAAAGTATTAAAGGCATTTTTAAAGGTCAAAGGGTTAAACTCCAGATCAAAGAGAAATAGTTGCATTTATTTCTAGCTAATCTGATCACAGCTTTGTGCATCTTGCATCTTTCGTAAACAGTTTAGCTCACCTGAGTTTATGCTCCGGGTGAGCTTTTATGATCACCTTTTGTCCAGCGTCTGTCTTTCTAATCAAATTTTACGAAGCTCACATCCTGCACAGAACAGACTTTAACGCAAAACCTTAACGTTGAACCTAGAGGTAAAGGCCAACTGTCAAGGTCACCAAACTGCTGTGCATCATGGTCTACTCATACAGGCGAATCAGCCAGAACAGACTCTAAGTTATGAATAGTCTTTAACGCAAAACCTTAACATTAACCCCAGAGATCAAGGTCAAAGGTCAATGTCACTCAACTACGTTTTACAATGCTGTACTGATTACGGCGCATTTATGGTTCAAGTTGGTTCAAGTTTCATAGACCTAGCCCTTATAGTTTATGACAGTTTATGATATCCAGTCCGGACGCTGACGCCGGGGTATAGCATATAAGCCCCCTCACTTCGTGAAAGTGAGCTTAAAAGCATCACTAAACTGGGAGATTTGGTAGAAATTAGCTCAGTAATTTCTGGAAAGGTTTTCAAAGATTTTTCAAAGTTTTAATTGGTTGGTTGCCATGACAACCACGATTCTTCACGTAATACCATAAACATTAGGAATTTGCATAAGACTAATATATAAGTATCATTCAGGTAAGTTTTGGTGAAAATCTATCCAGGGGTTTCACAGAGAAGACTGCTAAAACAAGAGGGCCATGTTGGACCTTAAATCGCCCACCTTTAGGCTAAGAAATTCTACTAGCTTCAGAGAAAACAAGTGAATCCTAGGGCAGGGCTAATTTTGACCCGGGTGTATAATTTGAACAAACTTGGTAGAGGACAACTACATACCGTTATGCTACATACCAGTTACCAATTATCAATGCCCTAGGTCTTGTGGTTATAAAGAAGAACACTTTAAAAAATTGCCATGTCAACCACAGTTTTGAGAGGATTCAATTTCTTTGAATACTTTTTGTAAGGATCAAGTTTCATAAAAGCTGGTCAACTGGTTTTCAGCTAAGAATTCGTTTACAGAAAGTGGTTGATGGACGGACAGACAGACGGACGTCGGACGAAATGCGATCAAAATAGCTCACACGGAACATAAGTTCAGGTGGGCTAAGAATATTGATGAAAGATGCACGATGCAAACAGGACATTCCAGGGATCACAAAACCTCAACATGAGCTGTAATCAGCTGAGTTAGAAATAAATTAAACTTTTTCTCTTTAATCTGTTTTTTAACCCTTTGACCTTATATAAACGCCCCTTTAATAATTTCCTCTTTGTATATTTTTACGAGACTCAGCCTTCTATGAATTCTTAAAGTGACACTATCCACCTTCCATACAGCAGATTTATCCCATCTCTATTATGTTGAAAATCCAGGTTACTATCTTGAATTTTCAAGATAGTATATGTTGAATTTTCAAGATAAGTATCTTGAACAATTCAAATTATTATCTTGAAAATTCAAGATATTATCTTGAATATTCAAGATACTATCTTGAAAATTCAACAAACTATCTTGAAAATTCAAGATAATATCTTGAATTTTCAAGATAATATCTTGAATTTTCAACATACTAACTTGAAAATTCAAGATAGTATGTTGAATTTTCAAGATAGTATCTTGAATTTTCAAGTTATTATCTTGAAAATTCAAGATATTATCTTGAATATTCAAGATAGTATCTTGAATTTTCAAGTTAGTATGTTGAAAATTCAAGATAGTATCTTGAATTTTCAAGATAGTATGTTGAAAATTCAAGATAGTATGTTGAATTTTCAAGATAGTATCTTGAATTTTCAAGTTAGTATGTTGAAAATTCAAGATAGTATGTTGAATTTTCAAGATAGTATCTTGAATTTTCAAGTTAGTATGTTGAAAATTCAAGATAGTATCTTGAATTTTCAAGTTATTATCTTGAATATTCAAGATAGTATGTTGAAAATTCAAGATAGTATCTTGAATTTTCAAGATAGTATCTTGAAAATTCAAGATAGTATCTTGAATTTTCAAGTTAGTATGTTGAAAATTCAAGATAGTATGTTGAATTTTCAAGATAGTATCTTGAATTTTCAAGTTAGTATGTTGAAAATTCAAGATATTATCTTGAATATTCAAGATACTATCTTGAAAATTCAACATACTATCTTGAAAATTCAAGATAATATCTTGAATTTTCAAGATAATATCTTGAATTTTCAACATACTAACTTGAAAATTCAAGATAGTATGTTGAATTTTCAAGATAGTATGTTGAATTTTCAAGATAGTATCTTAAATTTTCAAGTTAGTATGTTGAAAATTCAAGATATTATCTTGAATATTCAAGATAATATCTTGAAAATTCAACATACTATCTTGAAAATTCAAGATAATATCTTGAATTTTCAAGATAATATCTTGAATTTTCAACATACTAACTTGAAAATTCAAGATAGTATGTTGAATTTTCAAGATAGTATCTTGAAAATTCAAGTTATTATCTTGAAAATTCAAGATATTATCTTGAATATTCAAGATAGTATCTTGAATTTTCAAGTTAGTATGTTGAAAATTCAAGATAGTATGTTGAATTTTCAAGATAGTATGTTGAATTTTCAAGTTAGTATGTTGAAAATTCAAGATAGTATCTTGAATTTTCAAGTTATTATCTTGAATATTCAAGATAGTATGTTGAAAATTCAACATACTATCTTGAATTTTCAAGATAGTATGTTGAAAATTCAAGATAGTATCTTGAATTTTCAAGATAGTATCTTGAATTTTCAAGTTAGTATGTTGAAAATTCAAGATAGTATGTTGAATTTTCAAGATACTATCTTGAATTTTCAAGTTAGTATGTTGAAAATTCAAGATAGTATCTTGAATTTTCAAGTTATTATCTTGAATATTCAAGATAGTATGTTGAAAATTCAAGATAGTATGTTGAATTTTCAAGATAGTATCTTGAAAATTCAAGTTATTATCTTGAAAATTCAAGATATTATCTTGAATATTCAAGATAGTATCTTGAATTTTCAAGTTAGTATGTTGAAAATTCAAGATAGTATCTTGAATTTTCAAGATAGTATCTTGAATATTCAAGATAGTATGTTGAAAATTCAAGATAGTATGTTGAATTTTCAAGATAGTATCTTGAATTTTCAAGTTAGTATGTTGAAAATTCAAGATAGTATGTTGAATTTTCAAGATAGTATCTTGAATTTTCAAGTTAGTATGTTGAAAATTCAAGATAGTATCTTGAATTTTCAAGTTATTATCTTGAATATTCAAGATAGTATGTTGAAAATTCAAGATACTATCTTGAATTTTCAAGATAGTATGTTGAAAATTCAAGATAGTATCTTGAATTTTCAAGATAGTATCTTGAATTTTCAAGTTAGTATGTTGAAAATTCAAGATAGTATGTTGAATTTTCAAGATAGTATCTTGAATTTTCAAGTTAGTATGTTGAAAATTCAAGATAGTATCTTGAATTTTCAAGTTATTATCTTGAATATTCAAGATAGTATGTTGAAAATTCAAGATAGTATGTTGAATTTTCAAGATAGTATCTTGAATTTTCAAGATAATAACTTGAATTTTCAAGATAAAAAAAAATGAAAAATAGGAAAAGTGGCACTATCCGGCTTCCGTACATTACCCCATAGTCTGTTTCTAATTTTGAAGACAGGAGACCACTTAAAGCAGGTTTAAAGTGTATTTTCAGCCTTCTTTAAGCTATACTTTACTAGGATATAGAAACTATTTTTTATGCAGCATATTCATGACAGTATAAAGTAACCTATTTTCCTCAGTTTTGGAATAAATAAAAGGCGTGTTTATGGGGTAATGGGTTAAATATATCCATTCTTGAAAATAACATCGAACAGTTTGAATCCTTGTCAGACGTGATCCAAACTATTAACCATTGTAGTCTTGTGTAGGCAGTGAAGGGGTTAACATTTAGAGATATTTTTTATGAAAATCTCATCGAAAACTTATTGTCAAAAGGATAGTTTTTCAAATTGAATATATGTTTAAAACAACACTTTCACCAGATTTATTGTAGTCCATGAAACACCTTCAACCACTATCTAGTTAAATCAATTACTCCATAAATACGCATTTTTACGCATTGATAACTCCACAAAAGAAAATAAATGAAATCATATTTAATACAGTAATTAATATGATACGATACGATACGATACGATGGTTTTATTGTATAAAACATTACAAACAATGATTATAGCAAAAACATAATAAATAAAGTAGAGGCAATGGTCATGATCTCCAAAATTTCAAGGTAAAGTAATTAAGCACCGGTCGAAAGCTAAATGAATGTCCTTTAAAACTATCATATACTACTCAAAGTTTGCTATAAGCACCAAAGAATGTTCGTTAGGTATTTTCAAGATTTACTGGAATGCGGTTTTGTAAATGTTTCAAGTTGTAAATAAATGTTTAGTTTAAACATTTTAAACACAATTTTAATGATTTCTTTTGATTTGCCTAAATAACGGACGATCGAGCACGTATATAATGAGCTGCAGGTTCGCATTTCTTCCCGTCGGGTACAACCGAGAAGTCTCCAGGAGCTTGGAGACATATTGGTTCAGGAATGGAACACTATCCCTGACAGAACCATCAGGAACCTCATATGGAGCATGCGAAGGCGTCGTCTGGCAGTAACTAATATCGACGGGTCCCACACACGCTATTAAACCCTAAAAATGACTTTTTTCGAAATTTGGACAAATTTAGAAAAAATCAACTACTGACTGAAAATCTCAATTTTGGGGGTGGGCCTCTTTGATGGTTCATTATTTAGGCAAATCAAAAGAAAACATAAAAATTGTGTTTAAAAGGTTTAAATTAAACATTTATTTACAACTTGAAACATTTACAAAACCGCCTTCCAGTAATTCTTGAAAATACCTAACGAACATTCCTTGGTGCTTAGCAAACTTTGAGTAGTATAGTTAAACTTGTCATATTCCAATCAAGTAAATACAATAAATACCGCGACCTCTGATGAATATTCACCAGAAACATATATCCTAGGAAATACCATCTTAGAAAATGGTAGCTTAAAGCTGACTGCAAGTTAAGTAGAGTGCTCCGTAAGGAGTACTCTGCTTTATTTTCAGTCTGCTTCAAGTAAGCATCCGTCTTTAATACTGAAAACAAACTATGGCAGGAGGAGTTCAGTAAACCCTGTTTGCAGCAGCCTCTCAATTAACTCTTTACCTGATAGCCTATTTCTAGTACTTAAGATAGGTGACTACTTAAAGCAGGTTGAAAGTAAAGCAGAATGCGCCTTAGGGCGCATTCTGCTTTACTTTCACCCTGCTTTATGCTATCATGTGCTATAATATAGAAACTATTCCATATAATACATATTCATTACTGATTAAATGGGAACTATTTTCTTCAGCTGATGAATAAATCATATCCGCTAAAAGGCGCTTCTATTGGGTAAAGGGTTAAGAATGTGACCTTTACAGACAAAGAACTGCTTACATCGGGACAAGACATGAGCTTTCTGTATTCCTTTCGTTCTACATAAGTTAGCCACCTGTATATAAAGTTTGATTTGGTATGATTTTACGTCGCTTTAACAGTAGTACAGTCATATAGTGACGTTTAGCTAATTACAAGTGGAGGAAGACTCCAGAAGCCCTTTATGCATTGCTTCAGGACATAAAACTCAAATTTCTTTATTTAATACTCTCAGGTCATGGTTTTACATGAAAACATGTGGAAAAAATAATTTACATACCAATCTACATTACCGATCTTCCGCATACCATCTGGAAAGCTTCGGGAAATCCGAAGTGCCCAGACTGGGAATGGAACCCACATCGATGAAGAGTTTGGTGATTGTCATTCACAATCACTACAAGTAAAACATTGCTGTAAATTTACAGCAAAGGGGAGAAGGGCTGCGCCAGAAAAAGGCCAGTTTGAATTTGAATATATAAGAAACCAAAAATGAATGATATGAACGTTTTATTATCACGTATGTAAGAGAAAATATGACTAGATTAAATCATTGAACATTAGATTAAATCATTGAACATTGACATTGCAAGGAACAAAGTTAAAGAGCATACACATGCTTGAAAGCTTTCCATGTAGGCCTAGAATAAAAAAGTCAAAAGTATTGAAATCAGTATGGAAACTGAGAATTTGGAGACCTGAAAACATGTAACGTATTGGTATGGTTGGTTGAACCATCTACTTCATAGATGCACATATGAATGCAGGGTGAAAGTGAAGCAGTCAAGCAGAATGCGTGTGAAGGAACATTTGGCTTTAAACTGTTTTATACTTGCTATTCAGAATTCTTCGTATTCTTCCTTGAGGCTTAAAAACCAATAGAAACTCCGAATAAAGTAGAACATCCATTAAGATAATAAAAGTAAAATAATATATAGGTCAACACCACCCTGCATCATCTGAATGAGTCAAATGTTTTCCGTTTTCTCGGAGCTTCCAATTTGTTTGTTGTCAGCATTTGTTACTACGAGGGTAGTTCAAAAAGTTTTGATACTGGATCAATAACTTCCATTATTATAAGTGCAAAATGCATGTGTGATATAGCATTTTAAAGATCCATTCTTTGCCGACACGGTGACATCATGCACGATAAGATCGCATTACTTGATCAGCCCCAACATGTACCTACATGACCCCTCCTCGAGGACACTGGACCTTTTTTGTGTATATTTGAGTTAATTTTCTAAACACAATTTGATACTATAATTATTATTACGGATTTATTATTTTGAATAAGTTTATGAAATTTCTGTCAAATACAATAAGACAATTATGCAAACACTACACAGTTTTAAATGTTATTATTACATAAAATATCAAAAATAGAGCTAATTCTAAACACGTACTGAAAATATAATAAAAAATTGATCTCCTGTTATGTATAAAAGTAGTTAGGGAAACTACAAACTCTTTCTTTATTATTAAACCAGGCTATGATTGAAGCCATTGAAAAATGGGTTTTTTGTTTTTAATCAAAGTGTAGATATACTGATCTAGAACATTTTCATAGCGTTCGAAAAAAACATGTCCACTTACGTCATAAGCAAAATAAGAAATGTTGATTTTGGAAAAATGAGATTTTCGACAGTTAACCCTTTCAATAGAAAAATAATTTTATTTACATTAAAATTTAGACATAAACTGATATATTCCCCCAAAAATTCTGGAAATTGTACTATTTAAGAAGTTATTACGTCAAAAAGTAATGTCTGAAAAGTGCTATGTTCCAGTGTCCTCGAGTATGGGTCATTTAGGTTCATGTTGTGACTCATTCAGTTATGTGATATTATCGTGCAATATACCATCATGTAGGCGAATAATTTCTCTTTAAAATGATATATCACGCATGCCTTTTGCACTCATTATATGGAAGTTATTGATCCAGTATCAAAACTATTTGAACACCCCTCGTATAGAGGGGGTAAACTCATCAGTTCAGATAAGTATTCTAGCGTCACTTTAAATCTATCATGTGGACAATTTCTGCGTCTGTGGCATCAACTTTTGTTTGTTTATTGAGAATAACTATGCACTAGTATTGAATAAATGATAATATACAACAGGTTTAACATGTGAAATTTCGAAAAAGGAGAATTCAAATCTAATTTTTATGTTTTATGGGTCCATACAACATTTTTCAACAGATATTTATCGGAGGAAAAAGGTTTTTATATATCCGGATGTCAGGATTACCCATTTTACCCGTTTTTTAAGCCCCGAGATTATGAGAAACTCTGCGAATACGAGCATTGGCGATACTTGCATTTGTCTTTAAGCAACCATATGCGTTGAAGGCTGAGAGTAAGCTATACAGTAAAGGGTGGTAATTCCAAAACGGTAAAGAATGAATAAAAAGATAATATAGAACGGACTTGTGAGGTATGCATAAGGCAAATATAGAACATGATTAAACCAAGGCAGTTATACATGTGGACTGGAAAAAATACCAAGTATAGTGCGACTTTAACTGATCGACGCTATCAAATGATTACATTGGTAAAAAGAAACAGCATATATTTAGAGACAGGAAAAGTTTATGAAATTTGCAAGACTGAGCCAAAGATAAAATATTATTAAGCTGTTTAATATTTTATAAGCAGCAAAAGTAGACCCTGAGAAAGGTGAATTGGGTTTCCAACACTTTAAGAGCAAATGATTTTCACCTTTTAGTATAAGTTCAGACATAACTGCATTCATTTAAATAGCCACTTAACTGTTCATCGTTTAAGTCTGTAAACTAGATGTGTCGTGTAACATGAATGTCCCCGCTGACATTAAAGTATGATATACTGGCATAGATTTTAACTTATGGTGGCATTACTCTTGAATAATTAGAATTTTTCAACCTGACTTGCGCATAATCATGATGTGCGGTACCTATATTTGACATTAGTTCAAAATGTGAATGTATTCCTGGCCACAGTTGAGTCAGTTCTCATCTACGGCTGTGAGGCATGGAACATGACTGCTAAACTGACAAAAAGTATAGATGGCACTTATACCAAAATGCTGCGCGTGGTCCATCAGATCAGCTGGAGAGACCTTCTAACAAACAAGGAGCTATATGGAAACCTCCAAAAACTCTCAGAGAAAATAAGGCTAAGAAGATTGAAGTTTGCTGGCCACTGCTACAGACATCCAGAACTTCCAACTAGCCACCTTGTATTATGGCAGCCAAGACAGGGAACTCGTAGAAGGGGTGGGCAAAGAAAGACCTACGTGGACGGTCTTTTGGAGGACACCAGGATGAGTAACACAGAGGAAGATGCAAAATGTATGCTCAATAAAGAAGTTTGGAGGTCCATGTCTACCCGAGGACGTCGGCGGAAGCAGACAGCTCATCATGAGTGAGTGAGTGAGTGAATGTATGACTGACATATATACATGTATATATATATATATTAAGGGGAAACTACAAACTGTTCAAAATTTTGAAAGTACAAGGGGCATAACTCATTCCTAATTATCGGACTGGAACCAAATTCAAACATGACCTGCATATTATGATTATGTACCTGCATTCAAAAAGATTTTAATTCAGGATGTCATAAGCAGAAACCACAAATTGTTGGAAATGTTCGAAGTCCACAGGTAATTATTCTGTCAAAACTTATCTGACCTTCACCAAATTCTAACTTGACCTGTTTTTTATGCCCCCGGCATCGACAGATGCGGTAGCATATAGTAATCGTCCTGTCTGTCCGTCCGTCCGTCCGTAACAAGGTTAAGTAGAATTTACCGTTTCGTCTAGCATCAACACCTCTTACCCAAATGCTTGGATTCTTACACAGTTGTTACCTTGGACCATTCCCTACCCGCCAATGTCACCAAACTTTAGTTTTGACCTTGACCGTGACCTAATTTGGACTTAGAATATTTTAAATAGGCTATTTCTGGGTTAACTAGATTTTACTATTTCGTCTAGCATCAACACATCTGACTATAATGCTTTGATACTTATACAGTTGTTGCCTTTGACTATTCCCTATCCACCAATATCACCAAACTTTGATTTTGACCTTGGCCTTGACCTAATTTTATCTTAGAATATTTTAAATGGGCTCTTTTTTCGGTTAACTAGATTTTACCGTTTCGTCTAGCATCAACACTGTTTACTACAATGTTTTGATACTTATACAGTTATTGCCTTAGACCATTACCATCTCACCAATAATACCCAAGCTCAGTTTGACCTTGACCTAATTTGGAATATATTGTCAAGGATGCCACCGGGGGCATAAGCGTTTATTGAACGCGCAGTCTTGTTATCATGATATATCTATAAACTAAATATCAATTCGAAATGTCAACGCATATCAGAGATAATGATCGGGGACCACAAATTATCATACTTTCTCTTAGTCCAAGGGTCAAAACTTATTCAACCGCCATCAAATTCTAACTTGACCTGTGCCTTGTCATGTTATATCTATATAATAAATATCAATTCAAAATGGCAATGCATGACTGAGATAATGAGTGGAAACCACAAACTGTCAGAAAATGTCTAAGTTTAAGGGGCATTACTCTGTCAACATTTCGAATTTATAGCAACTGGAGATGAGGAAGCACAGCAGCAACTGGAATACAGACATATGAGGTCGTTACGATAGATCGCAACCAAATGCAAACTGGATGTAATGCAGAGAGCTAGCATTTGAGAATTCTGCATTACATTAGACCTGCACTAACTTGCGACCTTGGATGAAGACCATTTGGTTTGGAGCTGTGTGCATGGCAGTTGAGCAGTATTAATTCGACACCTATCTGAGAAACTCTCATTCACATTACAATTCAAATAACTGAACTAGATCTACTCATTACTTTAAGCAAATAGTATAAATATAGCAGAGAAATGAAGTTTGTAATAGAATGAGAGTCTCTGTACATTATCTGTGACAACCCTGTAGCATTATCTTAGAAACAGTCTGTATAATCTACATTTTATCAATAGTTAGCATGAAATGTGAACTTTTTGAGTTGTGTTGCCTTCAATAATGCAGCGACAGTCACACCCTGTTAGATTGAATTGCAAAATACAACACCGTGTGTATGGAACTGAGATTCAGACTGAGAATGTTAAAGATCTAATGCATGAATGATCATATCGAGACAAAAAAATAAATTCTAATCAGTCAAGCACGAAAAACTATTTCCTCCACTCAAGAAATAGTCCCTTGATATACAATCATGTATCTATAAGCAACATGAAAAACAGTGCCTAGCTATTGTAGCAGATCGTAGCTTGAAAGCAAAGCACAAGGCTCTGCTTTACACTCAGACTGCTTTAAGTAACGGATAATAACCATCTGTTATCGATACAAAAACATGAAAATTCAAGATAGTATGTTGAATTTTCAAGAAACTTATCTTGAATTTTCAAGATAGTATCTTGAATTTCCAAGTTAGTATGTTGAAAATTCAAGATACTATCTTGAATTTTCAAGTTAGATCTAGTATCTTGAATTTTTATGATAATAGCTTGAATTTTCAAGATAATTAATTTTTTAAAGTGGCACTATCTGGCTTCCGTACATCCCCCGTTGTATGACGTAAAAACGAAATTATTCGAATCAATATACATTAAATGGTTCTAACAATTAGCATATTAGATACAAACGTTAGAAATCAGACAGGAAATATTGAATTATTTAATTGGACGAATTCATCAGTCTTTAACAAAGCGTTTTACATAAATACAATTTGAAAGAGAGACCGGCGTCAGAGAGCTTGGTAACACAATATAACAATATTATACGTCTAGTTGAAATACCAATAGTGTGCCTTTTAATTTGTCAGCAACAACAATGCAATGCACCAATCATTTGTGATTAAATACTTTAGTGGGATGAACATGTTTGTTCTTTTTACAATACTTGAAAACAGTCTTGACTCTTGAGCGGCATACCGTTAGAACGAATCCGGCTGATTAAAAGCAGGATTCTACTTAATGCATCTATTGTAGAACATGAACAGTTGCATTATAAAACTGGTACAAGCAGTAATTAATTGGAGAAAGCCTAGAAAAATACAATGTATGACTTGTAAGCAATGAAACACACCTATTGAAATATTTAAAGAATTTTTTTTGTCAAATATTATATAGATTTAGTCGATCAAAGAAAATTATTCAAGACAGTTCTTAGAACTTTTGTATTTTGAAACTACAGGCGTACCTCTCTACAACGACATCCGATGGGAGACAAAAATTGTGTGCGTTGTTCGGAGGGAGTCGTTATATGGAGGGACATTTGCAAACAGCTGAAATCCAAATCGGACGCTGCGATACGCGGCGTCTGATCTGGATTCAAGCTGTTTGTCACTCGTCGTTAAGTTTCTTTCTGTCAAAATGTCAATAATGTCACTTTGAGAAACCAACAGGCGGTTATTAAAGTAGACGGTATTGCAGCCGAGAAAAGCGTTAGACAGAACTGTCTTTTTTATAGAACTGCGAGAAGGGTCTTTGTTGGGAGTTTTCCATAGTTTTATCATACGTGCATACATATGAAGCTGAAATTTTGTGATTTTTGACTAGTTTAGGTGAACGACATATCAAGTTTGCTTGTAGTCACAATTCGTCAAATTTTACATGAGTTATACCCCCATTGTATATCAAAATATGAGAAAATTGTCGTTTCCGCACCTTTTTCTCTACATACTTTCATATGTTGAGCTAAATGTGATACATGCTGTTGTTTTGATAAATTGCATATTAATTTGAGTTTTGTCACAATTTGTCAAGTTTTCCATGAGTTATGCCCCTTTTTATGCCACCGTCAGAAACATGTAGGGAAAGAGAGTGGAGTTCAAAGATGTTCCCACGGAATTGGTTTGACAGCCCTTGTTACCATCCTTTAAGCTAATATTTGTGATAGCTGTTGCAAACAGTTTGGATCCAGATGAAACGCCTAGTAAATCAGCGTCTTATCTGGATCCAAACTGTTTATGAAATATATTACAGATCACTTCAGTTCCAATTATATGTAGCAGACGACACAGTTTGCATATTCGGTAATTACCTTTATCCTGCTGAATTGTTGTATTCTTTAAATATATCGTATGCGAAATAATTCAAAGTCAGTTTTCATATGCTTTTAAACTGAAATACAGTTGAATACGAGTGTCAAACAGTTTGATTCAGATGTTAGCTAACTCGCGCCCATCATGATAACGGTTTTAACACATTAAACCCGACGAGTACATGTATACTCATCATTTTATAAACAGTGTACCTGTGAGGATTAAACTTGTCCTATGTAAACAGTGTAGACACTGACCAGAGAGTCCTTAAGGAGCCCTCTAATCAGTTTCTACACTGTTGTCATTTTGAAATTTATTGTTAAAATCAACGAAATGGACAAGACTTATTTTCTAAATTGGAATTGTCCATTAAAAGTTTCAGAGGTGAATGAGTTAAGAACTAATACTTGGCCTGATTATCGATAATCGTTGAAATAAATGTAGGACATTGTGGCCATTGTGGACCGTAGTCTAACATAGGATTTAAGATGTTGCTTTAAAAGGTTTTCAAATGATTCTATGTCAATGCCAGTTTTAAACAAATATACTTGACAGTTCTCAAGGCTAAATCAGTATGTCTCTGCGAACTTCAAACCAAAAAAGCAGCGGTTTCATTCTATTCATTTTTTTATATTTACAGTAAGAACCTTTCTGAATTGTATTAGTTGTTAGGTGTTTACCACAGGTGACTCTTAAAGCAAGGTGAGAGAAAATCAGAAAGCTTCTTTAATAACGTTCTTTTTTACTTCCATTTTGCATTAAGCTGTCACCTGTCTTTTATACAATCAGTTATCCTTTCTTTCAGTGGTCGAAATAGAGATGTTTTACTGTATCGATATTGATAATGCTGCAAGCGCTAAGACCATCAATAAACAAGTTTACAAGCGAACAATTCAAGAAAACGGAACGGTTTAGGAATTTGCTTCCGTTTGCTTTACTTTAGGCACTATTTTTAGACAATCGAACTAACTTTTTCCCAACACACTGGATTCACACAGCAAGTGGGGACGGCAAAAATAAACACTTCTGGAGAATCGAGCTGTTACGGAAACCGGATAGTGCCACTTTTACATTTTTTTTATTTTTTTTATCTTGAAAATTCAAGTTATTATCTTGAAAATTCAAGATACTATCTTGAAAATTGAAGATAGTATCTTGAAATTTCAACATACTATCTTGAATATCCAAGATAATAACTTGAAAATTCAAGATAGTATCTTGAATTTTCAACATACTAACTTGAAAATTCAAGATACTATCTTGAAAATTCAAGATCGTATCTTGAATTTTCAACATACTATCTTGAATATTCAAGATACTATCTTGAATATTCAAGATAGTATCTTGAATTTTCAAGATATTATCTTGAATATTCAAGATAATAACTTGAATTTTCAAGATACTCATCTTGAAAATTCAACATACTATCTTGAAAATTCAAGATAGTAACTTGAATTTTCAACATAATAGAGCTGGGATAAATCTGTTGTATGGAAGGTGGATAGTACGGAAGCCGGATAGTGCCACTTTTACAATTTAAAAAAAAAAAATTATCTTGAAAATTCAAGTTATTATCTTGAAAATTCAAGATAGTATCTTGAATTTTCAACATACTATCTTGAATATTCAAGATAATAACTTGAAAATTCAACATACTATTTTGAATTTTCAAGATAGTATCTTGAATATTCAAGATAGTATGTTGAAAATTCAAGATACTATCTTGAATTTTCAAGATAGTATCTTGAATTTTCAAGTTAGTATGTTGAAAATTCAAGATAGTATCTTGAATTTTCAAGTTATTATCTTGAATTTTCAAGATAGTATGTTGAAAATTCAAGATACTATCTTGAATTTTCAAGATACTATCTTGAATTTTCAAGATAATAACTTGAATTTTCAAGATAAAAAAAAATAAAAAATTGTAAATAATATCTTGAATTTTCAAGTTAGTATGTTGAATATTCAAGATACTATCTTGAATTTTCAAGATAGTATCTTGAATTTTCAAGTTAGTATGTTGAAAATTCAAGATATTATCTTGAATTTTCAAGTTAGTATGTTGAATATTCAAGATACTATCTTGAATTTTCAAGTAAGTATGTTGAAAATTCAAGATACTATCTTGAATTTTCAAGATAGTATCTTGAATTTTCAAGTTAGTATGTTGAAAATTCAAGATACTATCTTGAATTTTCAAGTTATTATCTTGAATATTCAAGATAGTATGTTGAAAATTCAAGATACTATCTTGAATTTTCAAGATAATAACTTGAATTTTCAAGATAAAAAAAAAAAAAAAAATTGTAAAAGTGGCACTATCCGGCTTCCGTAGGGATAGTGCCACTTTAAGAATTCATAGAAGGCTGATGCTGGTAAAAATATTCAAAGAGAAAATTATTAAAGGCGTTTATATAAGGTCAAAGGGTTAAAATACAGATTAAACAAAAAGTTTAATTTATTTCGAACTCAGCTGATCACAGCTCAGGTTGAGGTTTTGGGATCCCTGGAATTTCCTTTGTGCATTGTGCATCTTTCGTCAATATTCTTTGCTCACCTGAGCTTATGTTCCGTGTGAGTTATTGTGATCGCATTCGTCCGACGCCCGTCTGTCTGTCCGTCCATCAACCACTTTCTTTAAACGAATTCTTAGAAAACCAGTTGACCATCTTTTATGAAACTTGATCCTTACAAAAAGTATTCAAAGAAATTGAATCCACTCAAAACTGTGGTTGACATGTCAATTTTTTAAAGTGTTCTTCTCTATAACCACAAGGCCTAGAGCATTGATATTTGGTTACTGGTATGTAGCATAATTGTATGTAGTTGTCCTCTACCAAGTTTGTTCAATTTATACACCTGGGTCAAAATTAGCCCTGCCCTAGGGTTCACTTGTTTTCTCTGAAGCTAGTAGAATTTCTTAGCCTAAAGGTGAGCGATTTAAGGTCCAACATGGCCCTCTTGTTTTAGCAGTCTTCTCAGTGAAACCCTTGGATAGAGTTTCACCAAAATTTACCTGAATTATACTTATATATTAGCCTTATGCAAATTCATAATGTTTATGGTGTTACGTGAAGAATCGTGGTTGTCATGGCAACCAAACACTTAAAACTTTGAAAATTCTTTGAAAACCTTACCAGAAATTACTGAAAAATCATTTAGTGATGCTTTTAAGCTCACCTTCACGAAGTGAGGGGGCTTATATGCTATACCCCGGCGTCAGCGTCCGGACTGGATATCATAAACTATAAGGGCTATGTCTATGAAACTTAAACCATAGATGCGCCGTAATCAGTACAGCATTGTAAAACGTAGTTGAGTGGCATTGACCTTTGACCTTGAACTTTGGGGTTAATGTTAAGGTTTTGCGTTAAAGTCTATTCATAACTTAGAGTCTGTTCTGGCTGATTCGCCTGTATGAGTAGACCATGATACACCGCAGTTTGGTGACCTTGACATTTGACCTTTACCTCTAGGCTCAACGTAAAGGTTTTTGCGTTAAAGTCTGTTCTGTGCAGGATGTGAATTTCGTAATATTTGATTAGAAAGACAGACGATGGACAAAAGGCGATCATAAAAGCTCACCCGGAGCATAAACTCAGGTGAGCTAAAATGTTGAGGAAAGATGCAAGATGCACAAAGGTGTGATCAGATGAGCTAGAAATAAATGCAACTATTTCTCTTTGATCTTGATATTAATCCGTTGACCTTTAAAAATGCCTTTAATACTTTTCCCTTGAATATTTATTCGAGATTCAGCCTACTATAAATTCTTAAAGTGGCACTATCCACCTTCCGTACAACAGATTTATTCCAGCTCTATTATGTTGAAAATTCAAGTTACTATGTTGAATTTTCAAGATAGTATGTTGAATTTTCAAGATAAGTATGTTATTATCTTGAAAATTCAACATACTATCTTGAAAATTCAAGATAATATCTTGAATTTTCAAGATAGTATCTTGAATATTCAAGATAGTATCTTGAATTTTCAAGTTAGTATGTTGAAAATTCGAGATACTATCTTGAATTTTCAAGTTATTATCTTGAATATTCAAGATAGTATGTTGAAAATTCAAGATACTATCTTGAATTTTCAAGTTATTATCTTGAATATTCAAGATAGTATGTTGAAAATTCAAGATAGTTTCTTGAATTTTCAAGACAATAACTTGAATTTTTAAGATAATTTTTTTTTTAAATTGTAAAAGTGGCACTATCCGGCTTCCGTAAGCTGTGGTTCTGTACCAATGTCTTTCTTTTAGCCCCTTCATAGTCATGACGTCATATAATTATACTGTTAATAAATGGACTAGATTCAATTTGGAATCTAGAATGAGTTAATCACAGTATTCTCTGTCGGCAATTTCAGAACTTCATTGATATTTTATGTGGTCGACATGTCAATATGCGGTTATTATATCATTACACTATTTACTACCATTATTATTTTTCATCTACATGTATTTATTTATTTTTAATTGACATGTACATATGTTGTTTGTTTGTATACGATTGAACTATTTCAGTATAAGAGTAAAAAAGAAACTAAGTAATATGCGGTGTCTGTCAGGATCAAAACTAGTTGCAATTTTTGGTAATGTTCCCTGGTGAAGAGTTCACGCAGAAATCGCTTTTCGGGAGGTAAATATTATGATGCTTTCAATTATGTATGATTGCTTCTACATGTTTTAACTCTAATGTAAATGACAACTATACTGGCAGTTACTATCAATTCGTTTCCAGACCAACATAGATCCACACTTAGTAACTCGGCGTCTGAAAACGAAAATGCAACTTAGACGAAAACTTAACGGATAAGGCGGTGTCTGATCAGGATCAACACTGTTCGACACTTATTTCCTGTTTACAGTCATTTTACCTCTTTGAATGTAGTAAACACCTAAGAATTAATTCTTTCACTGACAATGGCGCAAAAGACGACTTTGCAAACAGTTTTGATCCTGACTCAGACGCGGCGTCTGCTCATGATCCAAACTGTTTGGCACTCGAAACGACATTTCTTCAGTCTAAACAGCCCAAAAGCTGACTTTAAAAATATTGCAGACGACACTAGTGTTGTGCTGTAGAAATTCAGCATTTTTGCGTTTTGCAATTATTAAAGGTAAACCAAATAGTTCTCACCGTCTATGTGGGAAAATGGTAAAGCAGGTTTAGTGGGTAGAGAGTTCAATCCCGAACCTCCGCAAAGACTAAGCGAGACTAACAACATATGGCATTCACAGCAGGATCTTAGAAGCCAGGATATTCAGGAGCCTGTTGTGAAACGAGTTCCACCATGGCAGACAGAGGAGCCAAGTGCACAAGTGCAAATTGCACTCAGTGGTATGGACAGAGCTGTGGGCTCAGCCATTAGTACCCATTCCCCACAAACTTTGGATGAAGTGAAGAAACTAGCGTCAAAAATTGGACAATTACAGACACCCTTAAACAGTGACAAACCTGGAATTCATACAGCACAGGGCGCTACAGGTGGTTCATTTGAGAACAATATTGACATTCTGACCGCTGCTGTAGCGAGACTAGCCACAGCCTTGACGACAAGAAGAAGGAGGAAGCTCCGCCACCATGCAACCGATGTTGAGGTAGGTGCTACTCTTTAAATTCTTGTAGGGCAAAGGGCAAAACTTGCTTTAAATGCGGAAAATTAAACCACTTTGGTTCCAAGTGCAGAAGTAGCAGAGGCAGAGATTACTCGTTTTCTGGCCAACAGAACGTATTGCCCAGAAAATAGGGACTCGCGTCTGTCTGCAGGAACGATAATTTCAGTCCAGTAGACGGACAAAATAGTATCAAAGTTAAAAAAAAAACTAGGGTTCAACAAACGAAAAACAATAAAATCCAAAACTCTTACATTAAATTTGATTATTGTAGAAATAGTAATGTACACACAAATGAGAAAAAATTGAGAAAAGAAAATACCAATGAGAAATTGCCAGTAATAACAGCAAATTTTACAACTTAATACAGTAAACGTCACAGTAAATGAAAAGAGAACAATCGCTCTAGTAGATTCTGGGGCTTCTGTTTCATGCATTGGAGACGATTATTTTCAAAAAGTTTATCCAAATGGTCAGCGCTTGATAAATCCATGTAGCATTCAATCGGTGGTAGGAATTGGTAAAACAAGCCATTCAGTACTAGGCGTAGTGAAACTTGATGTCTACTTTGGAAACTTGACTGTGTCATATCCGTTTTACATTGTTCAAAATTTGCACCATTCTTTGATATTAGGGCATGATTTAATGGAAGCACATAAAGTGACTTTAAATTGGGCAACAAAGCAAATGAGCATTCATAACGATCTTCAAATCTGTAAGTTGACTACAAATATGGGGTTGCGAGAAGTGTAAGAAATACAGTCATACCTGCACAGTCTGAGGTAGAAAATATTGTAAAAATAGCCAGAGTAAAAACAAATCAAGAATTACTTTTGGAACCTGTTCGGTCTCTATCAAATCAATAGGTTAAGAAATGCAGGCTAGAAACTATCACCCAAGAAATGTCACTTCGCAAAAAAAAAAAACTAGTTTACTTAGGACATGTAATTAGTAAGTCAGGAGTTGAAACAGATCAAAGAAAAGTAGAGAAAATTCTAAATCTCCAGCCGCAAAAGGATCAGAAAGGTGTTAAAAGTTTACTGGGTTTAACAAACTACTACAAAAGGTTCATTTCAGGTTACAGTAAGATTTGCGCACCCTTGTTTGAATTGCTGAAAAAGGGAACCAAATTTACATGGTCTGAAAAATGTCAGTCTGCTTTAGGTAAGCTAAAACGCACACTTGTGTCAGCTCCCATTTTGGCCTTTCCTGACATGAACCGACCCTTTATTCTAACATGCGATGCATCCAGATCGGGATTAGGTTACATTTTGAGGCAGTTAGATGAGAATGGTAAGGAAAGGGTTATAGAATACGGCGGACGCGCACTCCACGGCTCAGAAACAAATTATGCGGCCTCGGAATTTGAATGTCTTGCGATAATTAGCGGGGTCAAGGCATATAGATCTTATCTTTCCACTGAAATACCGTTTAAAATCGTAACTGACCACAAGGCGCTCACGTGGCTCAAACAAATGACTATTTCGCCGAATGGTAGACTAGCACGATGGGCACTTCTTTTACAAGGTTTCAATTATGACATCTGCTATAGAAAGGGCGAGTTAAATACAGCAGACGCATTTTCGCGCTTGACTTTGGAGGCGCAAAGTAAGTTACAAAATACTGAAAACGAACGCCTCTTGCCTTGAAATTCCGAATAGCAAAGCATGTGAGTCAAGCAATGGGCACCGATCCGAAATTAGCCTCTTGAACAGAAATACAAGCTTATCGTCCGAAGAAAAAGCTAGCGAAAGTCAGGCACAATCTTTTTCAAGTAAAGAATGGCTACAAGTCAAAATTGAGTATGATAATTGTCAGGAAATGGTAAATTCCCTGGAAGAAGATTCCTTAGATTCTTTAAATCAACAAAGTTCAATAAATGATGCAGCACTCATAGAAGGGCCTGATGAATATGTCTCAGAAGAATTAAAGAGACAATTTTATGTGAAACATACACAGATGGGTAAAAAGAGAAAACGTCCATATCTCTATTTTGATGAAAGGAAAAACTAATTTAAGGAAATTAGTCAAGTTTAAACCGAATTTAAACCTGTTATGAACTCTCAAATTCTTATTTTTGTAGACATATGAACTTTTTTTAAGGTAAAGATTGGCAGACATTCTTTTAACTTCCACATCCTTTTATTTCCCTTAATACCTATAAACATGTTGTTGTTAACCAGATTTCAAGTATATAAGATTGATATATTGTTATGATAGTGAGTGAGAATGAGTGTATGTTTGAACACTTATTTATTTGGAATTTAATTGGAATGCTTTATATGGATCCACGTTCCATGGTTAAACAACTTCCCATCATGTATTGAAGTTAAATTGAGTAATCTGACCTATCTACTAACCTTATGGTTATGTATACTGCATTGGAATTTGGAATATATCGATCGAGTTGCAGAGTTTGAATTATGGTGTAGTTCCTCAAGAAAGAGTAAAATAATGTAAGAAATCACACATTGATGTGAACGTCATATGGTAATTAATTGCCCCCGAATTGCATTAGGTAATGACACAATGTTATTAAGCACACTACTGCTGTCTTATTAGTATATCTAGTGCTAAGTCGCATTATGCAGGTACAATAACAATTTCCTAGGTATAATGTTGGTATTTGTGCTTAAAATATTAATACAAAAATGTTTAAATATTTGCAAAAACACAATTGCCTTTTAAAAAAAAAAGTAAAAATAAATAAGAATAGATAAATAAAGTTTTCGCACAGACCTGGGCAGTTTAGATTTTCAACGTAGCATAATAAACAATAACGGCAAAACTATTCAAATAAATTTATTGCCTCGTCTACTGGAAGGAAAGCTGCTGAAACATGATACTTAGCTTGTTTAAATATGATATCTGCTACGTTTTCCATGATCATAATGTACTCTTATACCAATGCCCTACAAGGAAAAGAAAAGCACCTAGCTATGCCACATCGAATTTGTTTATATATTCTTATGTTAATATTCTCTATTGTATATTGTTTTATTTCAGAAAATATTTTGTATGCATATCATGTCCATTACATCAACATAATTATGATACTTAAAACAATTGACAAAATGTGGTATTTATATATGTGTATGTATGTAGTTGGACTGGTGTCATTGCATTACAAGTTTTCACCTTCATTTGTAGAAACCATTCTGTGTTCAACTTTATAGGAATAAAGTCTGATTTTAAAAGGGGAGTAGTGTTGTGCTGTAGAAATTCAGCATTTTTGCGTTTTGCAATTATTAAAGGTAAACCAAATAGTTCTCACCGTCTATGTGGGAAAATGGTAAAGCAGGTTTAGAGACGCCGAGCTCCTTGTTATTCTTGCAATTTATCATAATAAATTTGTGCATTAGTCAATGTCGTTAAACAGATTAGAAATAACGAGCGATGTGTGATGGTGTTTTTGTAGCAGACCGGCTTTTAATTCAACTGGTCAGTAGCCATTAATCTTGATTAAATGCCATGTGGCTGTTTGATAAAAGTTCCTACCATCACAGAACTCTTATCCATTGGTCAGTGTGGTTACTTCGACAAGTAAAAACACAGGTTTAACACGAATAACACGCCTCTTAAATAATTGATCAGCTTTTGATTGGTCAGCATCTCGAAATTAAATTTGCTATATAGTGAACCTTCAATATACAGTTTACAGAATATATTACACTACTGCTGTGAACATTAAAGAAGCTTGAAAAGGTTCAACTCTTTGTTTTTAGGTAAGTTTAAGTTCTTATACATTTATTTTGGTAATTTCTGCATGTTGTACACAGAATGAGTTTAGTTTATGTTAATAGTTTAGTAACTGTTAATTCCTTATTCTGAATTAAGGTTACATATTAAGTATACCTTTCTTTTAGTAAATATAATAATCTTTAATTGCATAAATAACACCGTGCATGCTTGTTTTAATTAATAACTGTTTAGTAAACAGTTTACAGAATATATTACACTACTGCTGTGAACATTAAAGAAGCTTGAAAAGGTTCAACTCTTTGTTTTTAGAATCCCAACTTAGAACGTAGCACAGGCATAACACTACCAATGCAGCTGATATTTGGGCGGTAAGAGGGTTAAAGCAGACGATAAAACTTTTTAATTAATTAAAGCAGACGATATTATGACCAGTAAAATGGTCTAAACAGACAAAAACAGTTGGCAGTGAAAGTGTTAAAAACCTTCTCATTGCCTTACCCCGAGTACAATATTTATTTGCAAACAGTTTGGATCCTGATCAGACGCCGCGTAAAGCGGCGTCTGATCAGGATCAAAACTGCAAACTGTTATACACTCAGTCAAAAGACCTAAACTCAAATTTGAGAAATAAAAGCAGACGACAACTATTTAAAATTGATAACGTCAAGGCAGTGAAAGGGTTAATTAAAAAAAGCGATTCCTACTGGAGACGGACACGGACACGTTGGCCTTTAGATACGGAATACGTCGCCACGTTTTCCCATAGGAACAGTGTTTCACGGGTAGAAACAAAGACGTGAATGCGGTCACGGGTCACGGTTAGGCTATGCTTATTAAATATAAATGTTTTAAATCATATTGTTTACAGTTTGTGACCTCGACCTGGTATTATCATGCGTTTGGGACATTACCATTGACAGATGTGACCTTATCAAACTTCCTCTGAATAAGATCATACATATTTAAGTTCAGGAAAACGCTGTAAAAGAATTCATTATATCCAAACGCTAAAATGTATAACAAATACAGACACACTTCTTTATAACTGCAACTGACAATTTTTTTTTATATATAAGTTTAAAATAGTCAGCTGCTTAAAGCATGATTGAAATTGCAAGTGTAAACATCACATTCATAGAATATTCTGATTAGAGGGTCGTAGCAGCGAGCTTTTGACTTTAACCCATCCACACTCTCAATGACGCTTAAAATCGTGTTTGCAAACAGTTTGGGTCCTGACCAGACGCCGCGTAACGACGCCGCGTAACGCGGCGTCTGATCAGGACTCAAACTGTTTGACACTCTTATCTATGTTTATTAAGTCATACAACCTTAAATATAACTTTGAAACGTAATCTGAAGCAGACGACGATAAAGCGGTGAAGGGGTAAAAATCTCCCGAATAATTTGATCATGAAATACTTAAACACGACAAAGCGTGTCAATCAATAAGGCAATCAGATTCATTGAAAGGATCGCTGCTTCTTTTATTTCTTCCTACAATATTACGCCTTTAACTCTTTCATTTTCAAGTTTATCGTCTGCTTTAACCCTCTTACCGCTCAAATCGTTTGCATTGATAGTGTCGTCTGCAATAATTTAACAAGTAAGATTCAAAGTTTTGTAGAATGAAGAAATATTGATATCCTCCCCCTCCTCATGTCGAGCCGTCTGCTTCCGCCGACGTCCTCGGGTAGACATGAACCTCTTCTTTATTGAGCATACATTTAGCAACTTCCTCTGTGTTACTCATCCTGGTGTCCTCCAAAATACCGTCTTCGAAGGTCTTTCTTTGCCCACCCCTACTACGAGGTCCCTGTCTTGGCTTCCATAATACAAGGTGGCTAGTTGGAAGTTATGGATGCCTGTAGCAGTGTCCAGCAAACTTCAATCTTCTTAGCCTTATTTTTTATTGAGAGTTTTGGGAAGTTTCCATATAGCTCCTTGTTTGTTAGATGGTCTCTATACATGTATTGATATGAGAGCCAAACCGTTTGGATGCTGATCAGTCACTCGGCGCCTGAACAGTATCCAAACTGTTTGCAAAGTTGCCTCTTTGGTGCCAATAGCAGTGAAAGAGTTACTTTTGCACACTAACAACACATTGTGACTACCTTTGCATACAGTTTGTAATCCAAAAGAGGCGCGTTATTACTCAGTATTTTTTTTAGAATCTAATTTGCATGACACTCTGACCATATTTTGAAAAAAGCATTTTACAAAACTCAGATTTTAGCGCAGTAGCAGACGACAATTGTTACTTAGCATGCAAAGAGTAAACAAATCGTAGCATGTGCCCGGGCCATGATAGAACGGGAAATGGTAAGAAACTGAAACAGGGTTTCTAAAAATTAAAGGGGTGTACAAACAACATTAATAATGCCTCGCCAAACAATCGAATATATTGAGACATTGAATGTTCTTTAGATATAGATACCTTTTTTTCTTTCAATTTGTATAATTATGCTCGACCCCTTTTTTGTCCCTTCTAGTTTAAACTGGTCTCTGACAGCAGTTTTGATTCAGATCATTCGCCAAAATCCGAATGGACTCATATTCGGTGACTTCAATCAATTGATAATTGCAAACGACAAAAGCGTTTCAATAATAAGTAGGCATCAATTTCAAATTATGAACATTATTACATAACATTGTTGTAAAATCTTAATTGTAATAATTCATTACACAATCGGCTGAGATGTACAAAAAAGTTATTACAATTGGGTAGTCATTGCAATAAATCCTTGAACATAATTTTTCTAAGCCCGGTTGAGATAAACAAGAGGTATACGTCTACCTTTCCACAATCTGTGGTCCGTCTGTCATCCTGTCCGTATATGTTTGTTCCAGGTCTGCCATTTCTCCGGATTTTTCCCAAATCTTCGGATTTTATCTCATCAAATGGTAGCTTAAAATAGGCTGAAAGTAAAGCAGAATGTGCCTTAAGGCGCATTCTGATTTACTTTGAACCTGCTTTAAGTAATCGCACTTGAAAAATAGAACATTTGAAAATTTTAGAATTTTTCACGATCAATTTATGGCAGCCCTTTTCTTCCATAACCAATATTTGGAATTTCATGAAACTTAGCATAGATGTTTCATTGAAAATTTCTGCAGTTTTTAGGTTTAAGTGGAAACATGTTAGCAATTTGTTGACAAATCAACCAAATTTAAAATAAATATTTTAGCTCACCTATGCAAAACCTAGGTTGAGGTTTTGTGACATTTCAATGAACGGTGTCCGTCGTGAACATTTGTAGTGTTTACATTTTAGAGGCCACACCTTTCATTTTATATTTCTCAAACTTGCTCAGATTGTATACGACCATAAGTTCTTAGATAAGTTCGATTATGTTTAAAATCAGACCAATAGATCAAGAGTCATCTGCCTTTGATGTGTTGAATATGCCATATTTAAGTGTTTACACTCTAGCAGCTACTGTTTTAAATGGATTTTGAGTCTACTTGCACACAATGTGTATAAGTTCTAGAAGAAGCGCAATTATTGTTGAAAATCGGATCATTGTGCCCTTGGTGTACTTAGATAGCCTTGAGTTTGATACTGTTTACACTGTAGTGTCTTCAAAGTTGATAGGGTTTTGATAAAAAATTGCAAAACTAATAAACGCCATAAGTTCTCAATTGAGTTTAATTATGGTTGAAATAAACTAATTTGTTGAGAACTGTCTGCCCTTTATGGTTAAACATTCCACATTTAACATTGTTTACACTAAAACTTTTATTAGGTTCATTTACAACAGGTGAGCAATACCATGTATTTAATGTCCTCTAGTTAAACACCCACGACGCGAATGTATTATAAGAAATACATTTTAACCTGAACTTTAATGAATTTAGTTTATTGCAAATATGCTGGTTATCCAACTGTAATAACATATTGCACCTCAGCCAGTTTTGTAATAAATCTAATACAATCTAGGATAAAATCCTTACAATCGTAAGCATTTGCCTTGTGATTTTTGAAAAGATGTTTACATGTATTCACTTTAGGTTCCTCGGCAACCAGTGGTTTGCATGTTTTAACTTTGACACAAAATTAGTTTGGAATATGCATGTAGGTTCTGAATAAGGGGAGAGCCTTTGAAAGCACAGAAAACAAAGCAAATACTGAAAATTGCAGACTCGGTTTAATTGAGTCTGTTCATGAGCAATACTGAAATATGCAACAGTGCTCACGCCCCTTAGCACCAGCTTAAGCGGAATTCAACTTTCAACTGTAAATGCACTGAAATCAATGATTCCAAAGGACCAGAAAGTATAACAACACTGAGAATGAAGTACGGGGCGACTTTTTACAGTCGCCACAAAAGCACTTAACATCTGCTGTTGTGAATTATATAAGTTCTGAATAAGGAGAGATCCTTTGAAAGCACAGAAAACAAAGCAAATACTGAAAATTGCAGACTCGGTTTAATTGAGTCTGTTCAGGAGCAATACTGAAATATGCAACAGTGCTCACGCCCCCTAGCACCAGCTTAAGCGGAATTCAACTATCAACTGTAAATGCGCTGAAATCAATGATTCCAAAGGACCAGAAAGTATAACAACACTGAGAATGAAGTACGGGCGATTTTTTACAGCCGCCACACAAGCACTTAACATCTGCTGTTGTGAATTATATAAGTTCTGAATAAGGGGAGATCCTTTGAAAGCACAGAAAACAAAGCAAATACTGAAAATCGCAGACTCGGTTTAATTGAGTCTGTTCATGAGCAATACTGAAATATGCAACAGTGCTCACGCCCCCTAGCACCAGCTTAAGCGGAATTCAACTTTCAACTGTAAATGCACTGAAATCAATGGTTCCAAAGGACCGGAAAGTATAACAACACTGAGAATGAAGTACGGGGCGACTTTTTACAGCCGCCACACAAGCACTTAACATCTGCTGTTGTGAATTATATAAGTTCTGAATAAGGGGAGATCCTTTGAAAGCACAGAAAACAAAGCAAATACTGAAAATTGCAGACTCGGTTTAATTGAGTCTGTTCATGAGCAATACTGAAATATGCAACAGTGCTCACGCCCCTTAGCACCAGCTTAAGCGGAATTCAACTTTCAACTGTAAATGCACTGAAATCAATGATTCCAAAGGACCAGAAAGTATAACAACACTGAGAATGAAGTACGGGGCGACTTTTTACAGTCGCCACAAAAGCACTTAACATCTGCTGTTGTGAATTATATAAGTTCTGAATAAGGAGAGATCCTTTGAAAGCACAGAAAACAAAGCAAATACTGAAAATTGCAGACTCGGTTTAATTGAGTCTGTTCAGGAGCAATACTGAAATATGCAACAGTGCTCACGCCCCCTAGCACCAGCTTAAGCGGAATTCAACTATCAACTGTAAATGCGCTGAAATCAATGATTCCAAAGGACCAGAAAGTATAACAACACTGAGAATGAAGTACGGGCGATTTTTTACAGCCGCCACACAAGCACTTAACATCTGCTGTTGTGAATTATATAAGTTCTGAATAAGGGGAGATCCTTTGAAAGCACAGAAAACAAAGCAAATACTGAAAATCGCAGACTCGGTTTAATTGAGTCTGTTCATGAGCAATACTGAAATATGCAACAGTGCTCACGCCCCCTAGCACCAGCTTAAGCGGAATTCAACTTTCAACTGTAAATGCACTGAAATCAATGGTTCCAAAGGACCGGAAAGTATAACAACACTGAGAATGAAGTACGGGGCGACTTTTTACAGCCGCCACACAAGCACTTAACATCTGCTGTTGTGAATTATATAAGTTCTGAATAAGGGGAGATCCTTTGAAAGCACAGAAAACAAAGCAAATACTGAAAATTGCAGACTCGGTTTAATTGAGTCTGTTCATGAGCAATACTGAAATATGCAACAGTGTTCACGCCCCCTAGCACCAGCTTAAGCGGAATTCAACTTTCAACTGTAAATGCGCTGAAATCAATGATTCCAAAGGACCAGAAAGTATAACGTCAACACTTCCATGTTACGTTTCATGAAATTAGTCATTGGTTACAGAAGAGATGTCACTTTATTTATTCTTTTCGGTGGATTACTAGGAACTAGCAGTTGATTATCAATTGATAATTTTACTGTTTCAAGCAGTGTGACTATCGTCGCGCGTGCTTCTTTTATGAACTTTCCCTGCAGAGCTCCCCAAGAATCAGAGTCAGTTGTGTCTTATCGTTTCATTCCGGTAGCCCGATTTGTCGCGAACCACTCAACGGAAGAACACGAATCCAAGATCGGAAATATCGACGTAAATCCGATGACATCAAATCAATAAATCAGTGACGTCTTTGTATGGGAAACTGTCACGAAAATGTGTTCGATATAAACTTGGTGTTCCACACGGGGTAAATAATGTACTTTCGCTTTCAATTATCGACCAATTTTGTTTAAAAAATAGCTTAAAAGCATAAATAAATAGAATGACTATATGTTTTCAGTGTAAGATCGAACTTTAAACATCAGACGTTATATTTTCACGGAAAAAAGTTATCCTCTATTTATTAACCCGATACCCCATGGCCTGTTTCTGGTTTTGAAAACAAGGTACTACTTGAAGAATGTTGAAAGTAAAGCAGAATATGCCTTGATAGCATGTTTCTAGTTTTAAAAACAAGGTACTACTTTAAGACGGTTTAACATTAAGCAGAATGCGCGCTTTTTTCAGCTGCTTTAAGCTATGATCTGGTAGGATATAGAAATTATTTCTTTTGTTGCATGTTCATGGTTTTATAAAAAGGAACTTTTTTCAATTGTGGATTATTAATTTAAAGGATTAATAAGGCGTATTTATGGAGTAATGGGATAGTGAATGCATGACCAGTGTATACCAATGCTCGTTGTCAAAACGTGTTTATTCTGTGTGATTAGACACTCTGTAGCTAAAGTGACCATGCGTATTTTATTTATAACGATATAAAACTTTCCGATTGTCTCTCGTTCACTAAAGTAATAGAAAATAAGGTGATAATGATTATTTCTTGTTCTAAAACTGCATTTTTCTAAAACTTCTTTGCAAAATAGAATCAAAGTGTGAAACAGTTTTGTTCTTGATAATAAACCGAGCTACTCGGCGTCTCATCAGTAGCAAAACTGTTTGCAAAGTTAATCACAGTTTCGCCGTTGACATGCAAAGGTTGTCACAGTTTCGCACTCAGCGTGCAGAGAATTCACTTAACAACCTTTTCTGGTCTGCAATCGATTACCTTGCTATTTAATGAAAACCAAAGAGTTCCTATTGAACAACAATTCAATTGTATAGTATATATGACCGCTCCGACGAAACTCTTCGACAGTGTAAAAACATGTTGCGTTTATCTCATTCACCCCTGAAAGCTTTAATGGACATTTTTTGCTTTTTTATGATTTAGGGTTGATTTTAACAATAAATTTCAAAATGACGAATAGTGTAGACCCTGATCAGAGGGCTTCTTAAGGAGTCTTCTGATCAAGTCCTACACTGTTTGCATTGGACAAGTGTAATTTCACAGGTACACTGTTTGTAAATGACGAGTTTACTCGTCGCTAGGGTTGAATGTGTTAAACATTTCATTCCTGAAAGTTCAAATGACAATTCCAGTTTCAAATCTAGTTTAGTCCATTTTTTATTATTTAGGGTTGTTATGCGCTGCAAGGTTACAAACAGAAGACTCCTTTCGGAAAAGGACATGTATACTTTTCACATGTTCACTGTTTGCAAATGACGCATATATGCGTGACTAGGCTTCCAAGAGTTAAGGAAGATGAACTTAAAGCAAACAAAAGTAGGGTTTTTATTATGGTTTAAGCAGCTTTTTGCATGAAAAAACGTCGAAAAATACATGTTTTTCGATTGGTTGTAGACGAGAGATCTTGCTGTATTTACCATAGATATCTTAAAATAACCTAGATCGGCTATAGGCCAATCAGCGACGGTCATCGAGAAGCCATCTTGGTTCGTGTATGCTATTCATGTTCCAATGGTCTGGTGCACGTCGTATTGCGGTAGATTAATGACGTTACATGCTGTGCGCAGTAATCCCGTCTACGTTGAAGGTGCGTCATTGACTACAGAAGTTGCTAAGAACCGTTCCATAGTTGCTATGATTAATCGATGATTTTATTCAGTTAAATAAGAATTACCATCATTTTGTGCTTATTATCGTTTGATTGTCGTTTTACGGTGCATATTTATGTTACAAGATGTATGTAGTACGAATTCATTCTTAAATGAAAGTAAATCATATTTTGTTTCCGGAGGGAAACTGTATGATACACGTACCAAGATGGCGTCTCTCTGACCGTCGACCAATGGGAGCTCAGCGCTAGGTGGCCGATCTAGTCTCTTAAGATATCTATGGTATTTACTTCCACGCAACCATAACAAACTTAGAATGATTTAGTCCTTGGGCATTAGATTCAGGGCTCACTGGACCCTAGGTCCCCCCTAGCCGGACTTTAAGGTTGAAGTATTCCCTATAGAATGACACTTGATGGATGTTAAACGGCCGCCGGATAGGTCAAGAAATTAGTATTGATTATCTGCCCCTGAATGCTGAAATTCCTGCTTCTTTTCTCCAGTATACGCACCTATTTGTAGATTGATCGATAACCAAATGTGAAGTGCACAGCAATATAGTTGGATCATAATCTTTTTTAGGAAAAAATCTAATACGTTTCACAAATAGGTTTTGAAAATGCATATGTCCAAGAATCGTACGAAGTCTGTAAATCACATCACCATAAACTCCGGATGTGAAATACCTTGCCGCAGAAAAGACTTTAAGTTACATTTATACTTGTTAATGAGAGGAAGATTTCTATAAAAGAATTTAGAAAATGTTTTACGAAGTTTATGAAATCTGTACCCCAGTTTAAGAAGCTTTTTAGTAATAGTTTCATTACGAATGTGGAAGTCCTCAACAGAGGTACAGGCCCTAGCAAAGCGAATAAGTTGTGAAATATAAACCCCGTAAGATGTGGAACGGGGAACATCGCCATCTAAAGTGTACAAAGAACATTCTGAGGTAGTCATAATCCCGGTAGTATATTTGTACCTATTAATAGTAATGGTAATTTTCAACAATAAACTATTTTGCTTTGAAATCACATACTGCATACGTACTGAAAAAACTGCTATACGCGTGTGTGGCTTCCCTCACAAACCCCACCATCGCTTGAACGATACTTTATTTGATAAAGCCGTCGATTTTCGACTTTTTTAGTCATTTCGTTAACATTTCGTGTATCAAATTAACAACCTTCTTGTTGCAAAGTGAGAGAGATATTGATGATATTTTGGCTAACAAAGTGTATTTTCAATGTATTTTACATTTATATGATATCATGTGAAGTGCTTTTGAACGCACAGCTCCTGTGTAAAAAGAGCGCTATATATCTAATATAATAATGTTTCCAATTGCGCATTTATATGCTGAATCACTTATTATCAAAACAACACATGAGAAAATTGTAAAACGATTTGCTTTGTTTAGGCACCGTTAAGAACCAGTAGCGAATACATAACCTAATATTGCGACCTATATTAGTGTTTATTTGGGCTTTCCCCCCGCTTTGAAGGATATTTTATCGTGTAAAACTATCGATTGCGAATTTTTTGTTGTAAATTTGTAAACATATTGTTTACCAAACATTTACTGCCTTCATTTAACAAATTGAGAGATATTGATGATATTAAGTTTAAAAATTCAAATGTATGTAGTTTTGGCGAAAATTCATGCTGGTTTCGAATTGCTCATTAATATGCATATCTATGCAAATAAGCTAATTAACTAAATCACACATCAAACAATTTGCATAACGAGTTTCTTTGTTTAGGCACCGTTGAAAACGATTTATATCACGATACAGCAAAAATATAACACAAAATTGCATCCTATAATAGTGCGTATTTGGGTTTTCCCCAACCTATCCCAACATCACTTTGGGCGATATTTTATCACTAAAACTATCGATTGCGACATTTTTGTAGTAAATGTGTAATTATATTTTATACAAAACATTTACAGTCTTCATGTTGCTATCTTTGGGAGATATTTATGATATTTACGTTGAAATAGGTATATTCACTGTGAAATTCATGGTTATTTCTAATTGCTCATTAATATGCATAATTATGCAAATTAGCTAATTAGCTAAACAACACATCAATCAAAGTGCACAACAGTTTGCTTTGTTTAGGCACCATTTAGAACGAGTTACATTATGATTAAGCAAAGATATAACACAATATTGCAACCCACATTAGTGCGTATTGGGTTTTTACCCCACCTACCCTTCCATCGGTTTTCCCTAATATTTTATCACTTTCAAACAATCGACTGCTATTTTTTTTTGTAAATTTGTTAATATACTGTGTTTCAAACGTTTTGAGTCTTCATGTTACAATCTAGGAGAGATATTGATGCTATTAAGGTTAAAATAGGTGTATTTTTGTCAATGTTCATGCATTTTTCCAATTACTCATTAATATGCATAATAATGCAAATTAGCTAATTATCTAAACAGCATATTTAATAAATTGCACTTCAATTATCTTTGTTTAGGCACCATTTAAAACGATTTATATTATCGTTTAGCAAAGTTATAACACAATTTGCAATATATATGTTCTACCTCAAAATCATGAGGGTTGCCATGGAAACGATTAAATTGTGCGCTCATCCGGCGACGATATTCCATCCAACAACCAGATTTCGTAATCGCAGTGTATATGCTACAAGAAAATATATGTCCAACAAAGTCCGGTTAGGGGGGTTCACTTATTGGCTCATTACCTACATGGGATTAATTTGGCTTCATGTAACATAAATGCATACAGTCCAACCACAATAACCCGAGCTCACGTAAGTGTCGGTATCACCCATAGTTCACTATTTAAATCTAGATTAATCATAATCTCTTAAGTTAAGTTGCTAGCCACGTTTTATCTTTGATATACGAGTGTGTTTAAATTTAGTGAGTTGATAGTATCGAGGTTCAACTGTACGTAATTATATATACATATATTTAAGGTTGATAGACCCTGTGAGATCGGACCAAAAGACGCTCATCTACGTATATACAGCGATCGGCCATTTCGTCAACTGACAACTAGTTCTAAACCATGCTAAAGCATAGTTCGGAACGACCGTCAGTTGACGAAAACATCCGTTCGCTCTCCAAAGAATACCGATGATGACCAACATTGGCCCGATCTCATTAGGGGTTCTCAACTTTAAACATGTTCTTTCCTTCTTATAAAAGCTATGCCATGACTTATTCTTGTGAATTAAAAAAAGAGCTTTCATAGAATAAAGCTACCACATTGCGATATATTTACATTCACCCTGTAAAGTCTTTATGTAATCCTATTAAAAATATGCGGTACATCCGCCGATGAACCTACACTTCGAAACTGGTTTTAGCCAGTTCGGATTTCGCCCGTGCTATTCGTGGACTTCTTCAAATAGACTTCATCGGGCACTTAACACTGTCGACGGTCATGTGACACTAGCGGAGTGATACAGACCCATAGGTCGTTGCCATCGCGTTACTATGTGTGTAAATGGGTTAAGAAAACAACCGCGACCTGTATTTTTAGAATGTGTTTTGGCAATAGATATTCAAGTTGCACTGTTATTTGTTTGCCTTGTAAGTCTTTTCCATTCACAGAGAGAAAGTTTACTGGAAAAAATCCTGAATTTTTAATACAGAGTACATGTAGTTGGGACTACTTTCTCACCATATTTAGAAACTGGAATGGCTATTACATCGACATTACATCTATCAAACCTCTTTGACCGGTATATGATAAATTCTTATACAGAAAAACAAATCTGGCCAATAAACACATTAAATTGACAAGACAGAAAAT
Organism: Gari tellinella; assembly: GCA_922989275.2. NCBI lineage: Eukaryota > Metazoa > Mollusca > Bivalvia > Cardiida > Psammobiidae > Gari > Gari tellinella. The sequence continues at coordinate 48,411,957 of OV277856.1, forward strand.
ATAAATATAAATATAAGGAATAAACAACATCTCTTTGCCGCTCATGACGGTATGACTACATTAGCTTCGAGGGGTAAATTTAACGAAAACGCCCTTTGGGCGTTTACGAAATTTACCCCCTGCGAAGCTAATGTAGTCATACCGTCATGAACGTCAAAAATATGTTGTTTATTCCTATAATGAAATATCGGTCATGGAACAGACATTGTATAGATACTATAGTGATGAAAAAAATGGTACACAGACTCTACAAACAAATGCCTTCTAATTGCTTTTATCGTCTCTACTTAAAGAGGTAGTATATTGACAACCAGTCCATTAATGTTTTTTCTGATTCTTTAAAGCTCTCCGCTGGGTGTGTTCTGTCTATTCACTGAACGGTTCCATCCGGTGCAGTTGTTTCAATCACAAAAACGCCATTTCCTGGCTTATATATTTCATCATTCATCTTATCCGTCAGTAAAAGCTTCCCATGTTAGTTCCTTTTATTGATACCTAGAAATATGTCGATAGTGGAAACTGGGTTACGCGGTTACTTAAAATCATATGAAAACATAGCAGTGTCTTTAATGTACAGTGGAGAATCTGTTATTCTTTCCCGTTTAAACGCAAACGTACGCAAACGCAAAGCACTAAAACGTAGAAAAGAACAACTTTTGGACAATTCTGATAATTTTTGTTTATCTTGGTGGCAAACAGTTTGGAACCTGATCAGACGCCGGGTTACCCGGCGTCTGATCTGGCTCCAAACTGTTTGCACTGCAAATAATAGTTTTAGCGTAAACGCGTTTATTGGGAAAGAATAACACATTCTCCACTGTATGTAATGAAATCTTCCAGCAAGTACACAGGGAGAGATTATTGCAATATCCAGGCATGAACAAGTTTTTATAAAACAATTGACAACGCGTGAGCAATTTAACAATCTCCCCATACCCGATAGCTTGTTTCCAGTACTGAAAGACAAATGGTTGCTTAAAGCAGACTGAAAATAAAGTAGAGTTCTCCTTATGAAGCACAATGCTTTTACTTTCAGCTTGCTCTAAGCTACCGTCTGTTAGGATATAAGAAATATTCAATGGTGCATATTCATGATTGTATAAAATGGAACTATTATCATTGGTGGAGGAATAAAGTAAAGGCGTAAATATGCGTATTTATTGATTGATGAGTTAAGAGTGTGGGTGTGTGACTCCCTAGATCCGTTCCTGATTATAAACGCACTTCAGAAAGCCCCCACAGTCACTCATATTTGACATCTCTGCAACAAAGTACAAGTATAACTATAAATTAAACCTTATCTTTTACCATCTTCTGGGCATTCATTTAACACTGGACTTTAAATCGAATTGCCAATTTGGATTGAGCTCAGATGAATCCGGTTTGTTCAACCTTGATTTTGCTAGATTCTATATCATGACAGTTAAGTAACCACCGTCTTGACAACTGCTGGTGAAAGGGTTGAAGCCTGCCTGTTGCACGTGCCTACATATCTCGACTTGACTGGTATAAGCAGTTTTTTTAGTAAATCCGTTGTCTGACCTGGATCAAGCGAAACTATTTGATACTCGTTTTTAAATTTCTTCAATTCAAATATGCTTAATATGACACGTTTAACATGCTCAATTTCAAAACAGACGATATAGCAAGGTTAAACCATTCACTGGCATGACTTCATCAATTTTAAACAGTCCTTGTCTGCTTTTATTACTCAAATATAAAGTTCAGGCTATTCTGACTTAAGAAATGTTGAAATGAGTGTCAAACAGATTGGACCCTGATCAGACACCGCGTTACGCGGCGTATGATCAGGATCCGAATTGTTTATAAACCATTGTACTCCGGGCAAGGAAATAAAAGTGTTAAAAACTACATTTTTGTAATTTTAGAAGAGTCAGTCTCTTCGACATTAAACGTTCTTTTCGATTATTTTAGTATAAAAGTGAACCTTGGATAATTTGAAGTGATAAATACACATTACCAGTTGACAGTGCGATACAGAGTGATGTATTTAGCTCGAGACGTTTTTGGCGGAAATAGCTGATCTGACGAGCGCCTTGGCGCGAGTCTGATCGTCCGTTCACATTTTCAAACAACATCTCCTCAGAAACCACTGACCCGATTTCAACCAAACTTTATCAGAACCTTCAGTGACAAGGGGGAACGAAATCTTGTTCAAAGATTTTGGCTAGAGTTATTCCCCTTGCTGTGGAACCAGGTTTTCTAACATGACCGTATAGACAACTTTTCATGCATAAGAAAATCTTAAAAAATCTTCTCCTCAGAAACCCAAACGCACAGACCTTTGCTATTTGGTATGTATCATTACCTAATGATTTTCTAGCAAGATTGTTCAAATTTTGACCCTGGGGCCAAAAATGGCCACGCCCTGGGGCTTATAAGTTTTTCTTAGGAAAACCTTTAAAAATCTTATTCTTAAAAACTGTATGGCCTAGATCATTAATATTTGTCATGTAGCTTTGCCCTATGGTCCTCTACCAAGATTGTACAATGTCTCAGGTGAGCGAAATGTGGCCCTCTAGACCTCTTGTTTTGAAATTAAATCAGTTTTACTGTGTTAAATCTAACTTTGACAACAATATTGAAGCAGACGACACTATGGCGATAAAGGGGTAAAAACCTAACGATAAATTAGACCATGAAAGGGTTACAAGCAGGCACAGTGGTAGCAATAAAGTGATGACATGTTCAAGTCGATCATCAGTACAAGACCATGTCTGGTGATCTTCCTAATAGGGCATAGACAATGCATGTATATAAATCATGCATTTATGAAAAGCCACTTATAACGACACTGTCATACAAAACATTAGTAAAAGAAGTTGCTGTAAATCAATATATTAATTACCATTTTCACGTTTCGTATGTACTGATACTTTTTACCTTCATACAAAGTTTAAACTAGGTGATTGAATGTTTAAGATTCATGTAATCACAGTTTTTGTTTTAATGTCTGAATGTTTCCAATAGAAAAAACCACCTTTTTTTGCCTGATCCTACCTAGCGCGATAGTCTGCTGTCTGTCAGCCAGATTAATGAGATTATACAGGATATGTTTGTATAATGGTATATGCCCATTGCAAACAGTCTAAAGAAAGATCAGACACTGGGCAATCTACAGTTTGACAATCAGATTAAAAAAATCGTCAACATTGTTCAATAGCCATTTATATTTCTACATTTTGTTAGATTTTATTTTGCGCTTAAACATACTGCGAAACCCGGTGCATTATCAGAATCTAATCTTTGACGCTCAAATATCAATATTATATTTGGCCGTGATGCCAAACGTCTAAATTAAAAAGTCATGTAGACGATAAATTTTAAGTAGACAATTACATTGTACTTAACATTAAATGAGTAATAGAATCGATAACACAGATTGTGACAAAAGGACGGAAATTAGCATTAAGGGAAATAGAATAAAGCACAATGTCACAATATTGAAGTTATATGTACTTTTCAGTTAAGTAAATATTCGAGCCTTTTCGTTTATTCGCATTAGTATTTTAGAGTGAATAGTTTTCACATTTACAATATTCCTCATCGTCAGAGAGGGGGGCCTCCGTGGCCTAGTGGTATAGTCACTGTGACTTACATCACTAAGCTCCTCACCGCTGTGAGTTCGAATCCCAGTAGGGTCGTTCGGATTTTTCATGTGGGGAAGCCTTCCAGCTGGCTTGCGGAAGGTCGGTGGTTCTACCCAGTTGCCGATTTGTGCATGCATAAAGGGCTTCTGGGGTCTTCCTCCACCTGTAATTAGCTGGACGTCGCGATATGACTGAAATACTGTTGAAAGCGACGTAAAATCAAAACAAATCAAATCAAATCATCGTCAGAGAACTATTTCTGACTATCCAAATGCACGAACAATGTCCAATGGTATAACTTCTGTCACTGTCAAATGATATTTGTTATGCGGAGGAAGGATGTACACTGCATATCCCTTTACTCACTGGTACCGTGGAGAATCTGTTTTGGACAATTCTGATATTTTTTGTTTATCTTGGTGGCAAACAGTTTGGAGCCTGATCAGACGCCGGGTTACCCGGCGTCTGATCTGGCTCCAAACTGTTTGCACTGCAAATAATAGTTTTAGCGTAAACGCGTTTATTGGGAAAGAATAACACATTCTCCACTGTATGTTACCTTAAAAAGGGTTCAAGTAGACATGAGTTTTCTGTTGTACTTATATCTTAAAATGTTACCTGACTAGACTGTTTGCAATGGTGTTTGTGTCGGATAGGAGTATTTTTAACATATGCAGATAGTAGCGTTTCTGCAATCAAATAAATAGCTTCTATTCGAACTAATTAAGAGCACCACGTTTCTTGGTATCATACACTTGAATTTAAACGCAAACGAAACGCATACGCAACACATTGAATACCCGATGTCTGATCTGGCTCCAAACTGTTTGCAATGATAATAATAGTTTAGCGTAGCCGCGTTTATTTGGAAAGTATAACGTTTTCTCCACTGTATAAGATGGATTTAGATCAAATTCTCGAACCATTCTCGCGCCAGCCTTATACAATAATTGCTTATGATATATTATTTTGTTATCTTAGTTTAATACCACGATGCGATGTGATAATTCAGAACAGCTTTCGAAAAAGGTAGTAAGAAAAGTAAGACTTTGGAATATGCAATGAAAATAAATGCAACTCATTAAGGTTTTTGTTGCTGTTCCGTTTTTTGAATGATAGATATTTTATGTCCTTTGCATAAAATTAGCACATTTGCTGTATTAACCATTTCACTGTTACAGTGGAGAATCTGTTATTCTTTCCCGTTTAAACGCAAACGTACGCAAACGCAAAGCGCTAAAACGTAGAAAAAAAACAAACTTTTGGACAATTCTGATAATTCTTGTTTATCTTGGTGGCAAACAGTTTGGAGCCTGATCAGACGCCGGGTTACCCGGCGTCTGATCTGGCTCCAAACTGTTTGCACTGCAAATAATAGTATTTGCGTAAACGCGTTAATTGGGAAAGAATAACAGATTCTCCACTGTAATTGATTGACGAGCTGGACTTTACGGCACGGCGACAAACAATAAGACATATAGCGTCGATGAATGGTGAAGGATGATGTGATGAGATGATGATGATGAGTTCAGGAAGATGATTAGGCCGAAACAATTTGGATCCTGATCAGACGCCGCGTGTTTAACACTCATATCAATGTAAAAATGTCAAAAATTGTTAAGTAAAAGCTATGGCAGACACTATTGTATATCGGCTATTAAGTCATAATGGCAGTTAATGTTAAGATTTTCATTTAAGCAAAATGACAATCTGAATCATATAAAGAAATTGAGATATACCCCTGTAAAGAGGCCACTCAATACGACCTTTTGCTTTTAAAAATGTAAATTTAAACTAATAAACTCCCTCTTGACATTATAATCTATTCAAATCAATTACAATCATTGTGATTTATGTAATGGCAAACCATTAGTCTGAACAAACAATGCAGATGTTTCTATACAATAGAATAACCCATATAGGTCATTACATTTCACACACAGTGGAAAATTGCAATAAAATGTGTGTCAATCGAGCATTAAAATGAAGATGTACGGGCAATTTTCGGGACATAGTGAAGCCTAACACAATTAACCTTCCATGTTTCAAAATAAGAGGGAGTAAACTGAACAAATGTAACATTTTCTCACTAGTTTCAGTCAGCACCAAATCGTATGGTATTACTACACATTAGAATCGTCTCGAAGAGACGATTCTAATGAGTAGAGACACCATAAGGTTTATGCGGACCCTAGCGCCGAGTATACTCATCATGAACAAACAGTCTACCTGGGAAGAGTACACGTGTTCTATGCAAATAGTGTATGCCTGTATGGTCCCTCTGTTCAGGATCTATGCTGTCTGTCATTTTGCAATATATTGCTATAATCAATCCTAAAAGGTTACAGAATGGACTAGATTTAGATTTAATTGGAATTTTGAATATTGCCTTTAAAGTTTAAGGTATTGAAAGCTCTCCGACAGCTTATACCAAAACTCAATAGCAGAGTCTGAGATCAAGGTCACATGGATCAAACTTTTTATGTGCATGGAAAGGTCTTGTCCATTTTGTATACCAATTTTGAAAACAATATCTCAAGAGATGTATAGAAGTTAGCAGCATTTTTTTAAAACTGTTTACGCCATTCACGACAACAAGGACCACACCGCGGGTATAGTTCTAAACATGACGAAGTTGGTAAAAAAAAACACACCAGTTTATTGGAGATTTGTAAATATTTCGAATACCATGACAATGTTTATGCATTAGAAACTAAAAGCAATTAAACAAAGCATATGTGTGGCAAAACAGGACTTCAGATAAGTAGAGTATTTATTTCAAATTTCAATATTTGCACACTAAAGCTGTGATTACATTTGCAAACAGTTTGGATCCTGATGAGATCTCGTCTTGATCCAAACTGTTTTACACGCTGACCCAATGTTGAAAAGACGTTCTCAAAATTTCTTATTTTGGGACAGTGCAATTGTAATGTTAAGGCAATTCTTGTAGATAGCAATATTACTTATTAAGCGCTTAAAGAGTTAAATTGGTCTTAAATGACTGCTTCTGTTGATGCTTTACAAAACAAGTCATTCAATGCTGAAATTTAAATATTGTGTGCCAAAGGTATGTTGCTTCTCTTTCTCATCTTTAAACCTTAATCACTTTGACAAATCAAATTGATGCTAAGATAATTGATGTTAAGATACTGATTAAAGGCAAAGTTAACTCCGTATCTGATCTCGATCAAAACTGTTTTCAAATACCGTTGTTAGCTCACCTGAGCCTTAAGCTCAGGGTGAGCTATTGTGATCCGATTCCGTCCGTCGTCCGTTCACATTTTCAAACAACATCTCCTCTGAAACGACTGACCCGATTTCAACCAAACTTTATCAGAACCTTCAGTGACAAGGGGGAACGAAATCTTGTTCAAAGTTATTGGCTAGACATATTCTCCTTGCTGTGGGACTAGATTTTCTAACATGACCGTATAGACAACTTTTAATGCATAAGAAAATCTTTAAAAATCTTCTATTCAGAAACCAAAAGGCCCAGACCTATGATATTTGGTATGTATCATAACCTAATGATCTTCTATCAAGATTGTTCAAATTTTGACCCTGGGGCCAAAAATGGCCCCGCCCTAGGGCTTATCAGTTTTTTAGCTCACCTGAGCCAAAGGCTCAAGGTGAGCTATTGGGATGGCCCTGTGTCCGGCGTCCGTCGTCGTGCGTCGTGCGTCGTCGTTAACAATTGCTTCAAATGACATCTCCTCCTATACCGCTTTACAGAATTCAACCAAACTTATAGAAATGTTCTTTGGGTCAAGCTCTTTCAAATTTGTTCAAAGAATTAAAAACAATGCAGAACTCTAGTTGCCATGGCAACCAAAGTGAAAAAATAAGGAAATCTTAAAAAATCTTCTTGTCGAAAACTGCAAGGGCCAGAGCTTAGATATTTGGCACATAGCATCCATCTACAGGTCCTCTATCAAGTTTGTTCAAATTATGCCCCTGGGGTCAAAATTGGCCCCGCCCCGGTGGTCTCAGTTTTACATAGAGTTATATAGTGAACTTTTCAAACGTCTTCTACTCTGAAACCAATGTGGCCAGAGCTTTGATATTTGGCATGGTGACACTTCTAGATGCCCTTTACCAAAATTGTTCAAATGGTTCTGGTCCGTTGCATAACTAGGTCACAGGAGCTAAAAATAGATTTTTTCAATGAAAACTTAAAAAATCTTGTTGTCTGAAACTACAAGGGCAAGAGCTTAGTTATTTGGCACATAGAATCGCCTACAGGTCCTCTATCAAGTTTGTTCAAATTATGCCCCTTGGGTCAAAATTAGCCCTGCCCCGGGGGTCACAGTTTTACATAGAGTTATATAGTGAAATTTTTTAAACGTCTTCTTCTCTGAAACTAATATGGCCAGAGCTTTGATATCTGGCATAAGTTCTCTTCTAGATGTCCTATACTAAAATTGTACAAATGGTTCTGGTCCGTTTTATAACTAGGTCACAGGAGCTAAAAATAGATTTTTTTCAGTGAAAACTTAAAAAATCTTCTTGTCTAAAACTACAAGGGCCAGAGCTTAGACATATGGCACATATCATCGACTACAGGTCCTCTATTAAGTTTGTTCAAATTATGCCCCTAGGGTCAAAATTGGCCCCGCCCCGGGGGTCAGTTTTTTTGCATAGAGTTATATAGAGAAAATTTCAAACGTCCTCTTCTCTGACTCTAATATGGCCAGAGCTTTTATATTCTGTATGGTGACACTTTTAAATATACTTTACATATTTTGTTCAAATTGTTACGGTCTGTTGCATATCTAGGTCAGTCCTGGACATAAATCAATATCTCGATTTTCCCAGTTATTCTCAGGTGAGCGAATATGCCCCATGGGGCTCTTGTCTTAGGAAAACATTTGAAAACCTTCTTCTCTGAAACTGTTTGGACTAGATCATTAATATTTGACATGTAGCTTTGCGTTATGGTCCTCTACCAAGATTGTTCAAATTATGACCCCTGGTTCAAATTTGGCCCCGTCCCGGGGCTTATCAGTTTTACATAGACTTATATAGGAAAACCTTTAAAATATTCTTCTCTGAAACTGTAAGGTCCAGATCTTAAATTTTTTTACATATAGCTTTGCCTTATGGTTCTCTACCAAGATTAGTAAAATTATGACCCCTTGGCCAAAAATGGCCCCGCCCTCGGGCTTATTAGTTTTTCATAGGAAAACCTTTAAAATTCTTCTTCTCTGAAACCGTAAGGCCCAGATCATTTATATTTGACATGTAGCTTTTCGTTATAGTCCTCTACCAAGAGTGTTCAAATTATGACCCCTGGGTCAAAATTGGCCCCGCCCCGGGGCTTATCAGTTTTACATAGACTTATATAGGAAAACCTTTAAAAATATTCTTCTCTGAAACTGTAAGGCCCAGATCTTTAATATTTGACACATAGCTTTGGATTATGGTCCTCTACCAAGATTAGTAAAATTATGACCCCCGGGCCATAAATGGCCCCGCCCTCGGGCTTATTAGTTTTTCATAGGAAAACCTTTAAAATTCTTCTTCTCTGAAACTGTAAGGCCCAGATCATTTATATTTGACATGTAGCTTTGCCTTATGGTCCTCTACCAAGATTGTTCAAATTATGACCCCTTGATCAAATTTGGCCCCGCCTCGGGGCTTATCAGTTTTATATAGACTTATATAAGAAAACCTTTAAAAATCTTTTTATAGCTATATATATCACAATATTGTCTTGCCAGGTCAGCTAAGGTACAATGTTCTCAGGTGAGCGACTTGTGGGCCATGGTCCTCTTGTTTTTAGGCTTACTTTCAAGAAGTTAACCTATTACACAAACAATATGCCTAAAATGTTCACTCATCTAATTATTCCTACACAAAAGAAAAGTAGTAATTTGCTAGGATATTGTGATTGGCATTTCAATTATTTTCTTTGGAGAAGCCGTAAGCAGGTTGAAAGTAAAAAACAGAATGCTCCTGTCATGGATTTTGCAGAGGTCTGTTTTAATTCGTATTCAGTATATCTATTGTCAATTCTGTAATGCGCAAATATACGTGTTTTAATATGAACATGGGTAAAATGAGTAATTTGGATGATGTTGTAGGAAATTAAGTAATAGATGTACAACCTGTCATCTTTAACTGATTACACATTCGTGTTACCTATTACTGTACGATATAAACTACACATTTTGTCCACTTTCTGAGATAAGAAACAGAACGTCCTTTTGAAATTATTAAAAAAAATTAAATCACCAAATATGGGATTCGAGCCCGAAAAAGAAACAAAAAGCCACAAGACGATAAAAAAGCCCCAAGAAGAAATAAAAAGCGACAAGAAGCATCATTTAGCGGCAAGAAGAAAAAAAAGACCTAAGAAAAAAAAAAGTCACAAGATCCTCTTTTAGCGACAAGTAGAATAGAAGCCCCAAGAAGAAATAAAATGCAACAATACGATAAAGATGTCACAGAAAGAAATAAAAAGCCACAAGAAGCATTATTAAGCGACAAGAAGAAAAAAGGCACCAAGAAGAAATAAAAAGCCACAAGACGGAACCAAGTTTTGTTTCTTGTGCGTTTTCATATACAATGCTCCATCCCTACAACAGTCCACGAACAACAATTCCCTCCTACAACAATGATTACCGCTAAATTTTCGAAACAAATCTGTTATGTCTAACCCTTTCACCGCTGTAATATCTTCTACTTAAAATTGTCGTCTGCTGCTTTTGTCAGGTTACATGGAAATTTTGGCAGAAAAAAAATTATGATTAGTAACAAACAGTTTGAATCCAGAGCAGACGTTGAAGTTACGCGGAGTCTGATCTGGGTTTAAACTATTTTGCAAATGTAAGCCAAGTCATGGTCAGAACTCTAAGGGTATCACATTGTCCTCCATACAACAACTCCCTCCGAACAACACACACCCTCTTTGTCTGCCATTGTGTGTTTTTGTATAGCGGGAGCGCTGTATTAATTATTATTTTTTGTGGCATACGTAGCAACACCAACATAAATACATGTTTATGTACTACAGAGAAATACCGTCCAACCATGTTCAAAAATAATTTGAGACTACAGTGCTCCCTCTTTATAACGACACACAATTGGAGACACATATTTTGTGTGTTGTTCGGAGGGTACAGTTATAGGGAGGGAAACATTAAGACTTGACTTACATTTGCAAACAGCTTGAATCCAGATCAGACGCTGCGTAACGCGGCAACTGATCTTGATTCAAGCTGTTTGTCACTCGTCATTAGATTTATTTTTACAAAATGTCCACTTATATGAAACTTTGAGGAAACACAGCAGACGACAAATGTGCGAAGACGGTATTGGAGCCATGAAAAGGTTGGACATAAATGTGTGAGGAGGGAGTCGTTGTTGGGAGGGCCGTTGAAGGGAGGGAGCACTGTATGTGCTAAACATTGCACCTAAACCCTTTCACTGCACGGTATCGTCTGCTTACTTTTTAAAACGCCATTATATGTGAATGTTCAATATCTGATTGTAAATTTACCATGTCCCTTCCTCTATTCCCCATACACACATGTTGCTTTTGTTTACGGTTACTGCGATCTTGGTCGTCGAATGATTAACCCATAGGCCCATAGATACGCATTAACGCCTTTCTCTATTCATTGAAAAAGTTCAATTTCATACAGGAATGAATATGTATCATAAGAAATATGTTCTATATCCTTGCAGATGGTAGCGAAATGTAAAACAGAATGCTTTACTTTCAACGCGTTTTAAGTGGCCACCTGTCTTTAAAAGTAGCACAGGCTATAAGGGTAAAGGGTAGAGTTAAAAAACGAAACATTTCCGAATTTAAAAAAGAAAACATATTAAATTTGCTATTTTGTTTTTACAAAAAAACATTCACATTTGGACAACGATATATTATATATAGCCGATGAAATATCACTGGATTGTATATATTTTTCAATCATGAATCGTATATTTAAAAGTACACCCAAGATCGATGGTTTTAAAAGCGTGCTTATTAACACCGTTACTAATAACATCGTTTGTCTTTAAACGGATATTAATAATTACGTGTAAAAACTATACCTGACAAGCATTTGTTTTAGACCAAATCCGGTAGGCAGTCTCTTTGAACTTTTTCAATCACTGTAATTTGAAATCTATAATGAAAACCATAGCAATATATATAGTGATATGAATTACCAAACAAAACATAAACAATAAGTGTGGTGGACGTCATCGTCGGATGTCCCCGCTGATAATTCAAATTGGCCTAATGTGCTTAACTCATAAAAACACCGAATACCGGTATGTCCATGATATCGATGTCATCAAAAATTGGCATACAGTTTGATACTGTACAAATCATACAGCACGGCTGAAACAGATATTGTTAAGGGTGTTCCGCTTGAGTTCGATGGATGGGAATAGGAGCTTTAACCCTTTCCCCCATAGAAGCGATTTTTAGGGTATTTAATTTATTCCTCCGCTGAAGAAAATAGTTCCAATTTATACCCTCATGAACAATTACCATTGCAAATATTTTATATAGCCTAGCAGATTTAGCTTAAAGCAGGCTGAAAGTAAAGCAGAATGTGCCTTAAGGCACATTCTGCTTTACTTTCAACCTGCTTTAAGTGGTCACCTGTCTTTAAAACTAGAAACAGGCTATGAGGTAAAGGGTTAACACTTTATCGCCACAATCTTGCATGCTTTAACTCTTTGCATGCTAGGTAATCTTTTCGTCTTCATCAATTATCGTCTGCTACTGTTCTTAGATTAGAATTTTAAAAATTTCTATTAAATTCAAGGTCTGAACGCCAAACAGTTCGGATCCTGATGAGACGCTGCGTTCGTCTGGATCCAAACTGTTTACAAAGGTAACCACTGTGGCAGTCATATTCGCCACTATCAGAGTAAGCGTTAAAGCTGTTGTCTGTGCAATTGTTTTAAAGTAAACTGTGTCTGCATTGAACTGATTAGATATCGTCAATTGTATTTCGTAATGATATTCCCTATACTTTACATGAATTAAAGATACTATTGAACTGCAACCAACATGCCAAGCTATGGTCACTTATTCTAGTAATATGGCTTACGCTCGTATTTAACAAACATTTGACGTGTTTTACATTTGATATATCTATATACGCAAGGATAGCTTTATGACATTCCAAGCACGTGAACTCTGTACAGATATACTGAGCGAAAAAAGTTTAGACATTTGTTTAACATGTGATTTCCCATAGACAGCTTTTCCAGTTTTCTGTAGGTCTGGAAAGCAATATCAAAGAAATATGGAACAGCAGAAAATAAAGTGAGGTTTACAGTTAAGGGGATGGCATTTAGAGATATCGGTTGCAATAATTTGTTATCGAGTTTTTGTTTGTTTCAAAGTGTACTCCTTCGGTTACTTATGTCATTATGCAATATGAGTGATAAGTTGTACCGCACAGACGAGGCTTGCATCCATAATGTATGACTAAACTTTTTTCGCTGTATACATGTATCAGGGTTTCCCACCCTTTGTTTAACCTTAGCACAACAGGACCGAATACGTGATTGCAGTTGCAAAATTTTCTGGGCAGATGAGACGTCGAGTAACACAGAGTCTAATCTGAAACTAAATTGTTTGGCATGCTGATGACATGCACTATATTGTGGATAAGCATTTTCGTAGAAAATCTCAAGGCGACAAATAAGGCAGACTGAAACAGAACAGTAAATCCTCTCTTTTACGACCACCACATTGTGTTAATTTCCATGTGTTTAAGACAGGTGGCTGCTTCAAGCGAAGTGACAGTAAAACAGTAAACACCTTAACCCTTTCCCACATAGCATATCTCTAGTATTGAATAAAGGTGTCCACTTAAAGCAGGTTGAAAGTAAAGCAGAATGCGCTTTAAGCGCATTCTGCTGTACTTTCAGCCTGCTTTAAGATATCATCTGCTAGAATATAGAAAATATTTTGTATGATACATATTTATGACTGTATAAATTGGAACTATTTTCTTCAGTGAAGGAATAAACTTAATGCGCTAAAAGGCGCTTCTATGGGGGAAAGGGTTAAGGAGCTTTCTGTTTTACTGTCACCTAGCTCTAAGCTGTCACCTGGCTTTTATACATTCAATTTCCATTTTCAAGTGGTCGTAATAGAGAGGGTTAACTGTATAGTTTATTTCTCTAAAAGTCACCATTATCCTGTCCGAATATCGTTCGCTTTGAAATTGTCTTCTGCAAAGTTTGTTAAATCTAGATTTATACAATTCTGTTATTATAAAGAAGCCTGACGACAAGTGTCAAAAAGTGTCTCGGCGTCTGATCTGGATCCAAACTGAGAAAACCCCGATGAAGTCGCGAACGGCAGGCAGAATGTTAATAATTTTCATAACGTTTTACAAAAGCCTGTAATGCTACACCGATTATTCTGTATCAATTAGTTGTATTCAATTCTGCTCAATTAAACAGAATCAGTTTTGATTCGATGCTGAGGATTTAAAGTTATTAGAAAAATGTTTGATTTTCTTTTAAATGTAAACAAACCTGATTTGCGCTGGTCAATGAACAAAATCTCAATCAGATCCAATGCAAATACCAGGCAAGCGAAATCGATGTTATCTGTTTACGCATTATCCCCTGAAACTTCAAATGGACAAATCCAGGCTGGATCATTTTAGACTATTTAGGGTTGTTTTTTAAATAAATGGCACAATTACAAACAGTGAAGTCCTCTGATCAGGGACTTCATTGTTTGCATAGGACAAGTGTACTCTTCACAGGTACTCATTTGGTAAATGACGCATATATGCGTCACTAGGGCTCAATGAAATAACCAACTGCTCTGCTGATTACCTTTGGATAGTTTCGTTTCGAGCAGAGCTTAACATTTTCACCATGAGAGACGACTGAAGTCAGCATAAAATTGGATCCCGATCAGACGCCGTGATACTTTCTCGTTGATGATCGTTACCTTTGACACTGCATTGACATTCCTGAAATTAGTTATAGGTAATGGAACACTTACTAGACCGAAGTGATTTCATAGTGTAGTCGAAAATAGTTCTCAGATATAGCGCCAACCTTGTTTGCCTCAAAATATATATATATATCTTTATTTCCTCCATAATATGAAGATTACAGTAGCATGACATATAAGAAGAAAGAAGCGTGACACAATTTGACAAACACATATAAACAAATAGACAAAACAGCATAACATGAAATGTACATGGCTATACATGCAGTGGATATACACAGAACACCGCGTACTACAAACCACATATCACATATGCAATAGAACACGACAAATATACAAATTTTACATTTGACATGATATGCTAACTCCCATCATGCTGGTGTGAAATCTGTTTAAATCCAAATACAAAATAGTTTTCATGACTTAAGAAAATGTTGAATACCAGTGACAAACAGTTTGGATGCAAATCATAAGCAGCGTTACACGGCGTCTGATCTGAGTCCAGATTGTTTGCCAATATCAAGCAAGTCGCGTTTAGCATGATAAGGGTTATAGAGGAAAATGTTCCCACCTATCGTCCAAAATTATGATTATATGTCATGGGGTCATCATACAGGGCTGCCATTTCTCCGGATTTTTCCGAAATCTTCGGATTTTTATTCCAACAGATCGAAGCTTAAAACAGCTTTAAGCATTACGTGTCTTAAAAACTAGAAACATACTATGGGTTAAAGATATAATCAGGAAAATCGGGCTTGAAAAATTGAAAAATTTGAAATCTTAGGATTCTTTTTATCAACTTATGGTAGGCCTGACCATACTTCTAATTGAGCTAACTTAGCTGCAGAGTGTCCGACATTTCGGACAGTACAATGTTCCGATCATAGATTTTTAACCATTTTAAGCAAAGTTCTCTATCGAAACGAAATTATAGAGATCAATTAAATGGTTAAAAAGACAACCACACCGTAAAATCTATGTACTCTGTAGACCAACCTCTACCAAACGAAAAGTAGAGACTGGATAAGAGTTAATAGAGCAATTAAGCACTCACATATCAATGGTAGTATACTTGGCCCATGACAATGATAATAGTGTAGATCCAGTTCAGAGGGTTCCTAGTAGATCCCTCCACACAGTGTCTACACTAAACGTCAGTATCTAATGCACAATGATACCATAAATTCTTAAATAGACAAAACTAGGCTAGATCGAGCAAGAAACTAGACTTATCCATTTTCAAGTAAGAATGAGTTACGGTCAGCTTTGTCATTTGACTTGTAATCGTTGTTACAATACACTAACATACGATAACAAGGCAAGGATCGAAACCATATGTAAAGAAATGACAACAAGTTATGTACATACATGTAAGTATAAATACTCCTAGATATACATATATCATATATCATACAACGGATTCGTCCTAAACCAGTCAGCAACACTATAGTCTGTGCAATTGGAAGCATGTTGCACAAAGCAAGGTCAAAGTAGACTTGCAATTACTACACCGGCAATATGTGTCACTTCTTGTTCACTAAAGGCAGACAATAACCTTAGATAATCTGGAGTTCCGACTTAGAAGGGTTCCGCTGTATAATAAATACACACCGTTCACTTACAGTGTTCTTACATATTCACATTTGATATGCGAATGTAATGTGCAAACTTAACTAAACATGACATTAAGTCCTCATAACAGCGATCTCTTGGCAGTGATGCCTCGACAATTGGATGATACACCCCAACTATTGTATTAACAAATTCATGTCTGCTAAGAGAACTAAGGGAAATCCAAACTTGTTGTCCAAGCAAACTACAAATACGGGTTTCCAATTTTACTCTTAGCGGCCTAATAACCATACAATCTAGTATAAGATGGTCTGTTATACTACAATTATCGCAACTTCTCCCACACTTATAGCAAATATCGTCAAAGCGAGTTAAATTAGCTACTAATTGACCAACTGCTTTTACAAAAATTAACTGTCCAGGAAAACGCTGTGAAAACTTCCAAAGATCACATAACTGGTGATTACTATGGACAGACCTAAATCTCCGAAACCTCTCAATAGATGTGCGATTATTCCATTCCAAACCATAGGAGTTCCTTAGTGTTGTTTTAATCGTGCGATTCCAACAATCCTTGCTAGGAAATATTCCCTCATTTAAATATTCCACCATGAAATGCTTTAAGCCATATTTACTCAATGGCATAAAGCCCAACTTAACTTTGTTTAAAAAGTAAGAACTTAATCTATGTATAAAAACATTTGTTTTATCGCACAATCGCCGTCTAACCTACATAACTGACCAAAAAGTGTAATCTTCCTACGCTCTATTTCCAAGGCAATAGGAAGGCAGTCAAGCATACTTAATACACAGTCTGTACTGGTCCTTGAATTAAAACACTGAATATATATATAAGGCATAAACGATGTGCTCGTTCAAGTAACAGTAACTCAGACTTACTTAACGATGGCCAACATTCGCAGCCGTATAAAGCTAGGTATCACTAAGTACTGCGTTGTATATACGCTTACAGCTTGTCGGTTGTAAACCATCGTTGTTAAAACCGTAATTTGTCAAGCTAAAAAATGTACCCCTTAGCTTATTACAATATTCTTTAATAAGAGAATGAGATTTCTTATTCTCCTCAAATAAAACACATAGGTGCTTGTAAGCCTGTACTGTTGGTAAAATATCGGTCCCAAGGAAGAAAGAAATTACATTGTTATTCACCTGTCTATGTTGCTTACATGCAAAAACTAGAATGCCACATTTAGTAGGATTGTACTGGTATCTCCAAAAGCACGAATAACGGTAACATTCGTTCAACATTAACTGTAAGGACCTTTTTGAAAGTGAAAGCATACCATCCGCTACAGTAGGGGCACAAAAGATGTTGCTTTCACCTAAAGAAAGTCCAACGTCCAAATCCACTAGCTTTTCAATTAATTCATTGATAAAACAGAGGTACAAAAAAGATGACCATAGTCCACCTTGTCTCGTTCCTTGTTTAATCACGAACCAGTCTGACATATGACCCTTATGTATAACACAACTTGACATACTGTTGTGCATCTCTATTACACTATATAATAACAGTAACGGTAACCCGTACTTGTAAAGTTTGTAAAACAAGCCATCATCCCAAACTCGATCAAAAGCCTGTTTTACATCCAAAAAACATGCGTATAAGGTACTGTCATTCTCATGACTATATGAAATGGCTTCTCTCAGGAGAAATGATGTCATTATACAACCCCTGTTACTCTGAAAGCCCCCTTGAAGCCCATGAACAGACATACTTAAATTACTCTTTAGTTGCTCAAGCAAAATACTTTCATATAATTTCAACCTGCAAGATGATAACGTATTTGCACGATAGTTCTTAGGGTCGTTTTTAGGCTTACCTCCCCCTTTGTGAAGAGTTACTATAACTCCCTTTTTAAGGTCTGCTCGAACATACGACAGCTTATACATCATATTAAATAAGGTGGTAATATATAATTGCAATGTGATACCGCCATTAAGCAAGTGCTCATTATATATACCATCAAATAAATACGAAAGACTCAAGCAGGAAACGCAACACAAACAATACATGCACCTCTCAAGCAGAACACACACACAGTCACACCATAACACACACACACACACACACACACACGCACAATCCCATTCCTTCATCTACACACTAAATAGAAAACAACACGCAAGACAAACATAAAGCAAAGTGAACATAGGAGCCCGCCTTGGTACGGTCAGCAGCAATCAATAATTAATTATAAATTAATCATTAACTACCACTGGGGGGTTAAACCTGGGTTTAGGGGCGCACAACCTCACACTTATCTCCTATATTCACCTAAAAAAACCACACATCTTGCCCTTCTTAAGCTTAAGTATAAAATCGCCCAGAATATTACTTTCAATAATATTTTCAGTGATCGTAACATCGTTGCGTTTTATACGGTCCATAGTATTGGTGACATTATCATAAAATTCCTTGTCGTAACAGTTATTTTCCGTATCTGTATATAATTGAGAAAAATATTCTCCCCACACGACTGCTATGTCCTCAGAATCCCGTAGTGTTAACCCATTGAACTTAATTTCACAACCTGCTTTAAGGATTTTATCATTTTTTCTTGCATTAAAGAGGCGCCAAAATAAGCCGCAGTCTACCCCAGCCGCCCGGTCAATCTCATCGTTTACCTCACGTAAATACTCACTAACTCTTTTTCTATGACAAACTCGAAAGTCGCGCTTAGCGGACTTGTACATAGAAAAAGTTTGCGAGACAGGACTATGCGGCTTGTCATCCAAAACCCACTCATTTCTTCTTCTTCTCATAAGTGCATTTAACTCTTTCAAAGATTTATCCCAATAAGGCGTGAGATATGAGCGATAACTCTTGTAAGGGAGGTAAGCCTCAGACGCTCTATGAATACAAATCAACTATACAAGCGTAAAGCCTGTCTACATTCTCACAGCTAGTAACTAATGTACCTAGGTCTAAATTATTCAACAATAAATTAGACAACATACCAGAGTATCCACTGATTTCAGTTTTAACTAACTAAGAAGCTCTGGTGGGATTCGAACCCGTGACCCTCCATGCGGAGACAAACATGAAAAATGAGGAATCGCCTTAACCCCCTCGGCTACCAGCGCTCTCTCTATGTATGGTAGCGAATTAACGTACTTCACTGGTAGCGATTGATAGTACTTTATTCGGCTCGGGTTTATGTCTGAGCCCGTGTAGAGAAGAAACAACAACAACTCTACCGTCAGCTGACGCTATAGAAAAACGATGGAAAATATCTAAAAAAAAAAACTAAGATTCGGTGACGATTCTTGAGACTTATTTTGGACTGATCATATTTTTTTAATGTCAGAAGCCAAATAATGCCACAAATTTGCTTTTATTTGAGTATTTTATTTTATTTTGACAAGTACACCATCCGGTTGCGAGTCCCTTTAGCAATGGGTAATTTGCACTCAAATTGCATAGTGGGAATACACATGGAAAATATTACTGGTCTGTGAGTTGAAACATTTAAGCAATTATCATCCAAAATGCAACAGTTATTCACCAGACCACTCGATTCGCATGGAACGAGAACATGATCTATAAGGGACTCATGTTTACCGTCATACGAGACATTCCTGAAATTAGTTATAGGTAATGGAACACTTACTAGACCGAAGTGATGTCATGGTGTAGTCGAAAATAGTTCTCAGTTGTCAACTGTTTGCTTTGTCTACTGCTCTCTGTTTGCAACAGGATACAAAACATTTGTATGTATGAATACCATAACAACACTTTCAAGGCCAAGGCCGACACTGTGCAAACATTTTGGAACCTGCTCTGATCAGGATCCAAAACTGTTTGACACTTCTATAGATATGTTGACGTGTCCTAATTGCTAAAAAAAACCCATCAATTCCAAATTTTTATTAATTAAAACAGACGAATAATGTAAGCAGACTGTGACTGTGTTAGACGGCTTATTGTGACATATTTATGACAGCGAAAGTGTTAACCATTTAGCTGTCAATGACGTCATAAGAGAAGTTGCAGACAGTTATTATCCTGATCAGCAGCCGCGTACATGTAACGCGGCGTCTAAACAGAATCATCACTGTTTGCCACTTGTTTTGAAATTACGTCAGTTATACTGCCTTAGACCTAACTTTGAAACGATATTGCAGACAGCAATATTGAAAAAGACGACAATATGGCGGTGAAGGGGTAAAAATCTCACGATAAATTTTATCACGAAAGTGTTAAGACTTATTCCAATCAATCATTGAATGTTGTTTTTACTCGCTGAGTCATATCGAGAGCCAAAAATATTTAATTTTGTATCAATGAATAATTTTGCAGACCCGCATAAATACCGAGCCCTTTCATCAGACGTTTGACACTAGTATCAATATTTTTTAACCAAAATTTCTATCTTTTGAAGTAAGCATACAATTGCAGGCGACAATATTTGGCAGACGACATTTTGTTCGCAAAAGGGTTAAATCGGTTTAATTTGAACGTAACGTGGTTAAATTGTTAAACATGCATCCCGTCTTTGTTAACGGACGCTACACGTGAAAATCAAATGTCAAATTACGGTCCTTGTTGAATATTAATATTCCACTAGCAACGACATATTTCTGTGCGCTAAACTATGGTTTAATCTTGTCGGCGTCTATTCTTGATCGAAACTGCATGTAACAACTAACAAGTATACTAATTCATCGTGAAACAGTCTCAAGCCTGAAACTGGTGGCTATTTTTCCACCCGTCTTGAATTAACTCTTTACATTCTGGGTTATTTGGTCTTCTGCAAGAATTGTCGTCTGACAATGTTCTAAAAAAAGATTTTTCTAAATTTCTTTCAAAACAGGGTCAGAATGTCAAACAGTCTTGATCCTGATGAGACGCGGCGTCTCATCTGGATCCAAACAGTTTGCAAAGGTGATCACTGCGGAACATATCCACCACTAGCATGCAAAGAGTTGACTTTACAAGTCATCCTTATATATCTGCTTTTCGCCGTGAGCGCCGCACCGCTGGGGTCACTGGAGTTTAGCGCATAGTCAGTAATATATAGACACTGGTCTAATTGGAAGTCTGTCACAGTGAAAGTGACGGTAAGAACCCTTAGCGGGTTTTATTGCAAAATGACAAGATGCATGAAAGTTGAAATTGTGTTGGTGTGTATATCATTTTGTCAAAGGATATTTAGCTTACCTACATTCGAAAAAGCTTCAGGTTTGCAAGGATATCTTTGTCCGATTATTAAATACGATTTTGGACAAGTTAAAGCACCTATTCCATGCGCCATTGTCTGTGAGAGGCAAACAGACTGTTTTGGATTTTTTCACAGTCTTACTTCGAATACCTGTTTTGGAGTAAATTATGTGTTGACGTCTCTCAGTGGATGTTCGGCAAACAGCGAGTACAAGTTCTACAGAAAAACAGGTACTAAGATTTTACTACCTCAGCCCGAGTACATGGTGATTTGCAAACAGTATGGATCCTGGCCCGACACCACGTACCGTGGACTTCTAATCAGAATCCAAACTGTTTGACACTCGGTATGTTATTACTTTAGTCAATTTACCAAAAAATTAAATTTGAAAACTAAGAGCAGACGACAATTGTTTCAAACAGATGACGTCATGGCACTGAAAGGTTTAACCAATGTTGCCCTACTATATCCAGCCATCTCGATTAACTTAAAAGTAACGGTCTGCAAGCTTTTAGAATTTTTTCTGCAAGATCTTTTTGAAACATATATATTGGCATATACGAGTAAAGTTAAATCCATATGACTCGACCTCACATAAGTCAAACTTACTCGTATTTCAAAGTTAAAACATGACTGGGCCGTCTGACTGTACTGAAATATGATTGGGTTTACAATAAAATGGTGCGGGGTTGAAAGGAAATTTCATAGACCTGTTATTTTGTATTGCATGAAGTTAAAACATCTAATCTGCGACCACCACGTTGCGTGCTACAGCCCTCTTTGTAGTACACAGAGTCTATATTTTTATGTCAGAAGAAAAACCGATTGAATAAATTGAAATATTTTAATGCTCACTTACTTGACCCGATACAATTAAAACCGGTAAAACCCCACTGAGGACGTCGTTCTTCTTTAAAACTTGAGAAATAAAAACAGACGACATTGGTTAACTCTTTCCTCCCTGAAACTTTAAATGGACAATTCCAGTTTCCATTTTAGTCTAGTCCATTTCTGACTTTTAAGGGTTGTTTTTGTCAATGTTTGGCATTGTGACAAACAGTGAAGACCCTGATCAGAGGGCTCCTTTCGGAGCCCTCTGATCTGGGTCTTCACTGTTTGCACAGGACAAGTGTATTATTCATATGTACACTGTTTGAAAAGGACGCCTATATGCGGGATTAGGGTTCAAAGGGTTAAAGCAGATAACGGCATGACAGTGCTGGAGTTAACATTACTAAACACTTACCAGCTTGCCCTTATATTACATACTACCCACCTGGGTCTGGATCCAAACACATTCATACTCACCGTTAGGTTTATTTGTTGTTTTTATGTATGAATCTACAGTGAACAAGTTTTGCAGACGATAATTTCAAAGCAGACTATAACACGGAAGGATAAGGGCTAACAGCCTTATACAATATTGGCTTACACTAATGCCAAGAGTCTAAACAATACAAAGTGACTCAGTTCGATTACACATAAACACCATTCGTGTCGCTGTTTTATTTGATTGTTCATCAGAAACGAAATTTCCAGTAGGTGTTGGCAAGAAACATGTTAATAAGGTCCATTGACGCAAAATTTTGTTTTAGATTTAGGAAAACGGCTGATTTGAAAACGTGTAACTGAATCCATTACACCGTATACACGTATTTGTAACGTCTTTGATTTATTCCTCTACTGCAAGTTCCAATATATACAGTTATGAATATATAACATGAGAAACAGTTTCTATATTCTAGCAGGTGGTAGCTTAAAGCAAATTAAAAGTAACACCGAATTAGCATTAAGGCGTAATTATGCTTTACTTTCAACCTTCTTTAAAAGCTCACTTAACCCTTTCATGGTCAAATTTGTCGTTAAGTTTTTTTTCTCCTTCACTGCCATATTGTCGTCTGCTTCAATATTTTTGTCTGCAATTCCGTTTTAGACAGTATAACTGACGTAATATCAAAATAAGTGGCAAACAGTGTTGGTCCTGACCAGACGCCGCGTAACGTGGCGTCTGCTCAGGATCAAAATTGTTTGCAAATGACCTTTATACGCTTTAACTAAAATACTAGAAACAGACTACTTGGTAAAAAGGATAACCTTCACCTCATGGAGGGCGAATGCATGCTATCTGTTGAAAAACGTATGTTACATGGCAACTGATTATGGTCCAAGCTGTTTGACAATCGTAACAATATTTCTTTGTTAAACTCTTTCACTGCCAAGTTGTCCTCAATTGAAGTGATTACATGCCAAATTCATTTTTTTAAGTTTTGATAAAAAATACTGATACGAGTGTCAAGTAGTTTCACTCGTGATCAGACAACGCGTTCTGTGGCGTCTGGTCAAGACCCAAGTCTATTTACAAATATAGATAAGACGAAGCAGTGAAAAAAGTTCATCATTTGCCCACACGACCTGTTTCAAGACATATGACCACTTTCAACCTGATTTGAGCTAACATCCACAAGGATGTAGAACTTATTTCTTTTTATATTATGTTCATGACTGTATAAATTGGATCTACTTTCAGTGGAGGAATAAATCAAATGCGCTAAAAGGCGCGGCTATGGAAAAATAAAGTTGATCAATTATATGAAATCTTACTTTGAAATAATAGTTTAGACAACAGCAGGCAAAATAATGGCGACGTAGGAGTTAAAGCAGACGATATTATTTGGCGATGAAAAGGTAAAACAATATTTAACATTCAATTTTTAAATGCTGAACTCTTCTTCAAATTTATTTGCAAACATTCTAGACCCAGATTAAACACCGAGTGCGTTTTACTGTTCTATTAAACACCGAGTGAATCAGTGTCTGAGTAGTATTCGGCATGTTTAAAACACGTATCGTTCAAAAGGCCCCTAGTGGGCTGGGTGGTGGGGATAGAATACACCCACTGCCCGAACAGACAGAGTGATAAGACTCTACCAAAAAGTGACTCATGCATTCACTACATACATACACATTGGGGCGATATGAATAGTATTGTGTCACAGTGCCGTAAAACCCAAATCAAACGATCGTTCAAAAACCAAAACTCTAACTTTGTCTTGGTCAATTGCACACGTTGTTACCAATTGCGAGAAAAATGAAATGAGTTACTAGTAACCTATTTATGATTAGACATGGCGATGAACTCTCCCTTTGGGCTTGTTTGGAAGATTTCATCATAGATATACGACGGGCATTATAATATTATAATTGAGCGATAACTTTATTTTGGTTGGTACGAGTTTATTAAAGTGCACATGTTCTGAAAGATACAACCTTCTTCTAGTGAAAACAAAAATCAAATTATCATCGGAGAATTTAATATTCATTTATATGCCGTTATACATGTAAGTATATAACCCATTAGACTGTCAATAAAATGAGTTATATTAGCGATTGAAAGGGATAACATTAATGCTATTTAATATTTTCTATAATTTAATCCGATCTGTTTGGAATTTACGCATATCATATATTATATACCTGTGTATTTAATGGTAAAAGAACAATATGGCTCAGACAGGTTAAATGGCTAATGTTGTACATGGAATATGCCATGCTAAAATACTCTTGAAAATAACCATTTTACCGGAAATGCGCCTTTTACGGGGTTATTGCATTTCACTGCTTGACGTTTTACATGAGAATATTAAACATGTAGCCATTTTGTTCTTTCATGTGAAGTCATTATTCACACTTAGCACAAACTCTGAAATTTTCCTAATTTGAATAGTACAGTAGCTTGAATAATATGGCCATGTGACAAAAACACGTATTATATTTAGATTTATGACATCACATCCTCGAAACATTATTTCGTAAAACAAAATTAACTATATATTTTCTTAATTTGAAATAAGAAGAACAAAATTAAACTATAATAACAAGGATTATTGACCTTATTATGACATGTATCTTGTTACCCCACCCACTTTCTAAAATCAAGGGTAGAACAAATGATTTTGCTGCCAATACCAAAATTTACTTAAAATACATTTTTAACGTTCGACAAATGGAGATAAATATTCAAATCTAGAAAACTTAACTTGTTTAGAGTAACCAATAGATATTAAATGTCTAGGATTATGTAGTAGGTATATGTGGTTATATGGTCTTATAGTTCAATAAATACTCAACCTCTTTTTAAATAACTACATGTTATTCAAAAGTACTTTTAAACACAGTGCAAATAATATTAAATTTATTTCAACCAGCCTAAGCGATACTTTGAAAGTGCGCTCTGAAGTATACCACTTCCAATACAACGCAATTACCTCGTACATTCAAGAGGGCTTTAAGTCAATACCTAAAACCGTGTCTTGTTGGAATACCGATAAAAAAGGATTTCTTAGATTTGTAATAACATATTTACTATGAATGTCTCGCTGACAGGTTTATCTTTTTGAAAATGTTCACTTTTATAAAATTAGACCAACCAATGTAAAGTTATAGCTCAATTATCAGAACTTTTCAAATGCCCCTCGTACAAGGGTGATCTAAAGACACTTCACTGTTTGTCCATACATCAGAACATTTCATCTGAAATAGCAAACAGCGCAGATCCTGATGAGACGCCGCGTGACGCTGTTAGTCATCAGCGTCTTCACTGTTTGCTAATGCCTACTTTAGAGAACACTAAGTTAAAATAGGTTAAATTGATAAATACGAACAGTGTACAAGTTTTAGCAATCTATATTACAGCAGTGAATGTGTTCAATAACGATGGTCAATGGCATTCTGGCAGTGGACCAACTTTTTATGACACAAAACCAGGCGACGGGCTATAAATGAGCCATACTGTTCAGTTTGCAATGGATGATTGGTCTTTCCAGTATCAAGATCATTACCCCATCACTGCCTTACCATAATTACAATGCTTATTTGCAAACAGTTTGAATCAGGATCCAAACTGTTTGACACGCGATCATCATGATATTTGCTAAAGTCGATTAACCTTAAATTTACAACAAACTACATTTATTTAAAGTAGATGACGTCATGATAGTGAAAGGGTTAATATTGCTTAACAGTTACCATGTTGTCCCTTATATCACTGTTTAGCAATCATCCTATTAGACTCGATCTTACTAAGGAAATTACTAATAGTTTGAATCCAGGTCAGACACCGCGAAACGCGACGTTTGGTCAGAATACAAAATGGTTGACTTTTAAGTTAGGTTTCTAAATAGAAACTACTACAAACGACAACTGTGAAACAACCGGTGTTGTAACAGATGAAGGGTTAAGAAGGCTCAAAGACTCTATGTAAGTGTTACGGTACTGTACAAAAAACATCGAAAACAAATCGAATGATGTCGATATATAAATTGCTTCTACAAGGAAAAGCTTTTGCATATCTTTAGTTTGTTGACCACTTAAAAGAAAGACTTGTTAATAGTCTTAAAGCAATGAAGCCATAAATGACTATTTTGTTTACTTTCATGCAGCAGGAGGCTGCCTCCAATAACTGGTACAGATTTATATAAAAACGCGTATTTATAATTCAAAAGATGAGGTGCTCACTCAAGCGCCTCATAACATTATTTCTTATTATTTCCACGTATAAGGGAAGCCACCACATGTGAAACAGTGGAAGGTTGTATCTAGGCAATGGTATAGGTTTGAGACTATGGATAAAAAATAGATTAAACTATAGAGTGTTTAACTACTGCCTTACAAAGCAAGGTAATAAATGTAGAAACTGGCAATATTACTATACTCAGCATTTATCCAATCTGAACTTATCAATTTTGACTTTTAACTGTAACTCACATTTGTCTAAGAAATACTGTGATTATATTGAGGAACAGTCTAAGATTAGTTATATTCAAGATTGGAGAAGATGTATAAATCAAGAAACTAGTAAGAGTGGTAATGGAAGGAATAAATTAAGATCTTACAGGCTACTTAAGCAAAACTATGGCACAGAACTGTATATCCTTAACAATACGCCTATTAAACATAGATCTTCTCTGGCAAAATTTAGATGTGGTGTAGCACCAATAAGACTAGAAACTGGCAGATATGAGAATCTAACAGTTGAACAAAGAATCTGTCCTATATGTAATAATTCAGTTGAAACAGAAAGGCATGTGCTATTGCACTGTCCTGCATACCAATCTATAAGAAATACTCTATTTGAAAAGGCGGTTAAAGTAAATGAAAACTTTCTCAATTTAAACGATGAAGATAAATTTAGGGTTATCCTCTCCAATGATGAATTAGTGAAATTCTATTCTGATCATTTGTATAAATGAGCTATTTGAATATAATGGGCAGAGCCCCTGTGATTATGTATATATCCATGTACTTCTGATCCCTGAGTTCTTATTTCTCCACTGAACCCATCGGGTGACTGGTCACTGGGACTGTCTAAGATAGACAACTCTAGTGAGAGGTCACCAGTATCGAGGGGTTGGGGGGAGAGATGAGGTTAATGGAATCTGAGGTATGTATCATTAACACAGTCTGATGGATGTATAGATCAAGAACATTTTAGCTCACCTGGCACGTAGTGCCAAGGTGAGCTATTTTGATCGTGCTCTGTCCGTCGTCCGTCGTCGTTCGTCCGTCCGTCCGTCGTTCTTCCGTTCGTTCGTCGTCAAAAATTTCTTTAAACGACATCTCCTCCGAAACTACTGTATAGATTTTTACCAAACTTGGCCTGAATGATCCTTATATGGTCCTCTTTCAAAGTTGTTCAAACATTTCCGGTCCATTGCATATCTAGGTCACAGGAGCTAAAACTTAAAAAATCTTCTCGTCTGAAACCACAGTACCCTGAGCTTAGATATTTGACACAAAGCATCGTCTTCAGGTCCTCTATCAAGATTGTTCAAACTATGTCCCTGGGGTCAAAAATGACCCCGCCCCGGGGGTCGTAAATTTACATAGATACATCTTTTTCTCTTAAACGAATATGGCCAGAGCTTTGATATTTGACATGATGAATCTTCTAGAAGCTCTTAACCAATATTGTAAATATGGTTCCGGTCCTTTGCATATCTAGGTCACAGGAGCTAAAAATAGATTTTTTCAATGAAAACTTAAAAAATCTTCTTGTCTGAAACCACAGTACCTTGAGCTTAGATATTTGGCACAAAGCATCATCTACAGGTCCTCTATCAAGATTGTTCAAATTATGTCCTTGGGGTAAAAAATGACCCCGCCCTGGGAGTCGTAATTTTACATAGAGTTATGTAGTGAAATCTTCAAACATTTTTATCTCTGAAACTAATATGGTCAGAGCTTTGATATTTGACATGATGAAGCTTCTAGAAGCCCTTAACCAATATTGTAAATATGGTTCCGGTCCGTTGCACATCTAGGTCACAGGAGCTAAAATAGATTTTTTCAATGAAATCTTAAAACATCTTCATTCATTGTATCACCATATCAAATTTGAAATCAATTGAATAAAAAAAAAAAGTTCTGTTTTTTTTAAAAAAAATGCCCATTTTTTACAATAAAGGGGCATAACTCTGCTTATAATAGCCGCCAACTTTTGAAACGCGAACTCGTCCGAACTATTGTGGTATGGAATATTTGTGGGAAGTTTAATCAAAATCGGTAAATAAACGAAGGTGAGAGAGCGCTAACAAGAAAAGTTAACGGACGGACGGACGTACGGACAGCGCTGGGTATACCATAATACGACCGTCGATGACGGGCGTATAAAAATACCTCTGTTTCCTATCGACCCTAGTTTTTCCCTCCGACCCTAAACATTTTTTTTCATTTTTCGAAAAACGTATAGGCGAACTGCGGTCATTTTGGCGGCGCATGGACAGTCGTTTTTTGAGGCACGCGCAATAGACTCCTCGTACTAGTAATTAACCATTGACATATTCAACATACAGACAACTCATTTAATTGACATATTTGACAATCATACAACACAATTCAAAATATTTATAGTTCCACCATAATTTCTATATAAGTCACTACTTTGCCGGTTTGGTATAACAACCATACCAGTTTAAACTTTTAAGATAATTTTGGTAATGGGACCTATCAATTAACAATTTGAATTGATATTTTAAGGTATTTTATGTATGGCCCAAGGCTCTGCAAATTAAATACATGCACATTCATATGTTTTCATATATGAATATGATTATATAGAATACTCCATCACATTATATGATTGTGTTAAAAAACATTCCTACCGTCCGTCCCTAATTTTTTGGGGGCATGTTATAAAAAACACAGGTAATTTTTTATTTGGCCTAAATGCGATCTGCTAAAAGCGATTAGCGGAATGTCAAATGATTGAGACAATCCGCTATTTGAAGAAACCGCCAAAGCATTTGGCATTCTGTGCAAATAGCATTAAGCATTTGGCAAATATCTATATGCATTGGCATTGACAAATAGCATTTCGTAAATAGCAATTCGCATTAAGCATTTCGCAATTTATATTTCTCAGATAGCATTTCGCATTTAGCATTTGGCATTTACTGTCAACTAGCAATTAGCATGGCGCACCGGCCTTCCATACCACGGAATGTATATTTTCCGTGCTTTCACCATCGGTTTAAAATAAATTCCACATGAAATATAGACGTTCTATTTATAGATTCCGGTCTCATCGGACCAATACACTATCGGCCTCGAACGTTTCGGCACACTTTGAATATTTTTCTTGATCCTGATCATTTACATTTCAGAAAATGAAGCACTCTAAACGATTTTTAACACTGACAGCAACAATTTTTATTTAAAAAAATATATACATATTTTTCAAATTAAGGAAATTTAATGCGCAGAATACCTCTGATCTTTGTCTGCAGTGTTTGCCAGCTTGCTATGTATATCATGTGGAACCCTCTCTGATCTTGAACAGTTTAAGAGGACAGTGGTTAGAATGCAGTATTAGTCTTGTATGCAGTGGGTTTAACGTAACTTCTTTAAATATCTACACTCAACTAATATTTGAAGAAACTAATCTAGATCCATATATATGAAGTCTTATTGAATAGTTCTATCTTTTAGTCTCACTGTATGCGACAATATTTATTGCCAGAGTCTTTGAATTACTCTTTAACTTTGCTAACACTCCCATGTGCACTTTTATACTCAGAGAGAGAGAGGGGGGGGGGGGGTGGAGAGAGAGAGGGAGAGAGAGAGGAAGGGGGAATGTCTATTTATCTATCTCTGAATACTGGCAACCCCTCTCACTAGTTTTACAGCCAGGAAAAAGTGCACGTCAGAACTGTTAAGTGAAGTGACAAGTAAACGAATATCCAACAATAAATATTGTCAAGTATATTGAGATTTAAAAGAAGTAAGTCAGTTGATTAAGAATAGGTGAGTTGAGATAAAAGGGAAAGAATAAAAACACTGAACATGGACTAGTACTGTAACTTCACCACTGCCCTCTTAAACTGGCCTAGAGCAGGCAGGGTAGCGGTATTCATAGGGAGTTGGTTCCAAAGGGTGATTCTGTGCGGAAAAATGAAAACTTCTAATAGCCAGTGTTGTAGGTAGAGAAATAGAGAGAGGGGGAGAGAGGGAGATAAGATTGACATTGGGAGAGAATAAAACACTTAGTTGTATTAGAATGTGCAAATTAATATTTTTAATATATTTTCGCTAACACAAATGCAGGTTACAAAAAAAACAAGGTAACGATATAAGATATTGGCAGCGAACTGGTACTAGTGAAAGTATTTCAAAGTCATTAGATGTCTGATCACTCTGATGCATGGCCAAATTTGATTCTTGCCATCAAACACGTCACTGTCTTTCTTTGAAATAGGCACAGCCTATTTATAAGCGGGCACCGCTGTAAACTTGAAGTTAAATTGTTGCTATTGTTATAATAATTATTATAAAACTCGGAGTAAAAACAGGTGTTTTTTCATTTTACACATTTGTTCTGTTAACGTTTTTAGATATAACAATTCTGTTCTTAAGAAGCTTTGTAAACACAAGATTTGACTGCACCAATGGCCTATAAATGCAACTTAACATTTAAGCGATTATGAACAAGCTTTTCTTACTCATTGTGTGTGTGCTCTGTTTTTGGCATGTCTGTCTATGTTGTACATATTTTCTCTAAGACTTTTCCAGGTTGTTTGCTCAATTCTCCGTTTCACGCTGCTGTTTTTCATACTACAGGCCTGGAATTTTTCAGGACTGTTCCTGTTTTTAGGCTTTGAGATATTGATCTTTCCTTTTTGTTGAACAGTAAAACCTCTTTAAAGCGACCACTAAAATAATACATATTTATAGCAGTGTCTTAGACAGGTGGCTGCTTAATGCAGCACATGAGTAATGCAGAAATCTCCTCAGTGTGTGAATAATAGAGATTTCTGTGCTTTTTCATTCAATGGTCGCTTTAGAGAGCTTTAACTGTAGTAAATAGTCAAATTAAAGACTTTGAAATGATGATTTACAGGACTGGCAAACCATACTCCATTCCAGGCCTGATACTAGTATATAAAAGATTCGAAGTTTTATTTGTGTCATTATTCATGTTCAAATGTTAAAAGTGTTAAATGTCACTTTTCGAGTCACCTGCTTTGCAGAGGTGACACTTAGGGATCACTCAATTGGCGTATGTCCGTCCGTCCGTGCGTCTGTCTGTCCAACCGTCTGTCCGTAACGCCTTTTCCGCCACACTTTATTTTTATTTTTGACCTTAACTTCTCTTCTACTGAAGTTTTTCAGATGATATTTCATTTATGGAAAGAAATTAGTGAATTGAAGTGTCTGCACAAGGTTCATAACTCTTGCATCAATACTGTGAGAGTTATCCCCCTTTTCACATTTTCTTTTCCGGCAGATAACTTCAGTTGTACTGAAGCTTTTGAAATGAAATTTCATGTATGGAAATAGCTTGATGAGTGCAAGTGTCTTGCACAAGGTTCATAACTCTTGCATTAATACTGTGACAATTATTCCCCTTTTCCACATTTTCTTTTCCAGATTTTCTTCCATTTTGTAGATTAGAATCAATATCCAAATATTCTCATAACTTCACCCAATGCTTCTTATCGGCATTTCGGAATTTTTCGGCGCCCTTTGATGCTCTGCATCAATAGTTTTCTTGGATGTTTAAGGGATATGAAAAGTGGTAGTTGCTAATACAGAATTCTTAACCCTGGTACCAATACAGTAAGAGTTATTTCCCTTTTCTATGTTATGGTCCTGAATACTCAGGAAAGAGTGAAACTTTAAAAGCTTTAAAGGTGATATTTCACTAATTAATGTAGAGAGATTGATGACAATATAAGATGACAATATTTATGTAATAATACATTACTTCTGCATCATTGGTATGATTCTTCTAAACGCCATAGTTCTCTACCTTAAACATGCACCTTTCCCCCGTGCGACACATGAATTGACTCCCCGTGCGACACATCGCTTTTCTGACAATAATTGATGTAATAAGACTTCATTTTTTCATGAAATCAGTCTGAATGTATCGAATAAGATCGTAGTCTTTCATTACGTATCAAATGTTTGAAAACAACTCTTTGAAAGCAAATAAAAACGCCAAAACTAAGGTGCATTGGGGCTGAGCACTGTGACCACGAACATTGTGCTTAAGTGTTTGAAACACCAGGACACTCTGTGTTATGAAATTGGTTGGCTGGCAATTGATAAATGATTGCTGTGTTCCGTGCGAGATAGTATTTACAACTAGCTGTTCTGTAAAAGACAAAATATTCGATTTCACTCACCGAGTGTCCTTTTTCGCTCTATAAGAACAGTACACCCGCGGGACACATCACAGTACCCCCGCAGGTGGCGTTCTACAAGGGTGATATCAGAGGTTGGAATGAAGAAAAATGATTTCGCTGGCCGATTTGGTCTTCATCGTAACATCATGTTGTCACTATGGAGACGTATTGACAAATTGGCAATGCTCGCGAGAACCTGAAACCAAGGATATCGCTATTAACGTAACGTCGACAAGATACGTATTTTTCCGTTACACGTGGGCGTGATCGTTTTCAGTCTTCAAACTTTACGGCTACAAACATTCGAGGGGGTCATCTAATCAGCCGGATGACAGTGCTGAAAAGATTACGCTAATTTTTAATCCGTCCGTGACGTCCTACTGTACGTCCCGTTCTGACGTCAAACCCGCCATATTGTCTTAAGGCATGGCAGTGTTCACCCACACGTTGCTCACGTGCGTTGTCACGGCCTTCATACAGAACAAAAACATCGAGGTCATTGACTGGCCTGCAGTCTTATCCGATCTCACGCTAACTGTGCACGTTTAGGATGAGGTTGGGCGTCGTTTGCGACGTCTACCGAACCAGACATTGACGTTGGAACAGCTGACTGATTGTTTAGTCATGGTAAGGAATGGCATTCCCTAGCAGTTTTTCGCAGCGTTGGCGATGTCCACTCAACGATGATGCCGTTCTTGTTTTGATGCAAACGGAGGACACATGCGTTATTAATTGTGGGACATGGGTTTTTACCCTTAATGACAAAAACGCATGGCAGTACAATCATGATTAACATCACACATTAATGACTCTTATGAAACGTTAGATCGATGTTTAAAATAACACTATAACACAGTCAATTTATATCTGGTTTGTTATTCCTATGATTTATAATGCTATTCCCAATGCACAGTTTTTAAATTCCGTGAGTATACTTTATATATGTTGTGTATACCACACATACGTCTAGCTCAATCACACACGTTGCGAACATTATACATGTATTGTTTATCTCTGATTATGCGTTACTCATGGAAAGAAAACATATTTAATTTTAATAATAATTACAAACCAGCATGATCATGCGTGGGAGTCAGCGCAATATAAGAAATAGTCCACGCAATTTGAAAAACTCTTTGTAATAGTTAGAGGTTATTTCAATGATTCTTAATGATTAAGAAGCCAACAAATGAGGGAGCCTGCGACCGAATTTGGCTTCTTAATTATTAAGAAGTGTTGAAATAAACTCTAACCATTTTAGTGTTTGACCCGCCCACATATGACGTCACTTCACTTCATTACCATATTTTTCTCCGCCGACAGATGTTTACACAGCCTGTTACATATATTGTGTGTTTTATTACGCATCAACATGGCGCATGGCAATTTTGATTTAAGCGGATACGATTTGGATATTTTTGAAATCTTCAAAACCGACGGGAAAATAATAGTAATTGACGTCTAAAGTGTAACAGAACACATATTTGAAATATCTCATACAGGTTGCGCTAATTAATACAGCGTACATTAATGCAGAAAGCTTCTATAGGAAATTTCTGCATTAGTTTTACCCAGCATTAAGCAATGCCCTGAAAGAGATCTCAATGATATCCATTTGTAACATTAATTACAGGCGGTTGCTTAATTTAGCATAAAATAATGCAGAAATCTCCAATAGGAACTTTCTGCATTAGTTTTGTCCAGCATTAACAGACGAACTAAAATTCACACTTGAGCCTTGACTACAGGTGGTTGCTTAATGCAGCATGAAATAATGCTGAAAACTCATAAATAAGCTTTCTGCATTATTTTTATCTTGCATTAAGCAGTCGCTTGTCTTTAGCATTCTCGCCGCGACTTCATTTTCAAGATTGTAGATGTTGGTGTTTTTATTACGGTAAGAATTCTGTTTTAATTATATTGTGTGTTTTCTTTTTCTTATTCCCCACTCCTAAAGATTAAATAAAATTTGAATGATTTTCACAAGTTTCTTCCGACCAGCGAGCTACAAAATGTCTATTTTCCTCGAAATTGAATTGTACATGATACATGTAGATCTATATATGCACTTTGCAGGGCTGCCATTTCTCCGGATTTTTCCTAAATCTCCGGATTTTTTCCCAGTTCGTGGTAGCTTAAAGCAGGCTGTAATTAAAGCAGAATGCGCCCTAAGGCGCATTCTGCTTTACTATATCCTGCTTTAAGTAGTCGCATGTCAACAAAACAAGAAAACGGCTATTTTTTTTGGGGGGGGGGGGGGGTGGGGGGGGGGGGGGGGTAAAGGGACGACTCGTAAAATCGCACTTGAAAAATGCAAATAAGGAAATCTTTAGGGTTTTTCATGTCAACTTATGGCAGCCCTGACTTTGCTGTGTAATGGAATACGCATGAAGCCTAAAAGTCACGCCATGGGCGGAGTTGACCGAAATATGAACACATGCGCAATGCTTGCTAACGTCTTAATCCAAGTCTCGAACACTTCATAAATAAATTGCCAAACCTCGTTAAATCCCGAAGACTTAATAATTAAACCGAGCGAACTTTTGAATTTTGCGGCTTGCTGATTGGCTGAAAGAGCAGGTCAAACGCTAATTCAAATTACGTTTCGCTGCCAATTTGGAACGTTATTTGAAAAAAGTTTTTCATTTTGCGTTACAGTACCCCTACTTTTAACTTAACCCCTTCACTGCCTTACCCCGAGTGCAAGAGTAATTTACAAACAGTTTGAATCCTGATCAGACGCCGCAGGATCCAAACTGTTTGCCAATCATTTCAATATTTCTGATATCAATATAAAGTTAAATTTTAGAAACAAAAGCAGACAACAATTGTTTTTAATTGATGACGTCACGGCAGTGAAGAGGTTAATTTGAAATAATTTTTCAAATTGCGATTTGTTTTCAAATTGCGTGTCTACAAGGCGAAGCTATAATTCGAAAGAATACCGACTAAATCCAGGATGCTTTATGTGCAATGTGCACAATAATCATTAAAACTGAAAGTCGAAGATACGGTCATTGAATCAGTAGAATGTGACAAATTCATGGGGAATTATCCAATATATCTTCAAACACAACATTGTTTCTTAACTTCAGTTATGTATAAATTGTTTTCGGGCCTTTTCTACAGCAAAGTTTTGATTTTGTATAGAGTCCATTTTTCTGGGTGGTAGAAAAATCTGAGCTTACGTGGTTTGTTTGCATGACCTTCGTTACCGACACATACTTATTCAATACGTCTGATGTCACTTTTAGGGGTTTTGATTAGTCGACTTAACCCTTTCATCGACACAGGAGACTACAGTCGACTCTGTTAATCAGACGCCGAATGTCTGGCCAGAATCCAAACCTTTTGACACTCGTAACAGTATTTCTTCTGTTGTGCTTCAATAAACTTGATTTTGAAATAATAGTCAGATACCAGTATTTAAGAAAGTGTATTATGGCGATAAACCTAATAAATCGTTGATAAAAGGGTAATAGTCGTACCTAAGCGCCATATTGTATGAAAATTGAAAATTGTTTGACTTATCGATTGTTCTTTTGCAATTGGTAATGTAAATAGAAACGTTTTATTGAATGTAAAAATGTTTGCAACTTTGCAGCATATTGATTGTCTGCATTGTCACCGCAAAAGGTTCAATTAACAGTGAATCGTAAATATGGAATATAATTCAATAATAGATTTATTGTTGCAAATTGTTCGAATCTTTATTTCAACAAACTCCCAAAGTCGTGTGATCTTTAAATGGTAAACAGAAATATCAAACTGAGCAATACTTGTTCTGCCAAAACAATGGAATAATAAGGTACAGTCAAACTTCGATTCAACACACTCGCTTCAGTCGAACTAAGGATGTATTCAACTTAAGCCAGGTCGAAATAATGCAATAAAATCCAACTGTTGAAATGCGGAAAAAGCGAGTTAAGCGAATTATATTTATACATTTTATTTCCCATTTAGAGATTACATAGTACACACGATTAGGCACATGGACAATTAGGCCTAAAAAAAAAAGATGTGTGTTTCCGGTTTCCCGACCGACCCTATTTTTTACCCCCGACCCTAAACTTTTAAAGGGGAAAGTTTTTTGGTGAGGGAAAAAAGATATGGGAGAAGAAGGGGCCGTTATTCAGGGCCTGTTCAGAAGGCAAAAACTCCTGTATTAAAAGCAAACACACATTTTTTTTTAATATAATATTTATTTGATGCAATGGTTTTCAGATTGAAACAAGAACTATTTCACATAATTATAATATGAAATACCTTACAATTTAAACTTGCAAATCAAGATAAATCATTTGAGACACTTCCAATGTTGAATACAACAAGAGCAAGGTCATTATTTGTCATATAAACCCATCATTTGATTGTGAAAAAAAAATCCGCATATATACCCTATATAAAAACTTTTTTAAAAACTTTTTCCTACCGACATACCCTAAAATTTTGAGAGGGTGAAACCAGAAACACACATATTTTTTTTTTAGGCCTTATATTAAACATACATATACATGTATATTAAGGTTTATCTGATGCTATAATTAAAGGCACAATCCTACCGAGATTGGTGATTAACACGCGCAATTACTTATATATGTGCATTGTATATGTATTAAAACTAAGTGAAATCGCGTGTAAGAAGCCTGACATATGCCACCACTTCGTAAAATATCCTACCTAAATGTGTCGAATTCTTATCGTGTTGGTAAAAGGTCACGTGATTGATACGAAGCGCGGCGATAATTCATATATACTGTGTGCAAAGCCGAGCGAAGCCGGAGCATTTCCGTAATAATTCGTCTTCGATCGAATGTCAACAAAACATTTAAAAGTCGACTTGTTTCCACCAATTAATCGTGTTTGTAAGCAATGTTGCCTCCATAATCATCGGGGATTACTTCTTTTTATAGGTTTAGATTACGAATGTGCCTACATTTTCAGGTTTTAAATGTGCGCGATCATGGCAATTTGACAGTAATGTTGGGTCTCTAATTACAATGCAATTGACTGTAGGATTCACGATTTATTCTAACATGACACGTGAATTCGTCGTCTATAGACAAAGAAAAAAGTCACCGTAATATATCCAGTATGATTAACAACTTTGTGGTCTCTAATTACAATGCAATTGACTGTAGGATTCACGATTGATTCTAACATGACACGTGAATGCGTCGTCTATAGACAAAGAAAAAAGTATCCGTAATATATCCAGTATGATTAACAACTTTGTGAAAATAGTCCGTTTATGCAGGCTCTTCCTGTGCCCAACCTGCGTATTATTAAAAAATTATCTTCAGAGTTTTAATAAGTTTTGCTGATTCAAAACTTTGATTATAAATGACGATTTTAGAATGGGTAGAATGGAACAGCAAAGGGAGAATGGTAGTAATGTGTTTCTACTAGGTAGTAGGTACCCGCTGTGAAAA
This sequence comes from Gari tellinella, assembly GCA_922989275.2. Lineage (NCBI taxonomy): Eukaryota > Metazoa > Mollusca > Bivalvia > Cardiida > Psammobiidae > Gari > Gari tellinella. The sequence continues at coordinate 48,450,390 of OV277856.1, forward strand.
TACTCAGAGGCAGTTGTTCCCCTTTGATACTGAAAAAGAACCAGTGTAGACCCTGTTAGACTCTTATTTGTAATGTCAGAACAGAAACAATCTTGTTCCATGGTGTTTTATGCCCTCATATACCACGGTTTGTCATTCTGGCGCGCTGCAAACTTACCACTACTCGGGCATTCGATACTTGTGGTTAATTTGCTGCGCGTCAGAACTCTAAACCATGGTACATGAGGCCATGACACATACTGGAACGAAGATTATTTCTTAAATCTGACTATTAAGTATTCGTTGGTACTTTTAAGTGAACGATAAATACTAATATAATTTATATTCAAATATTCCTGTGTGAGGTCTTACCGAAACGAAATGCAAAGTAATGAAACATTAAATACATATTTTTGTGTAAGTGATCTTGAATATACATTGATGTGTAAATTTTATTGCAATGGAAAGTTAAGAATAATTATGCATCTAATAAATATCTAACGTTGAAACTTTAACCCTTTTATGATCAAACTATTCGGAGATTTTAAACCCCTCATCGCTTTATTGTCGTCTGCTTTATAATTGTTGTCTGCAAGGCACGTTTCAAAGTTATATTTAAGGTTGTGTGACTTAATAAATATCGATACGAGTGTCAAACAGTTTTGGTCATGATCAGACGCCGCGTTAAGCGTCGTCTGATCAGAACCCAAATTTTAAGTTTATAATTAAAAATGACAAACAGTGCACCACATCCTCTGAACTGTGTTTTCACTGTTTGCTTATGAAAGTGTAGTCTTCATGGGAACACTGTTAATGTTTATCTTATTATAATTATAAAACGGCGCCAGAAACATCACTGGGTTACATAATTTTGTTTTTATCTCATTGTTCCCACGTGCGTACATCGTCAATAGTTCAGCAAACTTAGAGGTTGGTCTTACCACCATGTTGACAGAGATGTACATATTGTCTAAGTCATTAAAATGACACCAGAAAGGATTGAGGACTAGGACCATATCTGCTCCACACAAATAAAACATACAAACACTTCTATAGCATGTTTTGGGAATTTTATAGTTTAGAACTAATTTTTCCAACATATTGTCAAAAAATGTCCCCCTATATAGATGCATAAGTTTGAAAAGAATGTCTACGTTTCGCCGGTGTAGTTGTTTACTCATCAATACATACGTCCGAGAACATACCGGTGTTGACGGCTTAGTTATAACATTTAAAACAATAAAATGAAAAAACAACAACAATATTTTGACCATTGACCGTACAAAAAAGCTTGAACTGAAGCGTTGTGGGAAAATATATGTTTCAGTTTCAGTTTTATTAGCATATCAGCAATATACATTGCCTTTGGCCATTATCTATCTCTATCTCTTTTTACTGCAGCACACCCTCACGGGTAATTTTGAGCAGCTGCGCGTCTGTGTCTGTTAGTAGTGAAATAAGTGGAAGGAAAAAAGAAAAGTAGAATAACATAGTAAAAAGTGAGATAATTGTTAGGTTTAAAACGAATAAGGTTAACAGCAGGTTAAAAACATCATTACAGGACTTATGGCTTATGGTGAATGATGGTGCTGACGGCAGCCTTGAAATGGTTCAAGTCAGCCGACAGCACCACATCCGCTGGGAGTGCGTTCCACTGGACAACAGCTAAGGGAAGAAAAGAATACTTGTAATAGTTGGCTCCAGTGTGTATCTGTCTGAAAGTTAAAGGGTGACAGTGTCGGGAAGCCCTGGTGTTATACTGTATGTAGACTGACATTGGAATAGCAACCAAACCATGAACAATCCTATAAAACAGACACAGACGTGCATCAGATCGTCTCTGCTCCTACGTTCTCCAGCCCAGCTTACCAAGCATTTCAGTGACACTAGAGTAGCTAGAATAGTCATTTTGGACCCATCTGGCAGCACGTCGTTGCACCATTTCAACCGTTGCTGTATTTACTAGGGTATGGGGGTCCCAGATCGAGCTCGCGTACTCTAACTGGGGGCGGACTAGAGCTTTGTAAGCACACTCTCTAATTTTGGGAGAGGGTGTTCTGATGTTTCTCCTCAGGAAACAAAGTGTCCGATTAGCACTGGATGAGATGCGATTGACATGGTCATTCCATGAGAGGTTGCTGGACAGGTCCACTCCCAGATACCGGGCACTGCTGACGGCAGAGAGCATTTGTCCGTGTAGTGTGTATTTTGTTGGAATGGGACATTTAGCTTTAGTGGTGTGAATAACCTGACATTTGGATGGGTTGAAACTCATGTCCCATTTAGTTGACCATGCTTGTAGCTTATTCAAGTCAGTCTGGAGCGTCGTTTGATCGGTGTCTTTGTCATTTACTGTGAGGTAGACGGCAGTGTCATCTGCAAATAGTCGTACCTGGGAGGTTATGTTGTCCGGTAAGTCATTAATGTAGACCAATAACAGGATAGGGCCAAGGACAGAGCCCTGCGGTACACCTGAATAGACTTGAACCGTATCAGAGGACTCACCGTCAAGTACAACTGTCTGCAATCTACCACTCAGAAATGCCCGTATCCAGGATAAGGTTGTACCTCGAATACCGTACTTGTGTAGCTTTAGGAGCAACCTCTCATGATTGACCATGTCAAAAGCCTTGCTGAAATCAAGGAGGATAAGATCGGTTTGCTTACCTTGACTGGTATTTCTAGCAAGATCCTCAATGAGCATGGCCAGCTGAGTCTCGCAGGACCTTCGCTCCCTAAAGCCGTGTTGTAGATCGTACATAAGGCCATTTATGTCCATATGCCTGACCAGGTTTGATGCAACCACATGTTCCAGTATTTTGCAGAGGATACATGTAAGGGATATAGGGCGGTAGTTTGCCGCATTAGATTTCTCGCCCTTCTTGTACAGAGGAGCTACGTTAGCAGATGTCCAATCCTTCGGCACTTGTCCTGTTGCAATTGAAGTTTGATAGATGACCTGAAGGATTGGTGCAATCTGCTCCCGCAGCTCCCGTAGGACAAGGGGTTTTAACCTGTCAGGGCCTGCAGCTTTTATCAGGATTTAGTTTGGATAGCAAGTTTAAAATACCTGTGGTGGAGATGTTGATATCTGACATGAGGGGTGTTTCATTATTTAGGGTAGAAGGGATGGAAGATGGACTGATATTACCTTTGTCAATGTGGTCTTGTATACTTACCTGGCACAGCTGGGTAAGATTAAGTGGAGATTTTTTGGTAAATACGGATTGGAATTGTCGATTTAGGACATTTGCTTTTTCTACGGTGTCAGTGACCAATTTACCATCTGACATGAGAGGGGCAATACCCTGACCATCCTGACGTGAATGTTTAAGAAATGTTTAAGTTTTTTGGAGTTCACTTGAGATTCATTACCTACCTGATTTACGCCAATCAGCTCCTCTAGGTAGTTGTTGTAGGCAGCCTTTATCTTTTGGCGAACAGTATGTCTTAGTGACACAAACTTGGCTCTATCGGTAGGATTACCTGTCTGTTTGTGCCTGCAGTACATCTTGTTTCTTTTACGGATGGTGCGTCTGATTTCAGGCGGTATCCATGGTAACGAAGACTTATATTACCTTTTATCATTTTAGAGGGGATGCATTCATCAATGCAAGTCTGCAGGCATTGGGTAAACTCATCCCACAACAGTTGCACAGACTTGCCAAGGTAATTTGATAAAAACTTACATTTAAACTCCTCCATTCTGTTCCTAAGCAAGTCCCAGTTGGATCTCCTGTATATGTAGATCCTCCTGGGCTTGCTCTTGATCAGAGATGGTTTCAGGTTTGCGGTTATACAGACAATAGAGTGGTCACTAAGGCCTGGGAGTGTGTAGCAGTCCTCGATAAGGGTGTCATTTGAGGTTAAGAAAAGGTCCAATGTATTCTGGAACCTTGTGGGTTTGGTAGCCAACTGTATTAAATTGAAGTCATTTAAAAGAGCAATAAAGTTTTCATACATCTGTTTATACTGACAAGATTGGTGTACAGTTGGAACTTGATCATTCCAGGTAATCTTTGGGAAATTAAAGTCCCCTGTAAGCCAGATTGTGCCCTTGTTTTGCCTAACTAGCTCGAGCGAATTCCCCAATTCCTCCACGCTTACTTCATCACTTTCGTGCGGTCTATAGTAGGCTCCTATGTAGAGGGGTTCTGTACCTACTATTTCCAACTGAACCCATGTAATTTCACATTCTGTTTTGAACTGTGGTTGATGAGAACAGATGAGAGTGTCACGGATAAGGATTAAGACTCCACCACTCCTCTTACCTTTACCAGCCCGATCTTCCCTGTATAGGGAATAACCGTTCGGTAAAAACTCGCTACTTTGGATTTCAGGAGCTATCCACGTTTCTGTACCAACAAGTATGTCAGGCTTTTCAGTTTCATTTAATGCTTTAAACTCTCCTACCTTGTTTACTATGGATCTGAAATTTACATTTAGTAATTTAACTTTGTGAGGGATGTTTTTGTTAGCAGAATATTTTGGTTTTTTGGGTCTAGTAGGTGTTGAGGTTAAGATTGGAGACGACTCATCAAGTGCACTGAAACTGCTGCCAGACGAAAAAGACGATAAATCGAAATAGCTGAAGCTGAATTTCGGTAGGCCACAGTTCAGACATGACCAGGAATAACTGTCATGATTTGAAATAGTTTTGTATGCCTGTTTACTCATACCTGTAACAAAGATATAAGGAAATATGGCAAATACAAAAGACATATACATTAAGTACATACATCACAAAGCAGCAATTATATTCAGGGGTTGTTTACGTAAGTTTATACTCTTTTTAGTATACTAAGCAGTATTCAATAAAATTTTCATATTACTAGTAGACACGAAATTACTAAATGTGTTGATAGTTGGCTACTGTATGTTGCCTAAATATTTTTTACGAAATTCATAGTACATAGGGCAACACAATAAGAAATGATATTCGTTTTCTATACGATTTTGTTTACAAAGCTTACATGTTTTGTTCACTCTGTCTATACCGGTAAAGCGTCCAACTTCTATTTTAAGTTTGTGAGAACCTAATCTAAATCGAGTAAACATTTTGCATAACTCATCATTTGAAGTCTTATTCAAATATTCTTCAAGGCAATATGACCTTTTAAAATTACAATATGTATCTAGTTTTGACATGGTATGAATTTATACATTCCAGTTTTGAATATACTGGTCTCTTAAACGCCTATTTATAGATGGTACACAGTTGATACTGTTATCGAAATTAAGCCGTATATTCGTAAAACCAAGATGCTCAAGAGTTAATTCTTTTGGCCCAACATGGACCGATAACATTGTTACACTGAATAAATATAGGCTTCATGCATAGGTGAGTTAACGTTACACATAATTTTATATATAAACATGTTGTACAGTACGAGAGAATACAGTACAAATTACGTCTTTGTTAATAAACGTGTCTGTGTTAAAACTTTTTTCCAATGTAACCAGCCTCTGATCAAGATCCAAAATAGGTTGCAAATCAAATGGAAATGAATTGTCAGGAATTTCCAAAGAAAAAAAGAAGAAGTAACTTTCAACATTTTGCAGAATTGTTTAGCTTCGTCTAAAAGGACATACGACCATCTAGATCAATACTTTTTGACGCATATATATCAAATCTGAGAATAAACAACCTGAAATAGGCTTAAATTGAGTGTCGTTGAAAAAACATTGCTCTGTAAATCAAAGGTGACACTTCAGTGAAAAATGGTGTTGATGACAATATCATAGCGTGCTATATATTGAAAAAATCATTGTCAACTAATTGCAATTTTGATTTATCCATTTACACAGAAAGCTGTATCATGTTACGCTTCGACAATATTTTGACATGTAGCCAATACAATACCAATAGTGTATAGATACAACCAATACAACAACAACAGCAACAACACTAGTACCTTTATTTCATCTCCGTAGGCGCCATAGTTAGCTAGGACAGACCCTTTTTTTCAACTGAAAATAAAAGTTCAAAGGTCACGTGAATTGTTACTTAAAATAGATATTTGGCTTCGCTTTGGTTTCAGGACAATAACCTTATGTTCTGATGAGACGATCACAATCCTTTTTGGTGAACTGGTTGCTTATACTAAGTGTCATACACCACTGGAAAGGTAATTTTAATTGGAGATCAATGCACCTTAAATGAAAACCCTATCATCATCGGTTATCAAGAAATGACGTTTTAAAGTTACCATGGTTACGAAAGTAGCGTTGCCAAATAATCTGCGTCACCCTACGGTTTAAGGACAATAATTTTTGTTTTAATGGGCCGATCACGATCATTTTTGTGATATGGTTGTTTATGAGGAGGAAATACTTATTTTTATATTTAAGGTTGGTTTGTCGAATGTCCCGTGATCTGTTATTAAAATTAGATTTTTGCTTCGTTTCTGTTTCAGGACAATAACTTTTGTTCTGATGAGCCGATCACAATCATTTTTGGTGAACGGGTTTCTAATGAGAATAGGATGCTTACGATTGCATTTTAATATGGTAAGTCAAAGATCTCGTGATCTGTTACTAAAAATAGATTATTGGCATCGCTTTGGTTTCCGGACAATATCTATTGTTCTAATGGGTCGATCACGATCATTTTTGTTGAACGTGTTGCTTATGAGGAGGGGATACTAAGGATTGCTTTTGGGGTAAAAAGTTCAAAGGTCACGTGAATTGTTACTTAAAATAGATATTTGGCTTCGCTTTGGTTTCAGGACAATAACCTTATGTTCTGATGAGACGATCACAATCCTTTTTGGTGAACTGGTTGCTTATACAAGATACAAGATATTTTATTGTAAATAAAGGCCACCGGCCCACAATACAGCAATACAATAAGTTGCAAACACATTAGTACAGAGTTGCAACTCAAAGATGTCCGTTATAAATTCATGTCAAAATTATACGCGAAGCTGTTATGAATCTATACAAATTGTTACATAGCTCGAGTTACGCTATATTTGACTGAAGCTTAGAGTTGGCTGAAAGTAAAGCAGAATGCACCTTAAGGCGCATTCTGATTTTACTTTCACCCACTTCAAGTTTTGACCTGATTTCGAAACCGGGAACCGGCTAGGATATAGAAACCATAACATAATATATAAATCAAGTTTATAACAGTGATGAAGCTTAAAGCTGGCTGAAAGTAAAGCAGAATGCACTTTAAGGAGCATTCTGCCTCTACTTTCAACCCACTTCTAGTGGTAACCTGTCTTCAAACCTATAAACATACTACTATATATTTACTCATCTATGTAAATAAATCAGAATTGATAAAATGAATTTTGCTTAAAGCTGTCTGAAAGTAAAGCAGAAAGCGCCTTAAGTCGCATTCCGCTTTTACTTTTAACCCATATCAAGTGTTGAAGATTTCAAAACAGACCGGAAACACATAAAAAAAGAATGACTTTTCCATAGTATATAAGTCAAAGTTTGTACAGTTATTGGAGCTTAAAGCTGACCGAAAGTAAAGCAGAATGTGCATTAAAGCGCATTCTGCCTTTACTTTCAACCCACTTCAAGTGGTAACCCGTTTTCAAAATTTAAAACGGGCTACGATACAGTAAATTGTTCGATAGTATATAAATCAAAACGCATACAGTGCCTCTCTCTTAGTATGGAAGGCCGGTGCGCCATGCTAAATGCTAAATGCGAATTGCTATATGCGAAATGCTTAATGCGAATTGCGAAATGCTAATTAAATACAAAACTCTTTTAGGGGTGCTAAATGTTAAATGCTATTTGTAAAATGCTAAATGCTGATTGCGAAATGCGTTTTACGAAATGCCATTTGCGAATTGCAAAAACGCTAAATGCGAATTGCAAAAATGCTATTCCCAAATTCCTAAATGCCAAATGTGAATTGCTCTACTAAGACCAAACAAAAATATATATGTTTCCGGTAAACCGACCCTAGTTTTCCCCTCCGAGCCGAAACATTTTTGTTTTTCATTTTTCAAAAAACCTATCGGCGAATGTGTGTCATTTTTGTGGCGCATGTGACAGTTGTTTTTGAGCAACGTGTAATAGAAGCTATTCTTCAGTTAATTGTTTAAAAAGCTGCTTTGTAGTCATTTTAGTGTTTTAAAAATTGATTTAAGAATAAGATTAGCAAATATCTAAGGGAAATTTGATCTAAATCTGTCATAAAATACCTTCCTTGCAGATATGATTTGCTAGTTAATTAACCATTGACATATTCAACATGCAGACACCACATTTTATTGACATATTTGACAAGCATACAATGCATTTCGAAATATTATTAATTCCACCTATCATATAAAAGCCACTACTTTTCCGGTTTGTTATATCAATATTGATTAACAATCATACCAGTTTCAATTTTAAAGGTAATTTTCGTAATGAGACCTATCAATTAAATAAACAGTTTGAAATGATTTTTTCAAGGTATTTTATGTATGGCACAGGGCCCTGCAAAATAAAATACATTCATATGTTTTCATATATGAATATGATTATATAAATACTCCATCAGAAAAGTTAAATAGATCTATATCAATATATGATTGTGTCCCTAGGAAACATGGGTACTGTTTTATTTGGCCTAAATTTGATTTGCGATATGCTGAATGCCAAATGATAGAGAAAAACCGTCATTTGAAGAAACCTCCAAAGCATTTGGCATTTCATTAAGCATTTCGAAAATAGCAATTCGCATTTAGCAAATAGCATTCGATATTTCACAAACAACATTTGGCATTTAGCATTTGGCATTTTACAACTAGCATTTAGCAAGGCGCACCGGCCTTCCATATATCAGTATCATTGTCAATTACATGTATTTCTAATATTGCTGTGATATATACTGCCATTTTCTTGATTGTAATAAAATGCTCACTCTTTAACAGATTTTGTAAATTTTCTTGATTTCTGCCGCCATAATAAATATTGTCTTACATCAATGAATCTAAGGCATATAAAGAATACATGAAATTCATCTTCTATCATACTGGTGTTCAAGATTGATAAACAAAAGTGACATGTTCTGTATTCCTAGTCGATTCCAGCATGGCGTCCAATTTCAATATTCAGCTTATGGCTTGAACATCTGATCCGTGCTAAACTTGTTTAAAGCTTCAATGAGATATTTATAGAAATATACTTTTCTGGGTCCAATAAACTTTTTATGTTTTTATAAAAATCACACCTAGAAGAGTTTTCAATCTCACTATACCATGATTGTCTCATACAGTCTTTTAATCTTTGTCTGAACTGAGAAATCAATAGATTGATATCGCCAACATCCTGAGATATCCAGACGAAGCCGAATCCATATTTAAATAAAAGTTCTTTTACTCGCGTAGCCCAATTATTTCTTCCTATGTCATCGTGAGATTTCAGCATTTTATAACAATTCTTTGGATGTCTATTTTCTGGCATTCTTAGAGGTTACACCAATATTACACACATTTTGTATGGTAAATAATACATAATGGAAGCCGTCCACATTCACCTAAGGTCATGCTGTTATTTACACTCAAATTCACACCAAGAAAGTCTTTACAGAATCTGGTTTGAACCTGTTCTATAATAGCTGAATATTCAAACCCCCAAACCTCCGATCCAAATGAGAATTGCACTTTAGGTTAAGAGGTCAAAGGTCATGTGATTTGTTACTAACATAGATTTTTGGCTTTGCTTTTGTTTCCGGAGACCATGACTTTTGATCTGGTGGGTTGACCATGATAACTTTTGATGAACTGGTTGTGTATCAAGAGGGGTTGATAGGAATTGCATTTCGGTCTGGTAGGACAAATGTCAAATAATCTGTTACTAAAATTAGTTTTTGGCTTCGCTTTGGTTTCTTGTCAGGATCATTTGATGGTGAGCAGGGCAGGTGATTATTGTGTTTGATCTGTCCATCTAATGCATCTATCAAGTGTTCGTGTATTTTGGCCATGACCGTTTTGATGTAAGCTATTTGAAGTAAAGAGATACATACGTTTTTTCTCAATAAAACATTCTAGTTATCATTAGAATAGTCTATTAGAGATGATTTTATAAGTAGCTACACCAGGCTTTGGAACTGACATGTGGGAGTAAAAGGTTTGTTCAGTTTACTCCCTCTTTTCTAGAGCTCTGGGTTGTACTATATATACCACTATAGAAATAAGAAACTAATTGGTGATGAAATAACACTTTAAAAATACCACTACACACGCATTCTTCTTTATTATCCCCTGCCGAATGGCAGAGAGATACTGTTTTAGGTATGTCCGTCCGCACGCACGAAAGGTCCTTTGTTGGGTAAGGAGAACAATAGATTCCATTCATTCCGTGATTGCCCTATTGTTATTGTTGGTTTTTAGCTCACATGAGCTAGCTCAGGGTGAGCTATTGCAATCCTTGAATGTTCGGCGTCCGTCGTGCGTCGTCCGGCGTCAACAATTTTAGTGTTTACACTCTAGAGACCACACTATTTATCCAATCTTTTTCCCGTCGCAGACGGGTCTGTTTTGTATTTTGACCGCAACTCTATGAAACAATTTAACCAATCAGGAATGATCAGAAATCCTGGTCAATGATCACGTGCTTGAAATGCAGTACTCTTATCGGCCAATGGCCGAGACTGGCGTTCTGTTATTTTTTCACATCAATCTTGCGAGTGTAAACCTGGCAAAACATTGAGATGCAGTCTATGTCATCATTTCTAAATTTAGCGTGGATAAGCTCTAAATTTAGCATGTGGGAAAGTCTGTTTACGAAAGATGTTAAGTCAGAATCGGTGTATACACTTGTCTCTGGTTAAGTGAATACTGTACAGTGGAGAATGTGATATTCTTTCCCAATAAACCTGTTTACGCTAAAACTATTGACCGCAACTCTATGAAACAATTTAACCAATCAGGAATGATCAGAAATCCTGGTCAATGATCACGTGCTTGAAATGCAGTACTCTTATCGGCCAATGGCCGAGACTGGCGTTCTGTTATTTTTTCACATCAATCTTGCGAGTGTAAACCTGGCAAAACATTGAGATGCAGTCTATGTCATCATTTCTAAATTTAGCGTGGATAAGCTGTAAATTTAGCATGTGGGAAAGTCTGTTTACGAAAGATGTTAAGTCAGAATCGGTGTATACACTTGTCTCTGGTTAAGTGAATACAGTGGAGAATGTGTTATTCTTTCCCAATAAACCTGTTTACGCTAAAACTATTATTTGCAGTAAAAACAATTTGTAGCCAGATCAGACGCCGGGTAACCCGGCGTCTGATCAGGCTCCAAACTGTTTGCCACCAAGATAAACATGAAATATCAGAATTGTCCAAAAGTTGTTCTTTTCTACGTTTTAGTGTTTTGCGTTTGCGTTTAAACGGGAAAGAATAACAGATTCTCCTTTGTACCCCACACAAAACTTTAACCTGCGACGGAATATCTTTTTTAAAGATATTTCTTGTTTAAACTTGCTCAGATGGTATATTGCCATAAGAGTTCGGATGAGTTCGATTATGGTTAAAATTGGACAAATAGGTCATGAGTTATCTACCTTTGAATTGCTGGAAATGCCATATTTAACATTGTTTACACTCTAGAGGCCACAATATTTATCCAATATTTCTAAAACTTGCCCAGATTGTATATGACCATAAGAGTTCGGATGAGATTGATTTTGGTTGAAATCGGACAAATAGATCAAGAGTTATCTACCTTTGAACTGCTGAAAATGCCATATTTATCGGTGTTTACATTCTAGAGTTCACAATTTTTTTTCCAATCTATCTCAAACTTGCTGAGATTGTATATGACTATAAGAGTTCAAATGAGTTTGATTATGGTTGAAATCAAAAGAATAGGTCGAGAGGTATCTACTTTTGAATTGCTGAAAATGTCATATTTAAGGGTGTTTACACTCTAGAGTCCACCAATTTTATCCAACCTTTCTCAAACTTACTCAGATTGTATATTACCATAAGACTTTGGATAAGTTCAATTATGGTTGTAATCGGAGCAACAGGTCAAGAGTTATCTACCTTTGAATTGCTGAAAATGATATATTTAACAGTGTTTACGCTCTAGAGGTCATACTATTTATCCAAGTTCTCTCAAACTTGCCCAGATTGTATATTACCATAAGAGTTCAAAAAAGGGTGATTATGGTTGAAATCGGACAAATAGATCAAGAGTAACTACCTTTGAATTGCTGAAAATGCCATATTTTACAGCGTTTACACTCTTGCAACTACAGTTTTCCATGGATTTTGATTATACTTGTACAAAAAGTATATAGCTATATGTTCTCGAAGGAGTTCAATTATTGTTGAAATTTAATCATTGTGCCAATAGTTACCTTCCCTTGATATACTTGAAGGCTTCATTTCAGTATTGTTTAGGCTCTAGTTATCATCCTTTGATGTACTCTACTATACTGGAGTAGGTCGACAAACTTGAATGGATTTAGAATAAAATGGGTGAAATTCAAAGGTAAAGCTATCAGGCTTCATTACAAATGGTGAGCGATATCAGGGCCTTCAGACCCTCTTGTTTTGTTGCTATTGGGTACTTTTAAGCAAAAGAAAAACCCAACAAGTGCCCAAATGAAAGGACGTCCGTCCGTCCGTCCGTCCGTCACGTTGTCCGTCCGCAACTGTATCCCTGAAACCGATAAACAGATTTGGATGAAACTTGGTATAGTTATTTGTCATCATAGGAGCACCGTGGGAAATTTAATTTTTTTTAGAAAAATTAAAGTTATCTACCCTTTTTGTGTTAAAAATGCCATATTTAACAGTTTTTACACTCTAGCAACTACAGTATTCAACAGATTTTGTTTATACTTGCACACAATGTCTATAAGTACAAGTTCTGTTCTTGTAGGTGTGCAATTATTGTCAAAAAAGGATACTTGTGACAAAAGTTATCTGCCCTTGATGTACTTAGAAATGCTAGAAACTTGCTTTATTTTGATATTGTTTACATACTAGTACATGTATCTATAAATATGCATGGATTTTGATACAACAATTCTTAAACTATGTATGGCTATTAGTTTTCTAATAATTGTGATTAGTTTTAAAAACGGAGAAACTAGTCAACAGTTATCTGCCCTTGATGAGTCGAAAAAACCATATTTAATAGTTTTTTCCATCTAGCAACTACAGTCTTTAATAGATTTTGATTTAATTTACACACGATGTATATAAATATAAGTTCTTGAAGGGGTGCAATTATTGTCAAAAAAGGATACTTTGTGGCAAGAGTTATCTGCCCTTAATGTACTTAATAATGCTAGACAAGGCTTCATTGTTTACATGCGAGTGTGTATAAATGTGATTGGGTTTTGAAAAAAAAATTAAACCATATATGTCTATTATTTATAGAATGAGTTCAATTATTGTCGAAAATGTGCAAAAAACTTTATTGTAGATCTACTATAAAGTATAAATACATAGCCATTAGTTTTCAAATGCGTTCATTTATTGTTGAAAACGGACAAAATTGCACACAGGTGACCACTTATAGCAGGTTGAAAGTAGAGCAAAGTTGTGCTTCACTTTCAGCCTGCTTTAATCTACCATCTGCTAGCATTTAATAAACAATATATTTTGTATGGTACAAAAAGTCAGAGTAATATTATATTATACCTGCTTAAAAAGGTGAACACTTGAAGAAGGTTTAAAGTAGAACAGAACATGCTTTAAGCCTGCTTTAAGCAAATATCTGATAGGATAAAGAATATGATTTATATAGTAATGGAACTATTTTCTTCAGTGTGGGAGCAAAATAAGGGCGTACATTTTTTATTTATGGAGTAATGTGTTTAAAAAAAGGGTAAAATATTTAAGCTGTAACAGCTGTTTTCATCTCGTTAGCACTAAATGTTCATATCTACACGAAGAATATTATCTGACTGTTTTGTTATTTATGATAAGACCCCAAATTAAAAAAAATAGTAAAATAAAACCGATAACATCAATTTTCAATCTACAATCTGTATGTTTAACCCTTACCCTGTAGTAATATCGTCTGCTTTAAATCGTTGTCTGCAAACAATATTTAAATAATATTTGTACTTATTTTAATTGAGAACGTCTCAGATACAAGTGTAAAAGAGTTTGGAAACAGATCAGACGCAAAATTATGCAGCGCCTGGTCTGGATCGAATTTTTTGTAAATAAAAGTCATTAAAATCGCGATCAGTATGATAAGGTTATTTGCAACAACTATCAGTATCTCCTAGATTTGTCAACATCTATAAATTAGTAACCTACTGTGATCATTGGTTTGCAATAAACCTGCTACGGGTGATCTTCGGTTGGTTGACTGATTTGTTGAATGAATGACTGTTTCATTCATTCAATTATTCATTAGGTCATTCATTCTGTTATTCTTTCAGCTAATTTGTTTGTGTGTTCACTCATTTTGCATTGACATTACATTCAACCGTTTGGCTAATTGTATTTTACCACTCTCTCTTTTTTCTTTTTTTCGCCGCCACATGGCAATTACCTCAGGCGTAATTACACCCCCTACTTTGGATGCACCGCGGCATTTTTCGGCAAAAGATATCAAACAAATAAATGGCTCAAAACATTCGTAAATGTTCATAAACTATGGACAATATGTTGCATTTAATAGCAAAAGAGTATATTGTGAATTATTGAAGCTTAAAACTGGGCTATATTTTACTCTTTTAATTTATTTTTTTACAGGTAATTTGTTTTTAGTCTGAGGAAAGGAGAAAAGGAGTTGTTAGCAGATATCTTGAAGAACAGATTCTGATAACGTTTTAGTCAAAATAACTCTTCATGTTTTGCGAAAAACGTAAGAGTGGTTTTACAGTGTCTCGTTTCCAACCCGCCATTTTGCTCTGCCGAAACGCTCAGGTATCGCATTCGACGATCGAAAAACGCACTCAGCGCCGTCATACGGAATTGAAACTCATATTATCAAATGATTAAAATTTTTGTTCTTTCAAGTCTGAATATTAGCATCTTTCATTTAAAACATGTGCAAAACGAACAGATGAAAATGCAGGTTTATATAGGTGGCACAGTAAGAGAGCCTCGATATGGAATCTCGCTGACGTAGCTACCATAGTACAACATGAAGGGGTCATTCATACACATTGATGCAAATTAACCATAAACAGTTAAAATAAAAGGATATAAAACACATCAATGTACAGAAACAAAAACGCAAAGACGGAACTGTACAACATAACGACATAACGCGGTGTCGGATCTGATTTCAATCTGTTTGAAAATGTAAACAAAGTCATGCTCGGCACTTTAAGGGTTGTAATTGTCCCTCCCAATCACAACTCCCTCCGAGCAAGATACATAATATGTGTATTCCATTAAATGTTGTTGTAGACATAATGGTTAGTTTTTCTGTCTTCGTAGGAGACTGACGTAGCCAGCCTTGGTACACACTGGCAAACAGGGTGTCTTTAGACATCTGGTTATGATTTCTTTACAAACCAAACTACAGTCTAACCTTTATAACTCGAGTTCGCTTAAATCATTGAACCATAGTCACGTCCTTTGCAAATAATTTAATGAGAAGAGTGAAACCATGATCAGAGTGCTCCTAAAAAAACAACGATACTATGAGCAGGTCTGCAGTGTTTGTCACTTTGCAATACATTGACAAAAACAACCCTGAATAGTTAAAATATGACTCGACGAAATTGGAAACTCGAATTTCTACGACTTATTTCGATGACTCAACTTGTTAAGGCCAACATAGATCTACTTTTTCTTTTCAAAGTTAACGGTGGCTAAAATGTTTTTCGAATCGTGGCTGTAATCTAAAACGAATACTGGGGCCCGTTTCATAAAACATTTTACGACAAATGTTGTCGTAAGTCAAAACTTTAAAATACATTTAATTTTTTATTCCTCTATCTAATCCTGTCTTGTGACATATTTTTGTAATCGTCTTTTCAAGACGATTCCAAAAAGATGTCACAAGACAGGATTAGATAGAGGAATAAAAAATAATTGAAAGTTTTATAATCTGACTTACGACAACATTTGTCGTAAGTTGTTTTATGAAACGGGCCCCAGAAGAATAGCTGTGGTATATGCAAGGGGGTTGCCACGTTTATTATTATAAATTCAGGTTATAATTTTGCCTAATAAATATAAAGAGTTGAGGTGACGATAAGGTCAATGACTAAGTAGAAATCAGTGACATAATTTCATGAGGAATGGACATATTATCTTCAAACAGAACACTGTTCACATTTGTTTAAATTGTTTTCGAGCCTATTCTATACAACAGAATTTGGATGTATACAAAATACTTTTCTAGGTTTTAGAAATATTTCGACATTGGCGCGGTTTCTTTGCATGGTTCGCTAGCGACACATACTCGTTCTTCTACCGACACGTACTTGTCTTTTCGGGGTCTAGGACCGTCGAACAAAACGTCGTACGACAAAAAAGGGTCGTAAGTCAAAACATTAAAACACATATATAATTTCTGATTTCTCCAACTGATCCCGTTATAGCTCACCTGGCACAAAGTGCCACTGGCACAAATAACCAAGGTGAGCTATTTTGATCGTGCTGTGTCCGTCGTCATCCGTCATTCGTCCGTTCGTCGTCAACAATTTCTTTAAACGACATCTCCTCCTAAACTACTGGATGGAGTTTAATCAAATTTGGCAGGAATGATCCTTATGTATAGTCCTCTTTGAAAGTTGTTCAAATATTTCCGATCCATTGCATATCTAGGTCACAGGAGCTAAAATAGATCGTTTCAATAAAAAACTTAAAAAAAATCTTCTTCCCTGAAACCACAGTACCCTGAGCTTAGGTATTTTGCACAAAGCATCATCTACAAGTCCTCTATCAAGATTGTTCAAATTATGCCCCTTGAGTAAAAAATGGCCCCGCCCCGGGGTCACACATTTACTTAGAGTTATATAGTGAAATCTTCAAACCTCTTCTTCTCTAAAACAAATATGGCTTTGATATTTGGCAAGGTGTAACTTCTAGAGGTACTTTACCAATATGATTCAAGTGGTTCCGGTCCATTGCATATCTAGGTCCACGAGCTAAAAATAGATGTTTTCAATAAAAACTTAAAAGATCGTCTACTCTGAAATCACAGTACACTGAGCTTATATATTTGGCACCCAGCATCATCCAATGAGCAATTGGCACAATCATATTGTCATAATTTCTCAGATATGTTACATTAACATCAACGGTTCCAGGTGAGCGATTAAGGGCCATACACGGCTCTTGTTTAAAGTTAAAACATGGCTAGAATGTTTTCGATCCGAAGCTGTAATTTAAAACGAATACCGATGGAAGCTTAGCTGCGGTATATGCAAGGGGTTGCCAAGTTTATTATTATAAATTAAGTTTATAATTTTGTTCAATAAATATTAAAAGTGAAGATCGACGAAAATGTCAATGAACAAGAAGAGTTCACTCTGTGGCATGACTCCTTGTGGAATAAACCAATGATCTTCAAACAAAACAACGGTCGTAAGTTAAAACTTACGAACACACACTTTCTGATTTGTCCATCTAATCCTGTCATGTGACATCTCTTTGGAATTGCCTGTGCAAGACGATTCTAAAGAGATATAACAAGACAGGATTAGATGGAGTAATAAATAATATTTGAAAAATGTATAACCTGACTAAGACAATATTTGTCGTACGACGTTTCGTAAGACATGCCCCTGATTTATTAAGGTGCCAACTTAATCCTTTCACCACCAAAGGCGGCTATAGTCGATTTTGCAAAAAAGGTTTGGATATTGATGTTGATGTTAAAACAGTTAAATCAGACAATAAATCGTTGGACATAGGGTAAATGCACATATACGCCATATTGTACGGAAGTTGAAAACTGTATGACTAATCGATTGCTCGTTTGTTGTTGAATATGTAAATAGAAATGTTTTATGAAGTGTGAAACCCATGCAGCACTTCGATTGTCTCTGTTCGTCTGCAGAAAGGGCTCATTTAACATAGCCATGTATAGAACGTTAAAACGAAGTAAATAAATAGATGTATTGTTACGAATTGTTCGAAGGTTTATTTCCGGTTCAACAAATTCCAAAAGTCGTTTGATTATAAATGTTCAATAAAACATCGAACTTAGCATAAACTTGATATTTCAAGACAATGCCCGGGTGCGTTCTCAAGCATTTGATTGGTCAGATTTGAGCCTAGGCTCAAATCTGACCAATCAAATGCTTGAGAACAATTTCAGATTCAACTCAAACGCTTTATAAGCATTTACCCTTGTCTTAACGGTATATTAGATCACTTTAAAAACCACAGCGCTATTTTGTGATAATTCTTATAGTAGCGGTTTGAAACAGCATAACCCCAGGCTATAAAGAGTGTGAGTTGAGATTGAAATCGCTCTCAAGCATTTGATTTGTCAGATTAGAGATTTGCAAGAAAAATCAGAGACAGTGCTCCTTCTCTTGAGCGACATTCTAATATATAAAGAACAGTGATCTTTCAAAGCAGGCAGGCGACTAATTTATGAAATAGAACAGTCACTGGTATACATCGTACACCGGATGTTGCCATAAATTGATTCGGAATCAACGTTAAATTAATGTAAACAATGTCACAACAGGTTAGAAATACGTATATTACACAGTTATTGTAACTTATAAATATCCAACCTTTTGTCGTACCGAATCAGAACAAATGTCTGCCTGTCACAGACAAGTCTCTTCTTCTTCTGTTACAAACGTCGAATGGTCCGTGAATTATGAGCTTTTAGGCCGCTCGATCACCTCTGACGTTTGCACAAATTGGTCGAATATGAGCATTACAAACAGTCAAAGTATAATTCTTTCTCTTCTACAGATAGTAAGTAACTATATATATTAGGATTTACTCAAAGTGATAGTGAAACAGTTGCACATTTTGCAAATGTAAACGTTTCATACAACAATCACTGTACTGCGTCTTGCAAGCCGGTGACTGTTTACTGTACCGCATCTTGAACTTCTACTGTACTGTATCTTGGAAATGCAATCAGCAAATCTGATAAACTGGTCTAAAAAGACACCGGATCGTCAGCTATTGATGTAGTTAAAATTGATATTCAACCATTATTTCTTCAAATTGTATCAAACTCAATTAAGTAGGATAGTTTTGTACGCATACCAACTTACTGTTGTTGAATTGGAATGTTTCATACCATTTAAAACTCTCTGATGTGACCACTTGTAAAATTTGTATAAAAAGGTGAAGCAAATAAGTGGTTACTTTATAGAGTTATTTGAGAAATTAAGATATTGGAACATGAGCACTTATATGAACATTTACATTACTCGCTGTTAAGTATTCGTTGGTTTTCAACCTATAACGCTTACAGATCCGAACTTTGTTTCAATGTTAACCCTTAAAGCGCGGAAACAAATTGAATTGTCGTCTATTGAAACTATCGTCTGCTTGAATTTTAAACTTATTCCAATTAGCTAAGTTTCGGAGAAAACAGCGTCCGAGTGTCAAACAGTTTGGATCCGGAACAGACACCGAGTTACATGGCGTCTGATCCGGATCGAAGCTGTATGGAAAATCTATCAAGTCGTGTTTAGCAGGATAAAGGTTAAAATAATATCGAGGTTTGACTGAAAAGATATATGTGTTTATCCACGTAAGACATGGGACAACTACTTGAAAAAGTAATCGATTAAATTAAGATTATTTGACATTCTAGCAGTAATCGATTACTTCATGATTTCTGATTATTTCAGTGAGATTAATTATGATTAATGATTACCAGTATGAAAAATAACAAATCAGCTCTTAGAAAGTCGGAGTTTGTTACAGAAGCTGTCGCCGAATTGATAAAACAGGTTGTGTTTTAGAGGTTCCTTTCATACCATATTTGGTAAGCCCGCTTTCTGTAACTTTTAGCAGCTCTGGTAAATTTCGTCTGCTTTTATATTTAAGTGTAATGAATTAATACGTCTGGAAAGAACATTTAAAATTTGAAAATCAGTGATGCCTTAGGCCTATTGCTATTTACTGTGTTAAGTCTTTATATAATCCTGAATGATTCTTCAGAGGATAAATATTTTATTTTCGGTTGAGCAAAGCGAATTAGAAAATCAATGTATGTTCTAACTGTATCTTTTTCTCTTCAACACAAACTTTGTACGTTAATCATTGTTAATTGTCCGTGTTTGCAACCGTAGGTATAATTTCATTCAATATTTCAGGTCTTCCTGTTTTATATAAACTGACTTTACTCTTGCAAAATGCGTCGGTCCGGTACGCTGAAGTAGATTTTTTTGTCTCTGGTGCATAACGCCCTTGTGGAGTTGGGCGGGGTCATTTGAATTTATCCCCCATAAACCTCAGATAACGTACCTTGAACAATCTCAAGCCTGCTATCAAAATAACTTAATGTCAGGGTTATGTCTCTGTGCAGTGGTGATCGAAGCGAGTATCAAACAGTTTGGATCCTTGGCAAACGCCACATTACTCGGTGTTTCTCTAGGATCCAATCTGTTTGCAAATAAACATCGTGTTATTCATGCATTTATTATTTAATTTACTAATTAATTGATTACTTTATTGATTAATTAATGCATTTGTTGACAGATCTTTCGGATTCATGCCTTCTCTTAATAGATGTATATGTATTTTTATCTTCAAGTCATTTACAAAGATGACTCGTCCTTGTTCACGGCATAAATCAGGAATTATTTTAAAATGTGTTGTCTTCATTTTGTTCTTGTCAATAACATGACTTTTTTATTAGCAAGAAGCAGTAAAGTAAATATCACTAGCTTTGCAAGAAACAGTACATAAGTATTGCAAATCGCAGTACAGTGATGCTGCAGTAAACCGACCTAATTTGCAATCTGTACATTGTTTTAGCCAACACCGGGAGACATTCCTAATACACGTATTTTTTTTACAATCGATACAGTGAAAAACAATTACAATTTAACTGTAAATAATGCATATATTCAGCCATTCTGTGCAAAATCAGCACGCGTTGGCGGTGATCGGCCAGACTAACGCTCAAAATTAACGGACCAATCGACCTTTAAAACAAAAAGGCTTGTCTGTGACAAGCAGATATTTGTTCTGATTCGGTACGACTAAAGGTTTGATATTTATGAGTTACAATAACTGTGTAATATACGTATTTCTAACCTGGTGTGAAATTGTTTACATTAATTAACGTTGATTCCTAATTAATTTGGAGCAACATCCGGTGTACGATGTATACCAGTGACAGTTATTCCGAAATGTTACTGTACTATTTTTGGCACGCATTAACCCTTTCACTTAAGTCGACTTTGCAAACCGTTGGACGCTCTTATCGAAATTGTGTCAGTCATACTGCCTGAAATTTTTAAACGACATTGCAGACGACAATATTGAAGCAGTCGACACTTTGGTTGTGAGTGGCTTAATTATTAATGATACATTTGGCGGTGAAAAGGTTTAGCTGTATCATGTCTTAAAAACCACTGTTGGGCATGGTTTGAGCGACATTGAAGAGAGATTTACTGTTCATCAGCCCAGAGAAATATTGCAGATGACAAATGGTGCAGACGACAAGTTTATAGGGTGGTATGGGTCAACCTTTTACCTCATAGCATGTTTCTTTTTTTGAAGACAGCGAGTCTCTTAAAGCAGGTTGAAAATAAAATTAAATGCGTCTCAAGGCGCATTCTACTTTACCTTTATCCTGCTTTAAGCTACAATGATATAGAAACTATTTCTTATTGGGCTTAATCATGACTGTATAAAGTGGAATTATTTTCTTTTGCTGGCAAAATAAATTAAAAGCGTAAATTGCATATTTATAGTGTTATGGGTTAAAAAGGATCATTCTCAACTAAATGTCAATGCAAGTATCTGTAGATACATCCATTTGTACAGGAAACAGTACAGTGTAACGCCTTGATAATAATTTATATGTTATAGAATAACACCAATACCAAAACGCATCAAATACATCCATGACATAAATTGGTATTTTATATTAGTGTAGCAGCAATCAGGACAAGCGTTCTTTCTACAAAACTGAAACTTGAGACACATGTCTGAGGTAACGACCCCATGGAGTTAATTTTCCATCAATAGATAATCTTAATTCACATATGCCAAACTCAGGCATGTTTCTAACCTTAACGTTTTGAAAGTAGACTAGTGGTTCTAATTCATGATTTTGCTCGATGAGGCGAGAAAATTGCAAATCAAGGCTAAAAGCAAAATGTGGTTCATCAATCAGTTTAATCAGATATCGGATGATTCCAACTGTTTTGAGCCATGACGCTCGGACACTTTCAGCTATCAATAGTAACCATGTTTACTTGTTTTCAAATTTAAAATCCATTTGTCTACACAAGTTATATGATACGACTATACAGACTAGGGCTTTAGGACAAGTTTGAAAAAGTTTTGAGTTATCGCCATTTTATCTTGCGACCTAAATTGCTTCATTTGAACAGGCACGATGAAAAGCGGCAGATGTTTGTAAAATAAGTGTATAAAATATATGCTGTTTAACCCTTTACTGATCAAATGAATCGTGAGATTTTTACACCTTCACCGTTTCAATATCATCTGCTTCAATATTGTTGTCTGCACTATCGTTAAAGTTAAGGTTAAGGCAGTACGACTGAAGAAATTTCAAACAGAATGTCGAACAGTTTGGATCCTGGTCAGACACCGCGTTACGGGCGTCTGATCAGGATCCAAACTCTTTGTAAACGCGTTTTTTGGTATCATTGATGGTGAAAGGGTTACAGCAGTTATCGGCCAGACATTTTCCACTGTCAAATAGAATTCTTTATTCAGATTAATTGGAAAACTGCATGCTGCATAAACTATTTAACACCCATGTGAATAGACCACTAGATTCTATGTCGAAAACTGTGAGTATTTGATCTTCTTAAAACAGCATTTAAATGTACGCATATATATTAAAATGTGCAGCTTATAGCATAACCCCTAACATGTTGATATTTTCATTTGTGAAAAATGACCAGTTTATGTTGATTTAAGGGTGTATGAAAGTCATGACTTTGGGAAATTTTCAAAGTATATGAAAACAGTCTATGATGTTTTTGTATTGAAGAACTATTTAAGATGAATGAAAAAATACAAAAAGTGTACATTTTGGCGAACAACTTTTGACTCTACGGCCATGTAAAATTTACCCCACCTACTCTTTCTTTTTTTTGTCCTTTTCAAACAGCCCGCTTCAATAAAATCCATTTCAAATGAAAACAAATATGATAACTTGGTTTTGTGTTATTTATTTTCTGTCTATGATAGTATTTCTTCATACAAAAACTAATTTAAGAGAAAACAGGCACCAAATGTGAAATTTATAAAGCTCTAAATATCATTGATATGGTACTTTTTTGTAAATTTTGTAAAGGAAGATAACTCTTTTTACTTTCATAACTGAAATTTTTCAACACTGACCTTTCAATTTCTTTTCATATTTTGAACTGCCTTCGCATGGACTTTCATCTGGTAGAATATAAGAACAAGTTTAATACTATTTCATTTCAAACTTTTTTACTTTTTTTCATAAAATAAAAAATCTAATAAAATCATGCCCTATAAAAAGCATATTTTTGATATTCAATGATCCATATTGTTCAAACATGGTGCTTGTTTTGTCTAAATTTGGTTTCTATATGTGAAAATACCACCATAGACATGATATAAATAAAGAAAACCCAAATTACCATGTTTGTTTTGTTTTGAAATAGATTTTACGGAAGCTTGTACTCTAAATGGGTAAAATTTGAAAAAAGTCCAAATTTGACAAACCTTTTTCAAATCGCTGTAGCTAAAAAAAAAAAGACACTACCATATAAAAAATTATATATATATATATATATATTTCATTTTTTCATTCATCATAAATAGCTCTTCCAAAAAAACAATGATAGAAAAAAAAATGAATACTTTGAAAAAATCGCTTATGGGTTTGATACACCAGAGAGTATTGTTTTAAACATTCGTTTTACGACTTGTGAATTGCTCTCCGGCCCTACACTGAAACAAACAAACAAATTCAACCAAACGACATGGAGAGTATTGTTTTAAATATTCGTTTTACGATTTGTGAACTACTCTCCGGCTCTACACTGAAACAAACAAACAAAAACCCACTCTGTTTTTAATCATGCCCCATTATTTGACTAATTTTAAAAATGATTTTACAAACTTACTATAACAATTTTATAATCTTGGTAATAATATTGAAAGAATTTCCATGTTTCCATGCATCTCAATATTGTATCATTTTTACTGTGAATGTATTTATTTGTCTTTCTTGCTTTGTAGGTACATTTATATAGTTACATGTGAAGCGCTTTTGAACGCGCAACTCCTGTGTGAAAAAGGGCGCTATATAAATCGGGTATAATAATAATAATAATAATACACCCTTAATTGCTGTTTATTTCATTACCTCAAAATTACGCATTTTTATGCCTTCATTTTATTCCTGACCTGAAAAATAATTCCACTTTATAGATCTACAGTAATGAATATGGACCCTTACACATAGCAGGTGGTAGCTTAAAGGAGG
Organism: Gari tellinella; assembly: GCA_922989275.2. Lineage (NCBI taxonomy): Eukaryota > Metazoa > Mollusca > Bivalvia > Cardiida > Psammobiidae > Gari > Gari tellinella. The sequence goes on from OV277856.1 coordinate 48,474,918, forward strand.
ATAAAAGTAGAGCAGAATGCGTCTTAAGGCGCATTCTGCTTTATTTTCAACCTGGTTTAAGTGGTCACCTATCTTCTATACTAGAAACAGGCTGATGGGTTAAGAAAATGTTTCAGATAAAAATACCACCAACAACAACAATATAGATCTTGATCAGGCGAATCCTTTCTGGGGATTCCCGTCTAATCTCAATTGAGTATACACTGTTAAGCAAAATAAACATTACTGAGCCAAGCATAGGGTTAACTAAGGATATTTACGAGACTGCTGTTTCATGTTGTCCGTGTCGAGGGTAGAAACAATTGGCGAGTTCTAATTGACTGCTTAACCCAATCCTTCCTGAAACCTCAAATGGACAATTCTAATTTTCAATTCAGTCTAGTCCATTTTTTGACTTTTTAGGGTTGATTTTTAAAATGTATATCAAAATGACAAACAATGTTAACCCTGATCAGAGGGCTCCTTGATGAGCCTTCTGATCAAGGTCTACACTGTTTGCATAGGAAAAGTGTACTCCTCACATGTACGCTGTTTGCAAATGACGCATATATGTATGACTATAGGGTTCAAAGAGTTAACCCATTCCTCCCTGAAACTTAAAAATGGACATTTCCAGTTTCTAATTAAGTCTAGTCCAAATTGGAATATTTAGAGTTGTACATATATTAAATTTCGTCAATATGTTGCAATGTCAAACAGTACAGACCCTGATCAGAGGGTTCCTATATAGGAACCCTCTGATCTGGGTCTTCATTGTTTGCATATGACAAGTGTACTCTTCACATGTACATTGTTTTCAATTGACATATTATATTTGTGAGTATAGTACAAAGGGTTAAACAAAAGAAGGATTTAATTTTCAGAACTTTTATTCAGAAAGTCCTACGTAGATCTGTTCAGAAACGAAATTCATGAAGTAACCGATTTAATTCATAGTTGTTGAGTTGTGCTGTGTCCGATCTTTAACTTTGCCAGAGTATATATTTACTTATGCGCCAATCTTTTCATAGCCATATTTATAATTCAAACGCTGGCATCCATTTACTAAAAGAGAGTTTTTAGACCAAATGTGTATGTCAGTTTCGTTAAAGTGTATGATGTGATAACGCCATAATAAGTATGCTGTGCGTGCAATATCATCTGCTTAATTCATGAAGTAACCGATTTAATCCATAGTTGTGGAGTTGTGCTGTGTCCGATATTTAATTTTGAGAGTATATTTTTACTTATGCGCCAATCCTTATCTAACCATATTTATAAATTCAAACGAACAAACAATAATAAATGTACAAAGCTAAATTTTACGCATTTAACATACTAATTATGGCGTTATCACATCATACACGTTAACGAAACTGACATCCAAATTTGGTCTAAAAAACTATCTTTTTGTAAATGGATGCCAGCCGCCTACATAAACACGCAAATATTGGTTTAGGAATATTATTATTATTATTATTATTATAATACCAGATTTATATAGCGCTATTTTCACACAGGGTTGTGCATTCAAAAGCGCTTCAAATGAAAGAACATAATTGTACCTACAAAGCGAGAAAAGACAAAATAACTACAATGAGATTTGAAATAAAACATGAATAAACATATAAAAGACGGTCCCCAAATCGGCGATCACATTACCCCCATCAATCAGTAATGAACCGACCGGCTAAAGATTGCCGACTGATAGAAATAATGGTAGAGTGCCCAATGCAGGCCATCGAGAAAAGACAAATATCTACAATTAGATCTAAAATAAACGTGAATAAACATACTATAGACAGCCCCCAAAACGGCGACCACATTACCCCCATCAATCAGCAATGAACCGACCGGCTAAAGATTGCAGACCAATAGAAATAATAGTAGAGCGCCCAATGCAGGCCGCCTAATGTAACACAACTAGGGAAAATAGCATGCGACAATAACTAAAAACTCTATAGAAGATCAATGCCATGATTAAAAATGGTGAAAGCTGTCCAAGAGTTATACCACAGACCCCGCCAGCTGGTTTCAAAAGAGATCAGAGTCGTATCCCTACCATCAATATCCACCAGACAAACATTGGTTGACGGTACAACCCCAGAACTAAAAAATAAACCCATAACATATACAGAATGAACACAACCCTAGGTAGCAGTCATTTACCCTCTCCACCCTACACCCGCGGGACCTACATATTCCATGCCTGAAATTACACACTTAATTTATAAAACATAAAGATAAGAAGCTGTCCTAGAATTATACCGCAGACCCCAAGCCAGTCGGTTTCAAAAGAGATCAGAGTCGTATCCCTACCATCAATATCCACCAAACAGGCACGGGCAAACGGTACAACTCCAGAACTCCCATTTAGACCCACAATCTCTACAGCAAGAACATAGCCATCCGTTTCCTAATGTGTTCTAATAATAAATATTAAAGAAGTGTGTTTTCAGACGTTTTTTGAAGACTGCAATTGAGCTTGCATCTCTGATGTCTGATGGTAGAGTGTTCCAGAGCTTTGGGGCTTCATGCATGAAACTTCTATCTCCAAACTTTATCAAACGACTTCTCGATACTGATTTACCTGGTAATGATGCGGGATGCTGTATTTTGCACACGCTGTAGTTTTCGTAGTGAGTTTTGGGGAATCCCATATAGCAGTGAGTTGCAGTAGTCAATTTTCGATGTGACCAAAGAATTGACCAAGGTCTTTGTAGCTTCAAGGGAATGGTACTGTCTAATATGACCTATTTGCCGCAGCTGTGCATAGCTAGACCTGCACACAGCATAAATGTGCTGTGTCATACCTATTTGGGAATCAAAGCTAGCACTAAGATTCTTCACGCACAATGATGGTTTGATTTTAGAGTTTCCCACTTGAACGTGAAAGTTTTCAGGCATGTTAACCTTTTTTGTGTGAAACAATATTACCTCTGTTTTGTCAGTGTTCAGCTTCAACATATTCTGATGCATCCATGAGACTATGTCTTTTAGTCATCCTTCGACTTTTGAGAGGGCTAATTGTTGGCAAGATGTGTCTATAGGCTTGAATGACAAGTATAACTGTGAATCATCTGCATAGAAATGACGATCCAGATGAATATTTCTGCAAATTGAGCCAACAGGTTTTGATGTAGTTTTTCGGCCCAAGGACTGAACCCTGCGGCGCACTATATTTCAGTTGAACTGGGGCAGATAATTCTCCATCTACTGCGACTATTTGGTAACGGTCATTAAGGTACGAAGTCATCCACTTTAGTGGGTTTCCAATAATTTTGAAGTCTTTTTCAAGGCGATTGAGTAATGTTTCATGATCGATTGTGTCAACTGCGGCTGATAGGTCAAGCATCACCAGAATTTTGATTTCATACTGCATGGTGTCATTTTGAACCTTAAGAAGAGCAGTTCATGTAGAGTGATGCTTATGATATGCTGACTGATGCTGCTCATGCAGATTGTTTGTGGTCAAATGGGACTCAATGCGTTTGTCTACTACTTTTTCTACTACTTTAGAGAGAAATAGCATATTTGATACTGGCCTGTAATTTTTAAGATCATTTGTATCGAGATCAGGTTTCTTCAAAAGAGGTCTTACATGGGACCTTTTGAATTCTTTTGGAACATACGCAGATTCCAGCGAAGAGTTCACAATGTTTGTCAACGATGGTAGGAGCTCGTCAAGGCATAACTTTAAGAGCCATGTAGGTATTTACATAAACATTAAAAATTACATTTGAAGATAAAAAATATAATATTGAGCTCGTTTGGAATCGAATCCGTGCGGAGAAAGCAAAATTAGCTATGCGTTAACCCTTTCGCTCTCAATGACGCCTTAAAGGGCGTTTGCAAATAGTTTGGGTCCTGATCAGACGCCGCATAACGCGGCGTCTAATCAGGATCGAAACTGTTTGACAATGTTTGAAACGTGTCTTGCAGACAACACTAATGAAGCAGGCGACAATAAAGCGGTGAAGGAGTAAAAATCTACCGAATAATTTGATCATGAAAGGGTTAAAGTGGTGCCAACAATTTAGGCTACTAGACTACGGAGGAGGTCTTATCTGACGGTCTATTTTTAGCTCACCTGAGCCAAAGGCTCAAGGTGAGCTATTTGGATGGCCCTGTGCCCGGCGTCGTCCGTCGTGTGTCGTGCGTCGTCGTTAACAATTGCTTCAAATGACATCTCCTCCTATACCGCTTGACAGAATTCAATCAAACTTTACAGAAATGTTCCTTGGGTCAAGCTCTTTCAAATTTGTTCAAACAATAAAAAACAATGTAGAACACTGGTTGACATGGCAACCAAAGTGAAAAAATTAGGAAATCTTAAAAAATCTTCTTGTCAAAAACTGCAAGGACCATAGCTTAGATATTTGGCACATAACATCATCTACAGGTCCTCTATCAAGTTTGTTCAAATTATGCCCCTTGGGTCAAAATTGGCCCCGCTCTGGGTGTCACAGTTTTACAAAGAGTTATATAGTGAACTTTTCAAACGTCTTCTCCTCTGAAACCAATGTGGCCAGAGCTTTGATATTTGGCATGGTGACACTTATAGATGTCCTTTACCAAACTTGTTCAAATAGTTTTGGTCGGTTGCATAACTAGGTCACAGGAGCTAAAAATAGATTTTTTCAATGAAAACTTAAAAAATATTCTTGTCTAAAACTACAAGGGCCAGAGCTTAGATATTTGGCACATAGAATCGCCTACAGGTCCTCTATCAAGTTTGTTCAAATTATGCCCCTGGGGTCATAATTGGCCCCGCCCCGGGGGTCACAGTTTTACACAGAGTTATATAGTGAGATTTTCAAACGTCTTCTTCTCTGAAACTAATATGACCAGAGCTTTGATATTTGGCATAGTGACACTTCTAGATGTCCTATACCAAAATTGAACAAATGGTTCTGGTCCGTTGCAAAACTAGGTCACAGGAGCTAAAAATATATTTTTTTCAATGAAAACTTAAAAAATCTTCTTGTCTAAAACTACAAGGGCCAGAGCTTAGATAGTTGGCACATATCATCGCCTACAGGCCCCTGGGGTCAAAATTGGCCACACCCCGGGGGTCACAGTTTTACATAGAGAAAATTTCAAACGTCTTCTTCTCTGACTCTAATATGGCCAGAGCTTTTATATTCTGTCACTTTTAAATATACTTTACATATTTTGTTCAAATTGTTCCGGTCTGTTGCATATCTAGGTCAGTCCTGGACAAAAATCAATATCTCCATTTTTTCAGCTATTCTCAGGTGAGCGAGTTATGCCCCATGGGGCTCTTGTTATCGTTTTTGAATGTAGCGGATTCCAACGCTAAGATCTACTGATCTCAGCTAAGAGAGGAAAAAGCGATAAGTAACATTAGTTTGATTGTCATCTATATGCATTTCAGATATACCAACTACAACAACTACTACGACTACCACCACCACAACCACCACTGCAGCCCCTAATATCTACGGCAATGCCTGCTCGGTGGACGCAGCTTGCAGCAGCCAACCTAACACTGGGTGTGTCTCAGGAACCTGTCAATGTGTAGGAGGACACAAGCTACAGCCATCCACATCAACATGTGTATCAGGTAAGCATAGGGCATTGATTTAGAGGAAAACGAAACAACAATAATCAAACATCGCTAGCTTTTTAATGCCATGGACGTATTTATGATAACTGATCTATAGTACTCCCTCCCAACAACATCTCCCTCCTAAAACGACCATTGCCACAGGTCCCGACTGAACAATTATGTCTAACGCTTTAACTACTGCAATATCGTCTGCTTAAAATTGTCATCTGCTGTTTTTCTCAAAGTTACATATAAGTGGACACTTTAGTAGAATAAATATAATAACAAATGGCAAACAGCTTGAATCCAGACCAGAATCCGCGTTACGCGGCGTCTGATCTGGAGTCAAGCTGTTTGCAAATTTAAGTCAAGTCTTATTTTCCCTCCTATAACGACTCCCTCCGAACAACACACCCAAACTGTGTCTCCCATTGGCTGTCGTTGTAGAGAGGTAGCACTGTATCTACAATGCCCCCTTGTATTCAACAACACCCTCTGGGAGACAAAGATGGTGTGTGCTGGTCACGGGAGTTGGTTCAGGGAGGGAAAGTAAAATACCCCTAGAGTGCTGAGCACGACCTGGCTTACATTGGCTACTAGCTTGAATCCAGATCAGACCCCACGTAACGCGGTCTGGATTCAAGCTGTTTGTCACTCCACATTAATTTTTTTCTGTCAACAAATCCAATATGTAACTTGGAGAGAAATCAAAGTACTGTAGTGCTGCAGGCTCGGACTTTCAGTTTAATGTAGAATAAAGTAATGCAGAAAGCTAATTATGGAGTTTCTGCATTACCATTGCCATGCATTAAGCAGAAACCTGCAGCGCTTAAAGACCCTAAAGAATTTTGTAATGTGCATGTCTTATAATGCATCGTCTGCTATGACTACTAGGTGCATGTTTATTACAAGGGAGTAAATACGGTGTTTAAATCACCACAGGTACAGACTCAGGATCCTGTGTTTAACTCAGTGCTGCTCACGGTTTTGTCTGATAGTGACGTATCCAGCAACTAAAGCTCCGTTAGATAGCATATGTAAACCCCGTATGACAGGATTTGTTTGTAGGGGGAGCTAGACTCGCACCAATTTTTTTCTTAAGGATTCGACTATATAGGCTCTCCGAGCCAAAAACAGTAGAACATTTTAGCAGACGTTTAAAATTGATGACGGAATAGCAATAAAGGTAAGCCGAGATTAGGCGGTGTTATAGGGAATGGAAATAATTAGAATAAATTTGAACGGTCTCAGTTTCAAACATATGGACAACTCGAGTTTGCTTAGAATGAGCATATCCGTATTTCAAAAGTTGCTCACTCGAGTTCACATAAGTTGAACATACTCACTGTGAGTCACATGTTAAATGGTGTTACAGTAGAGATGACCTTATTCTTTCCTGTTAAAACAAAACGCAAGCGCATTGCCATAAAATATACAAAAAATAAAACCATTTGACAATTCTGACTATTTATTTTAATCTGATTGACAAACAGTTTGCAGCCTGATCAGACGCCGGGTAACCCGGCGTCTGATCTGGCTCCAAACTGTTTACACTGGAAATAATAGATTTATGGTAAACGCGTTTATTGGGAAAGAATTACGCTTTCTCCACTGTAGAAACTCAAAATGTCTTTTTCCTATGATGATGTGTTGTTGTTGCTTATTTTCCTTTAGATTGTGACCCATATGGAAACACTTATATCAAATTTCCCTTGATGGGACTTATGGTATCGTCGATGTCGTCCCACTATGGTGTTTCAGAGGCAGAGTGTGAGGACCTCTGTTCAAACTCAGCATCCTGTAGAAGTATCAACTATGCTGCCTCAATGGGAGACTTGTGCACATTGAAAGACAAAACTCAAGTCAACAGTCCATCAAGCTTTCAAAGCCAGTCTTCTATCAATCACCACGTTAGGAATTGTCAATGAGATTTTGATCTTGCGGAAGGGATTCAGGAATTACAACTAGAATTTACAACACGTTATTTTAAGTGTTCTTAGTCTAAACGCTACGTATTTATTCCCTTTCTCGAAAACAGCACAAATCATTAAAATCCCACGGTTAATAACATGTACAAAATATATGTGTTTAATGTAGGATACAGTTACAATCAAGTTAAAATAAAGCGTAAAGATCGTGTACTTTTAAATTGCTTTAAGCTGACAATAAACTGTATCAATCTTTATGTATGAATCTGCAATTGAGTGTGTTATCATGCCTTTTATAGATGCATTCTATTGATCCTAGGCGGAAGAATGAATCAAATATCCCTAGTCGATAAAGTGGAGAAACGGGTGAATGTGGAACAAGGGTCTTGTGTGGAGGAAAGGGCTGAAAGGCATTTGCAAGCAGTTGATATTCGATCATCCCAATCTTATATCAATTAATTAGACTTCTGTTAGTGATTGTACGGTTTAACAAAATTATGTCCTGGGTCAAAGGTTATAAAGCTTTTCAGTTGAATCTAAAGTCGTTCTCAAGCATTTGATTGGTCAGATTTGAGCCTAGGCTCAAATCTGACCAATCAAATGCTTGAGAACACTCTCAGACTCAGCTCAAACGCTTTATAACATTGGACCCAGATATTGCAAAGAACCCCCCCCCCCCCCTTGTGTGCTTGCTGGAAGATTGCATTATGTAATATAAGGCCGTGACACTACAGTGATAATCCATACAGCAGAATGCTTCATATGGAATAGCAAACAGTGCAGTCCTGGTGAGACATGCGGCGTCTATCTATCTATACAGTGGAGAATCTGTTATTCTTTCCCAATAAACGCGTTTACGCTAAAAACTATTATTTGCAGTGCAAACAGTTTGGAGCCAGATCAGACGCCGGGTAACCCGGCGTCTGATCAGGCTCCAAACTGTTTGCCACCAAGATAAACAAGAATTATCAGAATTGTCCAAAAGTTGTTCTTTTCTACGTTTTAGTGCTTTGCGTTTGCGTACGTTTGCGTTTAAACGGGAAAGAATAACAGATTCTCCACTGTTACTATCTATCTATCTCAAAAAACTGGCAACCCCTCTCACGAGTGTTACAGCCAGGAAAAAGTGCACGTCAGAACTGTTAGGTAAAGGGAAAGGTAAAAAAACAAAAAAAAACAATAGATATTGTCAAGTATAGTGAGGCTTAAAAGAAGAAATTCAGTTGTTTAAAAATGGGTGAGTTGAGATAAAAGGGAAACACTGAGCATGGACTAGTACTGCAACTTCACCACTGCCCTCTTAAACTGACGTAGATCAGGATCTTTACTGTTTGCTAATACCTACTTTAGTAGACACTAAGCCTTAAATGGGTAAGTCGATTCTTATTCAGTTGGCATGGCGTAAAAACTATACCTGTATAGAGTAACTGATTGTGTTAGTTACCAATACATTTCATAATACTAACACGATAAAGAAACTGTACTCTTGTAATTTTTACTTTTCACACCACCGTCACTCACAACCAACATTATGATCTGTAATATTTTAAATCACAGTTAGAAATGCACTATCGTGTAGCCAATACATTTTTTACACACTTTAATACCAATCGTGTCTATGGTTTGTACTTGTAAGAACAACAAAAGTCCCTCCAACCAAATGCAAACAAAAGACCCTAAAATCAGATGTACAGTTTCTTTATCGTGTTAGTATACTTTGATATTAAGTTTGTCATTTTGACATGCCAAAGTTAAATGGTGTATCGTCTCATTTGCAGACATGGCTTAAGATTTATTCCTACGTTGAAATTTAATCTGTTTTGAAAATGTTTTATTAACTAAATAGTAATACACACTCTCTCTCTCTCTCTCTCTCTCTCTCTCTCTCTCTCTCTGTAAAAAATGGTATTTAAAAAGAAACAAAACTTTTTTTATTCTTATTATTATCGAATCATCGAACGTTTTATTCGCTGCAATCGGGTTCACGCAGGGATTATGTTTAATTGACTATTTCAAGCATACAAGCTCATCATTATAACATATATGTTAGAGTCAATCTGTGTAATCATGAAATGACTAAAATTTTCATTTGATTTGATTTGTTATGATTTTACGTCGCTTTCAACAGTATTTCAGTCATATCGCGACGCCCAGCTAATTATAGGTTAGTTACAGTCTAATTACAGAAGCCCTTTATGCACTGTTTCAGAGACAAATCGACAACTGGGTAGAACCACCGACCTTCCGCAAGCCAGCTGGAAGGCTTCCCCACATGAAAAATCCCAACGACCCCATTGGGATTCGAACTCACAGCGGTGAGGAGCTTAGTGATGTAAGTCACAGTGACTATACCACTAGGCCACGGAGGCCACGGAGGCCCCCTGACTAAAAAATTCAGTCATTACGTGAAATGACTGTTTCACTAAGTCATTTCATGAAAGGACTTACATTTTCAGTCATTTCGTGAAATGACTAAAATATACCTTCAGTCATTTCACGGAATGACTAAATTGACTTTAGCTTTATTCATTACATCAAAATGATTGGTGTATCTTAATAATTACAAACTACACTATTGAAACAATTCATGCACGTTAAATTTAAAACAAATCAAGTCTCTTGAATCTTAAAAAATGTGTGCAATGTTTCTGGAATAATTGTTAGATACTAAGTTTTAAACAATATTATGCATATTGAAAGACATGATAAAACCACTGCGGTTGAATTAATTAAATAAAAGTCATTTCACACATTGCCTGAACCCTGTCAAATTGTGTGGAAGTGTGTAGGAAATTTTATTCATTTCTTGAAATGTCCTATAAGTGAAACAATCATTTCACGTAATGACTGTCATTTTTAGTCACTTCGTGAAATGACTGATTACACAGATTGACTGTAACATATACATAATAACATAAAACTGATGATACTATATACAAGGCATGTTTATCAGAACGATCAACATGGACCATGTATAGCGAGAGTGCTTATCATTAGCACATGGCTGCTGGGGGTTGGCTTTGAAAAATCCTAAGACTTTCAAATTTTCTATATTTTTTTTAAAAGTAGGTAGAAAGTAAAGTAGAATGCGTCTTAAGGCGTATTCTGCTTTACTTTCAATTCGGTTTAAGCTACACTCTGTTAGTATAAAAATGGCAGCCCTGTAAGCAACATAAGAAAAGAAATTTTCATTCTCACTCTTAACCCAAGATCAGCGCAACAACACCGCATCTGTGAGTTACGTCACTCGAGGATACGGTAGTATTGCACTGAATAGATCTAGATCTAAACGAGTTAAAACGCATACATCTAACACAATTAAGAAAACTATTTGGTATAGTGATGCACTTCAATAAACATTTACGCAATGTCCATGTGAAAACATGCATGGTCCCCATCAACCCCATCGTGCCTAGCAAATACACTTAACGGAACGAAATCGAAAGGCTATTTCGGAAAAGAAGGCACAAAGTGATGGTGAACATGCGTCCATATATACGCAGAAAGAAATGCACACGTATGTGTTACCATGTGTTTTATCCTCTTTAAACTTTTCGCGAAAAGTGCGACTGAACAAATCCCAGTCATACAATAGTGGGTTTTGCCGATTCTTAATTTAGTAAAATAACCAACCAAGTATAATTTTATCAGCCAATGGATAACGTTTGGTAATAAGGAAATACATTCGAACTTCGATATCTCGAACTCGCTTAATTCGAGCTATCCGATTTTTCGACATATGAATTGCATTATTTCATGGTATGTTAAGTCAAACATACACGTATTTAAAAGTTAAAACGTGGCTTAGCCACATTTAAACTTTGAACTACGGGTATGTTCGACCTAACCGAGCTCGAGATAAGTTCAACTGTACTGCAACCGCTCGACGCTTCTAGCACTATCTTTTAAGGGTTAATTAATGAGACTGCTAAGCACAGCTTTACAGTAGATCTAATTGTTGTATGTACACTCAGAGGATCTTCAAACCGATCAGTCAGATTTAAAGGTGCTACTCTAAAAACTAGTTAATCCGGATGCCCAAAGTTACATTTTTCATGATATGAAGATGTTTTATACCAGGAATAAAAGTTTCATTAAAATTGATCACAAATTAAGGAAAATAAGAAAGAAATTGTAACCTAGCCCTAAAATGATATGTCACAATGTCATGAGTGACATTTGTCTGTTGGGGTACCAGCTTTCTACGCGACATTGATGCCATGTGTAGCACTGAAAAGATTACTTTAAAAAATACTATATAAGTATTGATGGAATATTGTCAACTGGAATAAAAATACTGAGGCAACTCATGGTCTGTTTTCTTATAATATGTAAAATACCAAAATTGCCACTAGCTGTCAGCAGTGGCTTATGCTAGGTTCACACCAACGGCGAATGCCGCGCTTTAAATCGGCGAGCAAAGCGTCGTCATTTTTGTTTACTTTTCCAAAAAATATCACGATCTCTTACGCTCTAATAAGCACTGATACGCTCTGATACGAATTGGTTGCCGCTTTGGGACGAGTTATTTCCCGACTTGTTACGGTTCCTCACGCTTTGATCCCGCTTTGATCAGGCTTTGCTACGCTTGAAATCACGCTTTTATAAGCTTTATTACGCTTTGATGCGACTGTGACGCTTTAAATCAGGCTCTGATACGATTATCAAGCTTTGTTGTGCATTGTTACGCTCTCTTCAGTTCTGTTACGCATTGGAAAATGTCAAGATCGCGGATTTCATGCCGCTTTTGATCCAGAGCCTAGAAACAGATGCAGCAGATCCACAAAATCATTGCTTTTTGAGCCAAGAACACGATGTCAGAACAACAAGATCTAGAAGTTCCAGATGTACCAGAACCTGATCTATCTGAAACAATGCAATGAGTGGTACTCAAGTCGCAGCGCCATTTATACGGATGGAGATAGAGCATGAGTATCGTAGGAGAGCATGAAAGAGCGTGAGAGAGCGTGAGGAAGCTTGCCAAGCGTAACAAAGCCTAACAAAACGTGTCAATCCTTGATCAAAGCGTCTCAATTCTTGAGAAAGCGTGAGAGTCCTTCATGAAAACGTATCAAAGCGTGTCAGATCTTGATGAAAGCGGCTGACCTCGTATCAGATCTTCATGCCAAATCGTAACACATCTTGAGACATCTTAACGAAGCGTGTCAAGTGGTGACAGACCGTGAAGCCTGGGGTCCCGGCTTTTAACCAAGCTCTGTTAAGCTTTCCTACGCTTTGAATCAAGCTTTGCTGAGCTTTGTTACGCTTTGTTAAGCTTTGTTGAGCTTTGATACGCTATAGGCGCTTTAATCAATTCGTAACAGAGCGCCCAAAATTTTTAAACCGTTTAAAAAAAATTGACGCTCTTGCCGAATGTCCCGCTTTACTCCAAGCTTTCCCACGATCTATTACGACCCTGACGCTTTAATCAAGCTTTGTTACGCTTTGCACGCCGCTTTAAAGCGCCATCAAAGCGCCGTTGGTGTGAACATAGCATTAGTGACATTTACAGAATACTTAAAGAATGCCACCTTAAACGGCCTAAGCGACGTGCAATGTTAATGTATCAATAAAAAGGTGAATTTTGAGCCGCCAAGATAAAATTTTGCACTTAAACGATTTGCGTAGATGCCGTTAACGCAGTTACGTTACGTTATTTTGACATATTCGACGGTCCAGACATGCGCGAGCAGTCACCGTAGACGTGTGTTAACATACGAGCGAGTGTGGTGATCAAAATGAAAGATTCGGTTTACGTCATTTTTTCATCTGTAGGCGCTAATGACGTTAGTAATTACACTTCCGGTCAGACAAAATGTCCTCAAAACAAGCAGATATTGGCAAACAACATGTTAAAATGCGTTGCAGTACGCATGTCCCCCTACACGCTTCGCACGTGCAAAATACATTAATCGTCGAATTTGGAGATGTGACGTAACGTAGAGAGAGACTCAAAATTCAATAATTCGATTCAATGCACATTCAACCTACATGTAGTATTTGAAACAAAACTGATTACGTCAGTGTGCCATTTCCTGTTTCAAAAAATATGAGTTTAAAAAGTGATCGGTGGTTCTAAGCATCAGTTTAAGTTCAAATTTAATACTATCACTTATGTTTGTGGGAAGTAATTTTCTCAGTCAACTAATGAATATTATGTTGAACAACATGAAGCGCCATACACTCTTTGTACAGGTAACGTGAACACTATTTCGGTTGAGGTTTCTTTGTTCCTTAATAATCATTGCTTCTCTATTACATGTATTCGTATTCTTTTCCTTACCATTATTTCAGAGATTTGTTGACTGTCTCGAGACTTTGTAATTATAGTACTGTTTCACTTTTATACACACATGTTTTTGTTCAACTAGCTAGAATTATTGATTATATCAGTGCTGGACTATATTGCAAGAATGTCGAAAAGTAAAAAAAAGGAAACAGACTTGTAGCTAGTCTATACTTTTTTGCAGCCGATTTAACGCTTGCATAAAAACCTCGCTTATCTACTCTGCTTAATACCCACAATCATCTAAAGCATTGTATTTAGCAGTATTATCGGTAGTGTGCAGTGTAGAAAAGCAGAGCCTTTGACGACAAGGGTGCTTGGTCTGTAGAATGTTATAATGCAATAAGGCAGGTTTTGTCATGGTACGGCTCACATGTTTCGAAGTTTGAATGAAGAAATATCTTTACTTGTGTTAAAAAGTGTGGATACCGATCAGACATCCTGTTACGCGGCGTCTGCTCAGGGTCCAAAGTCGCATTTGGCGCATAAAGCGGAGACATGGTTAATCCATGGATTTGCAATTTGATCGCTCAGTTCGAAATATATTTAAATCTCGACTTCGATGACAAATCTCTTAATGTTGTTTTTAGATATATTTTACTCTATATGTGTATTTTAAATTGATTTTCATTTAACGTTTAAATTAATTTTACAGAATATGTTACCACATGTACTATGCATGCGTATTAAACAGTTAACAGTTTTCAGTGATATTTGATTAACAGTCTTTATAGGGGCACCTGTTTTGATCGATTAGTTTTGCAGTTTGCTTGATCACATGTATAGTATTCTCTATGCTGTGTCCTTTCTTGTGTGTTTGTTTTTGGTTTACCTGTGTTTCTATTCAATTGTCCCTTAGTTTAATTGTCAGACGTTCGTTTCCGAGACATATTTAACTCATTACCCCATAGTCCTGCCTTAAAGCAAGAATAAGAAGCATTCTGTGTTAGCGATATGTTTTGTGATATTATGGGAAGGGTCGAATATACTGTTGAAATAACAAGTAGCCCAACCCTTTTGTTTATATCAAACAAATTATATGATGTTTGTGTGAATATGTTATTTGAGCAAAAAAATATTGTTAAACTTAATTCTGTTTTACTTTCAACCTGCTTTAACCCTCATCATGCTAAGTGCGATTTGGCTAACATTTGCAAACAGTTGGATCCAGATCAGATACCGCGCCAGGCAGCGTCTGATGTGGATCCAAACTGTTTGTCACTAAACGTTAACCATTCGTCAGTATGAAAGCTTAAGATCTAATTTTGATTTTGAATATTTTGATTTTGAATATTTTGAATATTGTAAAAACCCTGGCATTAAGACCACTCAGCAAAATAGTTTATGAAATCTAGCATTGCTGTCACGCAGGAGCTTTCTGCTTTACTTTCATCCTGTTATAAACTACCTTGTCAGTTTTAAACTATCAGTTAACTCTTTCATGATCGAAGGGAAACAGGAAAATACCAGTTAATACCTAATTTGGTAACTATGTATGACAGTCTACATGATAACAGTGCATGGATATGTTACAGTCCTTAAGTTTCCTATTTTAATGCAAACGAAACTCAAACGCAATGCACTAAAATGTAGAACAGTACATTTTTGGGAAATATCGACACTTTATCCTATTCGGAGTGGCAAACAGTTGGCACCAGATCAGACACCAGGTTACCAGTCGTCTAATATGGCGCCATACTGTTTGCAATGGAAGAAATAGTTTCAGCATAAATACGCTTATTGGTATAGAACACAACGAATCCAAACTGCTTGACACGTAGAGTGTACACCCACACCACGGTCGTGACTTTATTTTTCAGCATTTTTATTAGCTCGCCTGAGCCAAAGGCTCAAGGTGAGCTGTTGTGATCGCCCGTCGTCCGTCTGTCCGTCCGTTCAAATTTACTTCAAGCGACATCTCCTCTGAAACCGATAATTTTAGGGTAATTTTCGTTTGCTCAGGGTGTTCCTTGGATGCTTCTCTACAGAAATAGTTAAAATGAAACTCAAAAGTGGACTACTTATTGAAATTTATTTAAAAAAGTGAAACACTTTAAACAATCTTCTTGTAAAAAACTGCTAGGCCCACAGCTTTGATATTTTTTTGATAGTATCTCCTGGTGATTCTCTCTCAAAATTGTTAATATCAAAACTAAAACTGACCATAGGGATTCACCATAGGGATTTTTTCATTGCCGCTTTATGCAGGATTTCATTGCCGCTTTATTCAGGTTTTACTGTTTTACTGGAGATTTAAGCAGGGTTCAAGCACCCTTATACTAAATCACCTATATTTGCAAACAGTTTGGATCCAGGTCAGATGCTACATTATGCTGCATCTAATCTGGCTCCAAACTATTTGTCATTTATTAACATAGTTTTTTTAATTTAGAAAATGTAAAGTATGATATGCTTTACAAAATTCACATACAATATGTATAGCAGACATCACTTCAGCATTATAAGAGTTAAGTTTCCAGTTAGTGGCAGAATTGCATAACTGATGCTGTACAGCAACAGAACTGGTGATCAGTGTCTGCTGAAAATGTTGTCTGCTAAAGTTTAGAAATGGTTCAGTCTGCTTCATACTTAGAGAAACAGGATCTGGAAGTGATCCACTGACACTTATGTAATTATGTCTTATGCCATATTTATACATATGTTTAATATTGGTTTTATCAGAGTTATCTGTATGTCTTGTCATTTTTTCTTGTCCAGGAGATAATCTAATTAAAAAAATACTGATGTTTGTTAACCCATTATCCCATAAATATGCATTTTTAGGCCTTTAATTTATTCCTCCACTGAAGAAAATAATTCCTTTATACAGTCATGAAAATGTAAGATAAATAATAAGTTTCTATATCCTAGTGGATGGTAGCTTAAAGCAGTTTGAAAGTAAAGCAGGGTGTACCTTAAGGCACATTCTTCTTTACTTTCAACCTGCTTTAGGTGGCCACCTATTTTCAAAACTAGAAACAGGCTATGGGGTAATGGGTAAAATGAAATTGCATATTTGGAAAGAGCCTAATGAGAGGAAGTGCCATTTGCAAAGGCCATAACTCTGACATTGTTTTTAACTCACCTGAGCCAAAGGCTAAAGGTGAGCTATTGGGATGGCCCTGTGTACGTCGTCTGTCGTCGTGCGTTGTCCGTGGTCCGTTTTCGTTTACAATTGATTCAAATGACATCTCCTCCTATACCCCTTGACAGATTTCAACCAAACTTTACAGGAATGTTCCTTGGGTCAAGCTCTTTCAAATTTGTTCAAAGAATTAAAAACAATTTAGAACTCTGGTTGCCATAACAACCAAAGTGAAAAAATAAGGAAATCTTAAAAAATCTTCTTGTCTGAAACTACAAGAGCCAGAGCTTAGATATTTGGCACATAGCATCATTTACAGGTCCTCTTTCAAGTTTGTTCAAATTATGCCCCTGGGGTCAAAATTAATTGGCCCCAACCCGGGGGTCACAGTTTTACATAGAGTTATATATTGAAATTTTCAAACATCTTCTTCTCTGAAACTAATTTGGCCAGTGCTTTGATATTTGGCATGGTGACACTTCTAGATGTACTTTACCTATTTTGTTCAAATGGTTCTGGTCGGTTGCATACCTAGGTCACCGGAGCTAAAAATAGATTTTTTCAATGAAAACTTAAAAATCTTCTTGTCTGAAACTACAAGAGCCATACCTTATATATATGGCACATAGCATCAATAATCTACAGGTCCTTAATCAAGTTTGTTCAAAGTTTGCCCCTGGGGTCAAAATTGGCCGCACCCCTGGGGGTCAAACTTTTACATTGAGTTTTATAGTGAAATTTTCAAACGTCTTCTCCTCTGAAACCAATATGGCCAGAGCTTTGATATTCGGCATGGTGACACTTATAGATGTCCTTTACCTATTTTGTTCAAATGGTTCCAGTCTGTTGCACATGTAGGTCATAGGAGCTAAAAATAGATTTTTTTCAAAGGAAACTTATAAAAAAAAATTCTAAAACCCTAGTACCCTGATCTTAGATAGTTGGCATAAAGCATCATCTACAGGTCCTCTATCAAGATTGTATACTTTTAATAATGCTTCTCGGGTAAAAAATGACCCCGCCCTGGGCATAAATCATGATCTCAATTTTTCAGCTATTCTCAGGTGAGCGAAATATGCCCCATGGGGCTCTTGTTTTCAAAAAGGACAGGTAGTTTAATATGAACCATAGTTTTAAAAAATATAACTTGTTGAGCATGAGAATATTAATGTCTGCATGAAGCGTGTGTGCATCTTTGGATAATTGGTCGCATTAATGTTTGACGTCATAAAGCGTTTTAATCCTGATTAAATGCCGGTTCAAAACTGTTTGCCACTTGTTTTGAAATTACGTCAGTTTTACTGCCATACATCTAACTTTGAAACGATATTGCAGCCAACAACACTAAAGCAAACGACAAATTATGGCGGTGAAGGGATAAAAACCTCACGGTAAATTTGATGATGAAAAGGTTAATATCAGATCAGCTACAATTGTCAAAGTAGCGTTGATGTATCTTAATAGACAGGTGACTACATAATACAGGATAAAATAATGCTTAAAGTTCATATAATTAGTATCCTGCATTGCTAAACCAACTGTGTCTAAGACTAACAATAGATAATATTATTCTGTCTTTTGAAATATCGGTTATTACACGATTGAAATAAGTCTAGCGATTGTAAATAAACTCAGCGTGGCATTCTTGCAACATCCCTCTAGGAATGCTCTGTCAGAACAGTTTTGATTGGTTGAGAGCTTTATGTGCATTTCAATGTAATGCATTCCATTTATTAACTAAATCCTTTTCATTGCCAAGAGCGTCTGCACTGGTATTTGCAAATAGTTTTGATATTGGTCAAAACTGTTTGACAAATATATAAATGTTTCTTATGTTGAATATGGATAGTTTCCATTTTTTATCAACAGACGAAGAGTAGAAACAGGCGATATCTCAGGGCAGTGCTGGATGGGCCATTATGTCATAACGGCAACGTTAGAGATAAAAGTTTTAAACGGTTCAATAGTTACTTGTGCCGGGAAACATGTAACAAAAGTGCATGTTGGAGTTTAATTGAATGCGGTGAACCTATAAAGTGTTTTCTCATCAATCAGTTAGCCTAGAATTGACGCTAAGGTAATAAAAAAAACTCGCTGAAATTACAAATACAAACATTAAATATACAGATCAGGGGGTTCGTTTGACCACATCGGAAACCCCACTTGGTCATAGTATTTTGATACAAAGTGCTAGTTAAGGAGTCTTATTCGGGACAGATCTGCTATTGTATTTTAACTGTTAAAACGATAAGTTTAAGTTTGCTCGAATAGTTTTCAATCAATAGTTTTTGAGCTTGCTCAGTCGAATACAGACAACGGGTCATTCGGGCATTGGCCATAAAGAGAGACAAGTGCTCAAAGGGGATTGTCGGTAGATTTTATATTGGAAAATGGTAATTTTTGAAATCGTGTTAGTAATCTTTCTATTATTCCTCGGGATTTCACTGAGCTCACCAACATTCGAAAAAGCTTCAGGTTTGCAGGGATATCTTTGTCCGTCTATTAAATACGATTTTGGACAAGTTAAAGCACCTATTCCTTGCGCTATTGTCTGTGAGAGGCAAACGGACTGTTTTGGATTTTTTCACAGTGTTACTTCGAATACCTGTTTTGGAGTAGATTATGTCCTGACGTCTCTCAGTGGATGTTCGGCAGACAGCGAGTACAAGTTCTACAGAAAAACAGGTACATGCACTTGGACTTAATATCAATTCTTGATGTATTTAGATGACTTGATATGCCAACAATTTAACCCATTTTCTCCACAGACACTCTTCTTGACGCATTTATATAATATTACTTTAATAGAAATACCACTACATGCTTATAGTTAGTCGAGTTCCATAGTCATGGGGAACTTTTCAGGTATCCAGGCAGATGGGTGAATTTAACCAGAATTACAAGTAAATCAGAAAGCTGATCTCGGCACTTTCTGCTTTACTTTTAGTCTGATTTAACCAAATGCATGTCTATAAAACACTGAAAAAAATACATGACTTTTGTATTAAAAAAATAATACTAAAAAAAAAAACTCTGTTTACGAAACGAAATTATTTATGTATTTTATCATATAGTTTAATACATATGAAATGTTTAATTAAATAATAGCAATTCAGAAAGTGCAAAAACCATTGAATGAAAACTCTAATGAAGTTAAGTAGTTTAACAAGCACCAATACTGCTTTGTTATCTGAAGTTTTGTTTACAAAATAACGAATTTCGAATTTCGGAATTGCTTTCAAGAGAATGATTTATCTAATGACATCTTCTGAAAGCAAACCGGCACTATTTTAATGAATTGAAAATAAAGCCTAAATACCGTTATAACATAAAAAATAACAAAAAACATAAACAAAACCAACACTGCTTCAATTGTATTTAAAAAAGTATCCGTTTACTTTAAGATTAAGATTCACACAAATAAACAACAGCAAAGACACACAAGAGTGTACAGCATTTGTTATTTAACAACAGCAATAAATTTCGAATACGTTTATACGGTTATACGTTTAAAGAGCAGCCGTTTAATGGAAAGGGACACCTTAAACTCCCTCGCTGCGCTGATGATATCTGCTTTAAACAAGTGTCGCCTGCTTTTATTTCTCTTATTTGAAATGTAGATGAATTGACTATTTAAGCAGTACCATTATGGGTGTCAAACAGCTTGAATCCTGATCAGACACCGCATCACGGGGTGTTCGATCGGGATTCCAATTGTTTGCAACTTACAATTTTACTCGAGACAAGGCAGTGAAGGGGTTAAACTGTGTAAGAAAAAATATTCCTTCGGGGATATGTAAACAAAAACGAATAAAAGTATATTAATGATATAAGATAGGTAATGTTTATGGTAAAAGATAAGTTTGCATAATAGGAAACTTTATTAAAAATATTTAAACCAAATTGTTTCGAGATTTTTGTGAAATATGGCTTCAGGTTATTTAAAAAAGATGTTTGTATGAAAAAGCCACAGGTTTTTTGGGAGTGTTGTAAAAGAAATGTTTAGAAGAAAAATTACACATGAATGTGCGATACCATTTAGTGATTAAACGAAAACAGCAACGCAGTTCGCCATTTCTAATCACACAAACATTCATTAAAGAACAATAAGGCACGCATGAAAACATTAAAAACCCAAACAGGCATATATAGTTTCCATTCAACTAATTAGGAGAATGAATCTAAGTGTATTTGCATCGTACATGTTTCCTTCAAATAAAACATAAGTTTACTTCGCCGTGTCAACCCAGAACCATATCGGGAAGACTGAGGAAAAGTCATTGTCTTCGATTTTATAACGTTAAATGAGACCCATTTCGTCAATCTTTATAAACGCAACACCTATCGGACAGCCCTATGGGTTTATGGTCTTAATGTACCAATGCCTCAATGTACCAGTCTCAATGTACCATTTTCCTAGACTGAACGTACCACTATATAAAATTGATAGAAAACAATTTTATTATACTATTTTTTTAATGAAGAAATGGTTTATAATTATCCCCGATTGATTTATGATATTTGTAGTTAAAAAATCCACACCTAATTGTAGTAAAAAAGAATGCAGATACATACATGTTGAATTGTATAAACTCATTGAACTTCTACAAAAAGTGGATAATACTCACATAGGAACATTGTATTTTAAAAAAATCATTTATTTCATCCAAGTAACATATAAAGTACTATTTTACATTTTTCATCAACTAATAATGGTCAATCATGGTTGTAATATAGGATTTTTTAAAAATGGTACGTTCAGACTGAAAATGGTACATTGAGGCAATGGTACATTCATGCAATGGGACATTAAGACCAGCTACCGCCCTATGTATAATCGGAAGTGAGATAATCCGCTTTGTCGTGTACAGATCTTACTTTTTTTTTCAAATCACCTTCCCCAGGTTTATTATATAAGCTGACGGACTTTAGAAATGCATTATTTATTTTTTTCAAATATTTTCTTTTAATGGCAAGCAGTAAGAAAATCACCCTATTAGGTAACACTATAACCCACAAATTTCGTTCAATAAGTCACGTGGTATCCGCCACGGTGTGCACGTGAAACAAATGGAAAACATGCCAAATAACCCCAACCAAGGTCACTGGATTTTTTTAAATGTTCACTTTAGATAGTGATATACAATGTAGACACACTTACTTTTACCATGGGAATATTTACTTTCTATTGATTATAAAAAAAAAATACAAAGGTTAAGACAAGATTTACGTAATCTAATTGTTGACTTGTTGCAAGCAGGCATCAGTAAAAGAGAGTGTGTAAGGCGTTTTGGTGTACAACAATCGAACATTTTTCGCCTTCATAAGGGATTTCTGGCAACAGATAGTGTTGCTGGTCGACCTAGACTCGGTCAATCAGTATAGTTAGATGTGAATATAAATTTCAGCTAACCAAGAAAAGATCAATCAGTTTCCACCACTTTCTAAAAATGGACGGACTTATAAAATTGCAATTAAGTGACGTAACATTGTGATACGTCAGAATTTTCTTGATTTCGTCATAAATATAGAGGACCCTACTGTCTTTAACCTGGGTAATAAAGGAGCGAATTTCGCTCTTTAATTTTTGAATTTCAATATTCTTATCGATTAACCATAACGACTTCATCAAAATAATGATGTAAAATCGAATCATTTTCCTTTATTTAACATTCGGATTACGAAACATATTAAAGTGAATGGCTATGAGGCCTGTTTCACCCCCGTAAAAACACACTCTCCCTGAAAATTGGTAATGTGTAGAAAATTTATGATCAGCCATTTTTATGGTTTAAAAAATTGATTTGAATCTTCCATAGTCACAGTCGTTTGCCAGACTTTGACTCAGGTTCTCATCCGCTCATGAAAGCAACACCCAGCAATATCGCTTAAACCGTTAAATCGCTTTATTTTGAAAACTGCTTTCGAAGAAACAGTAAAACGATTTAAAACAAGAAACTTAAGGTGCATACATGTATATAAAACACTCTACAGTAAATATGATGATAACAAAACTGGAACAACCTGCTTTCATTTTCCTTGTGTAAGAATGGTAACGGGTACTCACCGCAAAGGAGATTCGGTAACGGGTCGTTTCGGCCCCTTTTCGTTTCGGCCTAGGTTGTTTCGACATGAGTCGTTTCGGCCAATTGTTTGAGGTAGGTCGATTCAGGTCCATTTGTGTGGGTCGGTTTTTTGTCTAACATTTCCATAACCTATATTAATATCTGACGCATAAACTCGGTCCTGCATTAACATGCTGTACAAACAGTGTTAACCTTGATCTGATATTTTGAAAATCAAAAAAAAATAAATTAATGATATTATTAATGTAATCAATATTCCTTAATGTGGCAATTGCCTGAGTTTGAATTCATATCAAAACTGCAGAAATATGACATAAACAAGTCGTTGCATCCAGGCCAGAATTTGAATAACACTGCCAGAGTTATTCAGCGTCTGGTCTGCTTCTGATCTGAATGGAAACTGATTGACGGTTGGGTGAAAGAGATCTTACTTACGAATATTTAACTATGCTTGAAAAACATTCACTTGTTTCATGAAATTATTTACAAAATAGAGTTTAGGCCAAATCCGGGTTTTCTTCTCTTTACAGTTTTGTTCAATATTTAAGGAAATACTGATCTCTCCGAATTTTTACTATTTGAAGACTCCTGGGGCCCGTTTTACTAAACAACTTACGCAAAATTTTTGCGTAAGTCAAAATCATTAAATTCTTATTTTTCGATAATAAACGTTTGCAAATAGCAAATAGCCAGATCAGAGAACGCGCTAAAAGCGCGTCCTCTGATCTGGCTATTTGCTGTTTGTAGCAAGTGATAACAAAAAAAATATAAATTAAAATTTAAAATTTTGACTTACGCAAAATTTTTGCGTAAGTAGTTTAGTAAAACGGGCCCCTGGTTTTATCTCCACACCATATACATTTCTAATTCAGTTTGAAATCGTCATCAGTGTTCTCAAGAACTTTGGTTGATACTAAAATTATTATGGGAACATATATTTTCAAGAATCTGTCGTTATTCACAGTAAATATTATTCTGAAACTTTGCATGTGCGTTCAGAACAAAAGATTTGATCATCGTCTCATGTAGGTAAATATCTGATATTATTTTAAATATACAAAAAAAATATCATACAAATCGATTGACAGTTTAGTGAATAGAACAGACAGTAAACAGTGTCTATTCCATTTGTATACTTGTCACGTTCTGTAACTCAATGAAGAATACTCTCAACTCTGAGTGGTAGTGACGGGAAAAAGGTGTTATCCTGCAGTGCGCAACCACTAACATTTAAAAACTACACAGGTTTTCTATCTTAATTGACTTTATAACCTAGCCCGCTTTGCTGAAGACCATCAATACATTCAACCCTAGCGACGAGTATACTTGCTTTTTACAAACATCGTACATATAAAGAGTATACTCATACTATTCAAGCAGTGTGAATCTAATCATGCTCTGCACTGTTTGCATTCTGTTTACAATAAACTGGAAAAACATTAGATTTATATAACTAGGATTAACCACCTGTCGGCCGATACTTGCGTCTGCTTGAACCTTGATGGAGCAATGAAATTACTCAGTAGGCAGATGATCCCTCTGTTTGTTGACCTATTGTTGTGTACTCGGCTATGACAAACACGCCAAGGAAACTACTTGTAATAATATTCATAGTCCCCTGCAAGGCATTGATCTAATTGTTCTTATGAAGTTGATGTATGGTAGGAATTAACTCTGACAGATACCCCAACACCGGAAGATCAAATTGTTTGATACAATAAGTCTTGTCTTCATTAAGTCATTGGTCATTTTAACTTCAAATAGACACTTCCTAGTTGTCAACTAAGTCTAGTCTGTTTTTATCTATTAAGGGTTGTTTTTCTGTTATACATATTGCACAATGAAAAGTAGTGCAAATCCTGATCAGAGGGCTCTTATAGGAGAAATCTGATCTTGGACTACACTGTTTGCATATGACACGTGTACCCCTTTACAGGTATACTGTCGTTTGTAAAGGGCGCATATGCACGCCACAATGGTTGAATAGATTAGTTATACAGTATTCTGAAAAGGCTCATAGTCAATAAGGTTTTAAATGGAGTCTGGAATCCGGATGCTATCATAGACTTTATGTTTGACATCTCAGTCAAAATATGTTCCAACGAATATACTTTTGTACAAACGAATCAGCATACTTGGATCGTTGTGCATTATATGACCGTTGTTCATGTTCTACAATATAGATCATACTGTCAGGATAGTATTTTGATGTTTTGAATCCGTCTATATATAGTTAGCATCGAGTTCAATACTTTTATTCAGATCATCAGCTCAAGAAAACAACACTCAATATGGTTCGATATTACCAGTGCCACAACACCAAAAGAATCGAGTAAATATGATGATAAAATCAGCAGAATCTACTTTCACTTTGTTTTGTGAACGAATTATTTCGGGACCAAGAAAGTGGTGTGTTGCTTTGAATTGCAGCGGAACCCAGCGTAGTCAATTCGCGGCTATTGAAAAAGTTTCCTCGTGATTGTTTAATGAACTTTAAATGCCATATGGATAGATAGCCTCCAAATATACCTGGAATAATATTCACGTGTTACCAAAATAGGGTTTAGGCCAACTCCATTTTCAGGCTCTTTATAATATTATCCAATGTCACAAGTTCTCTGTATATATAAACAGTTTCAAACACTTCATTAAACGCATTTCAAAGGAAATAATGTTTCCAGGATTTTCGCTATTTACTTCTGGTTTTCTTTACATTCCATACCACTGTATTTCAGTTTGAAACCATCATCATGCATGTTTATATGGTTTGAAATTATTGTTGTGATTCATTGAAGAGACCAAGATAATTTTATCTGTTATTGTGTCGACAATACTTTACAAAATAAAGTAACACATTTTAGTGAAGTTAACTGAGTTGATGAATACGATATTCATATAAATCTAATACAATTTACAGTTGTCAAATTAACAAATAAATTATTGCGAAACATAAAATGTGTATGTCTGGTGCAAAACCATGTCCTATTTTACATGAAGTTGAATAAATAGCTTAAAATATTTTTTACTCTTTTTCATTATTAAATCAAATACTTATTTGTTTTTACTATTACACATTTTAATATATAACTTAATCTTACAAAAGAAGGTCAAACACACATTTTTGTTCTATTATTAAGACTATTTAAGAAATACTAAATTCATACCAGTGTTTTATCGTGCAATCGAACACTGGTAGGAGGAGTTGAGATGCGTAGTAATTTAATCACGAGACCTTTGTTTAATTACAAGCATCTCAACTACTACCCGTGTTCGATTGTTAAATAAAACACTGGTATTAATTTATTATTTCGATTATAACACATAATTTAACCTTAATTTGCACCGAAGCAACGGCGCTACATTTCTTGTCGTAGGCATTTTCGAAGCCATATGACGTCACGTTAGAAAGTTTTAGCGCTTGAGTGGTCTATTGAAATTCAAACACTGAAACGTTCGTTCTTTGTTTATATAGGGGTGCGCGCGAAGTGTGTTAGAATTAATATTAAAAGTTGTTGACTTAATTTTTTAGTAAACTGCCAAATAAACCAGAGCGAGTATTCAAAAGGGTATGGCACTTTTTCTGAGTCATATGTTAAGAAAATATAGCAGCAAACATGACATGTGCCAATGACTAACCGACATTGAATCTTGAACAACTAGGAGAACTATTGTTTACAAAGAATTATGCATTGTTGAATCAGCAAAAAAAGTCCTTGTCACCGATGTATCACATATGATAATTGTACTCATACAAGTAGATTCCAAGAAAATGACTAAGTTACAGAACTATTTTAATGACCCTGGTGTGATGATGATGATGTTAAGATCATTGATATTTTTTCAGATATACCAACGACAACAACAACAGCCACTACCACTCCTACTACCACTCCAACTACAACTCCTACTACTACAACTCCTACTACCACCACTCCTACTACTACCACTACCACCACAGCCCCACCTGCTGTGTACGGCATGTCTTGCGCGGTGAATACAGACTGCAGCCAAGCTAACACCGGGTGTGTCACAGGGACCTGTCAGTGTGTAGGAGGTTACAAGTTACAACCATCCACATCAACATGTGTAACAAGTCAGTTTAATTTTACTCTTTCACAGATAATTTAGTGTCCGTAGTAATACTGGTGTTGACTAAAAAAAAAAAATGTCAGATTCATGGCACTTTGCACGATAAAATAGTAACAAATGTACAACTTGGACTCTAATGATGTTAAGTGCTTGTGTGGCGGCTGTAAAAAGTCGCCCCGTACTTCATTCTCAGTGTTGTTATACTTTCTGGTCCTTTGGAATCATTGATTTCGGCGCAATTACAGTTGAAAGTTGAATTCCGCTTAAGCTGGTGCTAGGGGGCGTGAGCACTGTTGCATATTTAAGTATTGCCCATGAACAGACTCAATTAAACCGAGTCTGCAATTTTCAGTATTTGCTTTGTTTTCTGTGCTTTCAAAGGATCTCCCCTTATTTAGATTCTAAATAGACGCGGTGTCATGCGGTGTCTGGTCAGGGTCCAAATTATTCTCAACTGAGACAGGTGCCTTTTGCGGTGAAAAGATTTAACATTTCATTCCAAACAATTCCTCTGAAGACGGAGCATGGCTGCCTATATGGCGAGGTAATTGAAAACAGCTATGCACGTAATCCTCCAGCTTGACAGACAATAATGTCTGTACCAAGCTGTCCTGTGAGTGTTACAGGTACGCCAACAACAACAACAACATTCCAAACAATTACGTATTTTCGTCAAAAAGTATTGCGACGACAACCTATATGGGTATTATAATAGATTTGTATTACTACGAAGTCAGTGTTTATAGTGAGAAATTGTATGCTGTTTAAACAAATTTGACTTCGTAGGAATATAAATCTGTTATAAAACTCAAATAAGCTGTCGTAGCAAATCATTTGATCGTAATATTTAATTCCACATGTCGATATTCTTCATGGAAATAGTAAAAGTTCCATAGTGTAGCAAATCGCCTTCTTATGAACATCAAACTTATCACACTTTGGTTAACCCGTTACTTCATAGATGTTCATTTTCACGCTTTTAATTCTATTCCTCGACTGAAGAACAAAGTTCCAAATTATACAGTTCAGAATATGAATTATAATAAAACATGTCTATATTCTAACAGACGGTAGCTTGAATGAGGCTTGAAATAAGACACATGCTGCTTTACTTTAAACCTGCTTTAAGTGCAACAATGTAGATTATTCTCTTGCTCTGGATTGTCCATTATAGTAATTTAATCAATTAACTCAGAGCAATTTGTTTTTACCTTGGATATTTCGGCTTTGTCACGTGATACCCACTGACTACTTCTCAGTGTGTTAATGAAGGCTTTGCGACAAAGCCGAAATATCCAAGGTAAAAACAATTTGCTCTGAGTTAATGGATTAAATTACTATACTGCTTTAAGTGATCATCTATATTCAATACTAGAAACAGGCAATGGAGTAAAGGGTTAAATCTAGTTCATAGTTTATAGTTTTGGAATGTATTGTTAAGAGTTAAATATCCTGGCTATAATATCCTATAAGGTCCCTCTGACGCGTCTATTAAATGTTAGCTCTGTTCGCAAAGAACAAGTTTTCTCTTGACAGGTACACTGTTTGAAAGGACGCATTTTGTCTGTAACCAGGGTTCAATGGCTTTAAGGAATGAATAACGATATGGTTTTCTTTTTAGGTTGCAGTGTATTAGGGACGAGTTATCTGGAGTATCCGGGCGTGGCGCTATTGGTGTCGTCTGTATCGAGCTATAACAACCTTACACCTGAACAGTGTCAGACCAGATGTAACAACGAACCGTCCTGTGAAAGTTACAACTATGTCACTTCTGGAAGCTGCTATTTGAAACCATCCACGGAATACGACAATCCTAGCGACATGAGTAGCATGTCCGGCTGTACTCATTACGTTAGAAATTGTAATTAAATGCCATCTCCTCTGCCTGAATGCTGTTACTATCATATAAGTAAATGGACTGTGTGGACAGTTTCATGGATTGCTTTCAGGAACAATTCATACGGTAGGCAGCTCCCTGATTAAAACACATGTAATTCTCTTAAGGCGACATGTCTGTATTTCAGTTAAGCTTAGCTACAGATATGTGCGATTTTAGTGAGTTATTGTTATAAAACTCTTTGACTGTTGAAATTGACAAGTGCGAGTTTTGAGCGCTCGAGATCCGACTGAACAATAAAAAAAGTGCCAAAGAGCTTAGGTTCCAATTAAAAAGAAAAACAATATTAACTCATTGAACCCGAGTGACATGTATACACACCCTTTATTAACCCTTACACTGTCATGACGTCATCACCGTGAAATTTTAACCCTTTTCTGTCGTCTGTTTTTATTTCACAAATTCAAACTAGGTATTTTTACTAAAGAAAACTTTGAAATGAGTGTCAAACAGTTTGGGTTCTGATCAAACGTCGCCTTACGCTACATCTGGTCAGAATCCAAGCTGTAAACAAATAACTTTTGTACCTGTGGCAAGGCAGGGAAAGGGTTACAGTGGAGAATGTGTTATTCTTTCCCAATAAACGCGTTTACGCTAAAACGTTTATTTCCACTGCAAACAGTTTGGAGCCAGATCAGACGCCGGGTAACCCGGTGTCTGGTCAGGCTCCAAACTGTTTGCCACTCAGATTAAAATAAATAGCGAAAAATGTCCAAAAATTGTTATTTTCTACGTTTTATTGCTTTGCGTTTGCGTACGTTTGCGTTTAAACGGGAAAGAATTTTTTTCTCCACTGTAGCAGTGTTATTTTACTCCATAGATACACATTTTTACGCATTGTGTTAAATCCTCCACTGTCCCTTGGAACATTTTCGTCATGTTTTGACCAATAAAATCACAGGAAGATAAAGCTTTAAAATATTATTTGGCAGATGTATTGAACACATGTTAATTAACTCTTTCCTCCCTGAAACTTTAAATGGACAATCCCAGATTCCATTTGAGTCTAGTCCATTTCTGACTTTTAAGGGTTGTTTTTGTCAATGTTTAGCATTATGACAAACAGTGAAGACCCAGATCAGAGGGCTCCATAAGGAGCCCTCTGATCTGGGTATTCACTGTTTGCATAGGACAAGTGCACCTTTCACATGTATACTGTTTGAAAAGGACGCCTATATGCGGGACTAGGGTTCAAAGGGTTAAGCAGTACATTTTGCAATAATATGATATACTAACACTGTTTGGTTTTCACATCTTTTAAAATACAATGGGTTACCGGCGACCCTTTGTTTCTTTAGGCCAGTTTAAGCTAACCAAAATGGGCCGCCTGTGCCCCTAGTGGACATCAGAGACAATTTATTTTTTGTCATATAAAATTGTAACTATCGATGATATTTCCAAGTTTCCAAGTTTTATTGATAACAACAGCAAAAACCCGTATAACGGGATACATCGAAAGTAATTACATCAACATTATATAAACGTAAGACATATACACACAAATGACATGAGACAGACTGTCTCGAATCACAACGGAAAACGGCTACACTCTTAAAAAGTGGATTAAATAAAAAGTTGATTGAGTTGGGGATGAGCTGTCAATCAATCAATTGGTTAAGCAATCGGTCTTTCGAGTAAGGGTAAGTGAACTTGCCTCTCTCTCTCTCGCTCTCTCTCTATTGTCCCCTCTGTCTCTCTCTTTCTCTCTATTTGTCTCTCTAAGTATGTAACAAGTCATGTTTGTGATGACATTCTTCCGTAACCCTCTGCCCGTTGCGAGCGCAATTGTGATATATGTTGAAAACAGTATTTAGCCAGACTCCGAGTAACTCGAAATCTGATGTGAATTAAAACTGGTTGGCAACAAGACGTGAGAACACTGACTGAAAAGTTTTCAGAATGTAAAATTTGCAGGTTGTATTTAGCTGCGGAGGATTAAGGTTGGATGCACAAATATACAAAATTACGTGTATAGGTAAGTACTCATTTTGAAGGCCTAAACGGTAAACGAAATCGAAAGCTTGTCTAGGCGAGCACAGAGTACATTTTACGTAAGTCAATATTAGTAATATATCGTACATATCAATAATACATTTAGAATAGATGTATAGAACACATGTTAATTAAACAATTTATTTTGCCTAACTATGATATATTGTCAAACTGTTTGATTCACGCATGTTTCAAAAGCAATGGGTCACCGGCGACCCACTGGGTCTCTACATTATGGGTTAGGTTTTAAATTCTTTCGATTATATTTATTATATTGCCTAAGAAACGCTGACAGTCTGACACACATGTATGTTAAAATGTTAAGGACTTTAAAAGGAAAGTAGTCGCAATCAACGTCAAAGGTTAATTATATAAAAATAAATGTATTTAAAGGTTAATTTATAACAAGGCGTCTAAACACAGTGAATAAATTGTTTAAACAGTGGAGAAGCTTGGAAAATTGGAGAATATGTATATATATAATTACATTGTGTATATAAAACTGTAGGGACTTAACGTGCTTATTGCGCTTTGATAGACATTCGCTAATGGTTTCTGTTTTAACAATCCGGATTAGACGGCGAGAAAGGTGATTTCAGATTAGGATGAGAGTTGTTTGACAAGTATATCGACCGATACTCCTAAATTAAACAGGCGTTTGTTTTAATTCAAAAGCCAAAAGAACTTTATTTCACAAATTGACTTATAAGATAAAATTAAAACATTCACCGGTACCCGCATCTGATCAGTATCCAGATTGTGTGACATTTAATTGATATATCTTCAATCTAACTATATTAACCCTTTCATTCTCAATGACGTCATAAGACTTAACGCGGCGTCTGATCAGGTTCAAAACTGTTTTTCACTTGTTTTGAAATTATGTCAGTTATACTGTCTTAAATCTTACTTTGAAACGATGTTGCAGACAACAATATTGAAGCAGACGACACTATGGCGGTGAAGGGGTAAAAGTCTCACGATAAATGTGATCATGGAAGGCTTAAATCGTACTTTGAAAGTGAAGTATGCGTGCGTTGTACAACCTCTGAACAGACTCACTTCATGACAAGAGTATTGCAGATTATTCTTATGCTTTACTAAAGTCGACTTTGCAAACAATATGGATCCTGATATAACTCCCGTAGGACAAGGTAAAGCTACATGAGATTTCAGCTTTCCTCTCTTCTACATTGAGAAGCCAGTGATAGTTTAAAATAGCATAGATCTTTATAAGTAGTCGCTCGACATACATATACCTGTAGACATGTGCATCTTCTTGGGAGACAAGAACTGTGTCACAGTAAGTGACAAATGTAATGGGCTGTAAAATAAAATCAGACAGCAGATATTGTACTTCTTGATGTTGGTGTGAAGAAAATGTGCAAAAGACAGAAGCTTTTTCTAAATTTAGATAGAAAGTCACAGTGTCCTTAGATTTTTACTGAGCTCAACAGCTGCTTAAATTGAGTAAACATGCCAAATATGAAGTCTCCATCACGTGTAGTTCAAAAGTTATGGTCAATATAAAGTTAAGCCTTTTTTGGCCTTTAAATAAAATTGACCTCTGTCGAAAATGACTGAACTTGTACTAAGCCAAAGAGCTTCTCGCAATGATTCCACATGCAAAATATGAAGTCTATATCACATGTAGGTCCAAGTTATGACCAATATATAATTCAGTATATTTTACCGTTAAATGGCATCTAAATGAACTTGAACTTTGTCGGACATGACCCAATTTGTACTGAACTCAAGAACTTCTTGAGTTGATTTCATTTTTTAGTCTAAACTTTTCAATTTCACACACATATTGTAGAAAGCATTACCTGGTAGCTTTCGTCCGAGTACTTCGGACTTCGTCAGCCAACTGAATTGACTTCTCATTGGGGATTAACACCGCTCGAGGTCTTCGTGAGCGATGTTAATGTCGAGTCCCAGATGTGCGGGAGGTTGTATCGGCCCCCGTCCCTGTTGAGTGCCGGTTTGTGACTATCAAAGTAAAAAAACAAGACTAAAACTGTTAACTCCAGTAAGAAAGACTCTAAGGGCAACATTATCCTGTTTTACATGAAGGGGAAGTCTGAAACTTTGAGAAGGGTGTTTGGAAAACATAATATAAACGTGTGTTTCAAGCCCCACAGGACACTAATACAGATCCTAGTACACCCAAAGGACAAGTCAAAGAAGCAGGATATATGTGGCCCTATATACCATATTAAATGCGAAGGACATGAGGAAGATCAGTGCGAACAAGACTACATCGGTGAGACAGAAAGGAATTTGAAAGCGAGATTCATGGAGCATAGACGGCCCAGCTCCAGTACAAGTGAGGTATCACGCCATTTACATAAAGACTGCCCAGGACACGGTGTGTCTCTCGAATCAGTGACAATCCTAGACCGCGAAGCAAAGCAAGACTCAGGGACCTGTCAGCCAATGAAAACAGGTGAGTTTCTAAGTACCCTACACACATGGTACTTGGGATCACGTCTAGGACTCGGTACCAAATCAAAAGTAAGGAATTTACTTTGCAGTATTATAATAGTCTTTCTTATCAAAGGTGTTTGTTCTCCAAGAGCTAAATATTGCAAGCAAATTTGTAACAGCTCAGACGCAGAGTTACTTTGTGTCCGACCTGGTTCCAAGGTTAAAAAGCTTTTGAATTGAGTCTGAGATTCTCAAGCATTTATTTGTCAAAGTCCGCGGTTATAAAGATTAAAATATAAAGAGTCTGATATCTCAAGCCTTGATTGGTCTTGAGTTAAAGCCTTATAAGCTTTGGACCGGACACTAAATAAAAGATCTTGGACATTGCAAACTGTATAGACCCTGGTCGGACTTAGTTTTAACAATGTCTTCGTGTTTTGATATTGAATCTGCTATTGTATCATAGTTTTAAAGGTCCGTTATACAGTGGAGAAATCGTTATTCTTTCCCAATAAACGCGTTTACGCTAAAACTATTATTTACAGTGCAAACGGTTTGGAGCCAGATCAGACGCCGGGTAACCCGGCGTCTGATCAGGCTCCAAACTGTTTGCCACCAAGATAAAGATGAATTATCAGAATTGTCCAAAAGTTGTACTTTTCTACGTTTTAGTGCTTTGCGTTTGTGTACGTTTGCGTTTAAACGGGAAAGAATAACAGATTCTCCACTGTAAAAGGAAAACACGTAAACCCTTCGCCGATTCTGCATCAAATATATTCAAACTTTACCTAAGCATACGCGCACTGATGTGGCGTTAAGTTTAATTGGCATGCCTTCGATCGAAGCAGAAATTGACAAACGGAAACTGGTATTTCTGGGACAATTATGCAATCTCGATGTTGATAGTATCATTAAAAAAGTATTTATTCATCGAATTACTAGCTACGGTAATTGTACAAGTAAGGCTACTGGATTTGTTCCTGATATATTTAGACTATGCAGAAAGTACAGTCTTTTATCTATTTTGAACAAATATGTTACAACAAGTTACTTTCCACCAAAATTGACATGGAAGAGAATTGTATCTAAACATGTAAAATCGTTACACACAGTTCTGAGCTTACAACGCGCATGAATGAGGACAACTCTCTAAAAGAGTTTAACATCATTCAGTGTCAGCCTCTTACTATCCCATCTGATATTTGGCTTCTTAGTAAAGAAGATCGTAACAAACTCAGATATTCACAGTTTGTCGCAAAATTAATCTGTTCGTTATTTCCCAGACCCTTTACATTACCTTGTAAAGACTGTCATAGTTTAGCATCCAATATGGCGATGCACGTATTTCTGTACTGTCTCTGTCGCTTCTGTCATAGAATAGAATTCTGGAAAAGTAATATATACCAACACTTTGGGCCAGTGGTCTATTCTCACCTGATGTTGCTGCCACCAAAGGAACAGTTCGCACATCTCTTATCTGGAATGCGTTTATACTCAACACAAGGGAATGAACTCTATTCTCTGACAGTCACGATGAGGGAACTATATAGATTATTTCAGTGACACTCTTTACATTCCTGACACTCCAAAATGGAGTAGTCTAGTTAAGGGTTGTATTTTACAATGATAAGCAGAATGACAAACGGTGCGGATCCTGATCGGAGGGCTCTATGTTGAATCCTCCGATCAGGGTCTACATTATTTGCACAAGACATGTGTACTCTCTACAAGTCAACTGATTTTTGTATGAGTGGACAGTTTTCTGTTTGAATGTATAGTTGCATACATGTATGCATAAATAGTACGATTCACTAAACTTATTTATTTGCTTAACCGATTGTCTAGCATGAATTACACAATACTCGACGTCATGTATTGTGCTAGTGGCCTGGTTCGTCTTGTGTTCATTCTCACTGACCTTTAAAGGGACTCGCAACCGGATGTTGTACTTGTCAAAATAAAATAAAATACTCAAATAAAAGCAAATTTGTGGCATTATTTGGCTTCTGACATTAAAAAAATATGATCAGTCCAAAAAAAGTCTCAAGAATCGTCACCGAATCTTAGGTGTGTTTTTTTAGATATTTTCCATCGTTTTTCTATAGCGACTAATAGACGGTATAGTTGTTGTTGTTGCTTCTCTACACGGGCTCAGACATAAACCCGAGCCGAATAATGTACTATCAATCGCTACCAGTGAAGTACGTTAATTCGCTCCCATATATATATAGAGCGCTCGTAGTCGAGTGGGTAAAGGCGTTTCCTTATTTTTCATGTTTGTCTCCGCATGAAGGGTCACTAGTTCGAATCCCACCAGAGCTTCTTCTTTTTTTCTTTTTTTTTGAAATGCATTTTTTAACAGAATTTATTATCCTAAACTAAATCTTACCCATTTATATATTTACAAATTACAATTTTTAATGGTAAATCCGGTTGCGAGCCTCTTTAACTTACGCTTCTCATTACAAGTGACAACGATGTTTCTTATTTTTCGTTTCGACAAGTATCGTCTTTTCTCACTTGTTTTGTATGTGTTTGTGAGTTGGGGAGTGGGGTAAAATATTAATTTCTATATTACTATAAGTGTTTTGTTTACAGTCGAATCTGTGGGGATGTGGCTTAGTGATCGGGTGGGATAGGGATATCTTTAGTACGGGTGGCTGCTTGTCACAGGTCTGATGTGAAGCGCAAGGCTATTTATGAGTTTTCTGCTTTATTTCGTTCTTGTGGGAACTGCCGCCTGGGACTGCTTATTATCTTTTTTCTTTTCCTTATTGAATACCATCTAGTGCAGGTCTGACTGTGAATAACTGCTTTATTCAAATGAAGCTTGAATTTGTACATATATATATTCCAACAGCCATGCCCTTTTACTCTATACCAGCTGTATTACTGTATAGATGTATTTGTGCATGTGCTCTCTATACACAGTTATACGTCTGACGTAATTTGAACTGTATATACTATATTTGAAATTGTCATCATTGATTCTGTTGTTTCTATGTCTGAATCCTGATCAGACGCCGCGTAACGGATCAAAACTGTTTGACACTAAGATTAACTTTTTCACTGCCAACGTCGCCAAAAGGCGACGTTGCAAACAGTTTGGATCTTGATCAGACGTATCGATATGTTTTAGTCATACATCCTTAAATCCAACTTTGAAACGTGACAACAATAATGAAGCAGACGACAATAAAGCGGTGAAGGGGTTAAAATCTCCCAAATAATTTGATCATGAAAGGTTTAAAGCAAGGTAAAAGTATATCAGAAAGCTTTTACTTTCACCCTGTTTAAGCTGTCACTTTCTTTTATTTTAAACAATTAACCTTTGATGTTAGTGATCATAAAGGAATTTACACTATGTTTACTTTTCACCGGACAAATTGACAGAAAACAATTAAGAATTCTCCTAAATAAATAAATTTTAAGGGGACTGATAAATGGTTAAACATGAAATCTACAGTCCGTCATGTATCAAATGACAGTTGATTAAAATAGCTTGCCGATCTTTAAACAAGAGTGAGTAGAACAGGATAAAAAAAACATGCAGAAAGTTTCAACGGGTGCTTTCTGTATTACTTTTTAAATTACATTAGAAAATCATTGTTACTGACTACTATTAAGTACAGTAAAATTCTCTATTACGACAGCTAAAACGATTGCTAATTGATTGTATGAAAGACAGGTGACAGCTTAAAGCAAAGTGGCAGTAAAACAGAAAGCTCCTAAAGGAGCTTTCTGATTTACTGTCACATTGCTTTAAGCAGTCACATGTCTTACACACCTTATAATTAACACAATTAAGGGGTCGTAATAGAGGAGGGTTGCTGTATTCTATTGCGTGGACACTAATACACGATTAACTGTTTTGCTATGATTTGGTAAATCAATGTAGCATTGTTGGACTATTTTCTCTAGCAAAATTCTGGCAGGACAGTTTTGTTTCGTTGAGAGTTTATGGGCAGTTTTAATGTCATACATGTACTCATTTTATTTACTTTAAAACTGACAAATGGTTCCATATTTACTTGTCTCATGAAACATATAAGAATTGTTTGCATTTTGGAGTTCAACAGAATGTGATGAAGTTATAAATTATTTCTCTTTGAATTCAGTATATATTGAAATGATTTTATGATAACTAGTACTCGCTGAAACTTAGTACTCGCGAGTAATTAGTATTCGCGGAATATTAGTTTTCGCGGAAGATACAAATATAATAAACAAAAAATTACATACCAGATGCTGCTTTTGACAATGTCTCAAAGCCTTTTTAGTCGCACGATGCTCAACTAGTCGATTTGGATACCAACTAAAATGACAATCCAAACGCTAACTTTTGGAAATGTATTCGTGACGATATCATTGTGCTTTGGGATTTCATTGAGCTTACCTACATTCGAAAAAGCTTCAGGTTTGCAGGGATATCTTTGTCCGTTTATTAAATACAATTTTGGACAATTTAAAGTACCAATTCCATGCGCTATTGCCTGTGAGAGGCAAACGGACTGTTTTGGATTTTTTCACAGTGTTACTTCGAATACCTGTTTTGGAGTAAATTATGTTCTGACGTCTCTCAGTGGATGTTCGGCAGACAGCGAGTACAAGTTCTACAGAAAAATAGGTACATGTTCTTGGATATACTAGTAATCCATTCCTATCCGTCAAATAGAAATTGACTTTCATTTGCCAAAATGTTAGCCCTTCCCCCATAAAGACGCATTTTGACGCACTTTTTTATCCTTTATTGCATGCTACTTCAAATGGTGTTAAAATGCATATGCAATTATTCCTTCACCCTAACAATTGGACGCTTATCACATTTGTACCTAGCGTCCTATAACTAGGACACAGGCAAACAGTGCAGACTCAGACCAGACGCCGCTTATATTGGCGTCTCATCAGAGTCTGTTCTACTTGCTAATAGGAATTTCTATTAAAATACAAATGGAATTAGATCAGATACACCTGAAAAGAAAATATGTTTATCCAAAATATAAATATGGAAGAATCAACGAGGCTAAAATGAGTTAGAGCAAACTTGAAGTAAACAGAAAAAGTATCCGGGTGCTTAATCCCTTACTAAAAAGTATGTTTCTAGTTTTGAAAAAAAGTGCCCAAATAAAGCAGAATGTGCCTTTAAATGCATTCTGCTTTACTTTTAGCCTATTCTAAATTACCACCTGCTAGGTTAAAAATATATTTCTTATGGTTCATGGCCGTATAAAATGGAACCACTGTCTTTAGGAATAAATTAAGGACGTAAAATGTGTGTTTTTATTAATATGTTAAAGAAGAAGTAACACTCCGACCAAATCAGCTACATTGTACGGTTGACTTCGTCAGCTACTGACTTTTGCGTATTAATGAATATGCGTTTTGCATCTTTATAGTTGGCGAAAGAGTTATGTACCCTGCCCCGCGGTCTGCCGCTCAGGATCCAGGCGTAACACGCATCTTTTTGCCGCTTGTATGCTTCTTTGACATTTTCATTCCAGTACGGTTTTGCATGTTTGTTGAATTTGCTCCTTGGTAAGGTGTTGCTTGCAGAAACCTCTATGCACTCTACAATGAACTGATACAGAATTTCAATAGATTTGGAAGAATAGTTCATATCCTCAATATTAAGCTTGCAAAGTTCATTGCTAAGGTATACAGAATAAGAGTTTAATGCTTCAGGAGTGCATTTGTTCCATGCAACATTGACATTTTCAGGTAATTTGTAGGCTATGAGAGGTATATTGAGCACAGTCACTATAGGTAAGTGATCCGACACCTTACAACATTCATCTTCTATAACAACGCTACTGGAAACTATATCTCTTTGAGACTGACTTACTATTACGCAATCAAGATTTTTCATTGTAGGGCGGAATGTATAAGAAACACCCGTATTTTCGATTGGAACAAGATTATTATTTTTCAGAAATGCTGTAAAAGTGCTAAATCTTTTGGAGTTAACGGTGCTCAGTATATCTACATTAACATCGCCACAAATAACCACATACCCAACAGCCGAATAAGTATCATATAGGCCTTGTAGGGCATCCATACATTCAATATAGTCATGATATGAGTAGTTTACTGACGGCATATATGCACAAAAACGTAGATCGGAGTGTTGCAGTCTTTCTGTATAAGTTCAACTCCAGCAATGCGATCAAGAGTTTGATTGTTAAGCTCTTTAACTGAAAAACACAAGTTTTTTTGTACATAATGCTGACACCGCCTTTACAGCAGCGAAAATTGTCCACTTTTTCACACACCGTAACGGAGCGGTAACTGCTATGAATGCTATTTAGAAATTACGCACAATTTGGCTTTAACTTGTGCTCTACAATACATGCAATGTCTATACTGTACTGTTCCAATAAAAAGCTAATAGAACCTGCTGAAGACATAGCTCCGCGACGTAGTGCTAGTTCTATCATACATAAGAAAAGGTATATAACTTCACGGACAGGGCGACCCTGACCGGGACTAATATATCGTACTTTTTTCGCTAATCATGCAGAACTGTTACGGTAAAAAGAGAAATGTTTTTTCTGCACAATGACGGGCGTGTTCGATTATCAGTTCCAGAACTGTTTGGAACGATTCCATGGAATTAGTAAATCAAATAAAAACGGAATTGAACCCTTGCAAATATGGTAGTCTGGTTCCCTACTTATTACAAGTTTGCTGTCGAAGCGTTCGTAAATTGTGCCGGGAACCATGATGAAACGTCACAATTCTGCTCACACCACCTCCTCGGGCAGAATTGATAGAACAGTTCTGGAATTGAATTCCGGACCATTCGATTTCGATTCCGTCACTCCGGAAGATTCCGGACTGATAAACGAACACGCCCCTATTTTCAGCGAGTACGAGAGTCCAATTTCTGAAGAAACTCCCGTCTCCACTCCACTTCGATATTCAAGTATTATACGCGAGCTGTATCGGCCCTGTTTTCTGTTCGTTGCTTTAAAGCGACTCGCAACCAGATGGTGCATTAAAAATAGTAATTTGTAAATATGTGTCAAACGCTTATATAAATGGTAAAGAATTAGTTTAGGATAAGAAATTCTGTTTAAAAAAATGTATTTCAATAAAAAAAAATATTGGTCTCTGGTGGGATTCGAACCCGGGGCCCGGCATTGGCGGACAGAAGGCAAAATAGGGGAAACCGCTTAGACCAATGGACCACGGAAACTATCCGTTTATCTCGGATCGATTTAACGTATTTCAATGTGTAGCCATCGAAAGTGCATACAACTTCGTAATTCGGCTCGTGTTTATGTCTGAGCCCGTGTAGAGAAGCAACAACAACAACTATACCGTCTACTAGTCGGTATAGAAAAACGATGGAAAATATCTAAAAATCTAAGATTCGGTGACGATTCTTGAGACTTTTTTTGGACTGATCATATTTTTTTAATGTCAGAAGCCAAATAATGCCACAAATTTGCTTTTATTTGAGTATTTTATTTTATTTTGACAAGTACACCATCCGGTTGCGAGTCCCTTTAAAGAAATGATATATAAGGTCCAATTCTGATGTATATTTCAATATTCAATTCTGTTTATTTTTTTCAAAATGCAGCGCTGTTGCAAAAGAAGAAAGAGGCAATCAATGTATGGTAACTTCGTGCATTCTCGCGTCAAACGAGATCGGTTCACTGCTACAGAAAGCAAAATATAAGCGAAAATCCTGCTAAAAGCTTATACAGAATCAGTAAATCACCATCATATCAAACTTTCCATAAGAAATATTTTGGGGGGGGGGGGGATACTTTTCAAACAGGGCTAAAGTAAAGTATGTCTACAAGTGTGTCTTTATTGATAAAAGTTACCAAAACTACATACATGTACCTATTTATCACAAATATTTACACTTTGATATCTACATGGTATTTAATTGCAGTTCTAGTAGTTCATATAAAATGTTCATGGGCTTTTTCAACTGAGTCTCCCAATATGTGATAATGTATGGCACGATCTGACTTAGGTCATCGAAAATGAAAAGCTTGTGAAAATCGACATTTGACCAAAACATGTAAATTATCCCCCAAATTGTCAAAGACCATTCGTATGGGTTTATTGATGATTTCAAATCTTTGATTTGAATATTCTAGTCACAGTCGTTTCCAATACTTTGACTCAAGTACTATTCCTGTCATGAAAGCAACACTCAGTAATATCGCTTAAAACGTAAAATCGATTATTTTTTAAAACTGTATTAGAAGAAACAATGAAACGATTTAAAACAATAAACTTCATGTGAATTCAGTAAATATGATGATAACAAAACTGCAACAGCTACTTTCAATTTCTTTGTGGACGTTTCTTTGTAACGGGCACTCTCTGTGAAAGAGATTCGGTAAAGAGTCGTTTCGGCCCTTGTTCGTTTCGGATTAGGTTCTTTCGACATGGGTTGTTTCGGCCTATCTTTTGAGGTAGGTCGTTTCGGTCCATTTGGTGGTTGATTTTGGTCTAACATTTCCATAACCTATAGTCTTATCTAACGCATAAACTCAGTCTTGCGTTAACATGCTGTACAAACCCTGATCTGATATTTTAAAAAATCAAATATATCAATAAATTATATTATTATGTATTACATATCCATTTGAATAGCCTGAGTTTTAATCCAGATCAAACTGCAGAAATACGCCATTAACAAGTAGTTGCATTCAGACCAGATGTTGAATAACACTGCCAGAGTTATTCGGCATCTGTTCTGCTTCAGATCTGAATGGAACTGATTATGCGTGGATGAAAGAGATCTTACTTATAAATGTTTAACTGTGCTTGAAAAAATATTCACTTGTCTTATCCGAATTTTGTCTCTTTACAGTATTGTTAAATGTTTAAAGAAATATTGTTCTCTCCGAAATTTTACTATTAGTAAACTCCTGGTTTTATCGCCACACCCCATACCGCTGCAAATCAGTTTGAAACCATCATCAGTGCTCTCAGGAACTTTGATAATTTTATTGTAAACGAAAAATAGTTATACAGAATATTTTGATACGGAAATTGATGCCTTTTGCACGACATTGCCATAAATACTCTTTTATTTTGAGTATTTTCTCTCTTTTGCAAATGCATCCTCTGATTTTCAGTCTTTGCTTTTTTACTCTAAATTTGTTTGTCAGTCTGTTTAAACGTTTTAACAGAGACACAGTTTTAAAATATTTACAAAATGTTTTAGCGACCAAATTCATATTCGATTCTTACTGGATGACAAACTCATATCAACATTTCGGATTATAATGCATATACATACAGTGGAGAATCTGTTATTCTTTCCCAATAAACGCGTTTACGCTAAAACTATTATTTGCAGTGCAAACAGTTTGGAGCCAGATCAGTCGCCGGGTAACCCGGCGTCTGATCAGGCTCCAAACTGTTTGCCACCAAGATAAACAAGAATTATCAGAATTGTCCAAAAGTTGTTCTTTTCTACGTTTTAGTGCTTTGCGTTTGCGTACGTTTGCGTTTAAACGGGAAAGAATAACAGATTCTCCACTGTAACATAGTTAAAAAATAAATCATACCATTCGTGATACCTATAAAATCAGTTATATATAAAGGCTGATTTCTTTGCCCCCAAAAAAGCGTCTAACTCTTTACATGCTGGGTAATAATTTCGTCTGCAACAATTGTTGTTTGCTATTGCTCTTAAAATAGAATTTTCTAAATTTCTTTTTAAATCATGGTCACAGTGTCAAACAGTTTTGATCCCGTTATTTTACGCGGCGTATCATCATGATCCAAACTGTTCACAAAGATGATCACTGCGGCACATATCCGCCAATAGCATAGTGAAAGTTAAGTAATAACACAAATAAAATTGATGAGTGCCAAAACAACCGGTAAAATATTATATTGAACTATTTGAACAACCAAGCGTTCCACCACCACCAATACAAATCAAAGCGCCTGGCTATTTACTTTTTCAGTAGCAGGTCAACAACACTCTGTTTTTAAAATACACCTGCTCTATAATCCCATTCAAAATTGTCCATTATTTTTAGGAATGGAGAGTTTGGAACAATAGGTCTCCATTACTTTTCCATACACAGTCACACGTGTATAATATATATACATGTTTTATTTCGGAAGAAAGGCAATCGCCTATCACACCACATACAAGAAAACATGTTAACAATACATGGTCACAGCAGTCAGGATCTACACAGTAGATATAAACAAACATATATATTAACTTATTAATTATTAACCTAACCCTTCGTCTGCTGGTCGCTACTTCACCGGGTTTTGCAAAACCGTTTGAATCTAGATCATACGCAGTGTTTGATCTGGATCCAAACTGCTTGACAATCGTCATCAGCTTTGTTTAACTAAAAAATGCATCTATATAACTTTGACAAGTTTTGCAGACGACAATTTCATAGCAGACGACTTCGCAGCAGGAAAAGGATTAAATGTTTCACAAAAGCTTTACAAAGGGAGATAAAACAGTAAGTTAATAATATATTCTGGTATTTGTGTTATCTCCCTTTGTCTATCAAATATTTCGATTTTTTTAGTGGATGTAGCTTAAAAGCTTATAAAAGCTTAAAAGGCTGGCTGAAAGTAAATCAGAATGCACTGAAAGCTCATTCTACTTGACTTTCAGCCAACTTCAAGCGCAAACTTGTTTTCAAC
The DNA here is from genome assembly GCA_922989275.2 of Gari tellinella. NCBI lineage: Eukaryota > Metazoa > Mollusca > Bivalvia > Cardiida > Psammobiidae > Gari > Gari tellinella. The sequence goes on from OV277856.1 coordinate 48,518,918, forward strand.
ATCCATTAAAGTAACTATTCCTTCCTATATAAATCAAATATTTATATGTATTATTCATACTTGAAGCTCACTGGAAGGAAAGCAGAATGCACCCTAAAGCTCATTCTGCTTTACTTTCAATCGGCTTCATGTTAAACCCCCGTTTTCAAGACTAAAAACGAGCTAAAATACATTTAATATTCTACAGGTAGTTCATACAGTTGTTGAAAGCTTAAGACTGACTGAAAATAAAGTAGAAAGCACCTTAAGGTGATTTCCACTTTATTTTCAGCCCGCCTAAAGTGATAACCTGATTTCAAAAGCCAGAAAATGGCTATCATCTAAATAATTATGATAACTAATTTTAATTTAAGGAGAGAGGGACAGTATATCAATTAAGATAGTTAGTACTGTTCCTTATTTCAAACCCTTTATAGATAAATAAGGCCAAGTTTCTAAGGATATTTTCATTTTCAGATTTTAAAAGTTCAATGAATTTTAACATATTTGGACGTTTCCAATAGTACTTCTTAATGTACATTTTTCTCAAATCAGAATATATAGGGCACTCAAGAAGAAAGTGATATTCATCCTCTAAATAATTGCATGCCTGACATTTTCTTTCATGATATGGAGTTTTTTCTGGCTTATGCCATCTGCCTGCTTCTATTTCTAACCTATGTGCTGAAACACGTAGACGTGTAAGTGCTATTCTAAACTTTTCAATTACAATACAATTTAAGTATGGCTGAAATGCAAAATTACAGAACACTCTATATGTCCTTGCCCTAGATGAATTATCTAAATCACTGTTCCACTTCTGTAAGTAGTTATCTTTAAGTCTTTGTTGAAAAATTGACAGAAATAAATTCATGTGTTCAACGCCTTGGTTTAACCACACATTATAAAACCCCAAATTCTCTAATAAACTTTTAATAGATCTAACCCATGACTTTTTCTCAGGATAAAGTTCCAAATCACTTATCATCATCTTATAAGCATAATTTATGTATTTTCCATTTGTACAGTTAATTATTTTGAACCAATACTTTATTACTCTTACTAGCCTTTTTAATTTCAATGGGTATCTACCTAGTTCACCATAAATAAAACTATTCTGTGTTTGGGATCTGACCCCCAGTATTTGTTTACAAAATTGTAAATGTAGCCTTTCTATTTTATCTGATTCATTCATACCCCATACTTCACTTGCATATAAAAGAATTGGTTCAATAAGTTTATCAAACAAATCTAATTTATGACTTACTGTCATATTAGGAAACTTTATCATATAGCATCTAAGTTTAAAAACTGCTTTCAGTGCTTGTCCATACAATGCTTCACAGGTTGCATTAAAAGAACCCCCAGTTGTGAAAATAATACCAAGATACTTAAAATTATTAACTATTTCTAATTGTTCTTCTTTATAAAAGAAATTAATGTCCTTTCTAAGTCTACCCCCTTTTCTAAATATCATTACTTTTGTTTTGTTTATGTTAACCTGAAGCTTCCACTTGTCACAATATTCTTCCAGTAAGTTTAATCCATACTGCAATCCATTTTCAGTCTCAGACATCAAAACTATATCATCAGCATATAATAATAAGAATAATTTAAGCATACCAATATCAACCCCTTCAAATCCCTTTGTAATAAAAAACTCTTCAATGTCATTTAGGTACATGGAAAAAAGAAAAGGAGAAAGGCTCTCCCCTTGTCAAACTCCCAATGTACTAATGAAGCTATCACTTAACTGATTATCATTTTTCACTTTACATGAAGTTTTAACATTTTCATACATTGACATTACTATATTTAATATATTTCCCCTTACACCTAACTTTATCAGCTTGTACCAAATAATATCTCTGACAATAAAAATCAAAAGCTTTTGTATAGTCTATAAACACTGCAAACAGTTTTTTATTTTTATTCAACAAATGATTAATTAGCCCATGTAGTACAAAAACATTGTCAACCGTACTCATATTTTCCCTAAAACCAGCTTGTGCTTCAATATAAACATTGTATTTTTCTGCCCAATTTGTCAGTCTAGTATTTAAAATCTTAGTGAATAATTTACCCATTGTGCTTAAAAGTGTAATTGCTCTATAATTTCCTGGCTCATTTACATCTCCCTTTTTATGCAGTGGTACAATAAAACCCTCTGACCAACTATTGGGAAAATAACCAATATCAAATAATTTATCAAACAATACAGTTAAACACTGTGAAAAAGAAACATTCTTTGCACCATGTATAAACATTTCATTTAATACCCTATCTGGTCCACCTGACTTACCTGTTTTTAACTGACTACAAGCTTTTAAAACCTCTTCCACCTGAATACTAACATTTAACTCATCAAACATACATTGAAATTCCCCCTGAACATATCTTTCATTAAATAAAACAAATTCTTCACTAGGCTGATAGAAAACAGAATCAGGGTCATTTATTGATTTGAAATACCTAGCAAAATTGTCTGTGCTTATCTTACATGTTGTTTTATTCTGTTCACACATACCTTTGAGTAGTTTCCAGTATTCTTTGGCATTCTTATACCTTAAATTTTCAAGTTTTCTAGTCTGTGACTGTTCATAAATGTATTTCTTACTTCTAATCATACTTTTATAATATAATATGTACATATTTGTGTTGGACGTATGGCCCGGCAAATCTCCATTCCTGAATACAAAGAGACTGTTTTAAGCACTTACCGAAGATGCAGTGTAATCTTGAAAGAGAGGTTGCCTCTACAAATGCAGAACTAAAGAAATGCAGAAGGCTCCAATAGTAACCTTCTGAATTATTGTTGTCCTGCATTAAGCCGCAACATGCATTGAATACTACACATACATGTATACCGATTTTGAGTGGTAGCTTAAGACAAGTTTGAGTGTGCATACAGTAAAACCTCCCTATTACTACAACTAATTATTTTTTTACTGTTTGGTATCTAAGACCGATGACTATATCTATTTAAAGGAAAGTGAAAGGGACACAGAAAACTCATTTCGAATATTTCTGCTTTACTTACACCTTGCTTTAGCTGTCACTTGTATTGTATTCGCCTCCAGCAAGAAAGTTTTGAATGCACGTTATAAGACGCCGACAAATTTGCCGTCTTAAGGTGGTTCGCGGGTCAGCTTATTCTGTGTCAGAATTCTTTGAAACATTGATTAAATTGAAATATACCATATGTAGAGTGAAAAAAACGTTAAAATAAAAAAGTTACAGTGCCGGTTTTTTCTGACAGTACGTTTTGTCGAGAAAAGCTCCTTTTTTAATAAACAGGAATATTTTCTTTATAGAATGATATAACTCAATAATTTCTGTACATTCAAGTAAACTGTTCATAGGCTATAAGATATTGGGCAAACAAACGTATTTCATGACATATTTTCTGGAAATATCCATATTTTAAAACAGGCAAATTCTGAAATTCTCAAATTACAAAAAAATCTAGCTGTTTAACATACACTAATTTTACTCTTATTAGATAGATATAACTTAATTCTACTAGTCATAAAAATTTAATGAAAATCTACAGTAGAATTTACATTTTATACATGATTTCCTGAAATTCTGACAAAATGTTAACACAAAACGAGTAACCTCCCTTGAGTTCAACTTTAAAATGCCGTCAGCTCTAAATAATACCATAAGTCAAACCTGTAATAAGGGACCATTGAATACGGTAGCCTGTAGATCTTTAAAGGTAAGTGACTGCTTAATGCATAACAAAAGTAATGCATAAAAGCTCCTTTAGGATCTATCTTTTAGCATTACTTTTGTCCTGTGTTAAGCTGTCATCTGTTATATAGGCTATAAATCCTCACAAATGTAGCTGTCACTTGACTATATTTGCATCTGATATTATCCATTATTACTAGACTAAACATAGCCTGTCCTTTGATCACTGCGTTATGAATTGACTAGTCACTAAAATCGGACAATTTGTTTAAAAAAAGTTTTGAAGCGAGTGGGAATCGAACCTAGAACCTTTGGATTGAAGGTCAATCGCCGTACCAACTGCGCTAACAGAGAAGACACTGAAGCAGATCAAACTTTTCTTCATGTAAATTTTCTACTATAAGCACGTGTCGCAAAGATCAAGTGAAAGTCATCAGCATTTCCGGAACTCGGGATGCGGGCCGCCCGCTGTCGAACCACCTTAACAGAATCCAATTATTTTGCATCAAATTATAATATAATTTGCAAACAGCTTGGATCCAACCCTGCCACCAAATACGTCGGTGTCTCATGTGGATCCAAACTGGTTTACACTTGATAAATATATCCATATCCTCAAGTATGTACACATCAAGATATACAGTCGAGCTTCGATGTCTCGGACTGGCTCAAGTCGAACATACCCGTATTTCAAAGTTAAAGTGTGGCTTAACCAAGTTTTAAATTTGACGTGCGGTTATGTTCGGCTTACGCCGATTGGTATACCCGCTGGCAGCTTATGCTGAATGCTTTTTCACGCCTATCGAGAACGATGGGGGGAGACCCTATCAATGGACTGGGGAAATATCTTTAAGACATCATTTATATCTCATTTCAGATATACCGACCACAACTACAACAACAACTACCACTACCACCACAGCCCCACCTGCTGTGTACGGCATGTCTTGCACGGTGAATGCAGACTGCAGCCAATTAGCTAACACCGGGTGTGTCACAGGGACCTGTCAGTGTGTAGGAGGTTACAAGTTACAACCATCCACATCAACATGTGAAACAAGTCAGTTGCCTTAACTTTTTTTGTCAATTTTATCGTCTGTTTTAACGCTTTCATCGCCACAATATCGTCCAGTTGATACTGTTATTTGTAATATTATCTGCAAGTGGGTTTAACTCTTTTGCTGCCAATTTAGTCGTAAGATTTTTACCCCTTCGCCGTTTCAACTTTCAATGCAGTCTGCTTCAATTTATTGTTTGCAAGATCGTTTCAAAGTAAGATTCAATGTAGTATGACTTAAAACATATCGATACGAGTGTCAAACAGTGTGGATCCTGATCGTAAATTAATACAATGGAGATCCTGATCGGAGAGGGCTACTTTAAAAGTTAAATTATATATGGATCATTTTCAAAAAATGTATATAATTCAGTGATACATATTTTCACAAACCCGTATGTCCATTTTCAAAAGTTTAATGTTTTCATCTCATCAGTGTTAGTTTATACAGTAAATACAGCAACTAGTACATATTGTGCACACCTTAATGTAAATGCATATAACATTGTAATACCTCCTAAAATGCTATATTATGTTGTGACTTTGCACGATGTTCATGTTGTGCAAGAAACTACTACAGCGATAAGATGTTTCTGGTTATACGTTTATGCTAAAATCATTATTTGACCTCCATCTGCGATAAAAAAATACTGAAATGAAACTTTCGAAACATGTAACTTAGCGCCGTGTCCATTGTGTCACCAGTTGATCTATAGGAGGTGTAATAGTTTATGTCAAAAACATATTTTAGTAGCCTCTTCTTATGACATCAGTTCTTGTGGTTTCAAAATAATGACAGCCATGAGGCGTCCTTTTTAATTTGGATAATACATATGAAAAAGTATGTATGAAAAAGATAATATATTTTCTATGTCTATGTTGTTAATGTATGTTCAATGATATTTTGGCGACTTATGGTTATTGTAAATGCAATAACTGTAATATCACAGTGTGCTGACGCTTTCTTCAAATACATGTGCTGCTAGGGATCAACCATTTTATGAAATAATTCTAATTTAGATGGAATATATCCTTTGTATTACTGTCCTTTGTGTTACCGCTCAAAAAGTAACAACATGGACAGGTCTGGTCCCTACATGGAGATCTAAAGATATTTATTGGTTTATTTTTCGGAAACGCATGAAAATTTTCAAATTTGGGTTTGACAAGAAGAATTGTTTTTCTCACTTTACATGTATAAAGATTAACAAAGAGTGTGATGCTATTTTTTGCGACAGTGGCACACAAAATGGTAACACAAATGACATGATCTGGTGACACACAAATTTATAACACAAATGACATAATCTGGTAACACCAGGGACAAACTTACACAAAATGCATAGTCATGTACGTGTACACAAATATATGCATTAGTTATTGATCCAAATAAAAGAAAAATAAATCATTACTCTTGCTATTTAAAAACGCATAAGTTGAATGCTGGCACATATTTAAATTTCTGGTGTGTCAGGATATGCAATTTCGTGTAACACAAATGACTATATTGCAGTTATGCAAGGACAATCAATTGATATAGTGTCTCTGATGACCTTAATCCTTATAGCATTGTCATTGGTAAGACAACACACTGCACATAAATAACTGACTTCAGTGTTAATAGTGTATTGTATTAAATGTGACTACGCTATCTTATTCAATCTTATTTCATGAAACAGTAACACAAATGACACTTGGTTACACATAGGATAGCCACATTGTCTACAATTAACAAGTTCCTCCGTGGATATTTATTAACTGTACCATAATGATTGAATCGAACTGAAATGTTATATCAAGAAATTATTTCCTTAATTTTGCCTAATAATGTCCATGCACTTATATCTCAGGTCATTTGTGTTACTTACCAAGAAAACGTACGATAATATCTTAGGGACTTACCATAGTTATATACAATTATTATCTTGATGTTATTTAGCTTATTAAAGTTATAAAAATGTTAAAACAAAACAATTTTGGTTTAAAGTCCATTTTGTTACTTTTACTGTCCATTGTGTTACATTGATGATGTCTATGGTGTTACCATAACATTTTGAACTGCATTTCTTTGATGTATGGTAACTTATTTGTAAGATTCTTATTACAGCTATCCTTATACTTTATTGTATCTGAAACAGGTAATACTGATGTTACTGATGTAATACTTGAATGTTTGATTCTGAAATTATTAATGAAATAGAATGTCATACTTTAGTCTATACTGCAGTGGTTGATATAACAAAAATGTACATGCAGTAGATATAGGTTGAAATAAAGATTAGCGAACTTAATAGTGTGGATCATACGAGCTGACACCATATGTAAGATACAAGGTGTAATACATTGTAGTAGATTTTATTTTTTTTTAAAAATCATTTATTTTCATAGGTAACACAATGGACAGTGATACGCAACAAAACATTTATTTAGTAAAACCAAATAGTTTTCTGAGTTATGTGTGTTATTGTTCGCAGTGGTTTGTGTTACGTGAAAGCTGAAAGAAGCTAAGAAAGCACAGAAAACAATTCTATGCACAGAAAACAATCCTATGTAATTTTTTAATTTTTGCAAATTTCACCTATGAAATGTGTACATCTTTTTTAAAATCGCCCATATAGGTCTACGAATAGGGCAAGTGCTCTCTTCACAGATATGTACAATGATTGTCAAAGGCGCATATATGCGTCATAATTGTTCAACGGGTTAACAGTTTCTACAATAACCTGTTTTCTTATACGGTAGCACATTTCATTTATTCATTCACTATATAAATAGTTCCATTTTATAGTCATGAACATGTACAAAACTAAATATTTTCTATACACTAGCAGAAGGTAGCTTTTAGCAGGTTGAAAGTAAAGCAGAATGCGTCTTAAGGCGCATTCTACTTATCTTTAAACCTGCTTTAAGTGGTTACTTGTCTTCAACATTAGAAAGAGTTAAACAAGCATCTGCTAGGATATAAAATAAAGGTTTAATAGTATGGTACATAATGCATATCCATGATTGTATTAAGTGGAAGCATTTTCTTAATTTGAGAAATAAATTAGAGGCATAGAAAGGCGTATCTAAGACTATGGAGTAATGAATTAAAATAAACGATTTGCTTTTCCTTTAGGTTGCAGTGTATACGGGACGACTTATCTGGAGTACCCGGGCTTTATGCTATCGGTAACGTCCTCAGCTACCCATAGTCTCCAAACTGCAGCACAGTGTCAAGACAAGTGTAACAACGACGCTACCTGCAGAAGTTATAACTTCAATGTTGTATCATGCTATTTGAAAGCCTCCACGGAACTTGAGAATCCAAACAGCATGACTAGCTATCGCACTTGTATTCATTACGTTCGGAATTGTGATTAAATGCAATATCTGAGCTACTGATACAGTAACTAACATATCAGCGATGGGTGTGCGTGAAAGTGTTTTGTTGTTTCCAAGAATATTTTCATACGGTATGGAGATCACTGATAAACAAAATGTAACTGGTTGAATGTTTCACCCTTGAGACTTCAAACGAGTAATTCAGAGTCTAAACCATTTAACGAGAGCACCGCACGCGGATGCCAACGATAGTCTGTTTTGTTATCCAAATAGATTAAGAAGGAGCAGTGAGGTATTTTTATTGCCTTTGTCTGTCTTGACTACATGTATTTGTCTGTCTGTCCACTGTCGGTCTGACATCGTCAAACTTGTACTTAGTTCAAGAGCTACTTGCGTTGAATACACATGCCAAATGTAAAGTCTCTTTCACATTCAGTTCCAAAGGTATGTCCACTGTTAAATTCAACCTATATGACCTTTAAATGACCTTGACCTTTGTGTGCCATGATCAAACTTATACTTAACTTAGGAGCTTCTTGCGTTGAGTAGACATGCCAATTATGAAGTCTGTATGTTGTTTCAGAGTTACGTGAAATGTTAAATTAACCCTATTTGGTCTTTAACCCTTTACCTGAAAGCTTATTTCTAGTATTGAACATATATGACTACTTAAAACAGGATGAAAGTAAAGCAGAATGCGCCTTGAGGCACATTCTGCTTTACTTTTAGTCTGCTTTAAGCTATCATGTGCTTGAATATAGAAACTATTCCCAATAATATATATTCATGACTGACTAAATTGGAACTATTTTCTTCAGCGGAGGAATATATCATATTCGCTAAAAGGCGCTTCTATGGTCGGGAACCATACTTATCTCAAGTAGGAAAGTGTACTATGATGTAGTCGATGTTACCTTGCTTACAGTGGAGAAAATGTTATTCTTTCCCAATAAACGCGATAACGCTACAACCATGATTTCATTTGCAAACAGTTTGGAGCAGATCAGACACCGGGTAATCCGGCGTCTGATCAGGCACCATACTGTTTGCCGCTCAGACTAACATGAATGGTCAGAATTGTCTAAAGGTTGTCCATTTATGCGTATTATTGCGATGCGTTTGCCTTTCGTTTGCGTTTAAACGGGAAAGAATAACGTTTTCTCCACTGTTACCTTATAGTCTAAGCTGTAGACCACTTTTATTTGCGGTGAACCTTTTGGTACTGTCTTATAGCATATTTCCTCAGGAGTTCGGAAACAATCGTCTGTCGCGTATTTAGGTAGTGATAAGGGGAGATAATCGAGGTTAAAGTTGTCTGCCCTTGGATTTTTAAGCAAAAAATGACATTCTTATTTGGCTGTTATTTCATGTGTTATAGATTTAAAAGTGGTATTTTATTAGCAATTATCAATGTAGTTTACCTGAATACAAATTTTGAAAATGTTTCAGGACAGTTTCAGACTCACTGAATTCCAAAATGGCCGCCAAAACGGCTATTTTTAGTAACATTTAAGCTTTTCGAGCAATAACATTACTTATATTGACTACAATTGGTACTCATATGGAACACTTTTAGTTGATTTGTATTAAACATTAACTTAGAAATCATACTAGCTTTTCATTTGATGAGTTTCCTGTCATCCAGTGCTGAAATAATGCAAAATGGCCGCCGTATATACCTACCTTATTAATTTCTACTTACATAAATTTTCTTGATCGGGGCTTTCATTTCATTTGTAAGAGATACAAAATGGTACTTTGTAAGCAATTATAAAAGAAGTTTCCCCAAATACATATTTTGAAAATGTTTTAGGAAAGTTTCAGACTTATTGATATCCAAAATGGCTGCCAAATTTTTCGTAACAATTAAGCTTTTCGAGCAACTCAACTACTTTTATTGACTCTAATTGATACTCATATAAACAATTTCAGTTGATTCTTATCAAACATTAGCTGAGCTCACTTTTGGCGGTGGCGCCCCAGATCTAAACCTATCATAGATCTGTGTGGCGCCATTTGGCCGACAGCGAAGTCCGAACCAAAATAATTAGCTTCAGGCTTACGCAATACTTGATTCGATTTGTAATTTTAATATAACTAGGTATAAAATTTGATACAAACCCCCGGGGTTTTCGTCGTTGAAGATGGTGGCTAGAATTCTGTAGTACTCAGATTCAGCCAGTTCGAGATGACGAAATTTCGGGGGGTTGTAAATACAGTTCACGTATAGTTTGAAGATTTTGTGACATAATTTGAAGCCTTTTGGGAAATATTTTGAAGCCTTTTGTGGCAGAAGTGTAAGCTTTGTGGTATAATCTGAAGCCTTTGGTGGCATAATTTAAAGCCTTTTGTGGCAGAAATTTAAAGCCTTTTGTGGCAGAAGTAAAGCCTTTTGTGGCAGAAGTTTAAGCCTTTTGTGGCAGAAGTTAAGCCTTTTGTGGCAGAAGTTTAAGCCTTTTGTGGCAGAAGTTAAGCCTTTTGTGACAGAAGTTTAAGCCTTTGTGGCATTATTTAAAGCCTTTTGTGGCACAATTTGAAGCCTTTTGCGGATTGCTGTAAAAGGTCGCCCTTTACGACGATTTGTCCGGCGTCCTGTTAATCAAGTGGTTTAACAAGATGGAAGCGGGAACCACGCCCAATAATAGCCAAAACCATATTATGTGAAATTCACATTTGTTATCATTACATATTAAAATTGTTAAACTGGAAATACAACATTGTTGTTATTAGGTCAATCAAATGCCAGGGAAAAGTGTTGCATGGGTGTAAGACATATTGAGGATCTGAATGTAATTTAATAAGTTACTGGAAATGGCTTCACCCATGAGTTACTGTTCAACACATTGCTTGTCATTCGATTACCTGCAAATCTCACAATAACTACAAATTAATATAAATTTTCTTGATTTGCCAGGTTATGCAAATCTATTTTTGTGCGTATATTTCCATGTCATTGTGACAAACATAGTTCATGCTGATAAATCTTGAAGTTGGTAATACTTTTACAGGAATAATTAAGGGCCTGTATTGACCAGCTTACAATCAAAGCATTTATTTGATCAAGCTTTTTTTCTGATACAGATAACTATAAGGATATATGTGCCAATAAAGGGGATATTTCTTTACAAAAGTATAACATATTAGTTATTTCTTAGTTCAAAATAAATGTATATAATGTGTAGCACTGTATAAAAGGTTATTTTTGCACCCGGGTATGTAATGCACATAAACCATATTTGTCACCAGTTTTCGTGGGTTTGTTGAAATTGTTATTTTCAGTTGAAAATTAATATGTATATCAATTATGAATATAGGTTAACCTGGCCATAGCATGATAAATTAAGCAGGGTGTTTAATAAGTGTTTCAAAGCATGTGTTATTTCATTTTTGAATCTACGGAAACAAATGTGGGACATAAGTTAACCACTTAATTAGAGATACAAAAGCTACACCGAAGCTAAATATCCGTTTTACTAAATTAACGGGTTTACAAAGGAAAACTGTGATTTGAACGATACTGATTTCGATCTTTCACAAGTGCAATGTAGTTGGACTGGAAGATAGACACCAATAAGTCAAGGAAGTGTGTGTGGCACATTGACAAATCCCAGTACTTAAATGAATTAAGTCAAACCATTTGATGAAAAAGCCTAGGCTCAAATCCATGGCTCAAATAAAACAATTGTGACTTTATCAGACGAGAGAGATGTAGTGTCTCCAAATATTTTTCCAGTGTCATTTTATGATTCAATGTGAGCTGCTACAGCAATGTCACTGCTGTTCGGGGGTTCGCTGAACAAACAGACACAGAGGATACAAAGTCGTAAACATTGAGTTCTGGTGTATCATAGACAGTTGGGCTACGATCCCAACTACGTACAGCTGTAATATTCTCCCAACCTGTATGCTCTCTGATAACTTATCACAATCAATGGGTCGATCAAAGAAGGATCCTGCAAAACAATGGAAGCAATCAAGACAGTTTTTTTTAATTATGATGCTGCTCTGAGAAGTGACGATGAGCGACTTTCAGCATGACTAAGTGATATTCATATGATCGCAAGGGAGGTCATGTGCCATCACAGTTGTAAAAGAAAGTTGAAATAAACTCTAAATAGGGATAATAGACGAAATCAGACCACGAATCCTTGCTAGCTGGCTATGCATAGAATGTTCTCAAGGATCATGTCCAAGAAACACTGCTCTTATACAAATACTTGTAATAACTCGATCTGTTTAACTTTTAGGAGCAGTGAGAAGTGAAAGAACAGTCTGTTTGGTCAAGACTGCTTCCTGCGACAGTATTTTGGAAGTCATGGTGGGAAAAGGAAAGCGCCTAACTATAGATCTTGGGATAAAAAGATCTGACAGGTTCTAAAAAAGTTATTAATATTCTGAACCATATGAGTCATTGTATATTTACCACATGGCAGTAGAAGAACTGAAACCTGAATAAGCGACAGAATTAAGTGAGTCTAAAATGTCAACTCCTAATAGATTGTTACACCCGGATATGACAAATGGTCTGGCGTTGGACAATTTTGACCAGTGGTTCAACTCCAATTTAGCACATGACTTGGAGCTCTCGACCAATCACGGGCCTCAAACACTGTTGACTATATCGCGTAGTTCAACACTTTTTTAAAAACCATGGACTATTTAATATAGTCCACGTTTCTGTCATCTGAAGGTAATTGACATCAACATCCTAGCAATCCTCTGAGCGAGCGATTGCAAAAACCTTTAGCCTGCTCTGTAGGCGTAACGATAAAAAATCGAAAGTTAAGTGAAATAAACACACTATCGAGGATTTAAGCTGAAGAAATACAGGAATTTCACAGTAACAATAATACATCTAGGTCTACACCGTCCCGCTAGACCTAGATATATGCAGTTTTTAGCTGTAGATGTAAAACACGGGATCTAAATGCCTAGATTGTCTTTTAAAAAAATTGTTGCGATCAGAGGGGAACGACAGACGCTTGATGACTTCATATTTTATTTTTAAAATGAACAGTGAGACCTAGACTTTAAAGACAATTGCTAATGAAATGTGCCTACATATAGTACTTCAATTAACTTCACATTGAAACAACCTTTCAAATTTTGTAAAGCATTACAAATAAAATGACTTTTTTGTCTAAAAACAAAAAGCAGAAGCGAAAGGTCATGTCATTTCTTATTTTCCTCCAGCCCAAGCCAGTGCTAAATAGGTAATACCATGGTTGCGCGCGAATAAACATGCTTTAGGTCTCAAACTTCACATTGAAATAATCATTCAAGTTTTGTAAAATATTACAATAAAATTACTTTTTCGTCTAAAACAAAAAAGCAGAAACGAAGAGTATTCTTATTTTTCTCGAGCCCAAGCCATGTGCGTCCCGCGCGCCTCGTGGACTATAATCCGTAGTATGAAATAAACATGCTCTAACCTATACAGTGAGGTGCTTTTTTGTTTTTGTTTGTCCATGACATGCAGCAAACATTATGTCACAGGAAAAGTCTTGACCAAACAGGTTGTTATTTCACTTGTCACTGCACTGCATTTTTCGAAACCTAAACACAGATTTCGAAACCTAAACGCGGGCCTTAAGTTCAAGGTCAAGGTCACAGGGGTCCAAATTTTTCTGTGCAAGGATTGGTCATGTCCATATACACACAAATACCAACTATGAAAGCAATACCTCAAGGGACATAGAAGTTATAGGCATTTTTCGAAACCGAAACACAGATTTCGAAACCTAAACGCGGGCCTTAAGTTCAAGGTCAAGGTCCAAATGTTTCTGTTCATTGAAAGGTCATGTCCATATACACACACATACCAACTATGAAAGCAATACATCAAGGGACATAGAAGTTATAGGCATTTTTCGAATCCTAAACACAGATTTCGAAACCTAAACGTGGGCCCTTAGTTCAAGGTCAAGGTCACAGGTATCCAAATTTTTCTGTGCATGGAAAGGTCTTGTCCCATATACACACACATACCAACTATGAAAGCAATATCTCAAGGGACATAGAAGTTATAGGGATTTTTCGAAACCTAAACACAGATTTCGAAACCTAAACGTGGGCCCTAAGTTCAAGGTCAAGGTCACAGGGGTCCAAATGTTTCTGTGCATGGAAAGGTCATGTCCATATACACAAATACCAACTATGAAAGCAATACCTCAAGGGACATAGAAGTTATAGGCATTTTTCGAAACCTAAACACAGATTTCGAAACCTAAACGCGGGCCTTAAGTTCAAGGTCAAGGTCACAGGGGTCCAAATTTTTCTGTGCATGGAAAGGTCTTGTCCATATACACACACATACCAACTATGAAAGCAATATCTCAAGGGACATAGAAGTTATAGGCATTTTTCGAAACTTAAACACAGATTTCGAAACCTAAACGTGGGCCCTAAGTTCAAGGTCAAGGTCACAGGGGTCCAAATTTTTCTGTGCATGGAAAAGTCTTGTCCATATACACACAAATACCAACTATGAAAGCAATACCTCAAGGGACATAGCAGTTATAGGCATTTTTCGAAACTTAAACACAGATTTCGAAACCTAAACGTGGGCCCTTAGTTCAAGGTCAAGGTCACAGGGGTAAAAAAAATTCTGTTCATGGAAAGGTCATGTCCATATACACACACATACCAACTATGAAAGCAATACCTCAAGGGACATAGAAGTTATAGGCATTTTTCGAAACCCAAACACAGATTTCGAAACCTAAACGCGGGCCTTAAGTTCAAGGTCAAGGTCACATGGGTCCAAATTTTTCTGTGCATGGAAAGGTCTTGTCTATATACACACAAATACCAACTATGAAAGCAATACATCAAGGGACATAGAAGTTATAGGCATTTTTCGAATCCTAAACACAGATTTCGAAACCTAGACGTGGGCCCCAAGTTCAAGGTCAAGGTCACAGGGGTCCAAATTTTTCTGTGCATGGAAAGGTCTTGTCCATATACACACAAATACCAACTATGAAAGCAATACATCAAGGGACATAGAATGTATAGGCATTTTTCGAAAGCTAAACACAGATTTCGAAACCTAAACGTGGGCCCTTAGTTCAAGGTCAAGGTCACAGGGGTCCAAATTTTTCTGTGCATGGAAAGGTCTTGTCTATATACACACAAATACCAACTATGAAAGCAATACATCAAGGGACATAGAAGTTATAGGCATTTTTCGAATCCTAAACACAGATTTCGAAACCTAAACGCGGGCCTTAAGTTCAAGGTCAAGGTCACAGGGGTCCAAATTTTTCTGTGCATGGAAAGGTCTTGTCCATATACACACACATACCAATTATGAAAGCAATACCTCAAAGGACATAGAAGTTATAGGCATTTTTCGAAACCTAAACACAGATTTCGAAACCTAAACGCGGGCCTTAAGTTCAAGGTCAAGGTCCAAATTTTTCTGTTCACGGAAAGGTCATGTCCATATACACACACATACCAACTATGAAAGCAATACATTAAGGGACATAGAAATTATAGGCATTTTTCGAATCCTAAACACAGATTTCGAAACCTAAACGTGGGCCCTTAGTTCAAGGTCAAGGTCACAGGGATCCAAATGTTTCTGTGCATGGAAAGGTCTTGTCCATATACACACACATACCAACTATGAAAGCAATATCTCAAGGGACATAGAAGTTATAGGCATTTTTCGAAACATAAACACAGATTTCGAAACCTAAACGTGGGCCCTAAGTTCAAGGTCAAGGTCACAGGGGTCCAAATGTTTCTGTGCATGGAAAGGTCTTGTCCATATACACACAAATACCAACTATGAAAGCAATACCTCAAGGGACATAGAAGTTATAGGGATTTTTCGAAACCTAAACACAGATTTCGAAACCTAAACGCGGGCCTTAAGTTCAAGGTCAAGGGGGTCCAAATTTTTCTGTTCATGGAAAGGTCATGTCCATATACACACACATACCAGCTATGAAAGCAATACCTCAAGGGACATAGAAGTTATAGGCATTTTTCGAAACCTAAACACAGATTTTGAAACCTAAACGTGGGCCCTAAGTTCAAGGTCAAGGTCACAGGGGTCCAAACTTTTCTGTGCATAGAAAGGTCTTGTCCATATACACACACATACCAACTATGAAAGCAATACCTCAAGGGACATAGAAGTTATAGACATTTTCTTAAAATTGTTTACGCTGTTCACGACGACGACGACAACGACGACGACTACACCGGGGGTATTGCAAGAGCTCGTCATGTATTTTGTACAGGCGAGCTAAAAAGGAAATACAGCTTCGTTAAGATCAGAGTTTCTCCTCAGTGAGTCAGTTAAATTAGTAAAAATGGTATTTAGCTTCGGGCGCTTTTGGTACCTTTAAGTGGTAACTTAAGTCCAATATTTATTTCCATAGATTTAAAAACAAAACATAAATGACCTATGCTTTGAAACACTTATTAAATGCCCTTCTTGATATACCATGCTTCGGCCAGGTAAGACGTATATTCTCCATTTATATGCATAACAATCAACTGAAATATAAATTTCCACTAACCCGCGAAAACTAGTGACAAATATGTTTTTATGTACATGTACATTACATGTCCGGGAACAAAATATAGGCTTTTATACAGTGCTAGACATTTTATACCTTTACTTTGAAGTAATAATAAATATGTTCAGCAGTTGTAAAGAAATATCTCCTTTATTTTTTTGGGAAATGCATTTTTTAACAGAATTTATTATCCTAAACTGAATTTTACCCATTTATATAAGCATTTGACATATATTTACAACTTACTATTTTTAATGCTTGATCCGGTTGCGAGCCTCTTTAACAAGGTTTTACGATGGTTTGACCTAGTGACCTAGTTTTTGACAAGACATAAGCCACATTTGAACTTGACCTATATTTCATTGAGGCAAACCTTTTCATCAAGTTTCATGAAGATCAAATGAAATTTGTAGTATCTAGAGTGTTAATAAGGTTTTTGGATGATTCGACCAAGTGACCTAGTTTTTGACTAGACATGACCCACATTTTAACTTGACCTAGATTTCATTGAGGCAAACATTTTGATGAAGTTTCATGAATATCCAATGAAATTTGTAGTCTCTAGAGTGTTAACAAGGTTTTTCGAAGATTTGACCTAGTGACCTAGTTTTTGACTGGACATGACCCACATTCGAACTTGACCTATATATTATTGAGGCAAACCTTTTCATTAAGTTTCATGAAGATCCAATGAAATTTGTAGCCTCTAGAGTGTTAACAAGGTTTTTCGATAATTTGACCTAGTGACCTAGTTTTTGACCGGACATAATCCACATTCGAACTTGACCTAGATTTCATTAGGGCAAACATTTTGATGAAGTTTCATGAAAATCAAATGAAATTTGTAGCCTCTAGAGTGTTAACAAGGTTTTCGATAATTTGACATAGTGACCTAGTTTTTGACCGGACATGACCCACATTCAAACTTGACCTAGATTTCATTGAGGCAAACATTGTGACCAAGTTTCATCAAGATCCAATGAGATTTGAACCTGGTAGAGTGTTAACGAACAATTGTGAACGGACAGACAGACGGACGACGGACATCCAGAGATCCTAAAAGCTCACCTTGGCACTACGTGCCAGGTGAGCTAACAAGGGCCACTATGGCCCTAAATCGCTCACCATGTAACCATGTACACCGTGTGACCTAGTTTTTGACCGGGCATGACCCTCATTCTAACTTGACCTCGATTACAATGAGACAAACATTTTGTTCAAGTTTCATGAAGATTCAATGAATTTTGTAGTCTCTAGAGTGTTATCGAGGTTTTTGGATGATTTGACCTTGTGACCTAGTTTTTGACAAGACAAAGCCACATTTGAACTTGACCTATATTTCATTGAGGACCTTTTCATCAAGTTTTATGAAGATCAAATGAAATTTGTAGTCTTTAGAGTGTTAATAAGGTTTTTCGATGATTCAACCTAGTGACCTAGTTTTTGACCGGACATGACCCACATTTTAACTTGACCTAGATTTCATTGAGGCAAACATTTTGATGAAGTTTCATGAAGATCCAATGAAAGTTGTAGTCTCTAGAGTGTTAACAAGGTTTTTCGATAATTTGACCTAGTGACCTAATTTTTGACAGGACATGACCCACGTTCAAACTTGACCTAGATTTCATTAAGGCAAACATTTTGATGAAGTTTCATGAAGATCCAATGGAATTTGTAGTCTCTAGAGTGTTAACAAGGTTTTTCGAAGATTTGACCTCGTGACCTAGTTTTTGACCGGACATGACCCACATTCGAAATTAGCCTAGATTTCATTGAGGCAATCATATTGGTGAAGTTTCATGAAGATCCAATGAAATTTGTAGCCTCTAGAGTGTTAACAAGGTTTTTCGATAATTTGACCTAGTGACCTAGTTTTTGACCGGATATGACCCACATGCGAACTTGACCTAGATTTTATTGAGGAAAACATTGTGACCAAGTTTCATCAAGATCCAATGAGATTTGAACCTGCTAGAGTGTTAACGAACAATTGTGGACGGACGGACTTCCTTATATTTGGGCACTTGTTGGGTTTTTCTTTTGTTTAAAAGTACCCAATAGCAACAAAAACAAGGGCCACTATGGCCCTAAATCGCTCACCTGGTAACCATGTAAACATGTACACAGTGTGACCTAGTTTTTGACCGGGCATGACCCTCATTCTAACTTGACCTCGATTTCAATGAGGCAAACATTTTGTTCAAGTTTCATGAAGATTCAATGAATTTTGTAGTCTCTATAGAGTGTTAACGAGGTTTTTCGATGATTTGACCTAGTGACCTAGTTTTTGACCGGAAATGACCCACATTCGAACTTGGCCTAGATTTCATTGAGGCAATCATATTGATGAAGTTTCATGAAGATCCAATGAAATTTGTAGCCTCTAGAGTGTTAACAAGGTTTTTCGATAATTTGACCTAGTGACCTAGTTTTTGACCAGACATGACCCACATTCGAACTTGACCTAGATTTTATTGAGGCAAACATTTTGATGAAGTTTCATGAAGATCCAATGAAATTTGTAGTCTCTAGAGTGTTAACAAGGTTTTTCCAAGATTTGACCTAGTGACCTAGTTTTTAACCGGACATGACCCACATTCGCACTTAGCCTAGATTTCATTGAGGCAATCATATTGGTGAAGTTTCATGAAGATCCAATGAAATTTGTAGCCTCTAGAGTGTTAACAAGGTTTTTCGATAATTTGACCTAGTGACCTAGTTTTTGACAGGACATGACCCACATTCGAACTTGACCTAGATTTCATTAAGGCAAACATTGTGACCAAGTTTCATCAAGATCCAATGAGATTTGAACCTGGTAGAGTGTTAACGAACAATTGTGGACGGAAGGACGGACAGACGACGGACGACGGACATCCAGCGATCCTAAAAGCTCACCTTGGCACTACGTGCCAGGTGAGCTAAAAACCAACAATAACAATAGGGCAATCACGGAATGAATGGAATCTATTGTTCTCCCTACCCAACAAAGGACCTTTCGTGCGTGCGGACGGACAGACAGACAGACGACGGACATCCAGCGATCCTAAAAGCTCAAGGTGAGCTAAAAAGCTTATTTTTCCAACCATCTCGATAAGAAATCGGCACATTTATGTATTGTTCTTAAAGAACGGGGGGCATGTATCAGGCACCTGACAACGGATTTCGCTTAGTTTTAATACATAGAAAATGTTCTTATATCAGAAATTGCGCGATATAAACATAAATTTGGGCGGTATTCTGGCTTTAAAGCAGTTTGTCCAGGCGAGCTTAACATTACACTAAAAGGTACCTCTTAGAAAAACAACAAAGCAAATTTACATGACTCCAGCTTTAATATCAAGCTTAACAAATGTAAATTACAACATGTAACAAATAAAGCACAGGCTTTACTAGTGTTGTCCCATACAACAATTATGTATGATAGAATCATTCAAAATATTACCCAGTAAGTTTCTTCATAAAATATCTCCCCTAAAAACAAAATTCAAAACCCAAAGTTTAATAATACAAATACGTAGATTTCAACACAAGAAAACAACAATTTAACCCTTCTCTCAATGAATCTAAAACTCCTTTAAACCACTTCAACCAATTACCCCACAGATACACCCTTTTAATCCTTTAATTTATTCCTCTTCTGATGAAAATACTTCAACTTTATACAATTATGAATGTATATAATAATACTTTTCTTTATTCTAGCAGGCGCATTCTGCTTTACTTTCAACCTGCTTTAAGTGGTCACATGTCTTCAAAACTGGAAGCAGGCTGTGGGGTAATAGGTTAAATATATTTCACCTGAATTATTACACTAATTTATACAACAAGAAATTCTTTACCCATGAAAGAGTTCAAATTCATAGACAGATCTATATTTAAACAGTACAGATCCTGATCAATCAGCTCCTGAAGGAGCTGTCTGATCTGGGTCTAGACTGTTTTCAAGAAGCATCAACTTACAGCAAAAATGTTTTTTAAAATGTTTTTTATATTCAGATATTCATTTACTATATATTAAAACTAAAACATCATTTCTTGACAGTTTATACAAATCTTATAAAATGAATACCTTTGTGGTAAAATTATGTACATTTACCTTCAAATTGTGCACCACTCAAGAGAGGGTGCAATTTTTTCAATTCATTAATTGTTAAACTTCAAATGGAATTTGCCAGTTACCAATCAAGTCTATTCCATTGTTGACTCTTCAGAACAGTCAGGTTGAAAAAAAATAGGGTGATTTGGGTTAGTGAAAATAAACAACTATATTTTGAGTGGGTTCAAATATACCTGTGACATGTTCTAAATCCAACCCTTATGAGGCTTAATCACACCAGTTTAGAATTATTTGCATTAGATGTGCATTTTACTCCTAAAATTTATTTGTCCATTAAAGAAAATAGTTCCAATTTATACAGTCATAAATATGTATCATGAATATTTTTTACATTCAAGCACATTGCAGCTTAAAGTAGGCTGAAAGTAAAGCTGAATGTGCCTTTTAAAAGGTGAATTCAGCTTTACTTTCAACATGTTTTAAATGGTAATCTATCTTCAAAACAAGAAACAGGCTATGGCGTAAAGTGCAGTTCTAGGCCTTCATCTAATCCTAAACAAAAGCACAAAAGGCAATAATTCTTCACACTGAAGGGTATAAAGCAAGTGGCACCTTTAGCAGGTTGGCAGCAAAGTAGAAAACTGGATACAGGAGCAATTTGCTCTTCTTTCATCCTGCTGTAAGCTGCTACCTGATTAGTACTTGTGGGTTTTTAACCCTTAGCCCGCCGAATAAATTGTCGTCTGCTATATTTCTCGACTGCTTCAAGTTTCAAAGTGCTTCAAAGTTGCTCAAAATTGCTGAAAATGTTGTCTGAGTGTCAAACAGCTTGGATCCGGATGAGACGCCGAGTTACTCGGCGTCTCATCCGGATCCAAGCTGTTTGCATATGGAGCTATAGTCGTGAGTGGCAGGCTAAGGGTTAATATCAGCACACAATATGTCAGATACTTGTCAGATGCCAAGTTCAATGACATATGAACTAAAGCCAAACTATTTGCAACTGCCAGTCAAACCCTTACAATGCTAAACTTTCAATGGAACACACCCATTTTCTGTCAACTCATTGCCTCACGAAGAGTTTAATTCCCAAGAAAGGCAAAAAGTGCAAACCCACCCTCTGATCCGAATCTGCACTGCTTGCAGATATGAATATTTATTACACCTCGCTTTGAGTTACAATGTTAATTTCCCATAGACCTACAGTTAACATTTTGCATGTCTTTTACATCTATCCAAAATATACTGTCACTCGTTATGATATTCTTTTTGTGACGTCACTCTAAAGGACATTATTAGTTATACAGTTTCTTCACAGGGTACATGAGGATTTCTTCCCGGCTGAGGAAAATCATTGTTGCCCGAGCCGTTACATGTGGGTTACATGATTTTACCAGCCAGGAAGAAATCCTCATGTACCCCGTGAAGAAACTGTATAACAAATTTATTATACTTCAAAGTTTTTATTGTTCAAATGAAATATTTCAGAATTTGTCGTGCACAGCGCTCAAAGTAAACAGTAACAAAATCGCGTCAAAACATATGACATTGAGCGTAAGTGACGTCATATGTTTATGACGTTGTTATTCAAAAGAAAAATGGACAGACTAGTAGACTTCGACTTCAAACTTTCCCAAAAATAATGCGACTGTTGAAAGATCCAAACACCGATTGGTTCTTAGCCGAAATGGACTTAAAACGGAGGATGCACGATTGAATGCACTCAATCCTGTCGAGCAGTCGGCCATCTTACTTTCTGCAAAGCAAGACTCAGGGACCTGTCAGCCAATGAAACAGCTGCATTCCCAAGCGCCCTGTCAGCTCACAGGGTACATGGGACCATGTCTAGGGCTCGTTGACCAATGAAAAGTAAGGAATTTACTTTGCAGTATAATAATACATTTTTACTCCGTCCGAAAACGTACTGTCAGCATTGACATGAATTTCGCTATTGGCGATATTAGAACGTTTTAAAGAGTGGTAACTTCTAATCAACTTTTGGCATTTTCTGTACAAGTTGCTTCCTTTTGTCCATTCCTCAACGATTTGCCACCATTTCGGAAGAGGATATTTGCCACCTAGACAATGTAAAGACGCTGTTTCTTCAATTTACTTATCATATAACGTTCTTCTTTGTTTCTTGTGATATAATTATAAACAATGTGACGTCGTAAGACGGCGACGTCATTTCCCGCGTTATGTACATGTCCGCGCTAAATTGGTATTCACAACACATTTTATAAAAGACGAATAAAATAAATATTAGAAGTCAGTTTGCCATATATAAATATTTGATGGCAGTTTGCGTGACATTCAAATTGTCAACCCTCGAAAACAAGAATGTTTCGGGGTGACATGCTGTTTCTCGGGTTGACAATTTGAATGTCACGCAAACTGCCATCAAATATTTATATAATATTGTTCCTATAAGGAGTAAGGGATTAAACATGTCACAAAATATACTTAATAAATGCCTGACTGTCTGACTTGTATACACGGGTGATAATAGTAAATTACAAAGGTAAATTATTGTATCTGCTTATAACGTAACCCTATAAAGTGGAAAGTCTACTGTTTATACTGATTTTCCCCTGCAGAAGAAATCCATGTTTCTAGTTTCTGGTTTTTAACAATTTCTATTCTAGAAACTGGTACATACACATTTTGCAAATAATGTAGATCCTGATCAAAGAGCTCGTTGTGGGGCTCTCTGATCAGGACAAGCACAGTTTGCATTCTGTTCTTGATCCAAATCATTATGTATAAAATTGAAATATCTTTCAAGTATTTACAGAGGACTGTTCTGTTTATTTTAACACTCCAAACTATTATATTATATTATATTGATTCCCCTTACTACCAATGAAAATGAGACTTTAAGCTGTTAGCACAATACTACATCACTATGGAAACAAGATTTCAAGCTTCTAACAAAGTACTACATCACTATGGAAACTTCTGGCCACATTGAACATTGTACAGCAAAAGATGTATTAAGTGATCATTTATCTCAAAATCACTTAAGTCAAACATATCAGTATTTCAAAGTTCAAACGTGGCAAAACCAGGTTTGAACTTTGAAATACAACTTTGTTCACCTTAATCGAGTTTAAAATCATGTATTTTAACTTTAAAATTTTAAGAAACTTCGAATAAAGTGAGCTCAAGATACTAATGTTCCAGTGTATATCAGCATTGGGATCTGTATAAATAGGTGGCTGCTTCATAAAACCATTTCCTTTCATTCCTTTGCCTTTTCATCATAGCTTCTACTCTAGTCTTGATAAAAAGCAATAGAAGAGCATTCTGAAATGCAACTGTTTAAAGTAGGTTGAAGTTAAATAAGAAAGCACCATTAAGCAACAGTCCATCTTACACTCTGATAAAAACTATCAAGGAAATGGTTTTAAGCAACCATCTGTTATATATCCTCAGAGCTTATTCGAAAATGCAGAACAACAGCCATGCAGCATGATCCAAATGGAGCTTTCTACATGGCTATGTTTTTTCAATGCACCAAACTGTGTTACAGGGCTTTGAAATGTCACTTTATACATGTCTAACTGTAGTTGATACAGAATTACAAATGTACAAGAGAGCCTGAAGGCCCTGATATCGCTCACCTTTATCTTTCTGTTTCACCCGTTTTAATTTAAATCCATTCAAATTTGTAGTAAAGCATTATGTAAACAATTTTGGAATACAACTCCATAATGCTAGTATAGTAGAGTACATCAAGGGCAGATAACTAGAGCCTAAACAATACTAAAAAGAAGCCTTTTCTAGCATTTCAAAGTACATGTATATCAAGGGCAGATAACTATTGCCACAATTAACCTATTAACCTACGGGTCCGATTTCAACTATAATCAAACTCATGTGAACTCTTATGGCGGTATACAATCTGAGTATAAACAATAATTGAACTCATTCAGACTCTTATGGTGATATACAATCTGGGCAAGTTTGAGAAAGATTGCATAAATAATGTGGTCTCTAGAGTGTAATCACTTAAATATGGCATTTTCAGCAATTCAAAGGTAGATAACCTATTGGTCTGATTTCAACCATAATCAAACTCATCCGAACTCTTATGGTAACATACAAATTAAACAATCTGAAATTGTTGACGGGCGCCAGACATTCAAGTATTGCAAAAGCTCACCCTGAGCTAGCTCAGGTGAGCTAACAACAGCAAATTGACATTGTGTTTGATTGTGTTTGATTGTTCTGCTAGAATGTAGTTCATCTACCCCACTGGAAGACTGAAAGTATAACATCCACACATGTATACAGTCTCATACATGTGCTCTCATACATATAGTGTAATACAGTCAAACTTGTATACAGCCTCATACACTATACTAGTGATCTCATACATATAGTGTAATACAGTCAAACTTGTATACAGCCTCATACACTATACTAGTGAACTCATACATATAGTGACATACAGTCAAACTTGTATTACAGCATCATACACTATACTAGTGATCTCATACATATAGTGTAATACAGTCAAACTTGTATACAGCATCATACACTATACTAATAATATACTAGTGAACTCATACATATAGTGACATACAGTCAAACTTGTATTACAGCATCATACACTATACTAGTGATCTCATACATACAGTGTAATACAGTCAAACTTGTATACAGCATCATACACTATACTAATAATATACTAGTGAACTCATACATATAGTGACATACAGTCAAACTTGTATTACATATATAGTGTAATACAGTCAAACTATACTAGTGAACTCATACATATTGTGACATACAGTCAAACATATAGTGTAATAGTGTCAAACTTGTATACAACAACCTCATACACTATACTACTGATCTTATACATATAGTGTAATACAGTTAAACTTGTATACAGCCTTATAAACTATACTAGTGATCTCATAGACTCATAAATATAGTGGTATACAGTCAAACCTATATACAGCCTAATAGACTTTACTAGTGATCTCATACATAGTGTAATACAGTGCAACTTGTATACAGCCTCGTACATACATACACTAAGCATATGTAACACAAGTGTTCTCATAAAATTACTGTAAAACAGTCTCAAACTTGTTTTAAGCGACCTAAATGAAGATTCATTGTTATCTTTAAAGAGAGGTGAGTACTTACTGCATAACAAAAGTAATGCAGAAGGCTCATAAAGGATATTACTTTTTGGCATGCTTTTTAAAATTAGTTGTCATTTATCACAAATTTGACTGCAATAATTAGAGCACAAGAGCCCCATGGGGCATATTTCGCTCACCTGAGAATAGCTGACAAAATGGAGATAATGATTTATGTCCAGGAGGAGTCATTTTTTACCCGAAGGGCATAATTAAATTTGAATAATCTATATAACTCTATGTATAACTGTGACCCCCGGGGCGGGGCCAATTTTGACCACAGGGGCATAATTTGAACAAACTTGATAACGGACCTGTAGATGATGCTATGTGCCAAATATCTAAGCTCTGGGCCTTGTAGTTTCAGACCAGAAGATTTTTTAAGATTTCCTTATTTTTTCAATTTGGTTGGTTGCCATGGCAACCAGAGTTCTACATTGTTTTTAATTCTTTGAACAAATTTGAAAGAGCTTGACCCAAGGAACATTCCTGTAAAGTTTGGTTGAAATCTGTCAAGCGGTATAGGAGGAGATGCCATTTGAAGCAATTGTTAACGAAGACGCACGACGGGCATAATTAAATTTGAACAATCTATATAACTCTATGTAAAACTGTGACCCGGGGCGGGGCCAATTTTGACCCCAGGGGCATAATTTGAACAAACTTGATAAAGGACCTGTAGATGATGATATGTGCCAAATATCTAAACTCTGGCCCTTGTAGTTTCAGACCAGAAGATTTTTTAAGATTTCCTTTTTTTTTTCAATTTGGTTGGTTGCCATGGCAACCAGAGTTCTACATTGTTTTTAATTCTTTGAACAAATTTGAAAGAGCTTGACCCAAGGAACATTCCTGTAAAGTTTGGTTGAAATCTGTCAAGGGATATAGGAGGAGATGTCATTTGAAGCAATTGTTAACGACGATGCACGACGACGGACACAGGGCCATCCCAATAGCTCATCTTGAGCCAAAAACAATTGACCATTGAATAAGCTGTGCCTAGCTCCTGCTTATATCATATTTTGAGCTAAGGCGATTTATTGCCTCAATTCCTTATGTGTCCACTGAACACTATTTTGTGATTACAGGACTGCATAAAGTTGATCCTGAAAAATCCTAAGATTCCCAAATGTTCTATTTTCCAAGCGTGATAACTTAAAGTAGGTTGAAAGTAAAGCGCATACTGCTTTACTTTCAGGCTGCTTTAAACTATCATCTTCTAGGACAAAACTCCGGAGATTTCGAAAAAATCCGGAGAAATGGCAGCCCTGTGATTACTCAATAGAATTATCTTGAAGAGACAAGACTTCTGTCATACATTTGCCCTGTAGTAAGTATTGCTGTGTACTAACAATTTTCATTTCATTAAATGACATTAATACAGGCATAATTGTTCAATACCGAATGTAAAAAGCATCTCTTAAAATATTTTATCAACAAAAATGTAAAAACACCCAACAAAAATACAGAACATTTTAAATTGACAACTATAACTGTTTAAAATATGGAGCTGTTTAACTTTCTGAAATTGTGACCATGTTCATATTAAAAAGAAACACACATAAAAAAATATTAAACTGAAAGAAGAAAATTGAGGTTCATTTGTTTTGTAAAGTTTGTACAAATGTACTTTTCCAAAATGTATTCAATTTTATCAAAAGCAGTTTGTTTAAATTGTCGTCAAGATAAATCAACTCACCTTATCAGAAAAAATAACCATGTAAAAACCTCTCTAGTGACCATTAAATAACTTGTTAATTAACAGGTATTTAAGGTAGGTGACTGCTTAAAACAAGGTGAATGTAAAACATTAAGCACCTTCTGTCTCCAGTATTTTATCAAATCAATTAACGTTTTTAGTAGTCGTAATAGTTCAAAGGTTTCACTGTATCCTGTAAGTAGTCAATGTTATACATGAGAACACTGTTGAAACAATTTAAACCAGTTCTTGAGCCAGATCAGTTCAACAAATGCTTACCAATTCCCAAAACATCTACAATATCAAGGATATTTATCATTTAATACATTACCCCATGAATATGTATAAAAGAAATATATCTTATATTTAAGCAGATAATAGCTAAAAGCAGGCATAAAGATAAGTCTTCTAAACTAGAAACAGACTATAGAGTAATGGGTTAATCTATCCAACAAATTTCAATGACTAGCATAGTGACTGCAATGTACGTAGAACAAGTGAAAATGCCGCAATCTTTAACATACAACATACTAGATAAAATGTTACTTTCAAAATTCAGAAATCTTTGGTCAGAACAGAGTCAGCATACTGAATAATGAGCAACAGAACACTGGAGCAAATCTTAATTAAAGCTTAAATGGCCATATTCCCTTTCCATGAATCAACAGGCAAATAATTGCTACAATCATGAGCTATAACATAAACAATGACACTCATACATTGACAACCAATGCAGACCAAAAACTGGCAAACTGAAGAGGCATCAAGAAAATGAGCCATCCACTTTGGGTGTATACTGTTCAAGAGCCCTTTTTCCAAGCTGCTACTGTAATCATACTAGTAGACCAATACATCTTATATACATACAAAATGGTCTTCGTATTTACTGTAAAGACAATTGCAATTAGTACAAAATCTCAATTAGCACAACAGAGTCACTTACACAGATAAAACTCGTGATTTTACAATACAGTTTATACAATGGAGAAGATGTTATCATTTCTCATTTAAACCATATCATACGATACGCAATGCAATAAAATGTAGAACAAGAGGGCCTGAAGGCCCTGATATCGCTCACCATTTGTAATGAAGCCTGATAGCTTTACCTTTGAATTTAACCCTTTTTATTCTAAATCCATTCAAGTTTGTCGACCTACTGTAGTATAGTAGAGTACATCAAAGGCAAATAACAATGGGCCTAAACAATACTGAAATGAAGCCTTTTTCTAGCATTTCAAAGTATATCAAGATCAGGTAACTATTGCCACAATGATAACATTTCAACAATAATTGCACTCCTTCCAGAACGTATAACTACATCCTTTGTGTACAAGTATAATCAAAATCCATTGAAAACTGTAGTTGCAAGAGTGTAAACGTTGTAAAATATGTCATTTTCAGCAATTCAAAGGTAGATATATCTTGATCTATTTGTCAGATTCCAACCATTATCACCCTTTTTCGAACTCTATGGTCATAGACAATCTGGGTAAGTTTGAGAGAGCTTGGATAAATATTGTGGCCTCTAGAGCGTAAACACTGTTAAATTTATCATTTTCAGCAATTCAAAGGTAGATAACTCTTGACCTTTTGATTAGATTACAACCATAATTGAACTCATCTGAAGTCTTATGGTAATATACAATCTGAGTAAGTTTGAGAAAGATTGGATAAAATGTGTGGTCTCTAGAGTGTAAACATCGTTAAATATGGCATTTTCAGCCATTCAAAGGTAGATAACTCTCGACTTATGAGTCTGATTTCAACCACAATCAAACTCATCTGAACTCTTATAGTCATATACAATCTGAGCAAGTTTGAAATAGATTGGATAAAAATTGTGAACTCTAGAATGTAAACACTGTTAAATATGGCAGGCAATTCAAAGGTAGATAACTCTTGATCTATTTGTCCGATTTCAATCAAAATCAAACACATTCAAACTCTTATGGTCATATACAATCTGGGCAAGTTCTAAAATATTGGATACATACTGTGGCCTCTAGAGTGTAAACACCATTAAAAATGGCATTTTCAGCAATTCGAAGGTAGACATCTCTTGATCTATTTATCCGATTTCAACCACAATCGAACTCTTCCGAATTCTTATGGTAATATACAATCTGGACAAGTTTTAGAAAGATTGGATAAATACTGTGGCCTCTAGAGTGTAAACACTGTTAAATATAGCATTTTCAGCAGTTCAAAGGTAGATAACTAATTACTTATTTGTCAGATTTCAACCATAATCAAAGTCATCCGAGCTCTTATGGCAAGATACCAGCTGAGCAAGTTTGAGAAAGATTGGATAAATATTGTGGCCTCTAGAGTGTAAACACTAAAATTGTTGACGCCAGACGCCGGACGACGCACGACGGACGCCAGACATTCAAGGATTGCAAAAGCTCACCCTGATCTAGCTCAGGTGAGCTAAAAATGACAACTTTTTGGAAATGTTAGTAATTAGTTAAAATCTGAATAGCAAATAATTTGGAGCCTGATCGGTTACCTAGAGTCTGATCTGGCTCCAAACTGTTTGCAATGCACATAAGGTTTTTAGCATGAAATACTTTTATTATTGGGAAAGAACAATGTCTTCTCAACTGTATTAGCACAAGTTGTGATCATATAAAAACCACAGTAACACAGTGTGATATGTTCAGGTATAGTCTATCCAGTCTAATTTTGGCATAACATCTTACTACTAACTTATTTATTTCTAATGAACAGATATGGAAGTATTTTCAAACAATGTATCAGTGCATATCTTAATTATAAATACACATTAATCTATATTTAGCAATTACTCAAAAGAAATTTAATTTGCAGTCTTACATGGAGCTAAAAGTGCCAACTACCTCTAGCTAACTGTGTTAAAGGTAGGATACTGCTTAACCCATTACCCTATAGAAGTGCCTTTTATTTCATATAATTGATCCTACACTGATGAAAATAGTTCCAATTTATACAGTCATAAACATGCACCATGATAAATGGTGTCTTTTTTCTAGCAGATGATAACTTAAAGCAGGCTGGAAGTTAAGCAGAATATGCTTTAAGTTGCATTCTGCTTTACTCTAAACCTGCTTTAAGTAGTCATCTGTCTTCAAAACTAGAAACAAGCTATGGGGTAAAGGGTCATAGCAAAATGAGAGTAAAGCAGAAAGCTTCTCTTGTAGCTTTGTTTTACTTTTCATCTAGCTTTAGGCTGCCATATTGTTGTTTTTTAAACATCAAGGAATATCTCTTTGTTGTGCTCATGCAGAGGAATGAGTAAAAGTGTCCTATGACGCTTATGAACAGGAAAGGGTTAATGCAACTGATTGTATAAAAGACAGGTGATAGCTTAAAGAGCAGAAGCATAATGCAGAAAGCTTTAATGGGAGTATTCTGCATTATGTTTGCATACAGCAAGGACCTGTCATAAAGACAAGACAGTTTAGATTGTACCAAATTATTGTCAGTTTCAAACCCTGTTTTCCATTAGTCATGATAAACCATCTTACTGATATACATAAAGAAGGTATGTATACACTGAAAAAAGTCTAATTTGTTCAAAAGACAGTGCCTGATAATAATTTTAAAACTTTGTCTGATCCTTCTATATTTGTTATGGACTCAACTTGTGTTAGGTGGCCATTCTTTTAGGAGCCAATGTTCTGTACAGCATGTATTGCAGGGCATAAGTAAAACAGAAAGCTAATGTAGGAGTTTTCTGGTTTATCTTTGAACTGCATTAAACTGCTACCTGTCTCATAGACAGAAAACTCATCTCAGAGAACAAAAGGTTGACATATGTGTAAACGACTGTACATGTATACCAACAAAACATTAAACATTAATCACATACGTTATGTACATGTAATGTGAACACCTACCCTCACTGATTTCATATGAACAGTTTTGCAGCTGTGCAAGATGTATATATACTGCATGCAAGGGAAATAACTCATAAAGGTATATATGCTTAAAGCTTACAGAGTTTACATCACACCACATAAATTTGAACATAAATTTGATCATTGTGACAGAATCTTCTCATTATGAGCCCTATTTACTCTGAACAAGAATTGCATTGAATAACACTCAAACA
The DNA here is from genome assembly GCA_922989275.2 of Gari tellinella. Taxonomy (NCBI): domain Eukaryota; kingdom Metazoa; phylum Mollusca; class Bivalvia; order Cardiida; family Psammobiidae; genus Gari; species Gari tellinella. The sequence goes on from OV277856.1 coordinate 48,550,525, forward strand.
CGTATTGAATGTCCATTATGTGAAAATACTTGGAAATCTTTAAAGACAATTAACTGCTTCATGCAGGACAAATGTAATGCAGCAGGCTCCAAGTGTAACCTGCAACCTATCCAAAAGAAATATCTTTTCTATTCAATGGTTGCTTAATACAACTTATTCTGTATGTACTGAAATATCGGTCCAAATTTCAAAGGATTTATTGTTTTAATAAGACATATTACTTGATCATTCAGTATCCCTCCTATATCTCCTGTATAAAGTTGTTGATCAGACAAGCTGTTGTTTTCCCTTTCAAATCATGAATGAGTGGCATGTACTCAATATATGATGTGCTCCAATTCTAAATTTGACATATAATTTCAGATGTACATTCCCAATGACAAATAGTTATAATCCTGATTAGACAACTTGTTAACCGTTTACCCCATAGACTTTTTCTAATTTTGAAGACATGTGATCACTTAAAGCAGGCTGAGAGTAAAGCAGAATGCACCTCAATGCACATTCTGCTTTACTTTCAGCCTGCTTTAAGCTACCAGCTGATAAGCTATAGAAAGTATTTCTGATGCTTTACTTTATTACTGTAACTAGTTTCCTCAGCAGAGGAATAAATTAAATGTGCTAAAAGGTGCTTCTATGGGGGAAAGGGTTAATCAATTCAAACTGTTTAAAATATCTAGAAAAAAAAAGTTCTTGCGTGTAAAACAACTGTGATGAAACAATATATGCAAGTCATTTCTTGATTAAAACATTTCTATTTTTGACAACTGGAAGCAAAAATAAATAAGCAAAGTTCAACCCTTATATTGTTAAAATCTTATCAAGTACAAAATTGTCTTAAATATTTTAAAATTAGTTTGCATGTATTTTTATCTAAAATAATATAAGTGAAGTGTCAAACAGTCACCAAACTGTTTTTAAATCTCATATATGCCCTTTACACAGGATAACAATTGATTGGCCCCTGATACATCAAAATGGCATTTTCAGTCTCAAATTAAATCTAGTCCACTTTTGACTATTATAGATTTTTCTTAAAATAAACAACAAAATGACAAACTGTGCAGACCCTGATCAGGTGACTGTTGTAGGAGTCTTTGATCTCAATTTAATCTGTTTGTATAGGACAAGTGTAAGAGGTGTGTATACATGTCACTAGGATTCAATAGGTTAAATATGGAAATGACTAGTGTTGCAACACAACAAAACAATACATATTAAACTATACTGAAAATAAAGAAAACATCTTAAAATGACCCTTCTCTTCATTACAAACTTTATACATATAATATATATAATATATAACTCATTACCCCGTAAATATGCTTTTTTATGCATCTAATTTATTCCACCAGTGAAGAAAATAGCTCCACTCTTTACAGTCATAAGCACAATAGAGAGTTTCCTTTTCTATACCTTAAAGCAGGTTCAAAGAAAAGCAGAATATGCCTAAACCCAATATCTTTAGATTGTTTCTAGTTTACAAGACAGGTGACCAAAAGCAGGTTGAAAGTAAAGTAGAATGCGCCTTCAGATCCATTTTGTTTTAACTTAAGCCAGCTTTAAGCTATAGTATCTGCTAGGATATAAACAAGACTGTGTGCTCAATAAACGCTTATGCCCCCGGTGGAATCCTTGACAATATATTTTGAATCTTTTCTAAGTCGAAATAAGGTCAAGGTCAAGGTCAAACTGAGCTTGGGTTTTATTGGTGAGTTGGTAATGGCCCAAGGCAATAACTGTATAAGTATCGAAGCATTGTAGTAAAGAGTGTTGATGCTAGAGGAAACGGTAAAATCTAGTTAACCGAGAATGAGCCCATTTAAAATATTCTAAGTTCAAATTAGGTCAAGGTCATAAGCAAAATTTGGTGGTATTGGTGGACAGGGAATGGTCCAAGGCAACAACTGTATAAGTATCAAAGCATTGTAGTGAGTTGTGGTGATGCTAGACGAAACGGTAAAATGTAGTTAACCAAGAAATAGCCTATTTAAAATATTCTAAGTCCAAATTAGGTCAAGGTCAAGGTCAAAATCAAAGTTTGGTGATATTGGTAGATAGGGAATGGTCCATAGCAACAACTGTATAAGTATCAAAGCATTTGGGTAAGGGGTGTTGATGCTAGACGAAACAGTAAAATCTACATAACCTTGTTACGGATGGACGTACGGACGGACAGACTGATGGACAGGATGATTGCTATATGCCTCCGCATCTGTTGATGCTGGGGGCATAAAAATATTTCTTAAGGTGCATATTCATGAATCATAACTATATAAAATGGAAGTATTTTGGAGGAATAAATTAAATGCATGAACATATGTATTTAAGGGTTAATGCACATTCTGCTTTACTTTCAACCTGCTTAAAGTGGTCAACTACCTCAAAGGCCATGGGGTAATGGATTTAACAGAAATCAAAGAAACAAATCAAATATTGCTACATGTTCTCATGACTGCCCTGCATTATTTGTCTTTAGAGATCCCAATGCATTATCATTGAGTGGCTGCTTAACACAGGTTTTACTGAAGTTTTATTACTACATATTTTATTTGTAAGTTATATAAAGTAATTTATGCAGATAATTTCTAGATTATTATATGACTTTTTACTTTAAAAGTTATATTAAGTCATTGATACACAATATTTCTGGATTAATATGAGTATGACCTATTGCCTAATAGATTTTTTACTAGTATTTATATCTAACAATCCTTCTGTACTTATATTTCAATATGTTTAGGTGGTTTCATATACGTTGTACTATATTTCATATCTGAAAGCATTATCACAATTTCATTATTATACAATGACAAAGTTAAAATCATATTTCCTAATGCTGTTTACATGATTCTGAGTATAAAATACATTAACTGATACTGTATGCTTATATCTTGCTTTGAGACTTTAAGATCCTGCATGTAATTTTGAATGATTGCTTAGACAAACATTTGAAATAACATTTTAGTACATTATAGTTGTCCCTGCATTTATCAATACAGTTTACTAGGTGACATACTACCAGTGCTCCAGGTAAGCATGAGAGGAATTCATATTTTCAACTTTTTCATCTTTATGACTCAACCAAATCTCATACCGTGACTACACATTAGAGTTGTCACTTAGACAATTTAAATGAGTAGTGACAACATAGGGTTAATTGGGACATGAGGAAGAAAGCACTTCAACAAGAGAGCCTTCATGGCCTCATACTTCTCACCCAAGTCAGTGATATACAGTAGAAACTCTCCATAAACCACTCTATACTCACCACTAAATTAACCCTTAGCCTGCCACTCACGACTACAGCTCATATGCAAACAGCTTGGATCCGGATGAGACGCCGAGTAACTCGGCGTCTCATCCGGATCCAAGCTGTTTGACACTCGGACAACATTTTCAGCAATTTTGAGCAACTTCGAAGCACTTTGAAACTTTAAGCAGACGAGAAATATAGCAGACAACAATTTATTTGGCGGGCTAAGGGTTAACTATTTAACTATTTCACCATTACCCCATAAATACGCCTTTTTATGCCTTTAGTTTTTTCATCCAGTGAGGAAAAGTTACACTTTATACAGTCATAAATATGTAGAATATCAAATAATTTCTACATCCTAGCAAATGGTAGCTTAAAGCAGGCTGAAAGTAAAGCAGAATGCGCCTTAAGTATTCACCTATCTCCAATACTAGAAACAGGCTATGAGGTAATGAGTTAAGGCAGGTGGCTGCTTTAAGCTAGGTAACAGTACATCAGATAGGTCCTATATATATATAAGAGCTTTTTGTTTTACTTTTACCTTGCTTTAAGCTGATTGCTGTATTTTATACAATCAATTATCATTATTTCAATAACCGTAATAGAGAGGTTTTACTGTACATAAATTGACAACAAAGCATCATTTGCTTTACATTATACAGAGAGGAGACATTTAACATCAAATCTAAGCTTTTGGTCTTGTGGATTTTGACAAGAAGATTTTTAATGTTTTACCACTTTGGTTGCCATGGCAACCAAAGTTATGCCTGGTTTCACTTAATTTGTAAAACAAATTTTTACAGGGAACTATCTGAAGAGCATCCCTGCTAAGTTACATCAACTTCCATTCACTAGTTTCAGAGATGTTGTTTGAAAGAAACTTGAAAGTAGGTTGGTTGTTGAGTGATCACAGTCTTAAGTTCAGGTGAAGTAAAACCTAGCCTTATCTGAAGCACTGTAAACTACTGCACGGCTCCAGATAATTAGGGGGGAGGTCTATTTCAAAAAATAAAATTAAAATCTTTATTTCTGCAATCCTATGATGTCACTCACTACTCATTAGCATTGTCTATTCTAGCCAATTCTAATGAGAAGCACAACAACACGATTCTATTGAAACCATGTGGTCAACTTTCAAAACGAGCCTCAAAATCAGTATAGAAACACACATTCCACACAAGGTAGCCAAACCTAAAGACTCTGCCCCCTGGATAACTCCAAGTATTAAGAAAAGTATCAAACGTCGAGACCGATTGTACAAAAAGAAAGCCAAATCACATCATCCAGACCACATAAAACAATTTAAGTCCAAAATAAACTACGCCAAGCATACTGGTCATACATTGAAAACATTATCACACCACAACCAACCGATACAGGCAATGACAAGACACTCTCCAAACGCTTCTGGACCTTCATAAAGCACAAGAAAAAAGACAATTCAACCATCACAGGACTCCGAAGCCACGGTCAAATCCACTCTGACTCGAAATCTAAAGTCACCATCCTCTACGAACAGTTTCAAATCCGTATTCACTGAAAACATCTCATGCTCAGAAAGCGAGTTCATTGGTGGAAACTATATGCCTGACGCTGATTATCCGGCCGCTCCAGACCTTAACATTACTGCTTCAGGAGTAAAAAAAACTGTTGGACTCTCTCAACACCTACAAGGCTCCTGGTCGAGATTCCATCCATCCTAGAGTACTGAAGGAACTTTCATCCTATACATTGCCCCAATACTTACCATCATTTTCAACCACTCCCTAGAAACTGGTGACATTCCTAATGACTGGTGCACAGCATATGTCTCTCCAATCTATAAGAAAGGGAGCAAGTACAACCCCGACAATTATCAACCCATTTCACTCACTTGCATATCGAGGGCTTGGTGCAAAACTATTGTAACTCCCTCACAATTGTGAGGGAGTTACAATAGTTTTGCACCAAGCCCTCGATATGCTGTAAAGTAATGGAGCACTGTATCACCAGTCACGTAATGAAGCATGGAGAAAACAACAACATTCTTTACCCTCTTCAACACGGTTTTTGGAAAGGACGCTCCTGCGAAACACAATTAATTGAATTCACAGATGACATAACTCTAAACCTCCAAAATGGTAAACAGACAGATGTTCTCATTATGGATTTCTCCAAAGCATTTGACAAGGTATTGCACAATCTACTAACCAACAAACTTGACCACTATGGCATCAGAGGACGCACTAACAAATGGATACAGGCCTTCCTGAGTCAACGAACACAAACTGACTGCGTCAGTCTCCAAAATGACCTAGACAAGCTTGCCCAGTGAGAAAACAAATGGAAAATGGCCGTCCATCCAGACAAATGCCAAGTCCTCTCCATCTCAGGTAAGAAATCAATTGTCCATTTTGACTATCAACTACACAATCACTCTCTCCAACATGTTTAATCTGCAAAGTACCTCGGCCTTACTATAAATAATCAACTAGACTGGGGAGAGCACATAAACTCTATCGCTAACAAAGCTAGTAAAACTCTAAATTTTGTACGAAGATACCTATTTATTTCATCTATCCCTACTAAAGAAGCAGCCTACATGTCTCGTGTACGCCCCACAACCGAGTATGCCACAGCAGTATGGGACCCATACGAAGCCACAGATATTTATAAGCTGGAAAAAGTCCAGCGCCGCGGGGCTCGGTTTAAGGAAAACAGCTACCGAAACAGATCCAGTGTCACAGATATGTTACAAGACCTCCAGTGGCCATCACTACAGGACAGAAGACAACTAAGCAGACTAACTCTTCTGTATAAAATCTCCAACGATCTAGTTGCTGTTGATAAGACAGACTGCCTTATACCAAACACTTGCCGTTCTCATCACACAGCATCACACGCCTTTCGGATTCCACACTGTTCTAATAACCATGGACAACACTCGTTTTTCCCACAGACATTTAAGGAGTGGAACAACCTCCCTCCAGACATAGTATCAGCAGGCTCAGTCGATGCATTCAAGTGCCCACTTGCCACATACCTTATTTTAATTTTTTTATTTTTTATTTTTTTGCACAACCCCTGGCAATTATATTCAAAGTGTCAAATGTGGCCAGTACCTGGTAGAAGTAGAAGTAGAAGAGTGACACCATAGGACTTAGTGCTGAAATGAATGAGAAAATGTTGGATTTGTTTAGTTTACTCCCTTTTATCTAGAGCCCTGTAAACTACTGATGACAAAGTCAGACACCACAAGCCACATGTACATGTACTGCAAGCCTTATCTCTTACATAGACATCACAGCAAGACAGGGGGAGCTGCTACACAACAAACAAGCCTCAAAATTAACACTTATTAGTTATAATGCTCAAATTTCAATAGAAGTAAAACAATCAGCTCCTTTGTTGTACAGCAGTTCTTGTGTAAAGCCAAACTTGTACTTAACAGCCACCCAAAAGAAGGTCTTTTACAGTTTTAAAGCAGCCTAGCAGATGGTAGCTTAAAGTAGGCTGAAAGTAAAACAGAATGCACCTTAACCCTTAGCCCGCCAAATAAATTGTCGTCTGCTATATTTCTCGTCTGCTTCAAGTTTCAAAGTGCTTCTAAGTTGCTCAAAATTGCTGAAAATGTTGTCCCAGTGTCAAACAGCTTGGATCCGGATGAGACGCCGAGTTACTCGGGGTCTCATCCGGATCCAAGCTGTTTGCATATGGAGCTATAGTCGTGAGTGGCAGGCTAAGGGTTAATGCACATTCTGCTTTACTTTCAACCTGGTTTTAATGGTCACCTGTCTTCAAAATGAAGAAACAGGCTGTTTGGAAAGGGTTGATACAGGACAAAATTAAAGCAGAAAACTCTTGTAGGATGTTTCTGCTTAACTTTTGCCCTGCATCAAGCAGTCACCAATCCCTAATGAGCCCTATGCTTCTTTGAAAGGTGGATGCTGAACTCAAGTTTAACTGTCCTTGAACAACTTACGAAAACCACTTGTTTTAACTGTTAACATAAAGCTGAACAAATTCCAATAGATATACAAGTTATATTGCCTGTGAACATGTTTTGACTAAAATACTTTCACATATGACTAGTTCAATTCTCTTAGCACCCTTCAATAACAACCAGCATAAACTAGTTTGCATACACAGTTAATCTTGTATTGAGCGACCACTAAACAGCAGACCTATCGGAAGCACTTACTTCAGGTGGTTGCTTAATGCAGGATAGTATTAATGCAGAAAGCTCCTCCAGGAGCTTTCTGCATTATTCTTACCTTGCATTAAGCAGTTATCAACCTATAGAGATGCATTTAGTGGTTTCTTAACACAATTTTGCCTGTGATATGCCTCAAACAAAGCTTCCAAACTAAACATGAAACAAACCTTGTTCAAACATCAAAATTAATAATACATGTACACACGCACATGTAAGGTCCCATAATTAAAGTTCCCTTATATAGTAAATTGTTTAAAGGAGAACTTGACATATCATAGATTTGGTCATAAACAATTTCTCTCAATTTTTGTGAAACAAACACTAACCCATGAACATTTTTCAAAACTTACAGCCAAACCTGTGTAAAGCAGCCAATCAGAAACAAGATGCATGACCTGTATTTAACCCTTTACTCCATAACTATGTCTTTTTACTCATTTAATTCAATCCTCCAGTGAAGAAAATAATTCCGCTTTATACAGTTATGAATATGCACCATAAGAACTTTTTTCTATATCCTAGCAGACAGTAGATTAAAGTAGGCTGAAAGTAAAGCTGAATGTGCTTAAAGGTGCTTTCCGATTTACTTTCAACCTGCATAATTAGTTGTCTACCATCAACACTAGAAACAGGCTACGGGGTAAAGCAGGGATGCCATTTCTTCGGATTTTGCCGAAATCTTCAGATTTTTATCCTAGCAGATTGTAGCTTAAAGCAGATTGAAAGTAAGCAGAATGCGCCTTAAGGCGTATTCTGCATTACTTTCAACCTGTTTAAGGTAATTGTGCATGAAAAATAGAATATCTTAAAATATAAGAATTTTTTCAAAATCAACTTATGGCAGCCCTGGTAAAGGATTAAGATAGGCTACAGCTTACAGAATGGTCACTTAACACAGAAATGATTGCCAGTATACAGTACCGAACTCGAGATCTCCTTGACTGAGAATTTAGAAGTAAAATTTAGAAGGGTATCCTGATAAGGGAGGTTTTCTAGACATTCAAAAGAAATTTATTTGGTAGTAGTTTAAGACAGGTGGTTGCTTAATTCTAAACAACAATATTGCAGAAAGCCACCTGTTATTAATAAGCTAGCAAAACATATGTTTGGGACCAAGAAATTTGTTCAGTTTTCAAAGACATGATTTTACCGAGTTCCGTTTTTCCAATGTCACACTGTGTACACATAACATATTATCATTATGATACATCTCTCAGGCCATGACTTACTATACAATCTATTCAAATTCTGGGCTAAATTTCAGAAATTTAATCATTCTGTTTGGGAGTGGAAGCTGAGAAATCATTTCTGGTGGGAAGTGCTGGAGTATACGGGTTCTACATCTGCTTTGTAAGCTAAGTGAGTTGGGAAGTTTGTAAATCTGAACATGGTCCAGATTACTCTCCATGTCATTTAAGACTATAGCCATTCTACTGCCACAGTGAGAGAACAAGGGCATGTAGTTGACAGGACATATGTGCAGGCCACACGTGTATCTGTGATACTGTATACAGTGAATGGTCTGCGACGTGTCGGCACAGAATACATAGATACTCACATCAAGGGGGTTCAAACGACGGGATTTTCTCTCCCGACAGTGACAACCACCACCTACCATGATGGCACACAACAGAAACCCATCTTTGGAGTATATGATATCTTTAAGCTCATGGTTTTGGCTTGAATGAACATCATTCATACTGTGATTGGTAGCAAGCACCTCCCATGCTCTTACTCTGACTAGACTTAAACTATTATCACTACCTTGCAGGAAGCTAGTGGCTGCAAGGCGAGACCAATTGAATCTAGGGTCAAAGGCAAAGGCTGTATCATTGTATGGCAGTGTATACTCACTGACAAGCTCTTTCTTTTTGAGATCATACAACTGTAAAGTGAATACATCAGTGGCTCCTGCTTGAAGTTTAGGAATCTTAATAAGGCAAAGTGAACAATCTGGGCTTATTTTACCTCTCAGGACTTCATTATCAAAGCTAGCATACTGAACGCCAAAGACCCCCAGGAATTTATCTTGCGATAAATCTACAATTCCAAACTGAGTTGTCATGTTACGAATCAAATGAAGAATAACAGTGTTGTTATGGTAACAGAGAACACTTTTGACTTGGAAGTTCTGGATGCAAGACATCTGTGCTGGTACAACCTTATACTCAAAATGTTCTGCCATTTTTGTGAATTTTCTCCTCCTTCTGAATCTGAATATTCTTGATGGCTTTGGGATGTTGATGATGCTCTGACGGCTGGTACAGAAGGCAGGACTACAGTCTTTGAAGACAACATTGTTGCAACACATCACTGTTTCAGAGAAGCCAGCTGCTTCTGTAATAGATAGAAGAAAAGAATCCCATTTGGTCAATGGTCAGTCAATGAGGTATAATATACATGTACAGTGTAACCCCTCTAAACCAGAACCTCTAAATACAGCAACTCTCTCTAAACCGGACAAAAATGTTGGTCCAGTTTCAAACCCTTCTTTATTGTAACCCATTACACCATAAATATTCTTTTTTACGCCTTTGATTTATTCCTTTACTGAAGAAAAAACATTCATGAAAATGTATCATCAGAAATATTTTCTATAATTATTCTAGCAGCTAGATGGTAGCTTAAATCAGGTTGAACGTAAATCAGAATGCGCCTTAAGGCGCATTCTGCTTTACTTTCAACCTGCTTTAAGTGGTGAGCTATCTTCTATAACAAGCTATGGGGTAATGGGTTAATACCCCTCTCAACTGGAAACCCCTCTAAACAATTCATGTCACCTGTCTTCAAGACTATGGGGTAATGTTTCTACAGAAATTTCTTCCAGTTTCTTCTCAATGAGACAAATTTGATAAGTCACAACAATGACAAAACTGAATTTTGTAGATACATGATAGTGAGAAAGCTTTAAGTACTCCTTCTTATCCGTGGTGGATAAAGGACTTAGGTTTAAAGAAAGTCCTGCCTTTAGAGAAATGATCCATGGCATCTGTTTGTCTCTCAGATGATCATGAGGAGGTTGAAATATGTAATCAGCATATGTGAAGATCAAAGGGATAAATTAGAAACAGGCTATGGAGTTAAGGGATAGATTAGTGAAGTTGCTCTCCTGAAAAGAAGCGAGAATTATAAACCTACCTCCATGGCCCGACTTCCATTGGTCAACGGAGCACTGATGAAGTAGAGCCCAAGCTCGAGCCATCTGTGCCTGCCTGTTCATGTTGTTGACCACCGATGATGGGCCCATTAGACCATAACATGGGGCAGCACACTTGCTCTCCTCAGCACCCATGGTCCTCCAGGTAGAACTGCTACATAGTCCTACACACAAAATACATAAAACTATTACAACAAGAGGCCCAGAGGGCCACATTTTGCTCACCTGAGAACATTAGAAGCTGACTGGGCAAGACAACATTTTGATATAGCTATGACCCAGGTGTCATAAAATTTGATCTCGGTAGAGGACCACAATGCGAAGCTACATCTCAGATATTAATGATCTGGGCCTAACGGTTTAAGAGAAGAAGATTTTTAAAGGTTTTCCCGTAAAAAAAACCTGACAAGCCCAGGGCGGGGCCAATTTTAGTCCGGGGGTCATAATTTGAACACACCTGGTAGAGAACCACATAGCAAAGCTATGTATATGTCAAATATTAAAGATCTGCGCCTTACAGTTTTAGAGAAGAAGATTTTTAAAGGTTTTCCTATATAAGTCTATGTAAAACTGATAAGCCCCAGGGCGGGGCCAAATTTGATCAAGGGGTCATAACTTGAACAATCTTGGTAGAGGCCCATAGGGCAAAGCTACATGTCAAATATAAATGATCTGGGCCTTACGGTTTCAGAGAAGAAGATTTTTAAAGGTTTTCCTATGAAAAACTAATATGCCAAAGGGCAGGGCCATTTTTGGCCCGGGGGTCATAATTTGAACAATCGTGGTGGAGGACCACAAGGCAAAGCTATATGCCAAATATTAAAGATCTTGGCCATATAGTTTCAGAGTAGAAGATTTTTAAAGGTTTTCCTATATATCTTATATAAGTCTATGTAAAACTGATAAGCCCCGGGGCGGGTCCAATTTTGACCCGGGGTCATAATTTGAACAATCTTGGTAGAGGACCATAAGACAAAGCCACATGTCAAATATTAATGATCTAGGCCATACAGTTTCAGAGAAGAAGATTTTTAAAGGTTTTCCTATGAAAAACTAATAAGCCCAAGGGCGGGGCCATTTTTGGCCCGGGGTCATAATTTGAACAATATTTGTAGAGGACCAAAAGGCAAAGCTATGTCCCAAATATTAAAGATCTTGGCCTTACAGTTTCAGAGATGAAGATTTTTAAAGGTTTTCCTATATAAGTCTATGTAAAACTGATAAGCTTCGGGGCGGGGCCAATTTTGACCCGGGGTCATAATTTGAACAATCTTGGTAGAGGACCATAAGACAAAGCTACGTGTCAAATATTAATGATCTAGGCCATACAGTTTCAGAGAAGAAGATTTTTAAAGGTTTTCCTAAGAAAAACTGATAAGCCCCAGGGCGGGGCCATTTTTGGCCCCAGGGTCAAAATTTGAACAATCTTGCTAGAAGATCATTTGGTAATGATACATACCAAATATCAAAGGTCTAGGCCTTTGGGTTTCTGAGAAGAAGATTTTTTAAGATTTTCTTATGCATTAAAAGTTGTCTATACGGTCATATTAGAAAATCTGGTCCCACAGCAAGGGGAATGGTATCACAATAGCTCATCCTGAGCCTTCGGCTCAGGTTACCTAATAAAGGACTTCCGAAACAAGAGGGCCATAACCACCCTAAATTGTTCACTTATGCCTCGCTAACATTTGCTGCGGCTGTCGTACGGCAGCCGCACGGCTAGTCATTTCTACGACGAGTAGCAATTCCCCGGCCGCCGCAGAATTCCTACGGCCGCCGTGTGTTGCGCTCACATTTGCTGTGGCTGCCGCGCGACGAGATTTTATTTTTGTGGGGTTAGAAAACATGCGGTAATCGTAAGGCCGCCGTGCAGTTGCCGTACGGTGACCGCACGGCAACCGTACGACAGCCGTGGAAGTCCAATCAGATACCCTGCAACCAAAATGCTGCTCCTGCTACACAACTTGATTTTGCTACATGTTCACACAACTTATATCAGCCCAACAACACCATGAACTCAAAGGACACATTTGGACAGTATTTAAGAACATCTAAATCCATTTTTAGATAATATACATGTTTTACATATATGAACGATAGTACAAATGCACAATAGGAAAATTGACCATTGAGTTACGGCGGCCGCACGGCGACCGTAGAACCACTCTGCGGCGTTATAATTCTACGGCGAGCTCTACGGCCTGTAAAATATTGGGATACGCCATGCGGCTGCCGTAGAATCTCTACGGCAGCCGTAAGATTCTCTCGATTTCACGTTTTCTGCGGCAGCCATAGAGCAAATGTGAGCGCACTATGAGTAGCCCAAGTTTATGTTCATGGTGACATAAAATTGGGCAAGTGGTTTCAGAAAAAGAAGATGTGTGTATGTATTTAGCCTTTGCTGTAGCCATATGAAGAAAACTTTAACCACCCTGCACTAGCCGCATTGTTTTTTGAGCTAAGAAAATTAGTTTTGCAACATTGGCTCATTTCTGTATGGCAATTATCAAAACGGGCCAGTTGTTTCAGACAATTAGATTTTTAAAAGATTTGGCCATTGAATTTACTATGAATTTACTATCATTTCCCCATTAAGGCACATACAAAACATTTCTGCTGAAAACATTCTACCACACTTTCTTTCCAAACCAAGCTTGTGGTCTCTTTTTGGTATATTTCATTAAAAGATTTAATCAATATTTTCATGAATTTTTTAATGTCTGTTTTTTATTTAAAAGGATTAATTAAATTCAGTAGGACTAGAGGCAAATTAGGCTGAGGAGTTACAATAGTACCTACTTGTAGCACGTTTTTGCTTTTAGAACATTCAGTCAAAGTGTCTATTATTTATACAAGCTGTTTCAATTTCAGTTTCTTACTATTTAAATCATCCCTTTTAGTGATTTAGATCATGTGGTGATTGTCCATGCACCATTCCTATATTCCATTGGTTAGTTCCAACATGGATTATTGCTGTACGGTCTGGAATCCCCATCACTTGTAAGACACTTATATGGAAGATTGATATGGTAAAGCACAGGGCTTCCACAACACAAGTATTGTGTCAGATATGTTCAATAGCCTCAACTGCGCTTCCCTCAAAGCACAACGGCAGAAAATCCCACTAAACATGTTATATATAAGATTGTACAGGACTAAGTTGACATAGATCTATCAAAATACCTGAGACTAGCCAAGACGATTTCAGGACGTTTCGCTACCTGGATTTTCACTACCCTAGCATGTTCCCTACCTTGAGGCTTTCGGGGCTGGTCTTTTCGCTACCTAGACTTTTTCGCTACCCAGTTGTTTTTTTCAAACCTCTTATTTACTAATATGCAGGTGTCGTGCTCCAACGTAATGGATTTTTATTTACTGATCTGGATCCGAACTAACGTAAAGAAATGGAAGAGGTTTTATTGACTAATCTGGATTCATACTAATTAGATCTAATGAAAATAAAAAACACATTATGACAAAATATTTGCATAGACACCACACGTCCACATCAGAGATTTTTATTTATTAATCTTGATCACAACCAATGAAATCATCATATTTAAAAGTGATTTTTTATTAATCTGGATCAAAACTAGCGGATAGAAATCATTTCAATTTTGACAAAATATTTGCACATATCAGACAATTTTATACCTTAATCTGGTTTCAAACCAATGAAATCACCATAAGTGATTTAAGTTAATAATCTGGATCCAACATACTGACAGAAATAATTACAATTTTGACGAAATATTTGCGCAGACGCCACGCGTCCCCATCATATATTTTTATTTACTTATCTGGATCCAAACCAATGCTAGCTCAATATGAGAGGTTTTTATTTATGGAACAATGGGGTTATTTATTAATCTGGATCCATGCAACTAACGGACATAAATAGTTCTTCTAAGAGATTTTTATATTCTAATCTGGATCCAAACTAACAATAACAGATATAATTATAATTTTGACCAAATATTAGTGCAAACGCCACGCATCAACATGAGAAATTTATATTTATTGATTTGGTTCCAAACCAATAGAATCTCCATAAAAGAGAATATTATTTATTTACTCTTCTCAATGCGGAAAATGGTTTACTGATTTGAGTTTTGCCGAAGCTGATCTGTGTCACACAAAGAAACGTCATGGCATAAAATTAAAATTTCAGAAGCGCCTTTCAAAATTGACAACTGCTAATTTCATTTTCAACTGCAACTTTCAGATCATTAAACTTTTTTAATTTAATCATTTCAAATGCTCCTATATTACGCTGAATTTAAAGTACTAAGGGTAAATAAACTACGATAAGTCAAAAAAATGTATTTAAGTTCGGTAACAAAAAATGGGGGGGGGGGGGGGTGTAGCGAAAATGTACGGGTAGTGAAACGTCCAGGGTAAAAATACCCTGTGTAGCGAACTGACAGGCGCAAACGCGACAGGGTAGTGAAATGTCCAGTAACTGCCAAGACTATGCCCCGATCCTCACTAAGTGGTCGGATCCTACATCATCACGCCTCTACCAATTAACAGCTATAAGTTCAGCTTTTTCCAAGAAGCATCTATTGCTGAGGTCAGCTATTTGGCATTCTTTAAGAGTGGGCTGTCCAACCTTAAATTCTAGGGACCCTAAAGCCCAGTTACATTTGTAGTAGAACCAAATGAGGGGCTTGAGCCATGTTCAGCGGGGTCTTGAACCCTGGTACCTACATGGAAGCTGGAGTTGTCAAGGTCTGATAGTTCGAAACATAACCCAGGGGAAATCTTTAATTGCTACTTCTATATTTTACTTATCTGAACATTGCACCAATTTTTTTCCTGAATTGTTCTTTTTCTGACTTTCCTATCTCTGTCTCTTTGTTACCTTCCATTTCTAGCGCAGCGTAGCGTACGTGTCAAAATTGACAGGACTACATAAAGATGTTGATGTAGATCCCAGTCTGGATTTTTTAGCAGCAACCAGTCAAGTATTTGGTAATTAATTCCTTCAGAGAGGGGCTGTCATCACTTAAGTCTAAATAAACCTGCTAGGATTTGACTGTGAGTACTACAGGAACCAAGAATAATGGAGCTGTGCCGGTTGGGTGAATTCCAAATGGCTTTTTCAGTAGTCCAATTGGTCTTCCCCGGGGGACGGAAAGCTGTTTCAAGAATCAAATATTAACATTTTAAACAATATAATGTTCCATGGCCATATAGATCTATCTTTTAAAAATTGGAACTAGGAAACCTTGGAGGAAATTGTTCATGTTTTTCGCTCAATATGGGTCTGTTGGGTGAAACATTATGGCTCTATAGTTAAGGTGTTCGAATAATGGTTGTACCGGGATACACTAAACCTTTGGTTTCTGCAAATTCTAAGGTGTGACGATTCTAATCATAAATAAGTAGTTACACCATAGGGTTGAGTACAGGCACAAGGATTTTCGTTTACCAAATACCTCCTTTTTCTAAAGGCCTGTGCATAGCAGTGTGCAAACTGCGCACATCATAAAGGAAACAGCTGCTGTAGCAGTCCATCTGTCAAAAACAAGAACATTGGAACGAGTCCAACAGACAGGTGTCTGCTTAATGTCTGACCATGCCATTTTTTAGAAAACACAATCACAATATATACACTCAGAGACACATGTAGATAATTGATGAAAAGCGAATGTACCTGGAGAAAATGTTTATTTCGCAGTCCTATTAGGTACTTCTGTCAAATCAATTTGTTTACGGTGGCGTAATAACAGCTGCGTTGTAAAAAGAGCAACATTAGTCATTTTTCTTCTTCAGCGGAGCTGACTAGTTTCTATTTAGCCGCACTTTCTATTTGGCCACACATTTCAACCAATTATTTTTGATCAGAAATTTAGAATTAAGAGCACCTGTTGAAACTGAATAGTCTGATTGGATAGTAGCCAGGGCTCCAGATAAGGGGATTATTTCAAAACTTAAAATCTTTATTTGTGCCCTATATGAAACCCTGTGGTGTCACTATACATTTGAATTGTCTCTTCGAGACAATCAAAATGAGTGGTAACACCATAGGATTTGGTGCTGAAAGGAGTGATTTGTTTAGTTTACTCCCTCTTATCTGGAGCCCTGTAGGCTGGTCTATGTCCAATTACAGTTTTACAAGATATGGACTGTGAGTGTAAAATTTAGAGACACAGACAGACCGGTCCGTACATTCACCCCACAAAACCCAACATACACCAATAGTAACCAACAGATACCAATAAACCCAAATATGAGTTAAATCTACTAGACAGACACACACTGACTGTTTACTACACTGGGCTGATGCAATTATGCTTCTATTTTAAGATATGACACCTGAAAGCTTTTTATAGATATACAGAGGAAGCTAGGTGTTTTGTAATTGTTTACTACCAATTTGTTTTATTTGTTAACTATTTGTACACATTTACCATACATTAAAATCAATATTATATATAAATGGCCTCAAGTGAGTTAAACACAATCTTGTGGTTTCATCATTATTTACAAGAGTGAAGTACAGCAGACTGTTGTATCTGTACATTTGTGTATGCTACATGTATAGTTTGTTTCAAGAAACTCTATGAATGAAGTTTGATATATAGAACAATAGATTAATGTGGGGATCTCCTACCAGTAGCTAGGATATGAGTTAAATTATTGTTTTGTTTTGCATTTCTGTACATGACAGTTTTGCATTTTAAATAAAAGTTACTGTTTCAATTGTATACTTGTATTTTTTGATTTTCAATCCAAGATATTACAATTCTTTGAAAACCTCAATTTCATTCAATTTTGCACACCCATCTATATAGCCTTAGTTCAACCACTCATTCCGCTGAATATCATTTTGAAAGATATTTCTTGTTTATACCAGCATATCCTTGGTCAAAGGTTATAAAGCGTTTGAGCTGAGTCTCAGTGTGTTCTCAAACATTTGATTGTTCGAAACAATCGAATGCTTGAGAATGACTTGAGACTGAAATCAAAAGCTGTAGCCTATCTACATCTACATCTACATCTAGATAGATACATCTTTATGTAGTCCTGCGAAAGAGAAAGTAATAAAGAGAAGCAAATAGGAAAGTAAGAAAAGTATATCAATCAAGAAAAGGCGGTGCTATGTTGATAGACAAAAGTAAGAAGTAGAAAAGATTTCCCCAGTAAGGTCATGGAGAAATTACAGAACTGTAATTTCTCCATGGTAAGGTTTCGAACCATCTGAACTTGAACAACCCAGCTTCCGTGGCGGTACCAGGGTTCGAAACTCCGCTGACACAGCTTCTGTAAAATCTAATCAGTACAGTAATCATTTTCCGCATTGAGAAGAGTTAACCCTTTCCCCAATAGAAACGCCTTTTAGCGGCTATGATTTATTCATCCGCTGAAGAAAATAGTTCCAATTTAATCAGTAATGAATATGTATTTTAGGGAATATTTTCTATATTATAGTACATGATAGCTTAAAGCAGGCTGAAAGTAAAGCAGAATGCGCCCTAAGGCGCATTCTGTTTTACTTTCAACCTGCTTTAAGTAGTCACCTATCTTAAGTACTAGAAATAGGCTACCAGGTAAAGGGTTAATAAACAAAATTCTCTTTATGGAGATTCCATTGGTTTGGAACCAGATTAATAAATACAAAGCTCTCCGATGATGTCGACTCATTTTTATACGTTAGGCAGAATAGTGGACACGCAGGTGGCTCACTTGCACTCATTTTCGCACATTAAAATAAGAAGGGCACTTTTACATAACTTGTAATAACTTTTTTTTCTAGACAGATATCGTTCCTGTGCAAACGGCCCGTGTTAACTTAATCATTTTCCTTTATGATGAAATTGTTTTGAAAAAATATTTTAATAACACTTTGGTCCTATTTTAAGTTGAAAAAGATGCCAAGGAGGGAATCCATTACTACCAATTTTCAAGTCTTTGGTTTGACCCGGCCGGGGATTGAATCCGCAACCTCCCGCACTGCAAGCGGACGCTCTACCACTCAGCTATACAGGCGGTTTTTCATTTAAATCATGGCGTCTGCACAAATATTTCGACCAAATTATAATTATATAATATATCAGCCATGGTCAGTTTGTATCAAGATTAGTAGTTAAAAATATCTTCTATAAAACCCTCTTATATTGAGCTATGGGTTTGGATCCAGATTAGTAAATGAAATCGCCGGTGTTGACTTCAAGTGTTGAGTCTGCGTAAATATTTCGTTAAAATTGTAAATATTTCTGTCCATAGGTTGGATCCAGATTATTAACTTAAATCACTTAAATATAGTGATTCCATTGGTTTGGATCCAGATTAAGGAATAAAAATGTCTGATGTGAACGCGTGGAGTCCGAGGCTTTGCAAATATTTCGTCAAAATTAAAATGATTTCTGTCCTTTAGTTTTGATCCAGATTAATAAAAAATCTCTTTAAAATATGATAGTCCCAATTGTTTGAATCCAGATTAATGAATTAAAATCTCTTATGTGGACGCGTGATGTCTCTGCAAATATTTTGTCAAAATTTGTTTTTATTGCTGTCCATTAGTATGGACCCAGATTAGTAATAATACATCTTCCATTTCTTTACGTTAGTTCGGATCCAGATCAGTAAATAAAAATTCAATATGTGGACACACGGCACCTGCATATTTGTAAATAAGAGGTGTGAAAAATACAACTGCATGGGTACTGAAAAAACCGTCTAGGTAGCGAAAAGACAAGCCGCGAAAGCAACAAGGTAGCGAACATGCTAGGGTAGCGAATCCATGTAGCGAAACGTCCTGTCCTGTTATATTGCTCCCTCCCTACATCGACCCTCCCAACATCGACTCCATCCTTACAACGACCATTGTCGCTGTTCCCCAAAACAAGACTTTTATGTCAAACCTATTCACGACTGCAATGTCGTCTGCTTAAAATTGTCGTCTGCTGTTTTTCTTTCCAAGTTAAAGTGGGTAGATGTTCTGACAAAATAGCCAGAGGAAATTTCAAATAACGCCAAATGAAAGGTAGGTGTGAATAATCGCACAATGGAGACATACTTTGCAACATTGCTCGAGTTCAATCTCAGTGCTGTATATCCAAACTGAATGATACATTAGAAAAGTTTACTAATTCATTGTGAAACAAAAACAGTCACCAAAGCTTCAGAGGATGTATATTTTTAACATTTATTTCATAACTTTCCATCTGCTCCTTCTGTATCTCTCTAATTATTACAAACTTCATCGAATTTCAATTCGGTGTCACGAGTATAATATGTACGACTCGTTATGAGTAATGGTTATCTCTATGGTTCGGATTAACAAACAATCAGGGCAAGAAATAATATTTTGTTTGATATCAGTGGTTAGAAACATACAGTATGCGTCGATTTAATGAATACGGTCAATCTCATAGCAGATTTGTATTTATTATGAATAAAACACTATGTCAAACGTCTATGATTATGGTAATTAGCTGGACCTTCCCAATGTTCTAGAACAAACGGGCTATACTATATAGACGGTTGTTTTGCAGAGACAATTGGACGAAATATCGGATCTTAGTGGATACTATGCTTTCGAAGATTTCGGGCGGCGACCGGTTGATGGATTGCAGAAACTATGGTTTTCGTTACTTTTAAAGTAAGTAAGTAAGACAGAAGTAAGGGATGCACTGTATAAATGAATGAATATAACAAAACTAAAACTGAAAGAATAAAGAAAAGAAAACAGAAGGGATAGAAAGGAGAGTGTCTGGTAAGAAAGACATCTAGTGAATAACTATTACTTTTGAAATTTTACAAATCCCTTCTTTGAAACAAAAGATTACAAATCCCTTCTTTGACACAAAAGATAATATTTCAAATAAATGCTGCTTAAATGGGTAAAACATTATTGTGCTGCACTAATTGCAAAACTGTGAGTCCCATGTATAAAAACTTGACTGATATTATATCTATGTTACATTGCCCCTCCCTACAACGACCCTCCTAACAACGACTCCATCCTTACAACGACCATTGCCGCTGTTCCCCCAAACAAAACATTTAATTCAAACCTATTCACGACTGCAATGTCGTCTGCTTAAAAGTGTCATCTGCTGTTTTTCTTTCCAAGTTACATATTGGACATTTTGATAGGAAAAACTTAATGACGAGTGACAAACAGCTTGAATCCAGATCAGACGCCGCATTACGCGGCGTCTGATCTTGATTCAAGGTGTGTGCATATGTAAGCCCATTTCCCCCACCTAGAACGATTCCATCCGAACAACGCACACAATTTTTGTCTCCCGTTGGGTGTCGTTGTAGAGAGGGAACACTGTACCTTCATATGTGGTACATGTATACTTAAATAATAAACTGAAAGTGTAAAGTCTTATCCATGTTTGAGATAAACGAAATGAAAAGTATGTGATAACACCAACGTTCCGTAAAAATCAGAACGAAAACCCAATGCAATTAACCCCTTCACTGCCTTACCCCGAGTACACTTGTTATTTGCAAACAGTTTGAATCCTGATCAGACGCCGCGGAACGCGGCGTCTGATCAGGATACAAACTGTTTGTCATTCATTTCAATATTTCTTAAGTCAAAATCGCTAAAATCTAATTTTGAGAAATAAAAGCTAACGACAATTGTTAAAACTTGATGACGTCACGGCCATGAAGGGGTTAAGTTTAGAAAACGGTGAATTTATTTTTATCTGAGATGAAAACAAGATGTAAGACGCCATAATACTGGCTGCTTAAATTGATCAAGTTTGAAATAGTGAATCTAATTTTCTGCATTTAGCCCTATGGTGTCATTACTCATTAGAATCGTCTCTTCAAGACGATTCTATTGAGTAGCAACACCCTAGGATTTGGTACTGAAATGAGTGGGGGAATGCTCCCTTTCATACGGAGCCATGCACGCACGATCTATGGCATGTCAAACAACTTAAATCCTGGTGTGCAGCCGAATTTAGCTACATTTAATAAAATTCCAAACTGTCTTCTAAACTGGTGCACTCGGACCACACCAATGAAAGTGGGTAGATGTTTGGACAGAAGAAAACATGTCAGACTCCGATTATCATTTTTATTTTACCATTCTTGAAAATGGTAGAGAGAACGACGAGAAGAATGGAGGACACAACCAAATTCCCTTGTGGAAAATACATATGCCAGAGGCAATTTCAAATAACACCAAATGAAAGGTAGGTTTGAATAATCGCTCAATGGAGACATACTTTGCAACATTGCTCGAGTTCAAGCTCAGTGCTGTTTATCCAAACGGAACATTTTCTTTATTCTAGAGGTTGACAGTTTAAAGTAGGCTGAAAGTAAAGCAGATTGCGCCTGAAGGCGCATTCTGCTTTACTTTCAACCTGCTTTAAATAGTCGCCTATATTCACAACTAGAAACAGGCTATTGGGTAATGGGTTAAGTGTGCATATCTATAACAATCAAATACTTTTAGAGTTGGCCTTACATTGAAGCAGCGACCATGTATACCAATATAAATGTAACGTGTACGGCTAAATATATATAGATTTTCCTCAGGGTGGCCTAGCCTTTTATTAACAAAATAACTCTCAAAATGAATTGCTATAAAACAGAAAAATGACTGCCTGCCTTTTTATCAAATTACATATAAAACAATATTCAAATACTATTGACTGTTTGTTTCAAACCAATCCGAAACCTATATGTTTCAAACTACTTTGAAACAACTTTGAAACCTGACGTTTCACACAGTTCCAAACCTGGTTGGGAACTACCCTGAAACCATATGTTCAGAAACTTCTAAACCACTCTGAAACAGTCTTGGGAACTCCTGGATATGATAACACATCCAAGACCTTCCCAAATACAAAGGCACCTAAAACCTTGCGTCAGTAGTCTTGAAGTTATTCTTTTAGGAAACTGACAATGGATTCAAACTAAAATACACAGATATGGAGTAAAAAGAAAACCAGTAGTTAATGAAATAGTGAACACCGAGAACCCTCGCTTATAGGACGAGTGTTTTACCTACTGAGCCATCCGGAACACTACACAAAAGAAAAGTAGCAATTTGCTTGGAAATTGTAATTGACATTTCAATTATTTTGTCCATGTAGTTCTAAGCATTAAGCAGACTGAAAGTAAACCAGACTGCTCCTTCCATGAATTTTGCTGAGGTCTGTTTTAATTCGTTTTCAATACATAAATTACCAATTCTGTTATGCGCTAATATACGTGTTTTAATATGAACATGGGTAAAATGAGTGATTAGATGATGTGATAGGGTATGAAGTGATAAATTTACAAACTTTAATCTTTAACTGATTGCACACTCGTGTTACCTTTTATTGCACGATGTAACTACACATTATATCCGCCTTCTGAGAAAAAAAACCAGAACGTCATTTTAAGATTAATATTTTAAAAAAAAATTAAAGCACCAAATTCTAGACGTCTGTGTGAAAGTCTAACAGCATAACCACTATACCACAGTATTTTCCACCAATTGATTTGTCGAAGTTGTATATAAAAATCAACAAGATGAAACAACACACGACGCATTATTTAACGGCAAGAAGAAAAGCCCCAAGTAAAGATAAAAAGCGACACGAAGAAATATAAAGCGAAATCAAGAATTAAAAAAAAGAGAAAAAAGAGAAAAAAGCCACAAGAATAATATAATAGCAACAAGTAAAAGCAAAAAGCCACAACAAGAAATCTAAGCGACAAGAAGCAACATTCAGCGACAGGAATAATTGACAGCGGATGTGTTTAGAGAGAGAGAGACACACACACACATAGAGAGACAAAGAGAGACAAAGGCAGACAGAGACAAATAGAGAAAGACAGAGACACACAGAAAGAGAGAGAGAGTTAAATGTTGTCATTACCGTATTGCTATGCTCCCCTTTAGGGGGTGCATATAGTCGCCGTTTTGTCCGTCCGTCCGTGTTTCCGTCCGTCTGTCTGCGCTAACATTTTGGGTGTATGGGTCTAGGTTACGTAATACAGAACGAAAGTAAACATTAGAGCTGTTCATTCTGTTAGTCCATGTTGGGTTTATGTGGTTTCTTTTGGGTTTATGTGGCTTCTTTGTGTGTCTTTTCACACCTTTTTAACAATGGGAAAGTCACATAAACCTGAAATGGTAGAACGTCCGTCTCACTCTGTCCGTCCGTCCGTCACGCTTTTTTTGCCCGTAGCCTATCTCTTGAACGGTTCAATGTAGGTTGATATAATTTGATACAGGATAGAGAATGACAGAAGGAGGTACAGTACAAAATAACCGTAACGCTGTCATCTCCCAATATTGAATAATCTCCCCTTTTCTCATAAAAATTAATTTTGTCTAAATCTTTTGTCCGGAGCATACCTCTGGACTGTTACACCCTAAGTTGATTAACCTTGTGACAGTGATAGAGGATGACAGTAGGAAGTGCAGTGCACAAGAACCGTAACTTCCTCATCTCCCAATAATGAATTATCTCCCCTTTTCTCATAAGATAAATCAATTTGGTCCGGAGCATATCTCTGGACTGTTCCACTGAAAGTTGATGAAACTTGTTAAAGTGATAGAGGATGACAGAAGGAAGTGCAGTATACAAGAACGGTAACTCTATCATCTCCCAATAATGCATTATGTCCCTTTTCCTAAAAAATCAATTTTGTCCGGAGCATATCTCTTGACTGTTACACTGTAAATTAATGAAACTTGATATAGTGTGGAGGTTCAGTACACAAGAACCATGACTCTGTCATCTCCCAATATTGAATTATCTCCCTTTTTCTATTCAAAAAATCCAATTTTGTCCGGAACATATCTCCTGGGCATTGCATTATAAGTTGATGAAACTTGATACAGTGATACGGGATGAAAGAGGGAGTGCTGTACTCAAGAACCATAGCGCTGTCATCTCCCAATATTGAATTATCTCCCTTGTATGTACTTATAAAAAAAATCTGAAGCACTGTAACTTGATGAAACTTGATTATGTGTTAGAGTATGAAAAAAAGAAGTGTAGTACACAAGAATTATAACTCTGTCATCTCCAAATATTGAATTTTCGACCTTTTCTCATACAAATTGCATTTTTTGTCTGAACGTTACATCATAAGATGATGAAACTTGATACTGTGTTCACCTACTAAACATGTTATACATTGGGAGTTTTCCTTGAGGGGAGCATCCATCGTTGGGAACGATATTCTTGTTAAATCTAGATTCAAACATTTTGTAAACCCCGTAAAGTTGCGACCAGCAGGCACAGGGTTAACCAATGAGATCCAGTCACAACTTGTAAATATTAATCACTGTGGGTGACCGTATAAAAAATACCGAGGATCTTCACCAAGCTTGCTAAAAATGACTGTTTCAGCATTGTCCGCTCTCTCAACTCAAACACTTCTTTTTGAATCTTCAATAAATTTGCTATAAATGAATCTAGGTCGAGTTCAATAACTAGCAAAATCGCATGAGGTATGACTGGGTTATTGTCCATGCATAATTAAAAAATGACTGTTTCAGTCTTTTCAGCTCTCTAACACAAACACTTTTTATTGGAGCTTCACCAAACTTTCTCTCTCCCCCTTCTCTCTCTCTCTCTCTCTCTCTCCACTCTCTCTCTATCTCTCTCTTTCTTTCTTTCTTTCTTTCTTTCTTTCTCTCTCTCTCTCTCTCTGTACATGTGTCCCATTCTTTGTATGACTCAAACTGTCTGTCATTATTATTGTAGTTTTTCTTTTTAATTAGAATTATATTTTACTGCATATAAGTTTTGAAAAGAAATGGGTTAAGAATAGTTAAAAAAGCTAGGGTAAGTATCTAGTTAACCTCAGTGGTCCCGAGGTGGACGGACCACGTCTGAGGCCCGAGGCACCACGAAGTTCATTGTGCTTTAGTCTCAAATGATATACCACTGCGCTATGGCTCACCCGATATTTCACAACCCATTTTACCTATATAGATAGTATTAATTTTATGGAGTATTCAACACAAAGAATATATTGGATTTATGCAAATCTATTCTATAAATAAACATTCATTATAAATCTTAAAATAGAAATCATAAACACTAGACTAGATCTGCCTGAAAATATTTTTATCACTATTTCTATTTATTACTCCTCTATATGTTAACCCTTTCAATATCAAAGCCGACATCACTGATGATTGCAAACAGTTTAGATCCCGATCAGAAGCCACGTAATGCGGGGTCTGATCAGTAGCACAATACCAAATATTGTAAGAAAAGGCAGACAAAAATAAGAAAAATATAAGCAGACGACAATAGCCTATGGTTGTGACTGTGTCAGACGGGTATTGAAAATAGATCTGACCATCTTCTTCCTTTTACTGTCTGTCTGTCTTCCTCCCGTTCTGTGTGTCTTTGTCTCTCCGTTTATCAACCCGTCTCTCTATCCGACTGTCTCCTTTTCTCTGACTAGTGTGTGCCTCTGTCTCTTTCTCTCTGTGCGTCTCTCGAATGGTATATATACATATACCTGTCTGTCTATTCCGCTGTCTCTTTCTCTCTCGCTGTCTTTGTGTAGCTGTTTATCTTTGACTCCCTCCTGTCTATTCCACTGTCTCTTTCTCTCTCGCTGGCTTTGTGTAGCTGTTTATCTTTGACTCCCTCCTGTCTATTCCGCTGTCTCTGTCTCTCTAGCTGGCTTTGTGTAGCTGTTTATCTTTGACTCCCTCCTGTCTATTCCGCTGTCTCTTTCTGTCTCGCTGGCTTTGTGTAGCTGTTTATCTTTGACTGGACTCCTGTCTATTCCGCTGTCTCTTTCTCTCTCGCTGGCTTTGTGTAGCTGTTTATCTTTGACTCCCTCCTGTCTATTCCGCTGTCTCTTTCTCTCTCGCTGGCTTTGTGTAGCTGTTTATCTTTGACTCCCTCCTGTCTATTCCGCTGTCTCTTTCTCTCTCGTTGGCTTTGTGTAGCTGTTTATCTTTGACTCCATCCTGTCTATTCCGCTGTCTCTGTCTCTCTCGCTGGCTTTGTGTAGCTGTTTATCTTTGACTCCCTCCTGTCTATTCCGCTGTCTCTTTCTCTCTCGCTGGCTTTGTGTAGCTGTTTATCTTTGACTCCCTCCTGTCTATTCCGCTGTCTCTTTCTCTCTCGCTGGCTTTGTGTAGCTGTTTATCGTTGACTCCCTCCTGTCTATTCCGCTGTCTCTTTCTCTCTCGCTGGCTTTGTGTAGCTGTTTATCTTTGACTCCCTCCTGTCTATTCCGCTGTCTCTGTCTCTCTCGCTGGCTTTGTGTAGCTGTTTATCTTTGACTCCCTCCTGTCTATTCCGTTGTCTCTTTCTCTCTCGCTGGCTTTGTGTAGCTGTTTATCTTTGAATCCCTCCTGTCTATTCCGCTGTCTCTTTCTCTCTCGCTGGCTTAGTGTAGCTGTTTATCTTTGACTCCCTCCTGTCTATTCCGCTGTCTCTTTCTCTCTCGCTGGCTTTGTGTAGCTGTTTATCTTTGACTCCCTCTTTCCTAGCCTCTCTTTATTTAGTTGCTGTTTTGGTTAAAACAGAGAGTTAAATAGGGATGAAAGGTTTCAGCAGTTTTTCTCACGTCTCATTTTCCGAGGAATTACATATATATCTGAATTTACGTGAGGTTACTTGAACATTTGATAGGTATCTAAATGCATGTTAACCCTAACCCTTATCCTTTTATAATTGGTCCCGCGCCCACCAACCCTAACCCTAATCGTAACCCCGTTATTTTCACACGAAATTACCAGATTAATGTCATAATAAATGGCCAAGTTAATGTAGAGATGGCCAGTTAATTTCTACGAAAATACCAAAAAAGACCTGCGGGCAGATTCTTAAGTAATGTACGGAAAATGTAGGTTTTTTATGGCCACAGGTACTTGACACATACATCTAGATCTAATACCAAAAAAAGTTTTACTAGACTTCTTTTAGACTTTATCTATAATAGAAGTCTAGTATATTTTTTTTTCTTAATAGATCTAGATGTATGTGTCAAGTACCTGTGCCCTGTCCGTAAAAATGACCTTTTTTAAAACCTATACTTGATTACTTTGAAGATTATCAACAGTCGAAGCTCTATTTTAACCCGATCTCGCTTAAGTCGAATATTTCCGTATTTTGAAGTTAAACGAAACGAAGCCACGGTTTAACTTTGAATTATCGAGTTCCGACGGTATAAAAGTATATCAGACAAGAGGCCCATGCGGGCCTAAATATCGCTCACCTGGAAAAACCAACACAAGGGTCACATGACCCCTGGGGTGGGGTCATTTTTCACCCCAGAGACATAATTTCAAAAATCTTGCTGATGAACTTGAAAATTAAGTGTGCTGTAAAAATATTTTGTACATGGATGGTTTCAGACAGGAAGACTTTTCATTGAAAAAAAATCTATTTTTAGCTAATATGACCCAGATATGCAACAGATCCGAACCATTTCAGCAATATTGGTAAAGAACATCTAAAAGTGTCACTATGCTAAATATCAAAGTTCTTGCCATAGTAAATTCAGAGAAGAATATTTCACTACATAACTCTATGTAAAACTGCGACCCCTAGGGCCTTGGCTGTTTTAACCCCAGGGGCATAATTTGAACAATCTTGATAGAGGACCTAAAGATGATGTTTTGTGCCAAAAATGTAAGCTCAGGGTAGTGTGGTTTCAGACAAGAAGATTTTTTAAGATTTCATTGAAAAAATCTATTTTTAGCTCCTGTGACCTGGATATGCAACTGACCGAAACCATATTTACAATATTGGTTAAGGGCTTCTACAAGTGTCATCATGCCAAATATCAAAGCTCTGACCATATTAGTTTCAGAGATAAAGATGTTTGAAGATTTCACTACATAACTCTTTGTAAAATTATGACTCCCAGGGTGGGGTCATTTTTTTACCCCAGGGACATAATTTGAACAATCTTGATAGAGGACCTGTAGATGATGCTATTTTTAGCTCCTGTGACCTAGATATGCAACAGACCGAAACCATATTTACAATATTGGTTAAGGGCTTCTAGAAGAGTCATCATGCCAAATATCAAAGCTCTGGCCATATTAGTTTAAGAGAAAAAGATGTTTGAAGATTTCACTATATAACTCTATGTAAATTTACGACCCCCGGGACGGGGTCATTTTTTACCCCAGGGACATAATTTGAACAATCTTGTTAGAGGTCCTGAAGACGTTGCTTTGTGCCAAATATCTAAGCTCAGGGTACTGTGGATTCAGACAAGAAGATTTTTTAAGTTTTCATTGAAAAAATCTATTTTAGCTCCTGTGACCTAGATATGCAACGGACCGGAAATGTTTGAACAGCTTTAAAAGAGGACCATATAAGGATCAATCAGGCCAGGTTTAGTAAAAATCTATCCAGTAGTTTCGGAGGAGATGTCGTTTAAAGAAATTGTTGACGACGAACGGACGAACGACGGACGAACGAACTACGACGGACAGAGGACGATCAAAATAGCTCACCCCTGAATTTGAAATGGACGATTCCAATTTCAATGTTGGCTAATTAGAGTAATTTTTTCAAAATGACAACTATTGTACGTAGATCATACCCTTTCGCTTTGAATGACGCATCAAAGCGCGTTTGCAAACTGTTTGACACTCGTTTTGAAATTTCTTCAGTCATACTGCCTTATTTTTTTAGCTTTGAAACGACATTGCAGACAGCAAACTTGAAGCAGACGACAATTAACGGTGAAGGGGTTAAAATCTCGCGAAAAAAAGGCAGTGAAAGGGATAATCAAAGAGCTCATGATGTATGAGAAGGACGAGCTCATGGTGTATGAGAAGGACGAGTTTACTCATGATACTCGTTGCTATAGGTTTCTGTAAGTTGGCCATTAACATTCCAATGCACATCAGTGTTTTACATTTGATATAGACTGTTTGACACTCAATTTTTGACAGTCTGATTAGGATCCAAGCGGATCGCAAATATAATTATTGTATAGTCTATAGTACTAGGGGTATGACAGTAGCACAGTATGCGGACACCTACTGTACCCTCTCCGGAAGTCGGTAGCTATTAGGGATACAGTTTCGCCAAATAGGCATACAGACGTGTTATTTGCGTTGCACAATTGCTGGTACATGTATATTCGTTTTTCTGAACGATTTCCAGTTTAATAATTGTCAAAACTGTTTAACCAAAATACATATTGATGTATCTAAAGGAAACTGGTCAAATTATTGCTTGAAATGGCTCGTATTGAAAACATGTACTGTCAGCCTATTAGCCGATATATTTTCAGCAGTGTATGCCTTATCGGAAACGCACTGTACCATAATTGCATATACTTTTTTAAAATAATTTGGTAATCTTACAGCTTGCTTTTGTGCAATTTTTATGAACATGGCTGTCAAAGGGATTTAGACATCAAGTAGTGTGTTCTGCTACTTCTTCCAAAGTGGACGTTTCTTGTATTTCTGTCAAAACAAGCACTCAATCCCATTTCTTGGTCTGAATTATACACGAGCAGCTTTCTGTTTTGGTTTCAATGGTGTTGAATGTTGATGTTAGTCTATGTATTGTTATGCCCCTTGAATATATGAGTTTGGGGTATATAGATTTTGCCCTATCTGTTTGTCTATTTATTTGTCCGTTTGTCGGCCTGTCTGTGTAAAACAAAACTTAACCTTGGCTATAACTCTTGCATTATTGCACATGGGCTTTTATACGAGGACATTTTAAAGAAGTGACAATTGATCAGTAACTTCTATTTAATAAGTGCAAAATGCATGTGTGATATATCATTTAAAAGGGAAATTCTTTGCTGACACGATGATGACACACGATAAGATTAATTAAGTCGGTAAGTCACAACATGAACCTAAATGACCCTTACTTTAGGACACCAGACCTTTTTGTGTGTTGTAGACGTAATTTTTTTAAACAAAATTTGATACTTTAATCATCATTGCGGCTTTATTATTTTAATAAATTTATGTCATGTAAAAGCAGACAGTTATGCACACATTTCACAGTTTAAAATGCTATTATTTAAAAAATATAAAAATTATTTAATAAAATGAGATAAATAATAAATAAAATAAATAATCATAATAAATGAAATAAATAGAAAAAAAAACTTTAAAAATACTCATATTTTATTTTAAACCAGGCTTGAATTTAAGTCATTGAAGTATATTTTTATGTTTTAAAATCAAAATTTAGACATACAGATCTAGAAAAAGATTATAGTGTTCGAAAGCACATGTTGAGTTTTTTCTTTAAAAAACGAGAAATATTAATTTTGAAAAGAATATAATTATATAAGTCAGATAACTCTTTCAATGGTAATGAAATTTTACTTACATTAAAAAAGAGACACAAACTGATAAACTTAAACATTCTAAAAACATTTTTTAAGAAAAAAAGTTAGTTACGTCAAAAATCATGTCCGACAAGTGCTATGTTCTAGTGTCCTGAAGTTAGGGTCATTTAGATTCATGTTGTGACTTATCGACTTATGTGATCTTATCGTGCGTTACGACATCGTGTCGGCAAAAGATTGCTCTTTAAAATGATATATACACGTGGATTTTGCACTTATCATATTGAAGCTATCATTTGCAACAACATTGTATTTAAAAATGCCCCTCGTATTTGGCATGTGTCTTCCCTGTATCAAGACCGTTCCAACAATACAAACTTTTATTACCCTGTGACCTTGACCTTTGACCTACTTTTGTAAAAATCTTTAAATATCTATACTTTTGAACCAGTAGGCCTATAGAGCTTCCATAATTTGTATGTACATTGTATCTTTCTTGTGTTAAGACCTTTCCAACTATGTCAACGTTTTTTACCATGCAATCTTTACTTTTGCAAATAAGCAGTACATTACCGAACACGATGGGTAGGGTTATTTGTGTTTCACAAACACATTGCTTTTCATCTTTGTTGTCATAAAATGGAGACCAAGTTCGATAACCGGCGGCGCCAAGCCACACTAGGCCCTTTGGAGTTATGATCATTGAATTCCCAAAAAGGGTGCTTTTATGGCGATCCACAGCGGTTATCGCTCTCTAAGTTGACCAGTTTTTTTATAGGATAGTCTGGATTCATCTCCCTGTGCCATCATGTGCATTAGTATATCTCCTACACGCTTCTTGTTTTGTCTTGTGACGCAAATGTATCTTTAAAATATAGGCATGACGAAATTGCTATCTTATATTCTGCCGATTCCTTTATACGGGGAAATCAACTTGCTTTCCACGAAAATTACTGAAACTAAAATCTCATATTTTTTTTATTTGAAGAAGAGCGAGTTGCCTCCTATAATATCTGTTTTCATCTCTACTCTGAGAACGTTGTTTGAATGATTGTAGACAGTGTGGTTGATGGTTTCTTCGAATGACAATGAAGAAAAACTGCAGTTATAGCACAGCCATTTATCCATGTTTCCATGAAATTACTAGATACATGAAATCGGAATTGTGTGATTAGGCATACAGTCGTTTTATGAAATTTGCGATTATCATACAGAAGTTAGCGATTATTCATACAGTTTGGTCAATATATGATCTACACGAAAAATCTTCCGATTTCGATGATTTGCAAGAATAAGGAAGCTATCATCAGATTTTTACATGTGAAAAGGGTTAATTCGGCGATAAACCGTCTCAAAACTTGCTTATACCCCCGCGATGAGCAACAAATAACACGTCTGTATACCTATTTGCTGAAACTGTACCCCTAATAGTTAACGACTTCCGGTGAGGGTACAGTAGCAGTCCGCATACTGCGAGTAAATGAGACAACTCGTCTCTAGCTATCATTAAGTCTCAAAGTGAGCACCAAGGGAGTAATAACAACAGGAATAATAAATTAGGGTAATAGGCAAAAACTGTGTGAAGTACACACGTTACGCGGCATCTGATCTGTATCAAAACTATTTGCAAATATTAGCAAAGTCACGCTTAGCATGATAAGTGTTTGAAAAGGCAGAGGGCTGACGATATAGAACATCTGTTTTCAAATATCTACACAATGGCGTCTCATTGTCACCTGCGATAATGGCTGTCTGCTTCTGTTCTAAAATACTCAAGTTTCCAAACATGACCAGAGTGTCAAACAGTTTGACACTAATTAGACTCCGAGTTACTCACCGTCACATCTGGGTCTCAACACTTTGTACCTAGGTAATTGCGGTTTTGCCTTCCGCGTGCAAAGAGTAAATATAGGGAACTTAAATCTTTTAACACCATGGACCTGTTTATAATATACTCATTACATTTGCAAGCAGTGTAGCCCAGGTCAGAGGGCTCCTATAGGAGTCTATCCGGAGCCTATCCAGGTCTACACTGTTTGCTTATTTAGCCCAATATTCATTAATAACGATTTCGCCTTCCTCGTGCAAAGAGTACATATAAGGAACTTAAATCTTTCAACACCATGGACCTGTTTAAAATATACAAATTACATTTGCAAGCAGTGTATACCCATATCGGAGGGCATATGAGTCCTCTGATAGGGTCTACACTGTTTGCTAATTTAGACCGGTATTCATTAAACTTCCCAGAAGTCCAAGAAGACTGGTTCGTGACTAAAATGATCCACAAGGGAACCTTCTAATCCACAAGAGTTACTAAGTGTTGAAAGAGTTAAATCAACAACAAACAAAACCAGTAAAAATCAGAATTTATTTGTAGCAAATGTAATGCACGAACAGTCAAACTTGATTAAGGCAACCATACATGAAAGTGTACTTCTATATTAAGCATAGAACCAGAAGTTAAATCACATGGAACATTAAGCCATTTACAACCACACTGAATATTTTGAACTAAATGTCCCGACCTATCAGTATAGTCTGTAAGAAATTGACTGTTGATAATATAAATGTAGATAAGTGTTTAATCTTACTGTTAATTTAAATTTACATCGATACAACTCATATCATGAGGTTTTTAATAGCTGCAAATTATTTTAATAGCACTTTGATATAACCTTTTACTTTATTTACGTTAAAGGGATTAAGTGTAATCAGGGATTACGTGTAATCCCTGAACTTTTTAGGGATTACGTGTAATCACTGGGAGTTTTAGGGAATTGAAGAACTGTCCCTTTTTTCATAAAATTAATAGATTTGTACTATCATGACATTTCTATAGGTTTTAAACACCATGTTTTCTTGAAATATCATGGTCTAATGAACGTTCATACAAAGTTTCTCGCACAAATGAATAAAAATAAGTGAACAGTGTGCATTTAAGTCAGGATGATTAAACAAGGGACACCATTGTACTAAATCGCTCACCAAACTTGACAAATATCGACCTAGATTACGACTAGATCAACATGACCCACAATCAACCTTTAGAGTGTTAACAAAATGTTTCTAAAATTTGACCCAGTGACCAAGTTTTTTACAGGACACAATCAACATTTGATTTTGACCTAGATTTGATGTTGGCAAATATTCTGACAATATTTCATTCAGATCTAATGAAATTTGCAGCTTCATGAGAGTTAACACTGTTTTTCTATGATTTGACCTAGTGACCTAGTTTTTGACCGGACATGACCCACATTCAAACTTGACCTAGATATCAATCAGGCAAACATTATGACCAAGTTTCATTTAGATCCAATTAGATTTGTAGCCTCTAGTGCTAACAAGGTTTTTCGATGATTTGACCTAGTGACCTAGTTTTTGACCGGACATGACCCACATTCAACCTTGACCTAGATATCAATGAGGCAATTATTTTGACCAAGTTTCATTATGATCCAGTGCGATTTGTAGCCTCTAGAGTATCAACAAGGTTTTTCGATGAGTTGACCTAGTGACCTAGTTTTTGACCTGACATGACCTATATTCGAACTTGGCCTAGTTTTCATTGAGGCAAACAGTTTATTTAAGTTTCATTAAGATCCATTGCGATTTGTAGCCTCTAGAGTGTTAACAAGGCTTTTCGATGATTTGACCTAGTGACCTAGTTTTCGACAGGACATGACCCACATTCAAACTTGACCTAGATTTCATCAAGACAAACATCGTCATCAAGTTTCATGAAGATCGAATGAAATTTGTAGCTGCTAGAGTGTTAACGAACAATTGTGGACGGACGGACGACGTACGACGGACATCCAGCGATCATAACTTCGTGCCAGGTGAGCTAAAAACCAAGACATCTGTCTTGTAAATAAGGTTAACAACATATTTTATAGTGTTGTACTTGCCTTTGAACTTAATGAACTAAACTATGTAAGATTCATTACTCTAACCAAAAGTAACTGCCAAATACGATTTATAACAAGGGCCACTATGGCCCTAAATCGCTCACCTGGTAACCATGTAACCATGTACACCGTGTGACCTAGTTTTTGACCGGGCATGACCCTCATTCTAACTTGACCTTGATTTAAATGAGACAAACAAATTGTTCAAGTTTCATGAAGATTCAATGAATTGTGTAGTCTCTAGAGTGTTAACGATGTTTTTCGATGATTTGACCTAGTGACCTAGTTTTTGACAAGACATAAGCCACATTTGAACTTGACCTATATTTCATTGAGGAAAACATTTTGATGAAGTTTCATGAAGATCAAATGAAATTTGTAGTCTCTAGAGTGTTAACAAGGTTTTTCGAAGATTTTACCTAGTGACCTAGTTTTTGTACGGACATGACCCACATTCGAACTTGGCCTATATTTCATTGAGGCAATCCTATTGATGAAGTTTCATGAAGATCCAATGAAATTTGCCCAGTGGTTTCCAAGAAGAAGATCTTTGAACAAAAAGTTTGACGACGGACACAGGGCGATCACAATAGCTCACCTTGGCACTTCGTGCCAGGTGAGCTAAAAAACAAGAGTCCCATGGGGCATATTTCGCTCACCTGAGAATAGCTGAAAAAATGGAGATAATGATTTATGTCCAGGACTGACCTAGATATGAAACAGACCGGAACAATTTGAACAAAATATGTAAAGAATATTTAAAAGTGTCACCATACCGATTATAAAAACTCTGGCCATATTAGTGTCAGAGAATAAGACCTTTGAAATTTTCTCTATATAACTCTTTGTAAAACTGTGACCCCCGGGGCGGGCCCAATTTTGACCCCAGGGGCATAATTTGAACAAACTTGATAGAGGACCTGTAGGCTATGCTATGTGCCAAATATCTAAGCTCTGGCCCTAGAAGATTTTTAAAGTTTTCATTGAAAAAATCTATTTTAGCTCCTGTGACCTAGTTATGCAACCGACCAGAACCATTTGAACAATTTTGGTATAGGACATCTAGAAGTGTCACCATGCCAAATATCAAAGCTCTGGCCATATTTAATTAGTTTCAGAGGAGAAGACGTTTGAAAATTTCGCTATATAACACTATGTAAAACTGTGACCCCCGGGGCAGGGCCAATTTTGACCCCAGGGGCATAATTTGAACAAACTTGATAAAGGACATGTAGATGATGCTATATACCAAATATCTAAGCTCTGGCCCTTGTAGTTTCAGACAAGAAGATTTTTTAAGATTTTCTTATTTTTTCCAACCAGAGTTCTACATTGTTTTTAATTCTTTGAACAAATTTGAAAGAGCTTGACGCAAGGAACATTCCTGTAAAGTTTGGTTGAAATCTGTCAAGTGGTATAGGAGGAGATGTCATTTGAAGCAATTGTTAACGACGACGCACAACGCACGACGACAGACACAGGGCCATCCCAATAGCTCACATAATCAAACCCATGCGAACTCTTATGGTCATATACAATCTCAGCAAGTTTGAATAAGATTAAATAAATATTGTGGCCTCTAGAGTGTAAACACTAAAATTGTTGACGACGAACGACGGACATTCAAGGATTGCAATAGCTCATCCTGAGCTAGCTCAGGTGAGCTAAAGAGTGGTCGCTTAACAACAGTTTAACTAGATTAGCCTCACATTCTACAGTAAAAAGCTTTTGGTATTTTTTTAACCCTTTACCCTATAGCCTGTTTCCAGTTTTGAAAATAGGTAACTACTTATTTAAGCTATTATCTGTTAGAATAAAGGAAATATTTCTTATGATACATATGCATGGTGGTACAAATTGGAACTATTTTCTACAGCGGAGGAATAAACTGAATGCGCTAAAAGGCGCTTCTATAAGGGAAAGGGTTAAATCAAGTGGCAATATTAAGCTGCCATCAGTATCAACCCTTTACCTGATAGCCTATTTATAGTATTGAAGATAGGTGACAACTTAAAGCAGGTTACAAGTAAAGCAGAATGCGCCTTACGGCGCATTCTGCTTAACTTTCAGCCTGTTTTAAGCTATCATGTGCTAAAATATAGAAAATATTCCCTATAATATATATTCGTGACTGATTAAATTGGTACTATTTTCTACAGCAGAGGAATAAGCCATATTCGCTAAAAGGCGCTTCTATGGGGGAAAGGCTTAAGCAATCACCTACCTGTAAAAATCCATTAGAGAACATATACAGCGCTCCCTCTCTATAACAACATCCAATGGAAGACCAAAATTGTGTGCGTTGTTCAGAGGGAGTCGATATAGGGAGGGAAATTGGCTAATATTTGCAAACAGCTTGAATCCAGATCAGACGTAGCGTAATGTGGTGTCTGCTCTGGACTCAAACTGTTTGTCACTCGTCATTGAGTATTTTTCTGTCAAAATGTCAAAAATGTAACTTTAAGAAAAGCAGCAGACGACTATTTAAAGCAGACAACATTGCAGCCATACAAGCGTGAAATAAAATTGTCGTGTTTAGGGAACTGCGGCAAGGGTCATTGTAAGGAGGGAGTGGTTGTTTGGAGGGCCGTTGTAGAGAGGGAACACTGTAACTGTATTCAATATGAGTGTTACAGTATCATTTGACAAAGAGGTTAGTGCCAATACAATTAGCATCATATGACAAAGAACATCACTATGATTGTCTACTGAACATATCATGATATGGTGATATTAAAAATACATCTTATTCCTGTTCACCCTTTCTCCCATAGAAACGTCTTTTAATGCATTTAATTTATTCCTCCTCTGAAGAAAACAGTTCCAATTTTTATAGTCATAAACATGTACCATATGAAACAAGAGCCCCATGGGGCATATTTCGCTCACCTGAGAATAGCTGACAAAAATGATATAATGATTTATGTCCAGGACGGGGTCATTTTTTACCCAAGGGGCATAATTTGAACAATCTTGATAGAGGACCTGTAGATGATGCTATGTGCCAAATATCTAAGATAAGGGCACTAGGGTTTTAGACAAGAAGATTTTTTTAAGTTTCCATTGAAAAAATCTATTTTTAACTCCTGTGACCTACATATGCAACAGACTGAAACCATTTGAACAAAATAGGTACAGGACATCTAGAAGTTTCACCATGCCAAATATCAAAGCTCTGGCCATATTGGTTTCAGAGGAGAAGACGTTTGAAAATTTCACTATATAACTCTATCTAAATCTGTGACCCCCGGGGCGGGGCCAATTTTGATCCAAGAGATATAATTTGAATAAACTTGATAGAAGTCTTGTAGATAATGCCATGTGCAAAATATTTAAGCTCTGGCCCTTGTAGTTTTTTAGGAGAAGATTTCCTAAGTTTTTATAGAAAAAATCTATTTTTAGCTCCTGTGACCTAGATATGCAACAGACCCAAACCATTTGAACAAAAATACGTAAAGCATATTTAGAAATGTCACCATACCGAATATCAAAGCTCTGGCCATATTAATGTCAGAGAAGAAGACGTTTGAAATTTTCAGTATATAACTCTTTGTAAAATTGTGACCCCCGGG
This sequence comes from Gari tellinella, assembly GCA_922989275.2. Classification (NCBI taxonomy): domain Eukaryota; kingdom Metazoa; phylum Mollusca; class Bivalvia; order Cardiida; family Psammobiidae; genus Gari; species Gari tellinella. The sequence goes on from OV277856.1 coordinate 48,588,860, forward strand.
GTGGGGCCAATTTTGACCCCAGGGGCATAATTTGAACAAACTTGATAGAGGACCTGTAGGCGATGCTATGTGCCAAATATCTAAGCATCGGCCCTTGTAGTTTCAGACAAGAAGATATTTTTTAAGTTTTCATTGAAAACAATCTATTTTTAGCTCCTGTGACCTAGATATGCAACCGACCAGAACCATTTGAAAAATATTGGTCTAGGACATCTAGAAGTGTCACCATGCCAAACATCAAAGCTCTGGCCATATTGGTTTCAGAGGAGAAGACATTTGAAATTTTCACTATATTACTATATGTAAAACTGTGACCCCCGGGGCGGGGCCAATTTTGACCCCAGGGGCATAATTTGAACAAACTTGATTAAGGACCTGTAGATGATGCTATGTCTTAAATATCTAAGCTCTGGCCCTTGCAGTTTTTTAGGAGAAGATTTTTATAAGATTTCCTTATTTTTTTACTTTGGTTGCCATGGCCATGGCAACCAGAGTTCTGCATTGTTTTTAATTCTTTGAACAAATTTGAAAGAGCTTGACCCAAGGAACATTTCTGTAAAGTTTGGTTGAATTCTGTCAAGCGGTATAGGAGATGTCATTTGAAGCAATTGTTAACAACGACGGACGACGCACAACGACAGACACAGGGCCATCCCAATAGCTCACCTTGAGCCTTTGGCTCAGGTGAGCTAATAAAGGCGTACAAAGGTGTGTTTTATGTGGTAATGTATTAAGGCCACAGGTTGGTGGTACAAGTGTGGAGAAGATCTGACACAGGTTCCCCTTCTAGGTCCTGACTCTCCAACCAGACAACAGCCTTTGTGTCAATCAGTTGCCACTCATCCTTGGACTTTGGGAAGAACTTCCTCAGCCAGGCTACAACTACCAATGTACAAACAGTACTGTCATCCTGCAACGAATAGTAACATATCTATATTAGAACTCCAGAAAGTTGAGTCCTTCCTCAGCCAGGCCACAACCACCAGTGTACAAACAGTACTGTCATCCTGCAACGAATAGTAACATATCTATATTAGATCATCAGATATGGTCAGTCCTTCAAATGAGACTACCGGTAAACCACATTACACCATAGTCTGTTTCTAGTTTTAAAGAAAGGCTATCATTTGAAACAGGTTGAAAGTAAAGCAGAATATGCCTTAAAGGCAGTATGTAGCTGTCAAGTAGCCAAAATCGCGCATTTTTTAAACCTGAAAATTCAGGCACATACGTAATCTAAACATATAAAAAGAAGTAATCCGTGATGATTATGGAGGCAACACTGCTTACAAACCCATGAATTTGGTGGAAAGAAGTCGATTCTTAAATCCGTTTGTTGACATCCGATCAACAAAGGAGATTTTCCGAGTTCGTTCGGCTTGTGCCCGGTAAAGATGTTTTCATAGCTCATTATTAATTAGTGTTTTCTTCTGATTTTTAGATTGGAACTTTCAAAAACTTTAAAAGGGTTGAGTATTCCCTACATCCAGCAAGAGACATTGATAGCTGTATTTATTACGCACAATATACAGTAGAGAATACATTTTTCTGTCCCTTTTAAACGGAAACGCAATGCACTAAACTGTGGAAATTTACTTTTAGAAATTTTAACTATTTTTTTAATCTGAGTAGCAAATATGTTGGAGCCTGATCAGACGCCGGGTTACCCAGCGTCTGATCTGTCTTCAACCTGTTTGCAATGGAAATAATAGTTTTGTATATAAATGCGTTTATTGGGAAAGAATAAGATATCAGTAAAGTTAGCGCAGCGCTCTCATGCTGCACGAGCATCATACTTATCTCAAGTAGGAACGTGTACGATTATGTATTCGATGTTACCTTCCTTACAGTGGAGAAAATGTTATTCTTTCCCAATAAACCTGTTTATGCTAAAACCATGATTCCAACTGCAAACAGTTTGGAGCATATCAGACGCCGGGTATCCCGGCTTCTGATCAGGCACCAAACTGTTTGCCACTCAGACTAACATGAATGATCAGAATTGTCTAAAGGTTGTCCTATTATGCGTTTTATTGCGATGTGTTTGCGTTTCCTTTGCGTTTAAACGGGAAAGAATAACGTTTTCTCCACTGTTGCCTATTTACCATTATTAACTGTTCTGTTCTAAAATCAACTCAGACAAGTCAGAATACAAGAGGGCCTGAAGGCCCTGATATTGCTCACCTGTTGTACTGAAGCTTTATAGCTTTACCTTTCTGTTTCATCCGTTTTAATCTAAATACATTCAAATTTGTAGTATAGCATGTAAACAATTTTGGAAATTGCAACCTTATAATTCTAGTATAGTAGAGTACATCAAGGGCAGATAACTAGAGCCTAAACAATACTGAAATTAAGCCTTTTCTAGCATTTCAAAGTATATCAAGGGCAGATAACTATTGCAACAATGATTAGATTTCAACAATAATTGTACTCCTTTGAGAACTTATAAAGGTAAATACTTTGTGTGCAAGTAAAATCAAAATCCATTGAAAACTGTAGTTGCAAGAGTGTAAACACTGTTCGATATGGCATTTTCAGTAATTCAAGGGCAGACAACTCTTGACCTATGGATCTGATTTCAACCATAATCACACCTATTTGAACTCGTATGGTCATATACTATCTGAGCAAGTTTGAATAAGACTTGATAAAAATTGTGGCCTCTAGAGTGTAAACACCCTTAAATATGACATTTTCAGCAATTCAAAGGTAGATAACTCTCAACCTATTGGTCTGAATTCAACCATAAATTAACTCATCTGAACTCTTATGGTCTTATACAATCTGAGTAAGTTTGAAAAAGACTGGATAAAATTGTGGCCTCTAGAGTGTAAACACCCTTAAATATGGCATTTTCAGCAATTCAAAGGTAGATTACTCTTGACCCATTGGTCCGATTTCAACCATAATCAAACTCATCCGTACTCTTATGGTAATATACAATCTGGGCAGGTTTGAGAAAGATTGGATAAATATTGTGGCCTCTAAAGTGTAAAAACTAAAATTGTTGACGACGCACGCCGGACATTCAAGCATTGCAAAAGCTCACCCTGAGCTAGCTCAGGTTAGCTAAAAAGGATCGATCACGTGACTCTTATTCGACCATGCGTAAATTCTCGGAAGCCGACACGAAGATTTGTTATGTAAACAAAGATCTTATTTTTATAGCCATCTCGATAAGAAATCGGCACATTTATGTATGATTCTTAAAGAAAGGGGGGGCATATGTCAGGCATCATAGTTTTAATACATAGAAAATGTACATTATAACAAATTACGTGTTTTAAACATCCATTTGGGCGTTATTATGACTTTAAGGCGCATTCTGTTTTACTTTTGCTTTTTTAAGAGGTCACCCATCTTCAATACTAGACAAGAGGGCCATGGCCCACAAGTCGCTCACCTGAGAACATTGCACCTAAGCTGACTGGGCAAAACAATATCGTGATATATATAGCTATAAAAAGAGTTTTAAAGGTTTTTCCTATATAAGTCTATATAAAACTGATAAGCCTTGGGGCAAAACCAAATTTGATCAAAGGGTCATAATTTTAACAATCTTGGTAGAGGACCATAATGCAAAGTTACAGGTCAAATATAAATGATCTGGGCCTTACAGTTTCAGAGAAGAAGTTTTTTTAAAGGTTTTCCTATGAAAAACTAATAAGTCGAGGGTGGGGCCATTTTTGGCATGGGGGTCATTATTTGAACAATCTTGGTAAAGGATCACAAGGCAACGCTATGTGACAAATATTAAAGAACTGGGCCTTACAGTTTCAGAGAAGAAGAAATTTAAAGGTTTTCCTATATAAGTCTATGTAAAACTGATAAGCACCGGGGTGAGGCCAATTTTGACCTGGGGGTCATAATTTGAACAAACTTGGTAGAGGACTATAAGGCAAAGCTACATTTCAAATATAAATGATCTGGGCCTTACAGTTTCAGAGAAGAAGATTTTTAAAGATTTTCCTATAAAAAACTGATAAGCCCAAGGGCGGGGCCATTTTTGGCCCAGGGGTCATAAGCTGAACAGTCTTGGTAGAAGACCATAAGGCAAAGCTACATGTCAAATTTGAAAGATCTGGGCCTTACAGTTTCAGATAAGAAGATTTTTAAAGATTTTCCTATATAACTCTATGTAAAACTGATAAGCCCCTGGGCGGGGCCAATTTTGACCCGGGGGTCATAATTTGAACAATCATGGAAGAGGACTACAAGGCAAAGCTATATTTCAAATATGAATGATCTGGGCCATACAGTTTCAGAGAAGAAGAATTTTAAAGGTTTTCTGAAGAAAAACTGATAAGCCCAAGGGCGGGGCCATTTTTGGCCCAGGGGTCATAATTTGAACAATCTTGGTAGAGGGCCATTAGGAAAAGCTATATGTCAAATTTTAAAGATCTAGGCCTCACAGTTTCAGAGAAGAAGATTTTTAAAGGTTTTCCTATATAACTCTATGTAAAACTGATAAGCCCGGGGGCGGGGCCAATTTTGACCCGGGGGTCATAATTTGAACAATCTAGGTAGAGGACCATAAGGCAAAGCTACATGTCAAATATTAATGATCTAGGCCATACAGTTTCAGAGAAGATTTTCAAAGGTTTTCCTAAGAAAAACTGATAAGCCCTGGGGCGGGGCCATTTTTGGCCCCAGGGTCAAAATTTGAACAATCTTGGTAGAATATCATTAGGTCATGATACAAACCAAATATCAAAGGTCTGGGCCTTTTGGTTTCTGAGAAGAAGATTTTTAAAGATTTTCTTATGCATTAAAAGTTGTCCATACGGTCATGTTAGAAAATCTGGTCCCAAAGCAAGGGGAATAACTCTAGCCAAAATCTTTGAACAACATTTCGCTCCACCTTGTCACTGATGCTTCTGACAAAGTTTGGTTGAAATCGGGTCAGTGGTTTCTGAGGAGATGTTGTTTGAAAGTGTGGACGGACGACGGACGTCGGACGACGGACAACGGATGGAATGGTAACACAATAGCTCATCCTGAGCCGAAGGCTCAGGTGAGCTAAAAAAGGCTATGGAGTAAAGGGTTAAACCTAGCTTCCATGTATCATTGCTAAACTCAGAGCAGGTAAAAGAACCGAAGGACTCGAAAGAGAGTAGCTCTCTGAGTAGGGCATTGCCCCATGGTTCCTTTGTATTCGCTTTCCTCACTATTGGACATCCAATAAGTCCAAAGTTAGCAGAACTGGATGTAGGTTAACACCAACCAAATCAGGTGAGTAGATATCTATTTCAATAACTTACATCTTTATTACACAACCAAACACTTTGATGTAACTACTCATTCAAATAATCTCTTTGAGACAATTCTAGTGAGTAGTCACAACATAGGATTTTGTGGAGACATTAGCAATGAAAGGTTTAAAATGCTCAGTTTTACTCATAATTCAGTTTCAAGCCTAGATTGTTATCATTAGTCCATGCATGCTACAAACCTTCAGACTAACAGCTGAGCGTATCTGGTCCATGGACACCTTCAAGAGATCGGCCATGTGTTGTGTTAGTTCCCAGTTTCCTTTCAGCTTTTGCCCCCTTATAACAGACATCAAGCTTTTATCTGGAAAAGAATTTAATCTTTTAAACTTTTACATTAAAGCCTGTTTCTTTGTTTTGAAGATAGGTGACCACTGGGAGTAGGTTGATAACTTGACAGTAAAGCAGAATGTGCCTTAAGGCACATTCTGCTTTACTTTCAAGCTGCTTTAAGTAACCTAGATCTACTAGGATGTAGAAAATATTTCTTATTTCTGACTCAAACGTGTTTGCAATGAACATAAGGTTTTTAGAATCAACACATGTTTATATAATAACATCTTCTCCACTGTTAACACATTCAACCCTAGAGACGACTATACTCGTCATTTACAAAAAGTGTTCCTGTGAGAATTACACTTGTCCCATACAAACAGTGTAGATCCTGATCAGAGGGCTCCTTAAGGAGCCCTCTGATCAGGATCTACACTGTTTGTCATTTTGAAATATATTATTAAAACCAACCCTAAATAGTAAACAAGAGCCGTATACGGCCCTAAATAGCTCACCTGGGACCGTTGATGTAAATGTAAAATATCTTGGGAAGCTTAGAAATTATGACAATATGATTGTGCCAAATGCTGATTGTATGATGCTGAGTGCAAAATAGCAAAGCTCAGGATACTGTAGTTTCAGAGAAGGTTTTTAAAGTTTTTATTGAAAAAATCTATTTTTTGCTCCTGTGACCTAGATATGCAACGGACTGAAACTATTTGAACAGTATTGGTAAGTACCTCTGTAAGTTACACCATGCCAAATATCAAAGCTCTAGCCACATTAATTTCAGAGAAGAAGAGATTTGAAGATTTCACTACATAACTCTATGTAAAATTTATGACCCCCGGGGCGGAGTCATTTTTGACCCCAGGGACATAATTTGAACAATCTTAATAGAGGACCTGAAGATGATGCTTTGTGCAAAATATCTAAGCTCATGGTTCTGTGGTTTCTGAGGAGAAGATTTTTAAGTTTTTATTCAAAAAATCTATTTTTAGCTCCTGTGACCTAGATATGCAACAGACCAGAACTATTTGAACAATGTTGGTAAAGAACCTCTAGAAGTTACACAATGCCAAATATCCAAGCTCTAGCTATACAGTAGTACTTCGAAACCTTGAACATCCTGGGGGCGTTAAAATTTGTTCGTGAAAACGGACGACGGACGAGGACGGACAGACACAGGATGATCACAATAGCTCACCTTGTGCCAGGTGAGCTACAACTTGACTAGACATACTTTGAAATTGGAATTGTCCATTAAAAGTTTCAGGGGTGAATGAGTTAAGTGTAGTGTCACACTGGAGGTGTCGAACGTTTGTGAAAATACATAGGGAGTCCTCATGGTGAGTGGCAGCCAAATGAAGACCAAGGTTCAGCAGAAAGCTCATTAACCCCTGAAACTTTTAATGGACAATACCATTTTCAAAATAAGTCTAGTACATTTTTGACTATTAAGGGTTGATTTTAACAATATATATTTCAAAATGACAAACAGTGTAGACCCTAGAGTCTACACTGTTTGCATAGGACAAGTGTAATCCTAACAGATATACTGTAAATGACGAGTATACTTGTCGCTAGGGTTGAATGTGTTAAAAGCTTTGTTATCTTTCAATATATGTGAAGGTACAGCTGAGAATCTGGTAAACTTCAACTGTAACGACCATTACTCTTTGCATGCTTGGTATTTTTTTCGTCTGCAATAATTGTCTTCTGCTATGGTTCTAATTTCTAAAAACAGATTTTTTCTAAATTTCTTTTCAAAACAGGGTCAGAGTTTTAAACAGTTTGGATCCTGATGAGACACTGCGTTATGGGGCATCTCATCTGGATCCAGACTGTTTGCAAAGGTGATAACTATGGGATACATCCGCTGCTAGCATGCAAAGAGTTGATCTGGTGTTTGTACAACCAGGGATTGCCTCGGCAGGGTCAACTTCCCCATCAAGGATATGTTTAGAACGATCTTGGTGGGGACTTCATGACTTCCATACACAACATATTTCCAATGTTTTCCTTTTGATGCCTGCACCAAATACTATGTTGCGTCTACCTATTTGGATCATTGCAAAGTGACAAATTTTAATTAGTAGTCTCACCATAGGGTTTAGTAAAGGCATAAGGATTCTAGCTTTCGAAATACTCCTCTTATCTGGGGGTCTGTTGAAAAATGAATTAATAATGTAAAAGTCATATTTATGGAGTAATGAGCTACCACAAGATCAAATGCAAACTAAAACAGTTGTTACCATCCATTTTGGAATGTTTAGTTTCTACTTCCATTGCCTCAGAATTATCATCTAGTACTATAGCCTCCTCTGTAGACTTTCCGCTTTCATCATCAATGACTATCACTGGCTCTTCTGATGTGCATAACAGGCCCTCTTCTTCAGCTTCATTATCATCCATATCTTCCATATCTGCATTGAAATTTGAGGCCAACATTTGAGTCCCTGATGGAGGAGCAGAACTCATCTCTGTAAAAAGGTTAAGTAACATAGTCGTACGTATCTTAACCCATTACCCAATAAATACACCTTTTAACGCCTTTAATTTATTCCTCTAATGAAGAAAATAGTTCCAATTTATACATTAATGCATAAGTTTTATAAGAAATATTTTTCATTTCTTGCAGATGAAAGCTTAAAGCAGGCTGAAAGTGAAGCAGAATGTGCCTTCAGGCACATTCTGTTTTACTTTCAACCTGCTTTAAGTGGTCAAATGTCTTCAAAACTAGAAACAGGCTATCCATGGAGTAATTGGTTAACTCAAGCAACCTTTTTGGTATACAACATATTGACCTCTGAAACTTCAAATGGACAATTCTAGTTTCCAATTTGATCTAGTCCCATTCTGACCATTTAGGGTTGTTTAAGTTTTTTACAACAGAATGTAAAATAACAAGCAGTGCATACCCTGATTATTATTATTATAATTATTATACCAGATTTATATAGCACTCTTTTCACACAGGGGTAGTGCATTCTGAGTCTACAAAATTTGCATCAGACAAGTGTATCTTTTCCATGTACACTGTTTGCAAAGGGTGCATAATTACACATGTAACTAGAGTTCAAAGGGTTTTGTTAAACCTGCGGTCACCTGTCTATAAAACTAGAAACAGGCCACTGGGAAAAGAGTTAACCCATTACCCCATGGCCTATTTCTAGTATTGAAGAAATGTGACCACTTAAAGCAGGTTGAAAGTAAAGCAGAATGTGCCTTAAGGCACATTCTGCTTTACTTTCAGCCTGTTTTTAGCTATTATCTGTTTGAATATAGAAAATATTTCTTATGATTTTTATTTGAGACAGTACAAATTGGAACTGTTTTTTTTCATTAGAGGAATCAATTAAAGGTGTAAAAAGGCATATTTATGGGGTAATGGGTTAGGATAGGTGACACATGAATGAAAAACAATAGTGACACAGATAGGTGATTTATTTTTGTCCTGAACTTACAGCGGAGAATCTGTTATTCTTTCCCAATAAACGCGTTTACGCTAAAACTATTATTTCCAGTGCAAACAGTTTGGAGCCAGATCAGCCGCCGGGTAACCCGGCGTCTGATCAGACTCCAAACTGTTTGCCACCATGATAAACATGAAATATCAGAATTGTCCAAAAGTTGTTCTTTTCTACGTTTTAGTGCTTTGCGTTTGTGTACGTTTACGTTTAAACGGGAAAGAATAACAGATTCTCCACTGTAGCTGCAACCTGCATTGATGCTTGCCCAAAGAATGACAGCTTTAAGTTCAACTTACAGGTACTTATGCTGAGGAATAGCCAATTTTATATGGTGGAAGGGTGTGAGTGTTCCAACCATTTTAAACAGTTTGGATCAAGATCAGAATGGTAACTCAGAATTCCTAACTCCTGCATTTGAGGATAACGATAGACTACAATGGGAAACTTACTGACCCCTAAAAATTCAAATACACGCGTAGACAATTCCAACTGCCAATGAAGTCTTGTGTATTTTTAAACATTAATATTTTGCAAAATGACAAACAGTGCACACTATGGGTCTACACTGTTTGCATATGACATGTGTACTCTGAACTATTACACTGTTTGAAAATAAAACATTTACTCATCACATGGTTTTAATGGGCCAAACAGACAATATCCTAGCACTTGGGTCTGGAAGTGAATGCGTTAAATCAAGGGCAACTGAAGTGTGCCTCCTTCTATTGGGTGAGGGAAAAAACAAAAACGTACTTTGTCTTTTCTTGCTTGCACTTTTTTTCCTCTTCCCTGCACAAAACAATGATCCAAATATTCCACCACTTTTCTTTGCCTGTAAATGAAGAGCAAATGTTAGTATGAAAATAGTTGATGCAAGCATACCGTAACACTTTCAAAAATACATAATGTGAACAGTGCCATCTTATTGTATTGCAACAAAGTACTGACCAAGCACCATTGTCATCTCAACTCTGTATCCGACTTTGGTCTACACTGCCAAATACCACTATGATACAGCTACATAAAAATGTTTCAGATGCATGTGGGTGTCAAACAGCATGGATCAAGACCAGTGGCAGTGTCTTTGCACTGCAATAAGACATGGTTTGTCACGGCATGGCTTATTTACAATTTGTAGTGTAAGTTTGTTTAGGGACAGAATTTCAAATTTACGGACTTTCCTGAATTCTCATTTCCTACAAGAAACTTGCAGCAATTACTGCTAACACTGCGCTAGTTAAAGCATCTTCAAAGGTTACCTGTGGCCAAAATTTCAGCAAATCAAAATCATAGACAGTCTAACCTTGATAATTCAAATTTCATTAAGTCAAATTTATCCATATTTCTACTGTTGAAATCTGATAACTTGAGCTTTCACAAGTCAAACATACCCCCATTTTTTAGTTAAACTGAGCAAAGGCCATGTTTTAATAGTTAAGTTTGACTGAAGCAAGCTGAAGTTATTGAGGTTTGATGATACTTTATACGTATGATCAGCATTAAAAAAATCATTTATGCCCGTGTCACACTGTCCCGATTTTGACACCAGAAGGCTACATGAATGTGGAATTTTGAGTTTCACGCGAAGGTGGCCCAACAGACAAATCAACAGGAAGGCAAGTACGGTGCCTATAGAAGGCAACACGATGACAACCGAACCACACATGAAGTCAACACGAATATGCAGATTTTAACAGGAAGTTTACCTGAAAGCCGAACGAAGGTCACACGAGAGCTACACGACGTCGTGTAGAGAGTATGATGCAGTCACAAAGGCATCACATGACCTTCCGATGGTATAAAACCTTCGGTAGAAGGCGGGAAAGTTCAGTCCCTGATCTGACATTAAAAGCCGCCATATATTTACTGTATTTAGATCTAATACAACTTAGAATCTACATAGGTTTTTAAATCATCATGCCACTAAGAGACGGGCGTGGAAGGGGAAAGATGAAAGCTGAAACCACCAATAGACAAATTTGAAGTTTCAAGAAGGGAGTTCCTACTAGTGGAAATTGACATAAGAATCTACCTTATAAACAGCTCGGCTATCTGCGTTTCTTCATGACAAAAACATTCTGATATATTTATCCTACTTTAAAATGACGTCACTTCCAATGACGTCAAATATCGGCATTTTTCGCGCCAAACTGTCAAGTTGTTGACATTGGAACTTATTTTTTCTGCTTTCGAATGTACACAGATTCAGTAAATCGGTCATGGCTGTTCCTTATAGGGTACACATTATTCGTGTTGTCTACCTCTGTCGTCCTGAGTATGACGTTAAACTGCTTCCCTACCTCAGGGTTATGAGGCTGCCACAACCTGGGTGGCAGGGCTAGACAGCGACCATCGATAAACTGATGGTTTGGTGCTCTAGCTACTGTGGCTTGGTGGAAGATCCTTTCCTCAAGGACAACGGCAAGGCACATTGACCGAGTGCAGGAACGGCGTACACTCTCGGATCGCGTATGATCCGAGTTGGGATGACAGCCAGGACAGGCGATCCCGTGAAAGACCTCGTTCCCAAACTAACTATGGCAAGCTCACAGACAGAACCAGAGTTAGACGATGCCAGCAGACAGCATGGTTCTGTTGGTGGCGTCTCCCGCTTGGCCTCCTATCAGGTGTGGGGGGGCCGGGTCGGGCCCTAGCGGCGAATCCAGCAAGCACCTGAGGAAGTTCAGGGTGGGTACACTCAATGTTAACACCCTGAGAGGAAGGATCTGTGAGGTGGTGGAGACGCTGTCTCGCAGGAAGGTGGATGTTTGTTGCGTTCAGGAAACCAGATACCATGGAGGCCACTGCCGCACAATCAAGGGCAAGGACTCCCGGTACAAGCTCTACTGGCCCGGAAACGACAAAGGTACAACAAGAGTAGGAGTGTGAAGAGTGGATCGAGAAGGTCTTCGAGGTCCAGCGTATCTCAGACAGGATTATCCTGGTGAAACTCATAGTCTGCCAACATGTGCTCACCTTCCTGTCTGTGTATGCTCCACAAAGCGGTCTCAGTGATGAAGTGAAGGACCAGTTCTTCGACCAGCTGCGTGCTGTTACAGTCAGGATCCCAGCATCTGAACTCCTGATCCCATGCGGAGATTGGAATGGCCATGTAGGCCGTGTTGGCACAGGATATAGTGAGGTACATGGTGGGATGGGCTTTGGCAGACCTGAACCTGATGTAGAGGGTGAAAGGATCCTGGAGTATGCGCTTGCATTTGACCTGATTCTGGGGAACACATGCTTCAGGAAACAAGACAGCCATCTCATCACGTACATGTCAGGTAACGCAGCTACCCAGATAGACTTTGTCCTCTATCGTAGGGGTATGCGGAGAATCATGCAAGATGTGAAGGTCATTCCAGGAGAGGAAGTTGCCTTGCAACATCAGCTCCTTGTTTGTGACATGATGATTGTCCAGCCACTAAAAGCGAAGAGAAATTTCACTCCACGTTTAAAGGTTTGGAAACTGAAGGACCCTGAAACAAGCAATCGTTTCCAAGAGGTTTTGAACTCCCATGTGAATGCATCCACAGGTGATGCAAACACAGAGGATATCTGGTCCAGCCTGAAAACAAATCTGCTCAAAACAACTGAGGAGGTGTGTGGCAAAACGCAAAGACCCCCATCGTTGGCGACAAGAAACTTGGTGGTGGAGTGAGGACGTAGAAAAGGCTATCACAGCAAAGAGGCAGGCTTTCAGGGCATGGCGGTCTGGTAAGGGTACAAGAGCAGAATACGATGCAGCCAAGCGCACTGCTAGACATTCAGTGCACCATGCTCGTCATGATGCCGACAAGGAGGTCTATGACAATATAGATTCCAAGTCATCACAGGTTTACCGTCTCGCCAACCAGATGCGCAGAGAGAACACTGATGTTGTAGGTGACAAGCCTGTCAGGAATGACGCCGGAGAGATGTCCCTGAGCGAGGACTCAAAGCAGAAGGCGTGGTTGGAGCATTATGAACGGCTTCTTAATGTAGAGTTTGACTGGGACCCTGCACATCTGTCTGATGAGCCACCAGTGGAGGGCCCGCCCATCCCAATGACCTTGGATATGGTTAAGAATGCTATTTCTAAGATGAAGCTGGGCAAAGCAGCGGGACCATCAGGCATTGTTGCAGAAATGATCAGAGCAGTAGGTGATACTGGGGCTTCCATGATCTGTGACCTTGCAGTCTCTATCATCAGGGATGGTAAGGTTCCAGCAGACTGGGAGCAGAGTTTCATTGTTTGCCTATACAAGGGCAAAGGTGATGCGTTGGACAGGGGCAACTATCGAGGCCTAAAGCTCACCGAACAGGTCATGAAAGTCCTTGAGAGGATTGTGGACGGTCTCATCAGACAGGTTGTTACAATCGACGAGTCACAGTCCCAGGCAGAGGCACAACGGACGCAATCTTTGTAGTCAGACAGCTACAAGAGAAAAACCTCGCTGTCAACAAAAGACTGTACATGGCCTTTGTGGACCTAGAAAAGGCTTTCGACCGAGTCCCCCCGGAAGGTCATTTGGTGGGCGCTAAGAAAACTGGGTGTGGAGGAGTGGATTGTGCGACTGGTCCAGGGCATGTATGCCAATGCACATAGCTGTGTCCGCGTAGGTGAAGGATGCAGCGATGAGTTCCAGGTGAAGGTTGGTGTACACCAGGGATCAGTACTCAGCCCACTTTTCTTTATCATAGTGCTCGAAGCCCTATCACGCCAGTTCCGATCAGGCGTCCCCTGGGAGGACCTCTATGCAGATGACCTTGTCATTATTGCTGAATCCCTCGAGGAGTGTGTCAGTAGGCTTCTCACTTGGAAGGAAGGCATGGAGAAGAAAGGCCTAAGAGTCAATGCCAAGAAGACGAAGGTCATGATTTGCGGCACTGGTCTAGATGTACTAGAGAGCTCAGACAAGTTCCTGTGTGCAGTCTGTTGTACTGGAGTTGGCAACAACAGCATTATCTGCAGCAGCTGCAGGAACTGGGTCCACAAGAAGTGCAGTGGACTAAAGTCCCTAAAAGAGGACCCCACATTCATATGCGCTCGGTGTAGGGGATTAGCAAGGCCACTCGACGGGAGACCACAGACTGAGATCCTAGTAGGACAGGACAATCTTGAGGTGGTAGCTTCTGAAAGAGAGAAGGCTGAGGTTGTACGGTCACGTGGAGAGATCCAGCGGGGCATTGAAAGCAGCCTCTAACACACATGTTGCTGGCACACGTGGGCCTGGAAGGCCTAGAATGACATGGAAACAGATGACAGAGAGGGATTGCAGAGAATGGAACCTTACTGCAATCGACCCTCGAGAGAGAGACACCTGGAGATCAGGTGTAAGAACTGCCATGCGTGCAGCAAACCAGCTGCCTGGAAGGGGGCCCACTGATGTGGATTTTGCCCCTGAGCCTGCACGTTAATTAAAAATCCGATAGTAGTAGTAGTAGTTATATGGATTAAACATACATGCGTACTACCAAAATGTTTATTTAATGTTAGAAATTATAGCAAATATATTGTAAATATAAGAAATGAACTGGTTTTTTTCGGCGTTCAAGCGAAATGAATGACAGAAAATTATCGGCAAATTTACCATGAATTGCTAACGCGATTCATCGTATTTGCAGATAATTTTCTGTCGTTCATTTCGGTTGAACACCGAAAAAAATCAGTTCATTTCTTAATTAATCGTATTTAACCTCTAAATGACCTTGACTTTTGTTGGGCATCACCAAAGTTGTACTGAGCTCAAGAGCTTCTTAAGGTGAGTACACATACTAAATATGACGTCTTTATTTTATGTACATGTAGTTCTTAAGTTTTGGCCAAAATTAAAGTTGTGGACAGACGGACAAACAAACAGACAAAAAAATCACAAACAGACAGACCAAAAACAATATGCCCTCGACTAAGTCATGTGAGGGCATAAACATTATTAAGTTTTCTATAAACAAACAAATGTGTACAAAGTTGTCTGGATATCAAATTTACATACAAATAGACTACTGTAGTAAAATTTAGCATTATTCTTATATCAACTCTAATTATTCAACCACCACAGATGTTATTCCATTACTTCATACTGGTAAATACTATTAGTGTTACCCGTTTTTGGAAGGGTGGATGTGCTGGTATGACTGGTGTAGCTAGATGCCTTATTTCCTGGGGTGTTACAGCCTGATGATATACTGATACCAGTCAATACACCATTGCCAAGGGTGGTGCAACAAATTTATTAGTAATTCAGAGCTCCTCTTGTACAGCACATGCAGGGCTGTCAATAACTTGATAATGACAAATCCTAAGATTTCCAAATTTCCTACTTTTCAACTGTGTTACTTAAAGCAGATTGAAAGTAAAGCAAAATGCACATTCTGCTTTACTTTCAATCTACTTTAAGCTGCCATCTGCTAGGATAACATTCTGAAGAATTCGGAAAAATCTGGAGAAATGGCAGCCCTGCACATGTAGTCCTAGGCTACTTTTAGTTGTTTTTTTCAAAGCCTTTACTAGTGTTTAAGACAGGTGGTTGCTTAAAGCGGAATGAAGGTAGAGCAGAAAGTTTTTGTAGGACAGACAGACTGACAGACAGACAGACAGAAAGACAGACATCAATACAAGATCTGAAATGCTCAGATAAGAACTATGATATAACTTACCAGTGGAGCAAAACTTGCACTTGAACACATCTGAAAGTTACAAAACAAGAGCCCCATGGGGCATATTTCGCTCACCTGAGAATAGCTGAAAAAATGGAGATAATGATTTATGTCCAGGACTGACCTAGATATGTAACAGACCGGAACCATTTGAACAAAATATGTAAAGGATATTTAAAAGTATCACCATACCGAATATAAAAGCTCTGGCCATATTAGTTTCAGAGAAGAAGACATTTGAAAAGTTCACTATATAACTCTATGTAAAACTGTGACCCCCCAGGGCGGGTCAAATTTTGACCCCAGCGGCATAATTTGAACAAACTTGATAGAAGACCTGTACGCAATGCTATGTGCCAAAAATCTAAGCTTTAGCCCTTGTAGTTTCAGACAAGAAGATTTTTTTAAGTTAAAAAAATCTATTTTTAGGCTCCTGTGACCTAGTTATGCAACTGACCAGAACCATTTGAACAAATTTGGTATAGGACATCTAGAAGTGTCACCATGCCAAATATCAAAGCTCTGGCCATATTAATTTCAGAGAAGGAGACATTTGAAAATTTCACTATATAACTCTTTGTAAAACTGTGACCCCCAGGGTGGGGCCAATTTTGACCCCAGGGGCATAATTTGAACAAACTTGATATAGGACATATAGGTGATTCTATGTGCCACATATCTTAGCTCCGGCCCTTGTAGTTTCAGACGAGAAGATTTTTCAAGTTTTCATAGAAAAAAATCTGTTTTTAGCACCTGTGACCTAGTTATGCAACCAACCAGAACCATTTGAACAATATTGGTATAGGAGATCTAGAAGTGTCACCATGCCAAATATCAAAGCTCTGGCCATATTAGTTTCAGAGAAGAAGTTTTTTGAAAATTTCACTATATAACTCTATGTACAACTGTGACCCCAGGGCGGGGCCAATTTTGACCCCAGGGGCATAATTTGAACAAACTTGATAGAGGCCCTGTAGATGATGCTATGTGCCAAATATCTAGGCTCTGGCCCTTGCAGATTTTGACAAGAAGATTTTTTAAGATTTCCTTATTTTTTCACTTTGGTTGCCATGGCAACCAGAGTTCTGCATTGTTTTTAATTCTTGAACAAATTTGAAAGAGCTTGACCCAAGGAACATTTCTGTAAAGTTTGGTTGAATTCTGTCAAGCGGTATAGGAGGAGATGCCATATGAAGCAATTGTTAACGACGCCGGACGACTGATGACTGACGACGGACGACTGACGCCGGACAACGATGGATGCCTGACACAGGGCCATCCCAATAGCTCACCTTGAGCCTTTGGCTCAGGTGAGCTAAAATATTCTTAAATCAGACCAATAGTTTCAGAGAAAAACATTTTTAACGATTTTCTATACAGAAATATAAGGAAAACGTGCCCCACCCACTGGCGGCAACGTTTTAAAAGATGACAAAATTATTTTAAGAAATCTGGTACAGAGTCATCGATGGATCATATGCGTAAAATTATTTTCAATTTGGACCAGTAGTTTCACAGAACAAGATTTTTAAAGTTTTTACTATACAGTATCATAAGGAAAACGTGCCCCACCCACTGGCGGCCATGTTTTTTTAGATATCAAAATTATTCTAAGAAATCTGGTAGAGGTTCACCCTTGGATCATTTATGTGAAGTTATTTTCAATTTGGACCAGTAGTTTCAAAGAAGAAGATTTTTAAAGTTTTTACTATACAGTATCATAAGGAAAACGTGCCCCACCCACTGGCGGCCATGTATTTTTAGATATCAAAATTATTCTAAGAAATCTGATAGAGGTTCACCCTTGGATCATTTATGTGAAGTTATTTTCAAATTGGACCAGTAGTTTCAAAGAAGAGGATTTTTAAAGTTTTTACTATACAGTATCGTAAGGAAAACGTGCCCCACCCACTGGCGGCCATGTTTTTTAAGATATAGAGAATATTTGGTGACTAGCTTTGAATGAGAAATGTTATCTGGCAAGGCGGATGAATATATCTGGTGAGCCGCAGGCGAACCTGATATTTTCAGAAGCCGAGCCAGATAACATTTCTCATTCAAAGATAGGAACCAAATATTCTATTTATCCTTGTCACAATAGTAAAATAAATAGAGAATGCATTTTTTAAAGCTAGACTCATTTTTGGTCCAGATAAGATTCTCACTAAAGAACTATGTTATTCTAGGAAAGCGCGCTATTATATAGATGACGTCAGTGACGTCACGTCCTAGTTACGTTGAAAAGAAATACAAGAACCTTTAAAAATCTAGTGTTTTTCACTCGGGAAATCTAAAAGGCAGACGATTATAGAAGAATGGCAGCAAGCGACTGGTGGCGCGTACTCTTTAACGATTTGATTGCATCGAATGGTTCGAATAAATGTCGTTACACGTCGGATTCTGTTGAAAGAGTTTTAGAATATCTTTCCTAACAGCGGGAAAAATAAGCGTATCGGTGGAAAAAAATAGTTCCGGCTACAGGTCATGTGACCACTTGACATAATAACATCGATCATGTGACCACATAGCCTAATAAAGCAAAGTTTATCTGTCACCCCTTTATCCGTCAGGAAAATAGGCACGTGACAGGATAAATCAAAATTATTTAACAAAATCTGGTAGACAGTCACCCATGGAACATTTGTGTACAATTATTTTCAATTTGAACTAGTACGAGGGCTGTCCCAAAACACCGTGGACTAATAATTTTTTTAAAGAACCTGACGTAATATTTTTATGATTTTTTTACCAATGCTATTTCAAACATTTTTACATTTGAATAAGAAATAATAAGGTTCCTGAACACACCTGACCCTATTTTATTTGTAAATATTCTTTATTGGTTAGATTATGCGGCACACCCAAAAATCTTTAAGGTAGATTTAAAGAGGTACATTTTACAACCTTTGACAAAGCAATTTCAAATCGGAATTTGCGCAAAATTGCGTCATGAATGTTGACGTTGTTATATATGACGTCATCCTGGGAAAAATAGTTAACCTAGCGTCATTTAAACAAGAGCCGTATATGGCCCTAAATCGCTCACATGGAGCCATTCATGTAAATGTAACATATCTTGGAAAAATGAGAAATTATGACAATATGATTGTGCCATTTGCTGATTGGATGATGCTGAGTGTCAAATAGCTAAGCTCAGGATACTGTTGTTTCAGAGAAGATTTTTAAGTTTTTACTTGAAAAAATCTATATCTATCTCCTGTGACCTAGATATGCAACGGACGGGAACCATTTGAACAATATTGGTAAAGTACCTCTAGAAGTTACACCATGCCAAATATCAAAGCTCTAGCCATATTAGTTTCAGAGATGAAGAGGTTTGAAGATTTCACTTTTCAACTCTATGTAAATTTGTGACCCCCGGCACGGAGTCATTTTTTACCCCAGGGAAATAATTTGAACAATCTTGATAGAGGACCTGAAGCTGATGCTTAGTACCAGAAAGCTAAGCTCAGGGTACTGTGGTGTCAGAGAAGAAGATTTTTTAAGTTTTCATTGAAAAAATCTTTTTTTAGCTCCTGTGACCTAGATATGCAACGGACCGGAACCATTTGAACAATATTGGTAAAGTACCTCTAGAAGTTACACCATGCCAAATATCAAAGCTCTAGCCATATTAATTTCAGAGATGAAGAGGTTTGAAGATTTCACTATATAACTATATGTTAATTTGTGACACCCGGGGCGGGGTCATTTTTTACCCCAGGGAAATAATTTGAACAATCTTGATAGAGGACCTGTAGATAATGTTTTGTGTCAAATATCTAAGCTCAGGGTACTGTGGTTTCAGACAAGAAGAATGTTTACGTTTTTATTGAAATAATCTATTTTTAGCTCCTGTGACCTAGATATGCAAAGGACTGGAACAATTTGAACAAATTTGAAAGAGGACCATATAAGGATCATTCCTGCTAAGTTTGGTAAAAATCCATCCAGTAGTTTAGGAGGAGATGTCGTTTAAAGAAATTGTTGACGAAGGATTGACGGACGTTCTTACGCTACGATACTTATGTGGCTATTTTCTATTGTTTTCTCTTGCGTGGCTAGCCACACAAGAGACAATTTCTTTTTGCTCTAACTTGGAATAGAATGATCTGGAGGCTAACCCTACCCCTAACCCTACTTCCCACAACTGGCCAGGTTAATGTCACAAGAAATGGCCAGGTTAATGTCACAAGAGACGGCCAGGTTAATGTTTTTCTATTATGGGGCTAAGAATTTTAGCCACATAAGTATCCTAGCGTAGGCACGGACGAACGAACGAACTGACGAACAAACGATGACGGACAGCACGATCAAAATAGCTCACCTTGGCACTTTGTGTCAGGTGAGCTAAAAAAAGATATCTAGTTATGGAGAATGATACCGTGTTCTGAAGACGCCAGAAAGGACGACATAAGAGGAACAGGCGGCGCAGCAGAATGTCATAGAATACTGCTTTGAGTTGAATTTGATCCCGAAGCAGACGTTTAAACAGATACAATCAACAGAAATTCATCAATCAGCATCTTGCTTGCTGGTGTTCAAATAGCATACGCGATTTTCTGAAGGATTGGTTGAGAAAATAATGTAAAGATGGGATGGCCGGAAGAAATTGACGGTTTCATTGTAGAAAACGTGAGGAGCATCATGAATGGTGATCGGCGTCTTTAGGTGAGATAGAATGCTGAACTCCTCGGGGTCAGCAAATTGTCTGTACATCGACTTTTACTTGAGAAACTAAACATGTCGAAAGTCGGTGCAATATGGGTGCCACGCTTGTTAAGTGCAGAAGAAAAAAAAAGATGTGTCCAGGTATCAACCCTCTGTTTGAGACGATATTCGAGAGATCAGGACTTTTTCAGCAAACACCCATCACACAGATCTTTTGCAAACGATACGAGAGAAGTGACCAGGGTTAATTGACAACTTAGAAAGCAACATATTTCACCACGTTAACGCTTCATGCCACATTTCCCAGCATGTACATTTGGAACTTTTTGTCGTGTTGGGTTTTCAAAAGCTTAAACATGCACCACATTCCATTGACCTAACCAATTAGATTTTGCAGTATTTTCATACATAAAACCTCAATTACGCGGACAAAAACGTTGAAGACAGCTCAAACAAGAAGCATTGAGAGTGTTGCGCAAGCTACATGTAGATACCAGCTTGTTTAAGAGGCTGTCGTGTCAGCGAAAATGCATCGATCACCACTACAAGTATTTTAAAAGGAGTGACGTTGACGTCGATGATGTCATAACGTTAACTAGTGTGCGTCGGGGTTAGACAGGTAGGGTGATTCAAAATACTCTGTGCTGGTCTGTTTTTAAGATAACACGGTAAAACTTCACGCAGGTTTACATAACGACAGTTTGTCTCTGCTGTTTTAACGAACACTTTTATAAGGAAAGTCTACGATGTTTTGGGACAGTCCTTGTAGTTTCACAGAAGAAGATTTTTAAAAATTTTACTATTACAGTATCATAAGGAAAACGTGCCCAACCCACTGGCGGCCATGTTTTTTAAGAGATCAGAATTATTTTCAGAAATCTGGTAGAGAGTCACCCATGGATCATTTGTATAAAATTATTTTCAATTTGGACCAGTAGTTTCACAGAAGAAGATTTTTAAAAAATTTACTATTACAGTATCATAAGGAAAACTTTCCCCACCAACTGGCGGCCATGTTTTTTAAGATATCAAAATTATTTTAAGAAATCTGGTAGAGGGTCACCAATGGATTATTTGTGTGAAATTATTTTCAAATCAGATAAGCGGTTTCAGACAAGAAGATTTTTAAAGTTTTCACTAGGTAGCCATATAAGGAAAACGTGCCCCACCCACTGTAGGCAATGTTTTTTAAGAAAGGAACATTATTTTAAGAAAACTTATAGAGGGTCAACAATGGCACATTTGGGTAAAATTATTTCCAATTCACAGCAGTAGTTTTTGACAAGAAGATTTTTAAAGTTTTTTCAATTGGTTGCCATGGCAACCACAATTTCAATTGGATGACCTATATTTGAAGAAATCTGAGAGAGTATGTACCCTACAAGGTACTATCTTATGAAGTTTTAATGAAATTGACCCAGTAGTTTTCAAGAAGAAGATCTTTAAAGAAAAAGTTGACGACTGACGACGGACAATGGACGACGGACACAGGGCTATCACAATAGCTCACCTTGGCACTTCGTGCCAGGTGAGCTAAAAAGTAATGATACTTGATCAATAACTTCAATATAATAAGTGCCAAATGTGACCCAGATATGCAACTGGTCAGAATCGTTTCAACAATATTGGTATAGGACCACTAGAAGCCTCGTCATGCCAAATATCAAAACTCTGGGCATATTCATTTCAGAGAAAAAGATGTTTGAAGATTTCACTATATAACTCTATGTTAATCTGTGACCCCCCAGGGAGGGGTCATTTTTACCCAAGGGACATGATTTGAACAATCTTGATAGACGACCTGTAGATGATGCTTTTTGCCAAATATCAAAGCTCTGGGTACTGTGGTGTCAGATAAGATTTTTTTGAATTTTATCGAAAAAATCTATTTTTAGCTCCTGTGACCCAATTATCAAACGGACTGGAACTGTTTCAACAACATTGGTAAAGTGCCTCTAGAAGTGTCACCATGCCAAATATCAAAGCTCTGGCCACAACAGTTTCAGAGATGAAGATGATTGAATATTTCACTAAATAATTCTATGTAAAACGGTGAACCCCAACGATTACCCCAGGAGCGGGGCCAATTTTGACCCCAGGGACAAATTTCATACAATCTTGATAGGGGACCTATAGATGATGCCATGTGCCAAATGTCTAAGCTCTGGCCCTTAAATGTGGCTTTTGACAAGAAGATTTTTTAAGTTTTCATCAAAACTAGATATGCAACGGACCGGAAATGTTTGAGCAACTTTACAAAGAGTTCCATATAAGGACCATTCAGGCCAAGTTTGGTAAAAATCCATCCAGCAGTTTTGGAGAAGATGTCGTTTAAAAGAAATTGTTGAAGACAAACGATGGATGATGGACGAGGACTGACGATGACACAGGACAATCAAAATAGCTCACCTTGGCACTACATGCCAAGTGAGCTAAAAACACACATTATATGAATCAAAATTGTAATGTTTGTAAAATGGCTTTGAAAGTAAAAACGGTTTCTTAAACAGAATTACTAAAATCATAAAATATACGGTACTAAGTCCTATTATGTCTACAAACAATTTGTATGTATCTGAGTTTGTCTCTCAGAAAAACTGCTCACCAAAGAATGCATTGTAAGGCTATTACATCTGTTTAAAGATCACAGTATGTAAACTCCGGTGTATACCTTCCGGAAGCTGCGATCAGTGAAGCGAGATATTTACCGATAGTTTATCTGACAGATTGACTCCGACCACTTTGACAAGTAAGTTTGCCATAACAGAACACGCTAGTTTATATTAAATACACAATCTACGATGGTGATACAGTTTAAAAACATTCCACATAGCTCTTCCTGCAATGATATGATAAATAAACGTTAAATCTTTGATTGATCATCGCTGCGTATCAAGGGAAAACGAACAGGTGCTTCAAAAAGTATCATAAATTCTGTCAATTGAAGCATTTCCGCACCACACATGATAGAAATGGCAAAATGAATGAAATACCTACCTGAAAAGTATAATATTCCGTGGGAAAATGTGAATTTTACACGAAAACTTCGTTACAAATAAATCTGACCTAATTTCATTTACTGTATGACCAGCTGCAATACGACTGTATAAATAGCTGCGATTTATAATGGAAAAACTGTATGACTAGCTGAGATCACCGAATCCGTTACGAAACCAGTTCGTAGTGTTAAATTGTTATATATGTGAATTTATCAAATGAAGGCAACGAATATTCTTCAATATGCTCTTTATACATTACAAAACAGATTATTCTGACGATTGTCAAATGTTTAGACGGTGGTCAGACACGACATCTTGGTTTAATAAGTACCGTTTTTGGAATCCCAATTTTCTATTGATATTGATACATTCAAACCCCTTAAACCCTTTACTCCTCATAACTTCCTATTTATGTATTAGCAAACAGAGACGGTTTCAACAGTTTTCTTATCAGGGCGTACGTTTTGGACTTATAGAAACGTGTTGAAATAGTCCTATAGTCCTACATTGTCCAAAACAATATTTTTTTCATATGATTTTTAAACAATATATGAGACGTGTCATGACAACATCAGCCTTTTTACATTGCAACATTGTACAGACCAGGCACCGTTGTCATGACAGGCTCTGTACATGAGTTTGATTTAAGTATCACAACCTCACCACCCGATTGAGTAGGTGGTGGGCATTGGCTTCCTATTAGGCAAGTAGGCACGTGCCTACACTTTTTTTCAGAAGTCCAAAAAATAAAAAAGTCTAAAAATGCAGAAAAAGCAATAAAATGGACGTCATGGGGTGTTAGGGGTGAACCCCAATTGTTTTTTAAATAGAATCATTATTATTATAATAGTATTTTGCCTGTATCAAACGCAGGAAAAGACCTCAGAACGCATCTAGAGACTATCTAGGAATAATTTTTTCCCGGGGAGCATGCCCCCACTAGTAAGAAAGTGTACCTTATTCATTGGTCTAGCCACTCCCTACCGCACGTCCATGTATAGCTGCCTTTATGCAAAACAATGCTACGGTGTGCACACTATCCTCATATTTGGAACAATTTAAATGTAAAATAAAAATGAAATAACATCGGAGTGGGTAGGTGTTAGAGATTAATGGAAGACGATTTGCCAATAATTACATTGTATTAACCTGGCGCCCGTTTCATAAAACTTCGTACGACAAATGTTGTCGTAAGTCAGATTATTAAATTCACGATTTATATATTTATTTCTCCATCTAATCCTTTATTGTGACATCTCTTTTGAATCGTCTTTTCAAAACGATCCCAAAGAGATATCACAAGACAGGATTAGATAGAGAAATGATAAATTAAATGTACAATGTGTCTTAAAGTTCTGACTTACGATCGTTTTTGTCGTACGAAGCTTTATGAAACGGGTCCCTGGAACAGACAATGTATGTTATTTTTAGCCGACTTTTACATAGATTTATGTCAGAATTTTACCTGTCTTGAACCAGGGACCATATATAACATATATGGTCCCTGCTTGAACGCGCGAAATGCCCTCAGATCAAACCAGAGGCCATCTAGGAATCAACCCCTAGTAAGAGTGCGTTGGTATTGGTATAGTTACTGGGACTTCCTACGGGCCTATAGTGTGCTCGATCAACTTGTCTCGACAAGAAAATTCCAAGTAGCGAGTTTGTTAATGAAAAACTTACAGTATCAGACCCTATGATATGCTAATTGACGTGGGTTCTTTTTTTTAAGAAAAGATGCAGACATCATCCATTGCAAAAATGAAAGTTGTCTGGTTTTTTTAAGCGTTTCATTTCATTAATTCTTCATACAAATGTCTCCCCAGACCCTCATTAAATGCATATCCAGCATGCGTGTAGCTACCTGTACGCAAAAAACCGCAACTGCGTACACATTGTCCTCAAAAATAGAAAAATCTAAAAGTCCAAAAATGCTATAAAAAACGTAGGGGGTAGGGGGTAGAGATCAAAGTCTGGAAGACAAAGCTGTCAGGAAAAAAACATTATCCTAGAATCAATAATTTGTTATTCTGAGTCAAATTTTTACATAGTCTTTGAATGCGGGAAACGGCCTCAGAACGCACCAGAGACAATCTAGGATTAAAAATTTCCCGGGGGAGCATGCCCCCGGACCCCCTCTAGAGTAAGAGTGTTTAAACCAATCAGAGGGGGTAAAAATTATGTTATTGGGATTTTACATATACATATAAAAAAAGATGATGGTATTTTTTTTGTTTAACCCGTTCTGATTGCTCGAAATGCCCTCAGAACTCACCAAAGCCCATCTAGGAATATTTTTTCCGGAGGAGCCTTCCGCATTCCCAGTAAGAGTGCGTTCGCCAATTGAATTAGCTTTGCCCCTGACGTCGACATGTGCCCCCTCAATCACAGTTTGCTTCCTACGGGGCTGCTTTATCATTTTATCAAAACGGACCGTAAATGCAAATGGTTCTGTTGTAGATCTGAATGTTACTGATTGTCGGTTTGAAATTAGAATCCATGATTTCAGGAACGTACATTAGTCATATATACGTTCCTGATGATTTTGTCGTCAATGTCGATTTTTTTTTATTCAAATTTTTGCACAGATTTATGTTATTTTATCACCTGTTTTGAATGCGGGAAACGCCCTCAGAACGCACCTGAGACCATCTAGGAATGAAATTCTCCCGGGGGAGCATGCCCCCGGACCCCCCTAGTATAGGAGTGCGTACACTTCCTAATTGGTCTAGTTACGCCCCGTTGGACCAGTGTTGTAGAACCCCCCCCCCCCAGCCTCCCCCCTCGAAAATGTATACCGCCATCTTGTAAACGATTAGTTACCTCCGTGCGGTTATTTGTTGTGTAGGACACTGGGCACCAGTCGGTTTATGGAAAATTACTGTCCGTCCCAAAGTACTGACGGTAGTATCTATAGTACGAGGGGCGTTCTTTTAATTTTGTCATCGGGGTCCTTATAGGCGCAATATAAGATTTGTGCATATGTCATTCTATCCAACCCTTAGATACACTTCTCTTTGACAGAAATATATTATTTAAATATTCAAATTTGAATTTAAAAAGTTGAAAAAATATCCTTTTTAGGTGTACCTCGAAAACACTGTAAAACGGCATGGTTCGGCTTACATTGAGAGATGGCTCGGCATAAAAAATTATATTTATTCGATAAAAGGATTGAAAATCAAATATAAGAACCATATTGCGGTGAGTGAAACAGGCGGGGAAGCTGGGCTATCGTTTAATTTTCCAGGAAATCATTTACCATTATACAAGTGGGGGGAAATCTACAATTTTATTTATGAGGGCGATCTTAAAATTCGGATTGCAGGTTTATGATTTGCATAATAATTCTTATTTTTTTCAGTATATTGACTTTATAAACCCTCCTCAGAGCTTTTCGGTTGATTGGTTTCTAAATTTAAGTAAAGCGTGATCGCATTTCAAACGTAATTGCATTTAAAACTTTTTCCCGCGCATTTTAGTATTTCGCAATAACCTTTACACATCATCTAGCGATAAAATGATTAATATGTGTTGCTTATAATTATAAATCACTTGAAGGCAGCTCAGAAATGTGTAATTTCTATATATTTCTGCTTTTCGACATGGGTTTTACAACGTATTTCATGAGTATGTAGTATTATTTTCAATAAAATGATAAGTGGTCCACCACACAAAACAATTTCTAACTTTACACTCCCGTATCAAAAGCATATGATCTGAACCCGATACTTTACCAACACTGTCAGTTATATATTTATATGCTTGTTTTGCGTGTTGTTTTAGTAGATTAACTACAGCAGCAGTTTTAACCTTGGCACCCGCCAAATTGAATAGTAGCCGTCTAAAAGTAAAAGTAGTAATCTTTAAATTGCTTGTTTTGATTAGAAAATGACATTCATGACACTGCAAATCTTCAATTTATCAAATAAAGTTCAAAGTATATCAATGGAATCGATATTTTCAAAATTTCACCGTACGCCATTACATCCTCTACAATAGCCAGTGTCTATGAAATGACCAATTTTAATCTTCAATAAAATCTAAACTGCTTGACGGATTCAAACGAAATTTTCAGTCAATATGTACAATTACTTTATTGTGAAGCATACAAAATTTCAATACGCTAGTGTTAGTTGGAGGCCAGAAAAACGCAAAAGTGACATAATTAAATGAATGGCCCTCGTATACACAATCTCATTACGCAGGCCTTACCTAAATCTTTATTCATGCTTGAAGGTCCGGGCCAAATTATTACGTAAAGTGATACAAGTTCTTTTTTTATCAACTTTCATCAAATAGATTCTGATTAATGGGATACAAACGCCAAACATAGACTAATTAAGATCTATGCGACCACCTGTTGTGGGGCCAGTGGTGTATATTTCAGGTGTGTTACTGTATTGCTAAGGTCTCGTTCATATAATGACATCTCAGGTATGCATACAATATCGGATTAAAATGAATCTTTGACATCCAAAACTCCTAAGGTAATCTAGGGCATAATATCTTAATCGCAGCTAACATACAGTGAAATCACGGCTGGTTAATTTTTATAAACAAGCAGCTAGTCATACACCATTTCAGTTTGTAGAAAACACATTATTTTGTGTTTTTCAGTTTATGTTTCAATAACAGACACCTCAGGTGCATTGATATATTCTCGCTGCGAGTGAAATTTAATAATGTGATGGCAGAAATTTACTATAGGTGTCACTGGAACAGTTTTAAATCACGCTTCCACGGCGCGACGGTAAGCGGTGCAAGTGAACAGAAGCTTATTTCAGAGAGATCTTGCTTTCGATTCGGAAGATATTTGGTGAACTGAAAATAATTTATCATGCAAGTGTACTGGACCATATATTACAATTGTTTGTATACAAAGGGCTGTAAAATAAAGGTAAATCTTACCGGCTTCGATTGAGTGTGGCTTATTTCGCGACATTTTCTCGACTTCGATTGAGTGTGGCTTATTTCGCGACATTTTCTCGACTCGCTGATCGCAGCTTCCGGAAGGTATTCACCAACGTTCATATACTGTGAAGATGTGAAATAAAAAAATTGAAAATTAAATCAACTCCAAATAACAGTCAAGCACGATACTTTGAACTCGCATTATTTGAAACATACCAATATTTCAAAGTCAAAACATGGATAAGCCACATTTTAACTTTGAAATACGGGTATGTTTGACTTAAGGGAGATTGAGTTATTACATGTATAATATTTTACCAACTTCCTCACTGCATAGCAGAATATAGCTGATCTAAACCTTGGAATATTTTAACCCCCAACTTCAATATTCGACTTCTCAATGTTCCACTGCCTCCATTATAATTTGATTACGTTTGTTTCACTTGTTATTTCAAAACGTATGTTTTGTTCTCGACTAAAAGTTTATAAACCAGAAAGTGTTACATATTATAATGAGAGTGGGATGGGGAGGGATTTATATAATAATGGGATAGCATACCGAAGCAGAATCCGCAAGACCACATGACATCAGCTGTTCCTGAAAAAACAAAAGGACAGCAAGAGTTGTTAGAAAACAGCAAAGCTATATGTGAAAATTATGTTGATCATGTTTTAATAATGAGACATATTTTCCAAGTAAAAGCAAGATTTAAGACACATAGACATTGTTTGTTTTTATGTAGCAAATCTTCCGTCTTTTGCTCTTAAATATTGTAAACAATGTCACAACATAATGATAATTATCAAAGCATTATTTTCTTAGACATTCAATTTAAAAATAGAACTTATTTTTGGGGGCATTTGAATAGTGAGCAGCTTTAGTTTTGTGGCTATGGCTATTCCTTTAATGGTATACAATATTTTATTTGTGATATTCAGTTCTACGGAGGATACCACAAAAGTGAATTAAGAAATGAACTGATTTTTTCGGCGTTCAAGCGAAATAAATGGCAGAAAATTATTACTGAAGCTGTGTACATTCGAAAGCAAAAAAATAAGTTCCATTGTTTACATTCTAAGGACAACAACTTTGACAATTTGGCGCAAAGTACTGATTTAGAAGTGACATCATTTTTAAAGAAGAATAAATATATCAAGGTTTTTTTTTGTCATAAAGAAACGCAGATAGCTATAATGCATGTCAATATTCTTGCAATTTATTTCATTAATAAAGACTAATTTAAGTCGGGGATCATGGGGAGTTAAATGAATGAGTACCCTGCAAAAGCCCTGCATGTAGTCTTGAGAGAGTGTTGGAACAGGGCAAGGCCTCTTAACCATCTTGCCTTCTACTATTGTCCCCTCCTTGTCTATCACAACAAATGATGTCATCTTGGAAATTATGTTGGCATGGCGACTCAGGCTGATAACTTTCATTCGAATGTCAGACACCTGTTCTTCTGCATCACCCCTAAAATAATCTACAAAGCAACCACAGATCATCGGGTGTGGGCCATCGTTAAACAATTAACCCTAATGCTGTAGGCAATTTTGCATTAAGCCACCACTATTTTAAGTAGCATGGGAAATACAGAGGACTAGTGAGTGCTAAATTAAGGAATAATAAATTTATACCATTGTTTTATCGTGAAAATAAAACACGAGTAGGAGTTAAGATGTGTATCAATTAAACCAAAAGGCTTAAGGCCGAGTGATTTAATTACCAGCATCTCAATGACTACCCTACAGATCCTTCATGAGGTAAACGGCCTTTTGCCCCTTCCTCAAAAACAGCAACACGGAACTTTGCCCCTTCCTGATTTTACGTACACGGACTTTTGCCCCTTCCCGTTATTTCAATACACGGAATTTTGCCCCTTCCATAGCGGAATTTTGCCCCTTCTGTATCGAAATGTCAAATTTTGCCCCTTCCATATTAAAATGTTGATTTATATAGTATTATTGTCTTTTAAATTTCCAATTTCTTACATTTGAATTAAGATTTCGGTAATCCTATCCCGATTTTGTGTTGAGGTGAACGAAAAACTTGTGTAATCATCATTATCGCTATCACGCTTTATTCTCGCGTGAAAGTTATAATATGCAAAAATAATACTCCATTCACGCTTTATTGGTATACCCGAGAGTCTCTTTTGTGAAAGATAAAAGGACAATTTCACAAACAGTCACACAACATAAACATTTTAGTCCTTATTATTGCAAACAGTTCACATTTTAAGGTAGTTATCACTCTTTAATTAGCAATCAACACCTATATATGTAGTTAACATCAAGGCAGCGACTGCTGCAGTGATTCCATTTCAGTTAAAGTTGATTGATAATAATGATTGGTAATAAAGTTGTTTGCTAATTACTTTGTCTGTTTGACCAAAATGACGAGATGAAAAGAAAAAAATATTCTGTCCGTGCCAAAATAGTGAAGGGGCAAAAGTCCGTCCTTTCAAAAAACTGAAAGGGGCAAAAGTCTGTGTTGGAAATGAAAACCTTTCTTAAATAGGTAACTATCAACAGGAAAGTGTATCAGTACATTAATATTCGAGCCACAGGGAACCTCCATTCCAAATATCAATTTCCTAATGCAAATATGTCATGTAGTATAAGTGCATTCTAAAACATACTCAATGAAATTTCAGTCCCAAAACTGTAAGTCTACAACACTTAAAATTATGACTAAAATTAACATCTATTTTCAATTTTAACATTGCAATATCACTATTCAACCCACAGGGAACCTCCATTCCAAATATCAGCTTCTTATGCAAATATTTCATGTAGTATTAGACTATTAGTGCATTTCAACACTTACCCCAAAACTTTAACCATAAGAAATCAGCTGAAAAACGTCCACAACAGGTGAAATTTTGACTAAATTTCAACTTTTTTTTTAAAGTTTAACTAAGGAACATCAATGTTCAACCCACAGGGAACCTCCATTCCAAATATCAGCTTCCTAATGCAAATATTTCATGTAGTATTAGTGCATTACAACACTTACCCCAAAACTTTAACCATGAGAAATCAGCTGAAAAATTTAAGTCTACAACACGTAAAATTTTGACTAAATTTCAACTTTTTTTTAAAGTTTAACTACGCAAAATCAATGTTCAACTCACAGGGAACCTCCATACCAAATATCAGCTTCCTAATGCAAATATTTCATGTAGTATTAGTGCATTACAACACTTACCCCAAAACTTCAACCATGAGAAATCAGCCGAAAAACCTAAGTCAACAACAGGTAAAATTATGTCTAAAATTAAAATTTATTTTCAATTTTAACTACGCAGCATCAACGTTCAATCCACAGGGAACCTCCATTCCAAATATCAGCTTGCTAATGCAAATATTTTATGTAGTATTAGTGCATTACAATACTTACCCTAAAACTTTAACCATGAGAAATCAGCCGAAAAACCCAAGTCCACAACAGGTGAAATTTTGACTAAATTTCAACTTATTTTTAAATTTTAACTTCAATGTTCAACCCACAGTGCACCTCCATACCTAATATCAGCTTCCTAATGCAAATATTTCATGTAGTGTCAGTGCATTACAACACTTACCCCAAAACTTTAACCATGAGAAATCAGCTGAAAAACTTGAGACCACAACAGGTAAAATTTTGACTAAATTTCATTTTTTTTTTTTAAGTTTAACTACATAAAATTAATGTTCAACCCACAGGGCACCTCCATACTAAATATCAGCTTCCTAATGCAAATATTTCATGTAGTATTAGTGCAAAAATGTAACCATGAAAAACCAACACCGACGCCGACGCCGACGCCGGGGTGATTCCATAAGCCCCCCATTCTCCGAATAGGCGAGCTAAAAAGTTGCTCCATCCACTGGCGGCCATGTTTTTTAAGCTAGCAAAATTATTTGACGAAATCTGATAGATGGTCACCAATGGATCATTTGTGTTAAATTATTTTTAATTTGGACCAGTAGTTTCAGAGAAGAGGATTTTGTAAATTTTCCCTATAAGCAATCATAGGTTAACTTGCCCAACCCACTGGCAGCCATGTTTTTGAAGCTAGGAAATTCATTTGAAGAATCTGGCAGAGATTCATCCCTGAAATATTTGTGTAAAATTAATTTCAATTCAGACCAGTTCTTTCATAGAAGATGTTTTAAGTTTTTACTTTACAGTAGTATAAAGAAAACTTGCCCCACCCACTTGTGGCCATGTTCTTTTAGGATAACAAAATTATTTTAAAACATCTGATCCGGCCCTCGGCTGAAGTTCTTACTTTAGTTGTGTGTTTCACTGGGCATTGTTCAGTTGCTTCACACTAACACAATAGGTAAGAAATGAAACCAAAGGGGCCAAAAGAAAAAAGTTGTTATCCTTTTGAACAGTGAGAACCAATCTCAAATCATCTTAAGGGATAATGCGAGATCAAGCACCCTTAAAGTTTTACTTTGTCAGAATTGAGTTGCTCATGGGAAGCTATGTTCAGCTCTGTTACTGGCCGGGTTTAGTGGAGTGCACCAATATGGTTCATCTCATTCAATAGCAGCTCTATACCCTTTATAGGGTATTTAAAATCCTCTGAAGACGGAGCATGGCTGCCTATGTGGCGAGCTATGCACGTAATCCTCCAGCTTGACAGGCCATTCTGCCTGTACCAATTTTAAGCTGTCCTGTGAGTGTTAAGCACAGGTATGCCAACAACAACAACAACAAAAGATCTGATCGCGGGTCACCTAATGATCATTTGTGTGAAATTACTTTCAAATTGGACCAGTGGTTTCAGACAAGAAGATTTTTTAAGTTTTCACTATATAGCTTATTAGCTATATAACGAAAATCTGCCCCACCCACAGGCGGCCATGCTTTTTTTAAGTTAGGAAATTTATTTCAAGAAATCTGATAGAGGGTCACCCATGGATCATTTATGCAAAATTATTTCCTATTCGGATAAGTAGTTTTTGACAGGAAGATTTTTTTAGTTTTTTCAAATGGTTGCCATGGCAACCACAATTTCAATTGCATGACCTATATTTGAAGAAATCTGAGCCAGTACCCAACAAGGAACAATCCTATGAAGTTTTAATGAAATTGGCCCAGTGGTCTCCAAGAAGAAGATCTTTAAAGAAAAAGTTTGACAACGGACGGACAAATGGACGACGATGGACTACGTACCCAGGGCGATCACAATAGCGCACCTTAGCACTTTGTGCCAGGTGAGCTAAAAACCATCAATATACCCAAATTGCAGGAACAGGTTAATTATTCATATTAACCCTTAGCCCGCCAAATAAATTGTCGTCTGCTGTATTTCTCGTCTGTTTCAAGTTTCAAGGTGCTTCAAAGTTGCTCAAAATTGCTGAAAATGTTGTCAGAGTGTCAAACAGCTTGGATCCGGATGAGACGCCGAGTTACTCAGCGTCTCATCCGGATCCAAGCTGTTTGCATATGGAACTATAGTCGTGAGTGGCAGGCTAAGGGTTAAAGAGTGTGCTGTTGTTTTTACCTTGCTGCAAAGTATTCAGTAATGCAGATTCTTCATCTTCTAGAATCTTTATTTGAGTTTTTGCTGCTAGGCGATGGGCTGGAGAGGTTGTAGAAAAACTTTTAGAATCATCTGCAAGGTTGAAGGTCATAGTGTAGTTCACTGGCTTTCCATCCATTTGACCTTTCAAGGTCACTGAGCTAACACCATAGATAGTCTGAAATAAAACAAATTGATTAAACTGCAAGTTCTCTGAAACATCAAACTTATTTTAATTGATTTTTTTTCAGCCTTGAATACAGATGAATGCTTCATGCAAGCAGCAGGACAAAACTAAAGCAGAAAGCTCCTTTATGAGCTCGTTGCTTTACTTTTATGCTGGAATCAGCCGTCACCTGTCTGTAGATAGATCTATACTTCAAGTTCTTCAATTAGTAGCAGCTTATTACGTTAAATATTTCTAAAGGTGCATATTCATGACTGTATAAAGTGGATGTATTTTCTTCAGAGGAAGAATACATTATAGGCCTAAAAATGTGTAATAATGCAGTAATGGGTTAAAAAGTTTTTAACATTGAGTAATAAGTTGTAGCTTATAATGCAACAAGCTAAAATTCTGGTTTTCTTTTGGCATTTTTTATATTTACAGAACAGGAGCTACATGCAGCACTAAATCGCTCACCTGGTACCCATGATTACGGTCATGGTTATGGACCAGTAATGATTAAGTTTTCACTTATTCACCCCACCCACTGGTGGTCATGTTGTTTGAGCTAGGAAGATTATTTGAAGAAAACAGACAAAGGGTCACCCATGAATCATTATTTGTGTAGATCATTCTTAAATCAGACCAATAGTTTCAGAGAAAGACTGCACGTTCAATAAACGCTTATGCCCCCTATGGCATCCTTGACAATATATTCTGAATCTATTCTAAGTCCAAATTAGGTCAAGGTCAGGGTCAAACTGAGCTTGGGTATTATTGGTGAGTTGGTAATGGTCCAAGGCAACAACTATATAAGTATCAAAGCATTGTAGTCAGTTGTATTGATGCTAGACGAAACGGTAAAATCTAGTTAACCAAGAAATAGCCTATTTAAAGTTTTCTAAGTCCAAATTAGGTCAAGGTCAAAATCAAAGTTTGGTGATATTGGTGGATAGAGAATGGTCCAAGGCAACAACTGCATAAGTATCTAAGCATTTGGGTAAGTGGTGTTGATGCTAGGCGAAACGGTAAAATCTACTTAACCTTGTTACAGACGGACGGACGGACAGGACGATTACTATATGCCCCGCATCTGTCGATGCTGGGGGCATAAAAAGATTTTTAAAGTTGTTCTATACAGAAATATAAGGAAAACCTGCCCCACCCACTGGCGGCCATGTTTTTTAAGATAACAAAATGATTTTAAGAAACCTGGTAGAGGGTCTTCAATTGACCATTTGTGTACAATTATTTTCAATTTGGACCAGCAGTTTCAGAGAAGAAGATTTTTAAAGTTTTTACTATACAGTAACATAAGGAAAAGGTGCCCCACCCACTGGCGACCATGTTTTTTAATATAACAAAATGATTTTAAGAAACCTGGTAGAGGGTCATCAATTGACCATTTGTGTAAAATTATTTTCAATTTAGACCTGTAGTTTCAGAAAAAAATATTTTTAAAGTTTTACTACAGTAACATCAGGAAAACGTGCCCCACCTACTGGCGGCCATGTTTTTTAAGATATCAAAATAATTTTAAGAAATCTTGTAGAGAGTCACCCATGGATCATTTGCATAAAATTACTTTCAAATCAGACCAGTAGTTTTTGACAAGAAGATTTTTAAAGTTTTCACTATATAGCCATAATAAGGAAAGTCTGCCCCACCCACTAGCGGCCATGCTTTTTAAGATATCAAAATAATTTTAAGAAATCTGATAGAGAGTCACCAATGGCACATTTGGGTAAAGTTATTTTCAATTCGAACCTGTAGTTTTTTACAAGAAGATTTTTAAAGTTTTTTCAATTGGTTGCCATAGCAACCACAATTTCAATTGGATGACCTTAATTTGAAGAAATCTGAGAGAGTACCCTACAAGGAACAATCCTATGAAGTTTTGATGAAATTGGCCCAGTGGTTTCCAAGAAGAAGATCTTTGAACAAAAAGTTTGACGACGGACAGACTGACGGAAGTCCGGACTAACGACGACGGACACAGGGCGATCACAATAGCTCACCTTGGCACTTAGTGCCAGGTGAGCTAAAAAGAAGCTGTATGACAAACAGATCAGGCCCCACATAACATGCAGCCT
Organism: Gari tellinella; assembly: GCA_922989275.2. Lineage (NCBI taxonomy): Eukaryota > Metazoa > Mollusca > Bivalvia > Cardiida > Psammobiidae > Gari > Gari tellinella. The sequence continues at coordinate 48,624,880 of OV277856.1, forward strand.
AATCTGTATCAAAACTGTTGGCAAATTTCATTGGTATAGGGTTTCAATGTCAATTAGATTAAAGAAATAGCTACATAATGAAACAAGAGTTGTCAGAGAGACAACAAAGCTCGCCTTCTGCACATTTAGAAACTTAAAAGCAGATTCTGAGGTCATGGTCACAGAGGTAAACTTTTTTAAGTGCATGGAAAGGTCTTGTCCATATACATATATTTACATTCGCTCTGTAAAACTCTAAGGAAAAAGTGAAGTTCAATTTTCAGAGAACCTTCACTTCAGATCTGGTTCTCACTAGTTTTAAAAATCTTCCATACGGCGGAGAGATACCAACCAAGTTAGGATCTAATTTCAAATTATCCGTTTGGGTATCTCGAAACCCCTATTTAAAGTCGCAGACAGTTTAATTAAAATCAAATTGTGATAAAAAAAATCAAATGCTGTTTTTAAGGGAGATTATCATATTACGCTCTGTATTAAAGCTGTACGCTTTCTCTCCCTTCTCCGAGTGAGTGGTGTTCTTTTTATAGATTAGACAAGGTGTCTTGTAGCTACGGTTTGAAATTGACAATTTCAAACAATTTGTTCACCAGAATTACATAGGAAAGTCACTCAAACTTAAAGCAAAATAATGCATTCACACTTACTAAATTGGGAACGTAATGTTCCATTAATGACATATTTAAACTTAGCCTATGTGTATCCGATATGCCACGGATAGTGGTGTGTGTACACGCTGTGTAGTCGCATTTCAGCGTTGCTACTCGCGTTTGCTATGTGTGAAGCATGTATAACTAGAACGGCTATCACTAAAGGTGATAAATACCCCCACTATACAGCACTCTGTCACACTCTGCAAACATTTTCAATAAGGTTTTACAGTAAGGTCTTAAAAATGGTATATGACACTCCTGAGTAACATTTATGGCAAGTATCAAGTAAATCAGGTTGAAAGTGAAGGAGGAGTTCGCCGTACAAGATTTTTTTGCCTGCTAATTTTAAGACCAATTTGAAGGCCAAAGGTCAAGGTCACAGAGATTTGAAAAGTGTGTCTTGCATATCTACTACTCCTGAATAACATGTATGCCAAGTATCAAGTGAATCAGATTGAAAGTGAAGGAGGAGTTCAAAGTACAAGATTTTGGCTGCCAATTTCAAAGACCAATTTCAAGGACAAAGGTCAAGGTCACAGTGGCATGAAATTTGTGACTTGCACATAAACTACTCCTGAGTGACATTTATGCTCAGTATCAAGTGAATCAGGTTGAAAGTGAAGGAGGAGTTCAAAGTACAAGATTTTGGCTGCCAATTTCAAAGACCAATTTCAAGGACAAAGGTCAAGGTCACAGTGGCATGAAATTTGTGACTTGCACATAAACTACTCCTGAGTGACATTTATGCTCAGTATCAAGTGAATCAGGTTGAAATTGAAGGAGGAGTTCAAAGTACAAGATTTGCCTGCCAATTTCAAGACCAATTTCAAGGACAAAGGTCAAGGTAAAAGTCACAGATACCTGAAAACTGTGTCTTGCACACCTAATACTCCTTAGTAACATTTATGCCAAGTATCAAATGAATCAGGTTGAAACTGAAGGAGGAGTTGAAAGTACAAGATTTTGCCTGGCAATTTCAAGACCAATTTCAAGGCCAAAGGTCAAGTTCAAAGTCACAGAGACCTGAAATTTGTGTCTTGCACATCTACTACTCCTGAGTAACATTTATGCCAAGTATCAAGTGAATCGGGTTGAAAATGAAGAAGGAGTTCAAAGTACAAGATTTTGCCTGCAAATTTCAAGACCAATTTCAAGGTCAAAGGTCAAGGTCAAGGTCATAGAGACCTACAATTTGTGTCTTGCACATCTACTATACCTGAGTTACATTTATGCCAAGTATCAAATGAATCGGGTTGAAACTGAAGGAGGAGTTGAAAGTACAAGATTTTGCAGACCGACCGACCGACGGCCAACGGCCAACGACCGACCCAACGACCGACAGGCTGATTTCAGTATACCCCCCTCAAACTCTGTTTGTGGGGGTATAAAAACAAGTGCCACCTAATTGTTTAAAATATGCTTTGATAATGGCTATTCAGATTGAAATTTTTGTTTCAGTTTCCTACGAGCGTTCTTAAAGCACAGCGAGAAAGTTTACTGGGTAAAACCTTGAATTTATAATTCAATTACAGTACATGTAGTTAGGACTACTTTTAACACCATATTTAGAAACAGGAATGGCTATTACATTAATATTACATCTATCAAACCTATTTGGCCCGTATATGATATAATCATATACATGAAAACAAATCTGGTCAAACTACAGATTAAATGGACAAGGCAGAAAATAGAAATATAAGAAAAAAACAATATCTTTTTGACGTTCACGATGGTATGAATACATTAGCTTCGCAGGGGGTAAATTTCGTAAACGCCCCCAAAGGGGGCTTACGATAAATTTACCACCAAAGCTAATGTATTCATACCGTCGTGAGCGGCAAAAAGATGTTGTTTATTCCTATAGTGTATACCGAATATGAAAGGGACATAGGAATTATTAAGTATTTTTCGAAACCTAAACACAGTTTTTGAAACCTAAATGTGGGCCCTAAGTTCAATGTCAAGGTCACTGGGGTCAAACAGTTTGCATGCAAGGAAAGGTCTTGTCCATATACATATGTATACCAAATATGAAAGGAATACCTCAATGGACACAGATTTTGGAACCTAAACATGGGCCCTAACTTTAAGGTCAAGGTCACTGGGGTTAAAAATTGTGTGCATGGTAAGGTCTTGTCCATATACACATGTATACCAGATATGAAAGCAATATCTCGAAGGATATGGGAGAAATAAGCATTTTTCAAAATCTAAACACGGATTTCGAAACCTAAGCAATGTCCCTAAGTTCAAGGTCAAGGTCACAGGACTGAAATTCATTTTATACATGAAATGGTATTGTCCATATACACATGCATGCAAAATATGAAAGGAATAATGATCTCAATGAACATAAGAGATATAGACATTTTGAGAAACCTAAAGGCAGATTTCGAAACCTAAACATGAGCCTTAAGTTCAAGGTCAAAGGGGTCAAACTTTTTGTTTGAATGGAAAGGTTTTGTTCATAAACACACACACACACACACATACCAAATATGAAAGCAATACCTCAAGGGACATTGAAATCATAAGCAATTTGGGAAACCTAAACGCAGATTTCGAAACCTAAACGCTGGCTCTAAGTTTAAGGTCAATGTCACAGGGGTCAAACTTTTTGTGTGCATGAAAAGTTCTTGTCCATATACACAAACATATTAAATATGAAAGCAACACCCTAAGGGTTATTTGAAACCTTAACATGGGCTCTAAGTTCAAGTAAATGTCACAGGGGTCAAACTTATTGTGTGCATGGAAAGGTCTTGTCCATATACACATATACCAAATATAACATATTGTATGCCTGAAAAGGGATTGTCCATATAAATATACATGCCAAATATGAAAAATATATCTCAATGAACATAGGAGTTATAGGCATTTTCCAAAACCTAAACGCAGACGGGAACGGGAACAGGAAAGGCAACGCCAACGACAGGGTGACAACATAAGCTCTTGGACACAGTCTGGCAAGCTTACGACAACATGCCTACATTAAAAGCCAGCTAGAGAGATTTCCTTATCCTATTATTCCAGAGGTAAGAGTTAGGGTTAGGATACTGTTTTTATGCCTTGAATTAATTTCTCCATTGTGCAAATAGTCGCAATGTATACGATCATGAATAAAAACAATTATGTAGACAATGAAATATGTCCTAGCAGATGGTACATGTAACTGAAAGCATGCTGAAAGTAAAGCAGACTACATTCAACCTGCTTTAAGTGCTCACTAGTCTTCAAAATAAAGAAACAGGTAATTGGATAATGGGATAAAGATTAACCCTTTACTCCATAGCCTGTTTCTATTATTGAAGATAGGTGACCACTGAAAGCAGGTTGAAAGTAAAGCAGTATGCCCCTTAAGGCTCATTCTGCTTTACTTTCAGCCTGCTTTGAATTACCAGCTAGACTATAGAATTTTTTTGTATAATACATATTCATGATATGTATGAATTGGAACTAATTTCTTCAGTGAAATAATAAATTAACAAGAGTTGCATGCGGCCCTAAATTGCTCACCTGAGGACTATTGTGTTATATATTACTCAATGCAAAATGAACTTTGTCATTGCATGTATGTTACTGTTGCATGAAGAAGTAATTCGGAATCTGTTTGTCATTATTACTAATTGAACAAAAGGGGAAAATATGGCAATGATATAAATAGTGCTAATAAAGGGTCACTTAAACAATATTCATTCAAAATATTATTGAATTCAGACAATGGTTTCAGAGAAGCAATTATTTTTAAAAAATATTCCGTTTTAAGTCTATGTAAAACCCGAGGGCAGGGCCATTTTTTACCATGGGGACATGATTTGAACAATTTTGGTAGAGGACTATAAGGCAAAGCTAGATGGCAAATATAAAAGGTCTGGGGCTTACGGTTTCAGAGAAGATTTTTAAAGGTTTTCCTATATAAGTCTATCTAAAACTGATAAGCCCCGGGGCAGATCCATTTTTAACACGGGGTCATGATTTGAACAGTTTTGGTAGAGGACAGTAAGGCAAAGCTAGATGCCAAATATAAAAGGTCTGGGCCTTACGGTTTCGGAGAAGAAGATTTTTAAAGGTTTTCCTATATAAGTCTATGTAAAACTGATAAGCCCAATGGCAGGGCCATTTTTGACCCTGGGGTCATGATTTGAACAATTTTGGTAGAGGACCATAAGGCAAAGCTAGATGCCTAATATAAAAGGTCTGGGTCTTACGGTTTCGGAGAAGAAGATTTTTAAAGGTTTTCCTATATAAGTCTATGTAAAACTGATAAGCCCAATGGCAGGGCCATTTTTGACCCTGGGGTCATGATTTTAACCAATTTTGTAGAGGACCACAAAGCAAACCTAGATGCCATATATATTAGGTATGGGCCTTACGGTTTCAGAGAAGAAGATTTTTAAAGGTTTTCCTATATATAAGTCTATGTAAAACTGATGATGTAAGTACGGAAATTGACCACGCCCTCTAGCTGCCATGTTTTTTGACGGATCAAAATTCTTTGAACACTTTTGAAAGTATATTAATTGAGAATCATTTTTGTGAAAACCAAATTGAAATCGGACAAGTCGTTCTTGAGAAGAAGATTTTTTAAAACATTGTGCATGGTTGCCATGGCAACAAGACCGATTGCCCCACCCAATTTTTTTAAACAATTTTTAAAGCTCACAACTACAGTATGTATTTGACCAAGTTTGGTTAAAGTTGGGCCATTGGTTTCAGAGAAGAAGTTATTTGAAAGAAATTGTGAACGGACGACACCAACACCTACACCAACACCGACACCGACGGACGGTGACCGATCACAATAGCTCACCTTGAGCACTTCGTGCTCAGGTGAGCTAAAAACGCTAAAAGGCACATCTTAGGGAAAGGGTTCAAATAAGACTAATTTGTAACTTACATTCATATCCACTCCCTGCATTCTGGCATACAGTGTGAGTCTCTCTCCTGCTGTTACAATGAGAGGTAGCTCTGCTGGGATCAACATTGGTGTTATACCAGGGGGGAGGTCCCAGGCAATCTCCACTTGAGTACAGGCAGGCTGCATGGCACACTGTAACAGTGATATCACCTGAAACAAGGCAACCAAGAAACAATTCAATATGTCAACATTAACAACTAGTACAGGCAGGCTGCATGGCACACTGTAACAGTGATATCACCTGAAACAAGGCAACCAAGAAACAATTCAAAATGTCAACATTAACAACTAGAACAGGCAAGCTGCGTGGCACATTGTAACAGTGATATCACCTGAAACAAGGCAACCAAGAAACAAATCAAAATGTCAACATTAACAACTAGAACAGGCAGGCTGCATGGTACACTGTAACAGTGATATCACCTGAAACAAGGCAACCAAGAAACAATTCAAAATGTCAACATTAACAACTAGAACAGGCAGGCTGCATGGTACACTGTAACAGTGATATCACCTGAAACAAGGCAACCGAGAAACAATTCAAAATGTCAACATTAACAACTAGAACAGGCAGGCTGCATGGCACACTGTAACAGTGATATCACCTGAAACAAGGCAACCAAGAAACAATTCAACATGTCAACATTAACAACTAGTACAGGCAGGCTGCATGACACACTGTAACAGTGATATCACCTGAAACAAGGCAACCAAGAAACAATTCAAAATGTCAACATTAACAACTAGAACATGCAGGCTGCATGGCACACTGTAACAGTGATATCACCTGAAACAAGGCAACCAAGAATCAATTCCAAATGTCAACATTAACAACTAGAACAGGCAGGCTGCATGGCACACTGTAACAGTGATATCACCTGAAACAAGGCAACCGAGAACAATTCAAAATGTCAACATTAACAACTAGAACAGGCAGGCTGCATGGCACACTGTAACAGTGATATCACCTGAAACAAGGCAACCAAGAAACAATTCAAAATGTCAACACTAACAACTAGAACAGGCAGGCTGCATGGCACACTGTAACAGTGATATCACCTGAAACAAAGCAACCAAGAAACAATTCAAAATGTCAACATTAACAACTAGAACAGGCAAGCTGCGTGGCACATTGTAACAGTGATATCACCTGAAACAAGGCAACCAAGAAACAAATCAAAATGTCAACATTAACAACTAGAACAGGCAGGCTGCATGGCACATTGTAACAGTGATATCACCTGAAACAAGGCAAACAAGAAACAATTCAAAATGTCAACATTAACAACTAGTACAGGCAGGCTGCATGGCACACTGTAACAGTGATATCACCTGAAACAAGGCAACCAAGAAACAATTCCAAATGTCAACATTAACAACTAGAACAGGCAAGCTGCGTGGCACACTGTAACAGTGATATCACCTGAAACAAGGCAACCAAGAAACAATTCAAAATGTCAACACTAACAACTAGAACAGGCAGGCTGCATAGGTGGGCTGTGACAACTCTATACACATTACCAGTTGACAGTACGATACAGAGTGATGTATTTAGCTTGAGATGTATTTGGCAGAAATAGCCAATCTAAAGAGTGCCTTGGCGCTAGTCTGATAGGTTGTTTCCGCCAAAAACGTCGAAAGCTAAATGCAACACTCTGTAGCACTGCCAACTGGTGATGTGTTTATTATTTGCCTTGAATACACACCAGAAACAACAAAATAGTTGTTTAAATCATTTTATAATCCAATATTTATTAGTTTTTTGAAGCAGAACAAGAATTTTTGTATGCCACAAAGAATAACGCAGCACTTGCACATGCACATAAATGATGTCACGTTAAACCAAAAGCGACGTCAGAGTAAAATACAAAGTGGCTGATACAATGTGGCTCATACAGACTCTTGTATTTTACTGTGCAAATACATGCGGAAATGCTCCATATCATACGAAGGCATATAATAAATAAGAATTATCTTGAGGACTTAATTTCTTATTTCTAAAGCAAACCCTATGCTTTTACTACTCATTAGAATAATCTTTGAGAGACTAATATAATAAATAATCACACATAAGGTGTGTGCAGACATAAAGGGGACACAATACATGCCTGTCTGATAACTCACCTTTGGCTGAACACGACTGCCATCAGCAATAAACTCAGCTCTTCCATTGCCTGCCCGGGCTATGCCATTCACAAGGGCTGTGGATGCTCCATATCCTATACCCAGTGAAAAAGATCTGCAATAGTCATAAAAACAATTACAACAGTTAATATTGTACAACGCAATCACTCAATAGAATATCCATGCGCAGTACTTAATACATTTTGTTTGCTTAATGCAGACTTCTTTTGAGATTTGTGAATATCTGATCAAGATCTGTACTGTTTTATTATAGGATCTGTCTGACATGAGTCTGCATGCTTTCCTATGGAAGTCTTTCCTTCTTTTATTAACCAATGCAAAAGTTCAATTGACAGATGTCCAGAGTGCACAAGAGTTTAATAAATGAATATTCAGCAAGAAAAAGATTAAAACGCCTTTAACCTCTTTCCTTTATACTAACATCATTTCAGGTAATTACCAATCCCTAATACAGCTGTGTGACCTTACTTCCACCCTGTAAGATTAGGAGCTGTCCTTACATGTGGTTGCTTTTGAGCAAGTTGAGTAAGATCTCTGCTTTGCTTTCAATCAGCTTTAAATAAAAAATATCTGCCTATTTCTAGTATGGATGATAGGTGACCACTTAAAGCAGGTTGAAAGTAAAGCAGAATGTGCCTTAAGGCACATTCTGCTTAACTTTCATCCTGCTTTAAGCTACCATTGCTGAAATATAGAAAGTTTTTCTTATGATTCTTATTTTTGACAGTATAAATTGAAAGCCAGTGCATTGATGAATATGGGTGAATATAGTATTTAACTTTGCTTACCTCACAGAAGCTGCGTTTTTCTTCACAAGTCCTATGACCTGATTTGTGTTGGACACCTGACCATCAGTCAGTACAAAAATCTGTTAAAAGGCACAAATCAATATCATCATCATCATCATCACCATCATCATCATCATCATTATCATTAACTACAACATAATCACTGCTATTCAATCACATCATTATCAACATCATATGATATATAGTTGTCAGTCTTACAGTTCTTGAAGTCATTAATATTGTCCATAGGGAGGAGGGCTGTAACTAAGTGGTGAGCACTTGTAGCCCGACCCCATTTCTGTAAATATTCGAAATAAAATATGTTTAAACTAATATTGTCCATATAGTTATCATCACTATTTTGAAATGACTTACATGTATATCAACTCATTCACCCCTGAACCTTCAAATGGACAATTCCAGTTCTAAACTAGAACTGCTATCACTAAAGGTGATAAATACCCCCACTCCAAACTGACCTGTCACAAACACCACAATGACATGAAGAAAGAATAATACATGCATATTAAGAAACTAAATTTCAAGTTGAATATAATTCTGTCAAATTCTATGCAAGAGTTGTCATACTTTAATTAAAAGTCTCACAATACAAGACATATAATGTGTACCACGTTTGAAGACAATATCATGAACATTTTTTTTTTTAAAAATGGCATGTTCCAAGAAAATAGAAAAAAACATGCAAGTTAAAAAAGGGGCATTATTCTGTCATTTGTTGGCAAGAGAGTGTGTTATGTAACTTCAAGTAGAGTCTGCAAACATCACACTTATAATGTGTGCCAAGTTTGAAGACAATGTCATAAATTTTTTTCAAGAAAATGACATGTCCAAAGAATAAATGCATATTAAGGAACAAAATTTCAAGTTATAAAGGGCATCATTCTGTCAAATTTTGTGCAAGAGAGGTCAATCTTAATGAAAAGTCTCACAATACAACTATTATAATGTGTAATAAGTTTGAAGACAATATTATGAATTGTTTTCAAGACAAGAGGACCTGAAGGCCCTGATATCGCTCACCTGTTGTCCTGAAGCCTGGACTGTTTCACCTATTTTGATCTAAATCCATTCAAATGTGTAGTATAGCATGTAAATAATTTTGGAACACAACCTCATCATTCTAGTATAGTAGAGTACATCAAGGGCAGATAACTAGAGCCTAAACAATACTGAAATGAAGCCTTTGCTAGCATTTCAAAGTATATTTAGGGTAGATAACTATTGCAACAATGATTAGATTTCAACAATAATTGCACTCCTTCGATAAATTATAGCTATATACTTTGTGTGCAAGTATAATCAAGTATAATCAAAATCCATTGAAAACTGTAGTTGCAAGAGTGTAAGCGCTGTAAGATATGGCATTTTCAGCTATTCAAGGGCAGATAACTCTTGACCTATTGATTTGATTTCAACCAATATCACACTTATTCGAACTCTTATAGTCATATACAATCTGAGCAAGGTTGAGAAAGATTGGATAAAGATTGTGGCCGCTAGAGTGTAGACACTGTTATATATGGCATTTTCAGCAATTCAAAGGTAGATAACACTTGACCTATTACTCTGATTTCAACCATAATCTAACTCATTCGAACTCTTATAGTTATATACAATCTGAAGAAGTTTGAGATAGATTGGATAAAAATTGTGGCCTCTAGAGTGTAAACACTGTTAAATAAGGCATTTTCAGCAATTCAAAGATAGATAACTCTTGATCTATAGGTCCAATTTCAACTATAATTATACACCTCTGAGCTCTTATGGTAATATACAATCTGGGCAAGTTTTAAAAAAAGATTGGATAAATATTGTGGCCTCTACAGTGTAAATACTGTTAAATATGGCATTTTCAGCAAGTCAAAGGTAGATAACTCCTGACCTATTGGTCAGATTTCAACAATAATCGAACTCATCTGAACTCTTATGGTAATTTACAATCTGAGCAAGGTTAAGAAAGATTAAAAAAATATTGTGACCTCTAGAATGTAAACACTGTTAAATATGGCATTTTCAGCAATTCAAAGGTAGATAACTCCTGTCTATTGGTCCAATTTCAACCATAATTAAATTATACGAACTCTTATGGTAATATACAATCTGAGCAAGTTTGAGAAAGATTGGATAAATATTGTGGCCTCTAGAGTGTAAACACTAAAATTGTTGATGACGAACGACGGACGACTGACGACGGATGCCAGACATTCAAGGATTGCAAAAGCTCACCCTGAGCTAGCTCAGGTGAGCTAAAAATGGCATGTTCAAAGAAAAAATTTCTCAATTAAGAGCCAAGTAATTAATTTAAAAGGGGCATAATTCTGTGAAATTTGGTGCAAGAGTTATGAAACCTGTCGATGAGTGTCCCCAAATAACAACGTGGGGACAACGTGATTCCTAGATAGCCCCCCCACCAGCAGTGGTGTGGGGGCATAATTAGGTCTAGTCTATTTATCTGCATTACTTTCAACCTGTTTTAAGTGGTCACCTGTCTTCAAAACTAAAAACAAGACTATCCAAGAACATACTAGAAATGTGAGTAAAATTAACAACAGTTTTTAGCTCACTGGGCATGAGAGCAATTAGGATTGTTTGCTTTACTTTCAGCCTACTTTAAGCTACCATCTCCTTAAATAAAGAAAATATTTATTATGAAGCATATTCATGACTGTATAAATTGCATATCTATGAAGTAATGGATGAAATAAAAACTACAGTTAAATTCACTCACATTTCTATTATGTCCTTGGATAGTTTTTTGTTTGAAGACTTGTTGTAAAGGTTGTAAGATCTCTGTTCCTCCCATGTCAGAAGCCATCTTTTCCTGCAGCGTTAGGGCCTCCTTCAGGCTGTCTTCAGTATATTTCTTGCTTCCCCTATATTTAACATTAAACAATAGATATGAGTTCATTCAAACAGATTAAAAAAGGACCACAACTAGAAGGAGTGCAGCTCTGTGTCTCAAAAAGTCACTACCTACACTATAACCATGTCAGTTCTAGGCAGATAACATTAGCTTAAAGTAGGCTAAAAGAAAAGCAGAATGTCCCTTAAGTCACATTCTGTTTCACTTTCAACCTGCTTTAAGTGACCATCCATCTTCAATATTAGGAACAGGCTATGGGGTAAGTGGTTAATTGTAAGAGAAAGTTTTGTTTCATGAGATACTTACGACTTGAAGAGGAGCTGGTAGCTGCTGCCAAAACTGACCACATTGAAATAACAGTCTGGAGGTAAACTCTTCAAGAACAGAAGTAATGCTTCCTTAGCATCAGCTATTTTTTGTCCATTCATACTACCTATATAACAAAGAAACGTAGTCAATATCCTATTAGGCAAACAGTTGCCAAACACTTACTAAAGTGACATGGAGATCTCTGAAGACAGCAGATTGCTTAACCCATTCCCCCATAGCCTGTTTCTAATTTTGAAACAGGTGACCACTTAAAGCAGGTTGAAAGTAAAGCAGAATGTGCCATTACCCCATAAATATGCCTTCTTATGCCTTGGAATTTATTCCTCCACTGAATAAAATAGTTCCAATTTATACAGTTGTGAATATTTAAAATTAGAAATTATTTATATATTCTAGCAGCTGGTAGCTTAAAGCAGGCTGAAAGTAAAGCAGAATGCGCCTTATGGCACATTCTGCTTTACTTTCAACCTGCTTTAAGTATTTACCTGTTTCCAAAATTAAGAAAAAGGCTATGGGGTAATGGGTTAAGCTACAATGTGCTGGTAAATAGAAAATATTTCTTATGGTTCATATTCATGAGACATGACTTTATAGAGTGGAAGTTTTTTCTTCAGTGAAAGAAGAAATAAAAAGCTTAAAAAGCGTATTTATTGGGTAATGGGTTAATAACCATCCATCCCTTGAAACACATTTTGACGCCTTTACCTATTCCTCATAGAATTGACATCATAATTCTCCCTTGTCCAATTTTAGAACCATTTGAAATGTTTTTTGTATTCCGACTTCAGGTGAGTGCTTAAAGCTGACTGAAAGTAAGGCAGAAAGCTGCTGCAGGAGTTTTCTACTTTACTTTCAGTCAGCTTTATCTAACCTCTTTGACTTATAACAAGGGCCATTATGGCCCTTTAATGCTCATCTGGTACACCATGTAAACTTGGACCTATAGTGACCTAGATTTTGACCCAACATCAACAACATTCAACCATGACCTAGATTTCAATGAGGCAAACATTTTGAGCAAGTTTCATCAAGATCAAATGAGAAATGTAGCTTCTAGAACAATATAATTTCATGATTTGACCTAGTGACCTAGTTTTTGACCCGACATGACCTGTCGAGAATGTTCTACAACATTATTTACCGCCATTATACGTCAGGTCTATACGTCGAGATGTCATTGTTTTTAAACATGTATGCTTAGTGCTATACTAAAAGTACAGTGGACACAACACTTTTTCACCCATCTTCCAACCCCTTTGCCTTAACAATATGACCCATATTCAAACATGACCTAGTTATCAATAAGTCAAACATTTTAACCAAGTTTCATTTAGATCTAATGAGTTTTGTAGTCTCTAGAGTGTTTACAAGGTTTTTCTAGTTTTTGACCGCACATGACCTACATTTGAACTTGATCTAGAATTTCAATGAGGAAAACATTTCGACCAAGTTTCATGAAGATCTAATAAGATTTGTAGCCTCTAGAGTGTTAAGGTTTTTCAATGATTTTACCTAGTGACCTAATTTTTAACCAGACATGACCCACATTCGAATTTCACCTAGATATCATTAAGTCAAACATTTTGACCAAGTTTCATGAAGATCTAATGAGATTTGTAGTCTCTAGAGTGTTAACAAAGTTTTTCTATGATTTGACCAAGTGACCTAGTTTTTGACCCAACATGACCCACATTTGAACTTTATCTAAAAATCAATAAGGCAAACATTTTGACTAAGTTTCAGGAAGATCTGCGCCAACTTTGACCCAAGGGGCATACTTTGAACAAATTTATCGCTCACCTGAGAATAACTGACAAAATGGAGAGACTGATTTATGTCTCGGGCAGGAAGCATAATTTGAACAGAATTTGATAGAGCACCAGTCATGTAGATGATGCTATGTGCTAAATATCTAAGCTCTGGGTACTAAGGTTTCAGACAAGAAGAGTTTTAAGTTTTCAGTTAAAAAATCTATTTTTAACACCTGTGACCTAGATATGCAACAGACCAGAACAACTTCAACAATCTTGATAAAGGACATCTAGAAGTGTCACCATGCCAAATATCAAGGCTCTGACAACATTAGTTTCAGAGATGTTTGAAAATTTCACAAAATAACTCTATGTACAAGAGCCCCATGGGGCATATTTCGCTCACCTGAGAATAGCTGAAAAATTGGAGATAACGATTTATGTCCAGGACTGACCTTGATATGCAACAGACCGGAAAAATTTGAACAAAATATGTAAAGTATATCTAAAAGTGTCACCATACCGAATATAAAAGCTCTGGCCATATAAGTTTGAGAGAAGAAGACGTTTGAAATTTTCTCTATATAACTCTATTTAAAACTGTGACCCCCGGGGCCGGGCCAATTTTGACCCCAGGGGCATAATTTGAACAAACTTGATAGAGGACCTGTAGGAAATGCTATGTGCCAAATATCTAAGCTCTGGCCCTTGTAGTTTCAGACAAGAATTTTTTTTAAAGTTTTCATTGAAAAAAATCTATTTTAGCTCCTGTGACCTAGTTATGCAACCGACCAGAACCATTTGAACAAAATTTATATAGGACATCTAGAAGTGTCATGGCAACCAGAGTTCTGCATTGTTTTTAATTCTTTGAACAAATTTGAAAGAGCTTGACCCAAGGAACATTTCTGTAAAGTTTGGTTGAATTCTGTCAAGCGGTATAGGAGGAGAAGTCATTTGAAGCAAATTGTTAACAACGACGGACGACGCACGACGAAGGACGCCGGACACAGGGCCATCCCAATAGCTCACCAAAAACTGTGACCCCCGGATGTGGTCAATCTTCCCCCCTGGGGCATTATTTAAACGAACTTGATAGCGGACCTGTAGGTGATTCTATGTGTCAAAGAGCCTTTGTAGTTTTTTACATGAAGAAAGAGCTTGACCCAAGGAACATTCCTGTAACGTTTGGTTGAAATCTGTCCAGCGGTATAGGAGGAGATGTCATTTGAAACAACTGTTAACGACGATGGACGACGAAGGACACATGGCCATCCCAATAGTTCACCTTGAGCCTTTGGCTCAGGTGAGCTTATAAACGTAACCATCCATAACTGACCTAAACACAATAATCTGTTAAGCAGCTGTAGATATGTTAAAACATCTTAGCTCTTTGCATGTTTGGTAATCTTTTCTTCTGTAAAAATTGTCGTCTGCAACTGTTCTAAAAATAGAATTTTCTAAATTTCTTTTTAAAACAGGGTCAGAAGTGTCAAACAGTTTGTTTCCTGATGAGATGCCTTGTTACGCAGTCTCTCATCTAGATGTAAATTGTTTGCAAAGTAATCACTGCAGCACATATATCTACTGCTAGCATGGTAAGAGTTAAGCATAATTCTGCACAGACATATGTGTTAGATGGATGGTTGGACAGAGAGTAACCCATTATGGCATCAACCACTATGGGGGAGAGGCAACAAACATACCTGAACAGTTGCTTGATACACAGAATGTACTGTAAAAGCATAAACAGTAACTGCATTTACCTACCTGATCGATCTATAACAAAAATGAACTCCCCACTTTTTGCCATTGAAACCTCTTTCAAGTTTGGTCTAAAACTCAGCATCAACATATCTTCTTTGAAAAGTCCATCTGGAAATATCATAACATTGTATACTTCAGCTTTTAGATGATCTGGAAATGTTCATCTCTTTTTGCTTAATATACACACTTTATCAGAGAATATTAAAACCTTTAACCCTTTTCTCAATAGACAAAAGTGTAAATCAAATCTGCAATTAAGGAAGTGGAAAGCTTAAAGCTGGGTGAAAGTAAAGCAGAATGTGCCTTAACCCATGAACCCATAGCCTGTTTCTAGTTTTAAAGAAAGATGATCACTTAAAGCAGGTTGAAAGTAAAGCAGAATGCGCCTTCAGGCGCATTCTGTTTTACTTTCAGCCTGCTTCAAGCTATTAACTGCTGGAAAATAGAAAATATTTGTTACGGTTTTTATTTGTGACAGTATAAATTTGAACTATTTTCTTCAGTAGAGGAATTAATAATAGGTGTAAAAAGGCGTATTTATTGGGGAATGGGTTAAGGCACATTCTGCTTTACTTTCAACCTGATTGAAGTGATCACTTATTTTCAATACTAGAAACTGGCTATGGGGTAATGGGTTAAAGCAAGTTGAATGTAACAATTTCTGAAAACCAGGTTCTTTAACCCATACAATGCTAAAATTTCCAATGTACTCCTCCTCTTTCTGATGAATGATTAGCTTTTTTAAACTCTCAAGAGGGGTGTCACTAAAATATTTAAAAGTATGCCAAAAAGTGCAGACCCATGTCAGAGAACTCCGGAAATGGGTGTACACTGTTTGCAAAGCTGGTACATATCCTGTTCTAGCATTGTTATGATTAACTATTTCAACGCTATGGACCTGTTCAAAATATACCCATTATATTTACAAACAGTGAAGACCCAGATCAGAAGGTTTTATACGAGTCCTCTAATCTACTCTGTTTGCTAATTTAAATCAGTATTTTTTAAACTTCTCAGAATTCCAAGTAGACTGGTTCATGTTTTGATAACTGAAAAGATCCACAATGGAACCTAATAACCCACAACAATTACTTAGTGTTAAAAGAGTTAAAGCCAGAACAAAGAAGTGTTTAAATCAAAACAGCCATCTGGGCCCCAGAACCTTTGTTCTCCCCAACCTGGACAACCATTCAACTAAAACTGTTTGGAGGGCACTTATCACATGTCAGGGCTCCAGATAAGAGGTAGTTAAGGTGTCTTTATAGCTTTAAAATAAGTGTTTTTAATTAATTTGCTGATTCTAATAGCTGACATCCTGTTCTACAAATTAACAAAATCTTTCACACCAAACGACACACACTACACAGCGATTTTATCAATAAATCACGCCTCATTTAGCACCCCGTGGTCTAGCCGGTCCAGCCATGTGGCCAAAATAGAGGCGTTCTCTAACTGCTGTTGCATGATTTATGGGTTTCCCAATGTTAAAATCATTATTGACATGTGATTGGTATTTTCATTGGAGGTAGGGCTAAGGAAAATCGCTTACGAAATACCGTATGCGTCTTCTTATTGGTTGAAATAAAAAGGACAAAAGTTGAACACCAGGGGTATTCGCACTGTGCCAGACAGTCAAATGACACGCTTATCAAATTAATTGACGTTTTCCGCCACCCTTATTTACAAATATGCGGTATCTTTGAACAGCGATAGATTTCGCAGTTGGTAGCCATTTTTCATGCGGTTTGAAGTAGATGAAAGGGTATTATCTTCTCCAGGGAAATTTGTCTCAGATTTTATATAAATTACCAACTGTTTACAGCAAGGCGTTACGTAATAGAGGTCAACTTTAAATGGCAAAAAAACTTTGATGTTACATAATATTAGTTTGGAGGGATATTCTAAAAATCTGAGACACTGATCCCTAGATATGTTGATGAAGTTTATTTGGGGCAATTAGGAAAACGTTACAAATTAAGACAGCTTTGAAATTGCTGAATTTTTTCTTAATTGGTCTTATAAAATCGTAAAATAGAAAAATATTTTTTTAAAACATTTTATGGTGGGGTGTGTACCACTTTAACCACTCAGTTATAAAATAGGGGGATAAACTGTAAATCGTGAAAATAAATAAGAAAACTCCACTTGCAGTATCAAAACCCACACACTACCTTAAGTGAACAAATTCAACATTCTCTCACTCATTTTAGCCCAAATCCTATGGTGTTACTATTCGAAGAGACGATTCTAATGAGTAGTGACACCATAGGGTTTAATGCAGAAATGAAGATTTTAGTTTTTTAAATACTCCTCTTATCTGGAGCCCTGATATGTGAATGCTTAATGCGCAAACCAGAAATGCAAAAAGGTTTTAAAGCAGCTTTCTACTTGGCTATCATCCTATACCTAGCTGTCACTAGTTGTAATGACTGTTAACACTTCTTTCATATGGTAACTTAGCTTTCCTTATCCTAAACATCCTCTAAACTGAATGTTTTGCTCAGTCCACATAGGTCCAGTTTTAGATGGTTCACTGAATACTAAGTCTGCATTAACCCATTACCCCATAGTCTGTTTCAAGATTTAAGATAGGTGGCACATTCTGCTTTACTTTCAATCTGCTTTAAGCTACCATCTGCTAGAATATAGAAAATATTTCTTATGATAAATATTCATTGATGTATAAATTCAAACTCTTTTCTTAAGTGGAGGAATAAATTAAAGGTGTAAAAAGGCGTATTTATGGGGGAATGGATTAATTTACCTTTTTCTGCATTTCCTATCTCCATGACAACCTGGGGAGTAAAGCAGTCCTCATACAGAACCAACAGACACAGGTCATGGTCAAATTGGAACTCCTCAGCCAGGGTCACCTGTATGAAATGAGACAATAGAACACTGAGTGGCCATCAGCTTCTTAAAATATGTCTGCTAAAATTCTAAAATTGATGTTGTCTTTTTCATGTTAGAAAAAACAGGAGGCAAGCAACAAATACATGTAGTTCGGATTCTGATTCCACTTAAAGCAGGGCAAAATCTGGATCCAAACTGTTTGTACAGGTCTAGTGGTAAGAGGGTTAACGCTTACCACTCTGAACCTATTTCTTCTGCAAATGTTATTGCCTTTACCCTTTCCTTTAAAGACATCAGTCAGAATCATCTCCATATCACTGTGTTAAAGGCAAGATACCACTTAAAGCAAGATGGGAGTAAAGCAGAAAGATCTTTATCCATATCCGCCATTTTTTCTTTTCAGTAATGAAGACAGGTGGTTCATTATAAGAAACATACTGCTTTACTTTCAGCCTTTTTTAACCCACTACCCCATAGCCTGTTTTTAGTTATGAAAACAGGTGACCACTTAAAGCAGGTTGAAAGTAAAGCAGTATACACCTTAAGACACATTCTGCTTTACTTTCAGCCTGCTTTAAGCTATCATCTGCTAGAATATAGAAAAAAAAATTCATGAAACATATTCTTGACTGTAAAAAGTTGATACATTTTCTTCAGTGGATGAATAATTTAAAGGCGTGAAAAGATGTATTTATGGAGTACTATCTGCTACGATTCTTATGATGCATATTCATGTATAAAATGGAACTATTGTTTCTGTGGGAGGAACCAAATTAAAATGTAAAAATGTTTATCTATGGGTTAAATAAATCTATGGGTTAAATAAAAGAACAGAAACAATCTTACCTTAGCAACTTTATCATCATCTTCAAACTGCACGTTTAACTGGCAAGCATCTGATGTTACAGACTTGACTTTGTGATATCCGTGGACACTAGCATTCATGGAGAACTTGTATGGGATGTCACCTGATTGGGCATAAGTGGCGCCATCTGCAGCAACCTCACTTTGGGCTGTAAGATGTAATATCAGAAAATACAATAAAAATTCTCCAATACTACTACATGAAATGATACTTATTTTGCTTCTTTTAGCCCTTTACCCCATAGCCTATTTCTCGTTTGGAAGACAGGCTACCTCTTAAAGCAGGTTGAAAGGAAAGCAGAATGTGCCTTATGGAGGAATAAACTAAAGGTGTAAAAAGGTGTATCTATGGAGTAAAGAGTTAAAAACAAATTACTGTTTGAAGGAGGATGAAAGTAAAGCAAATCATTTACGCATGTGTTTTGCCTTACTTTTCACTTTCCTTTAAATTATGCAGTAACTTGCTTTAATGATGAAAGTAAAGTATAAAACTCCTTAAGGAATTTCTAAATTTGTTTTGATTCTGCATTACATGATTTTTTCAGCCAATGAAAGTAGTCAGATACGTAAAGAGTTTTATTGTAGATACAAAGAGGGAAAATACTGAAAACTTTAGTATACTTACTCTTATCTACAGATCAGGTACATGAAAGGTTGTAAAGGTTAGAGTCCACATTAAACTAAACTACAGTTTGGTTTGGTTTGTTTATTAACCTCTGTTTTTGTCATCTATGGGCTAATTAGACGCCCCAGAGAGAGGGGAGCGGATACAGAAAACCTGGGTGTGATGCGCTACTCTTATTATCGACAGAGTTCTCTGTTTCTTTTGGATGCCCAGTGTAAAGCATTGAGACATAGGACTTCAATTTATAAAGTCTCAACCGAAGGACTTGCGGGGGATCAAACTCACAACCACAGTCGAGTTTATGTCTGCTGGTTTAAACTACACTAAAACCCTTCTATTACGACACCTAAATTGTTTTTATTTTATCAGGCAGGCCTTTTTCTGGCCATTTTGGGAAAAACTGCAATGTCTTATTTGGGAAATATTAGGGCCACAAATCATGTTTTGGGAAGAATTTTTAGAACTGATTTCACATATATTGAAGCTAAATGGCCTTAAAAATGGCATGTAGTTGTTCTTTACACTTGTATAATTAGTTTTTATTTGAATTTGAGTTATCAGTAACAACCTGTATGAAACAAGAGCTGCATGCCGCCCTAAATCGCTCACCTGGTACCCATGATAACAGTCATGTAAATGGACCAGATGATTAAGTTTTCACTTATTCACCCCCCACCCAATGGTAGCCAAGTTGTTTGAGCTAGGAAGATTATTTGAAGAAAACTGGCAAAAGTTCACCCATGAATCATTGTTTGTGTAAAATCATTCTTAAATCAGACCAGTAGTTTCAGAGAAAACCTTTTTGAAAGTTTTTCTATGCAGAAATATTAGGAAAACTTTGCCCCACCCACTGGCTGCCATGTTTTTTTAAGATAACAAAATGATTTTAAGAAATCTGGTAGCGTGTCACCAATTGACCATTTGTGTAAAAATGTTTCTAATTTGGACCTGTTGTTTCAGAGGAGAAGAGTTTTAAATTTTTACTATACAGTAACATTATAAGGAAAACGTGTCCCACTCACTGGCGGCCATCGGCGCTTGGCTGAAGTTCTTACCTTAGTTGTGTGTTTCACTGGGCATTGTTCAGTGTTCAGCTGCTTCACACTAACACAAAAGGTAAGAAATGAAAGCAATGGGGCCAATAGAAAAAAGTTGTTATCCTTTTGAGTAGAGAGAACCGATCTCAAATCATCTTTAGGGATTATGTGAGATCAAGCACCCTTAAAGTTTTACTTTGTCAGAATGGAGATGCTCATGGGAAGCTATGATCAGTTCTGTTACTGGCCGGGTTTAGTGGAGTGCGCCTATATGGTTCATCTCATTCAATAGCAGCTCTATACCCTTTATGTGATGTTTAAAATCCTCTGAAGACGGAGCATAGCTGCCTATATGGTGAGGTAATTGAAAACAGCTATGCACATAATCCTCCAGCATGACAGTCAATTCTGTCTGTACCAAGCTGTCCTGTGAGTGTTCAGCATAGATACGCCAACAACAACAACAACAGGCGGCCATGTTTTTTAAGATAACAAAATGATGTTAAGAAATCTAGAAGAGGGTCATCAATTAACCATTTGTGTAAAAAAAATTCTAATTTGGACTACTGGTAGTAGTTTCAGAGAAGAGATTTTTAAAGTTTTTACTATACAGTAACATAAGGAAAACATGCCCCACCCACTGGCAGCCATGTTTTTTTGAATATCATAATGATTTTAAGAAATCTGGTAGAGGGGCCACCCATGGATTATTTGCATAAAATTACTTTCAAATCAGACCAGTAGTTTTTGACAAGAAGATTTTTAAAGTTTTCACTATATAGCCATATAAGGAAAATCTGCCCCATCCTCTAGCAGCCATGTTGGGTTTTTTTAGATAGGAAAATTATTTTAAGAAATCTGATAGAGGGTCACCAATGGCACATTTGGGTAAAATTATTTTCAATTCGGACCAGTAGTTTTTGACAAGAAGATTTTTAAGTTTTTTCAATTGGTTGCCATGGCAACCACAATTTCAATTGGATGACCTACATTTGAAAAAATCTGAGAGAGTACCGTACAAGAAACAATGATCCTATGAAGTTTTGATGAAATTGGCCCAGTGGTTTCCAAGAAGAAGATCTTTGAAGAAAAAGTTTGACGAGGGACGATGGACACAGGGCAATCACAATAGCTCACTTTGGCACTTCGTGCCAGGAGAGCTAAAAATCAATTAGTCTTCTTTTCAGTGGTCATAATAGAGGCTTTTTTTCTGTATAATGGTATAAGTCATATACATGTACAATGTAATTGAAAAACTATACCTTTTGGAGAATATCTAGGATTCAAGATGGTTGGTAAAGCAAATCTTAAATGGCCATTGGGCTCTTGCTGGAGTTCAATGACATAGGCCAACAGCAACTTGGCTTCACAACGGGCTGGCAGATTTCCCAGACTGCACTTAAAGATGTCCGCTGATTTCTCATCCTGTTGTAGCAGCGCGGCTGTTTTCCCCTCTTTTACACTGTCTTCATAAGTTAGTTTTGCCTGAAGATGTATTGCAACCAATTTATATTTTTAGTCTTAACCCATCACCCCAAAAGCCTTATTCTAGTATTGAAAATAGGTGACCACTTAAAGCAGGTTGAAAGTAAAGCAGAATTCTTGTTATACATATTCATAACTGTATAAATTGTAACCATTTTCTTTAGAGAAGAAATAAATTAGAGGCGTAAAAAGGTGTATTTGTGGAGTAATGGGTTAAAACAGTTAAGTGTGTGTATTTTATTGGACAAAAACTTTTATAATTACATGATAAGTAACAATTGTGATAAGTGGTTATTATTTAACCCATTACTTCATAAATTTACATTTTTAATTTTTTTCTCCACTGAAGAAAATAGTTCCAATTCATACACTCATGAATATGCAGACTAAGAAATATGTACTACATCCTGGCAGATGGTAATTTACAACAGGGTGAAATTAAAGCAGAATGCACCTTAATGTGCATTCTGCTTTACTTTCAACCTGGTTCTATCGTCACATGTCTTCAAAGCCAGAAACATGCTATGAGTAATTAAAGCAGCTTATAGCTCTCTAAAGACGGTGGTTTACAAACAGTAAAGGTTCTGATCAGGATGCTCTTTCACTTTTTCTCCCATAGCTTCTTTCAGTGTCTAAGACATGATAGCTTAAACTTTATGCCTTAAAGCAAACTGAAAGTAAAGCAGAAAACTCCTTAAGAAGCTTTCTGTTTTGTTTGGAGTTTCACCTTTTTTTAAGCATCTACCTATAAGAATGGTGTAATATTTTTTATTAGACTAAGGTAGAAGCCTGCAAAGGTATTCCTTTGAGAAATGGGTTAAAGCCTCACCTGTTCTTTCTCCTGGATCTCTGCCACCAGAGTTCTGCCATCGATTTCTGCCTCAAACCTATAAACTGCACTCCCATCATCTACTGGGAAAGTAAACACAGCTTCAATAGGATCATCTTCCTCGTTGTTGTAGGAGAGACTGGATTCTACCTCAGCAACTGTTCCCACAATCTTTATTGACACATCAATGGCTTTCAATGGAACTGAAATTGCAAACATTCAGGGTTCCAGATAAACTGAACAAATCCAACATTTTCTCACTCATTTTAGCACCAAATCCTATGGTGTCAGTACTCATTAGAATTATTTGGAAGAGACAATGCAAATGAGTAGTGACGTGACACCACAGGGTTTAAAGCAGAAACAAAGATTTTTTTTAAATACTCCCCTTTATACACGCCCTCAAACATTGTTAAAATGTTATGGCTTTCAACGAAACATAAATTATAACATTGGTTGTTCAAATTTTAATTGACCCTTTCCTTCCCAATCTTAATCAAGTGCCAATTACTCTTGACCTAATGGTTCTTTTTATTAAAATTGAATCTAATAAGATAACTTATAGATGTAAACAAAGTGTGCAAATTAAACTAGAACTGCTATCACTAAAGGTGATAAATACCCCCACTCCAACTGACCTGTCACAAACAGCACAATAACATGTAGAAAGAATAATACATGCATATTAAGGAACAAAATTTCAAGTTGAAAAGGGGCATAATTCTGTCAAATTTTATGCAAAAGTTGTCAGACTTTAATTAAAAGTCTCACAATACAACACTTATAATGTTTACCACGTTTGAAGACAATATCATGAATAGTTTTCAAGAAAATGGCTTGTTCAAAGAAAATAGAACAAAATTTCAAGGTAAAAAGGGACATAATTTTGTCATTTGTTGGCAAGAGTTATGTAACTTCAAGTAGAGTCTGCAAACATCACACTTATAATATGTACCAAGTTTGAAGACAATTTCATAAATAGTTTTCAAGAAAATGGCATGTCCAAAGAATAAATGCTTATTAAGGAACAAAACTTCAAGTTATAAAGGGCCATAATTCTGTCAAATTTTGTGCAAGAGTTATCAAACTTCATGAAAGGTCTCACAATACAACACTTATAATGTGTACTAAGATTGAGGACAATATTATGAATATTTTTTAAGAAAATGGCATGTTCAAAGAAAAAATTATCAATTAAAGAGGCTCGCAACCGGATTTAGCATTAAAAATAGTAATTTGTAAATATATGTCAAATGCTTATATAAATGGGTAAGATTTAGTTTAGGATAATAAATTCTGTTAAAAAATCCATTTAAAAAAAAAGAAAAAAGAAGAAGCCCTGGTGGGATTCGAACCTGTGACCCTCCATGCAGAGAGAAACGTGAAAAAATGAGGAAGCTCCTATACTACCTCGGCTACCAGCGCTCTCTATATCTATAGTAGAGAATTAACGTACTTCACTAGTAGCGATCGATAGTACTTTTACTACTTTATTCGTCTCGGGTTTATGTCTGAGCCCGTGTAAAGAAGCAACAACAACAACTATACTGTTAGCTAACGCTATAGAAAACGATGGAAAATATCTTAAAAAACTAAGATTCGGTGCCGATTCTTGAGACTTTTTTTGGACTGATCATATTTTTTTAATGTCAGAAGCCAAATAATGCCACAAATTTGCTTTTATTTGAGTATTTTATTTTATTTTGACAAGTACACCATCCGGTTGCGAGTCCCTTTAAGAGACAAAAAAATGAAGTTAAAAAGGGACATAAATCTGTCAAGTTTGGTACAAGAGTTATGAAACCTGTCAATGACTTCCCCAAATAAAAAAATGTAATTCATATCTCTACCTTCTTCTCCGACTTAAATCTTATCTGGACTTGCATTCTAGAAAGCTTTTTTTCAATGCATATATTTTGCTGCACCTTGACTATTGCTGTACAATATGGGGTAATTGTAGCAGTGAGCTCCTGAACTCTGTACTGAAATTTCAGAAGCGTGCTGCTAGAATTATTTTAGACAAGGAGTTTGATGCACCATCAGAAGAACTATTTCAAGAACTGAAGTGGATGAAAATAAAAGATAGAATAGATTACAAAAAAACTTTACAAGTATACAAGTCACTAAACAATCTAAACCCAGAGTACTTGAACACAAAATTTAATCTAAAAACAGGACGATCCCTCAGATCTATAGATAATATGGAACTTATGATTCCAAAACCAAGATTGGAGTTCTTTCGTAAATCTCTTCTCTATTCGGGTTCCAAAATATGGAACGATATACCTAAACACATTAGACTTTCTGATACAGTTGATCAGTTCAAGAAATCTTATATAAAATGGATCTTGAAGACTCAGTCTGAACAGTAAAGTCCTCTCTAAGTGTCTCCTTCAATTTTGACTTCGAATTATGTGTATATCTGAATGTAAATATGTATAGATGAAAAGTATAAAATCTATCTGCATTGAACTTTTGAACTTTCAATGTAATGCATTACACATTGAGAGTTAAAAAGTTTTATGCAACCATCTTGTTGCCTGATTATTTATTGTGTACTTATTTTCAACTGTATAATACCTTTCATTGCCAGTTACATCAATTAACTTCTAAAAAGTTAATAATGTAAGTGTAACTGATGTTTCCTTAGTAATATGAATTATAACTATTTATTAAAACTTAGTGAAACATATATGATTACACCCTTATCTTTGGAGTATGGCAATGATTGGTACATATTCTTAATTTCTCTTGTTCTTATGTGCTAATTTTCTGTATATAACTATGTACATGCCATGATTGTGGACCATATTGAAAATTGGTTACACACCAAATATGTTATCCACGTAAAATAAAGTCGTTATTATTATTATTATTATTAATAACATTAATTATGTATACCAAGTTTGAAGATGGTATCATAAACAGTTATCAAGAAAAAGGCAAATGTCCCGTAAAAATGCGACGGATGGACTGACTGACGGACCGACCGACCGACTGACGGACAACGTGATTCCTATAGCCCCCGACCACCGGTGGTGTGGGGGCATAAACAATGTGATTCCTATTATAGCCCCCCCCCCCACCACCAGTGGTGTGGGGGCATAATAACATGAGGGCCAGAATGGCCCTTGATCGCTCACCTGACCATGGTGACCATGGTGACCATGGTGACACTAAGCTGGGTCAAGTGATTTCAAATAAGAAGATTTTTGAAGTTTTCATTCAAAAAAATCTATTTTTTGCTCCGGTGACCCAGATATGCAACAGACCAGAACCAATTCAACAACATATGTGAAGGACCTCTGGATGTTACAACATGCCAAATTATAAAGCTCTATTGGTTTCTGAGTAAAAGATGTTTAAAACATTTCACTATATGTAAAATGGTGACCTCCAGTACTAAATATATAAGCTCTGGCTCTTGTGGTTTTTGACAAGAAGATTTTTTAAGATTTCCTTAATGTTTCACTTTTAGCCTTTCCCCTAGGCCTTTTTAGCACAGCGCAGGGCCGTGCCCCTTTTTTACCCCGCCATGTTGCCCTTTACAAGCGCCGAGCTGCCCTATTTTCATGTTGGTGTTTTTTTTGCCCCGGCTGGCTTGACACGTGTTGATAAGACCTTGACAGGATAGATGACCTATATATTCATGTAAGACCTATATTCTATTAAGGTCATGACACTGACAAAGTCTGATAAATATATAACCAAAAATATGACTTCTAGAATGTTTTTAACCTTTAATTCAATATTTCAAAACACTGAAAAATGACCACCCCCTCTGCAGACTTTCCGAAAGTTGAAAATTGGTGCCAGTCGGAATTTGAAAAATATGCCAGTCAGAAACAAATTTCACCTGTCCGAAAAGCACTTACAATGCAATTCTTTTCAAAAATTGAAAAAAAAGCCAGTCATTCGGAACGGCAAGACACAATTTTTGCCAGTCAGGACTGACGAACTGGCAGGTTTTGGGAAGACTGCCTCTGGCAGCCATGTTTTTTGAAGGATCAAAATTGTTTGAACAACTTTTAAAGTCTATCCATTGAGAAACATTTCGGTGAAAACTAAATTGAAATCAGACCAGTAGTTTCGGAGAAGAAGATTTTCAAGATATTGTGTGTGGTTGCCATGGCAACCAAACAAATTACCCCACCCACAAACTTTTAACAACTTTTTATTCCCCCAACCTACTGATGCTTCTGATGAAGTTTGGTTACACTGGTTTTTGGTTTCAGAGAAAAAGTCGTTAGCAATTGTTGACGGACAGACGTTCTACCATTTCAGGTTTATGTGACTTTCCCATTGTCAAAAAGGTGTGAAAAGACACATAAAGAATCCAAATAAACCCAACATGGACTAGCTGAATTAACAGCTCTATCAATTGTTTTCTTTTGTTCTGTGTTACGTAACCTAGTCCCATAAACCCATAATGTTAGCATGGACAGACAGACGGACGGACGAACGACAAATGCTGGACAGAGCGCTATCACAATAGCTCACCTTGAGCACATTGTGCTCTGGTGAGCTAGTTACAATGCTTGTTTTCACCCCTGCCTTCCCAAACAGCAAACTTTTACCTACAGCCTATACATGTATATTAGTCTGCCTACGGATCGAAAATAAGGCTCTGGAAAATGGGTCTCATGGCATGTCGTGTAGACGGGCAACATCCACTTGATTTATATTCAGCATATGTATACGAACAATTCTAGGGGGGATGTAAAGTTCTTAGGCGCGTATTAAGGTCAGAAATAGGTCAAAGGTCATTGGGTGCAGATTTTTGCATACCATAATATAAACCTAATTTTATTTACATTTCAAATATATCAAATGAACTATTATTGGTTACAATTAGTTCACAAATGTCTGTACTTGCTAAATATTATCAAAAAAGTAAAATATTACTGTCAATGTCCTTTTCCAGGGGCAATTACTCTGATTTTCCTCATTCTTTTATATATTTTTTATAGTTATTCTTTCGTTATTTTTGTCTGTGTTCTTATAACATCAAATTATTTTTATGTTTATTTACACCTTTGACATAAAGTAACACTTCTAAATGCAAATGGAAGTAAATATTACAGCCAATGCTCCTTTCCAGGGGCAATAACTCTGATTTTTCTCTTTCTATTTTATTTTTTATGGGAATTTGTTTTCGTTATTTTTTTACTGTTTTCTTATAACATCAAACTTTTGTATGTTTCTTTACACCTTTGACATAAAGCAACGATTCAATATGCAAATAAAAGTAAAAATTACAGTCAATGCTCTATTCCAGGGGCAATAAAATAGAAAGAGAAAAATCAGAGTTATTGCCCCTGGAAAAGGGCATTGGCTGTAATATTTACTTCCATTTGCATTTAGAATTGTTACTTTATGTCAAAGGTGTAAAGAAACATAAAAAAATTTGACGTTATAAGAACACAGACAAAAATAACTAAAAAATAACTATAAAAATATAAAAAAGAATGAGGAAAATCAGAGTTATTGCCCCTGGAAAAGGACATTGACAGTAATATTTTACTTTTTTGATAATATTTAGCAAGTACAGACATTTGTGAACTAATTGAATCCAATAATAGTTCATTTGATATATTTGAAATGTAAATAAAGTTAGGTTTATATTATGGTATGCAAAAATCTGCACCCGTTGACCTTTGACTTTCGACTTTACATCCCCCCATGAATTTCTAAGATATGTTCACTGAACACGAATCAGGTGGATGTGACCCGTCTACACGACATGCCATGAGGGGTCAAAAACGGTCAAAATGTTGGTAGACTATATGTCTTTAACCCATTATCCCATAAATACACCTTTTTACACCTTTCAATTATTCTTCCTATGAACAAAAAGAGATCAGATTTATACAGCTATGAATATGTAATATAAGAAATATGTTCTATATTCTAGCAGATGACAGCTTAAAGAATTCTGCTTAACTTTCAACCTGCTTTAAGTGGTCATGTATCTTCAATACTAGAAACAGGCTATGGGGCAATGGGTTAAACTGTTTTCACCATGATGTCAGGTAAGAGTTTGCTGTTTGGAAGTTGGATGGTCCTCAATCAGACCATACACCTAACACGTCAAATACTTTGCCCCTTGCATGTCTTAAATCTACAATCTTTCCCACTTCCTATAACTTGCATCTTTCCAAAGCTGAACAGTTTTATCAGAAACTGAATACTCGGCTTGTTTCTTTGACAATTTTTCACCCTTATTGACACTGTCAGTTATCATTTCTTCAAATATCCCATGCACGACTGATTTAGCTGTTGTTCTGTCATCTCTTTTAACCCATTACTCCATAAATACGCCTTTGATTTATTCCTCAGCTAAGGAATATAGTTCCAATTTATACAGGCATGGACATGTAACATCAGAAATATTTTCTATATTCCGGCAGATTGTAGCTTAAAGCATGATGAAAGTAAAGCAGAATGTGCCTTCATGCAGGCACATTCTGCTTTACTTTCAACCTGCTTTAAGTGGTCACCTGTTTTCAAAACTAGAAACAGGCTATGGGGTAATAGGTTAAAGAATTTCTACACGCTTGGATTGTCTGTATCGCTTTATGTTTGTTTACACCTGCCAGGCTTACATCTGGGCCCCGTTTCATAAAACATCTTACGACAAAATGTTGTCGTAAGTCAAATCTTTAAAATACATTCAGTTTCTTTTTTCTTCATCGAATCCTGTCTTGTAACATCTTTTTGGAATCGTCTTGAAAAGACGATTCCAAAAAGATGTCACAAGACAGGGTTAGATGGAGAAATAAATAATAATCGAAACTTTTATAATCTGACTTACGACAACATTTGTCGTACGAAGTTTTATGAAACGGGGCCCTGGTTGCCATTTTACACAATTCATGGAACACTTACAATGTGTCTAGATGATCATTATGGTACCCTTATTCCCAGAACATTATCCGATAAAACGGTAAATAATCAAAGCGCTGAAAGCGCTGAAGGCCTACGGACTGGCATGATTAACGAACTAAAGAAATTGTAGTGATGATATAGAAACAAAAAATTTTTTTTTTTTAAAATCAATAGAGAGGTGGGACAACTTTCAAAGTGACCCTGATCAGAAAAATGGTGTATATATCTATTAGCCATCTGAAGGCTGTACGAAATAAGGACGATTTCGAAATCATCCGTCGTATGAAGACTGTAGAGGCAATTTCACAACTCAGGATTCAGTTCAGGAAACGAAATTTGGTTAGTTTTTGTTAGTATTGATAGAATGCATTACTTGTAGTTGTTGTAAGGATGTGAAACGGACGTGTACCGAATGAGCATCTATCCATGTGCAGTGGCGAAAGTGAAAGTACTTAAGGAGACTTCGATAGTATACACATATGGATGGGGTAACTTGACATGACAACACTCGTTGTGCGGTGCTTGGTTAAATATTAATTATTTTTATAAATATTTTATCGACTCTGCGTGTAAAATTGCATATGTAAAACAATTGAACGTGTTTTGTGTTACTGTATCTCAAATATGAGCTTATTTTTAGATGCAATAGATGAGATCTATATAGTATTGCAATTGTTTTGAACTGATCCCATGAGAGATGGTAATTGTTAAGCATGTCGAGTTTGGGATATTACTAATATAAGTCCTGTGTTTTAATTCCAGTATGAGCACCAGGACTGAGGATGCTTACACCTACAGCCATCCCAAGTGCTTTTCCCTGGATAAAGCTTGAGCCAGATGCCGGTCAATGAAGAAATTCATGAGTGAGTTCAAGGCATGAACGAAAGAAAATATGTGATGAAATATGCAAACATGGGCTAGAGACCAGCCTGCCGGAGATGTTCAAATGGCAACAGAAGTGGTGAAAGATGACGAGATAAAGATGTTCAATCACCCATTGAATAGCACAGAAACAAAACAAGCATCCGATATAAATATTTGATTGCTTTATGTTGTGAAATTTCAGATCTCGTATCATTTCAAAATTAGACATGTCTAACCATTGACTGCATAGTTGTTTGCAGTATTGAAGACCAACTGTTGCTTAAAGCAGACTGAAAGGGACGTTCTGGTCGATAGGGGTCCGTAACAAATAATTGTAGTTCTAGGTCTACTTTATCTTTAATGGCAGTGCTATGCAGAAGTATAATGAAATCAATCAATCAAATCAATCAATCTGAAAATATAAACAAATACACACTTTACAAATAGCCCGTGTAAATGGTAAACAATTAACATAAATAGATACGGGTCAAGCTTAGCTATTAAATTCCCGATAGTGTTCAAATTATATAACAATCCAATACAATAAATACAAGGAACATATTATCAGTCATTACAATAATAACAATACAATTACAAAAACAATCAGTTACCTGGATAAATGAAATATCTAATCCAGTCTTATGGTTTAGAACAAAACTGGTGACGTCTTTGTTGTTTGAAATTGTGACTAAAAGTGACCCGTGCAACGTCATAAAAAGGTTAGGTAATCCTGAATAAGAAAGGTGTTAGTAAGAGTTATTTCCCATTGACCATATAAGTAATGTAAATTTTAGAGTTGCAACATTCATTTGAAAGATATTAAGTTATATAATTAAGAATTTGGATTATTAAGGACCGGGTTATCTTATTTAAACTTGAGAAATAAATATGCCCTATCACATAAAGCAGAATTATTCAATAACATATCACAACCAATGAAAATTTGGCAATCTCTTTTAGAGTTACATAATAAGCTTGAACACCAAACAGCTCAGAACTCTGGATCTTCATTATTTGCAAATAGTTTTCTGGTTTTCTTGTTGATGTTCTTTATACTATTAACCCTATGCTCCATAGCCTGTTTCAAGTTATGAAGTCAGGTGATAACTTAAAGCAGATTGAAAGTAAAGCAGAATGCTTTATTTTAGCCTGTTTAAGGCTATTATCTGTGAGAATATAGAAAATATTTTTTATGATACGTATCCATGACTTTATAAATTGGAACTATTTTCTTTCTTGGAGGAATACATTGAATGCATAAAAATAAGTATCTATGGAGTAAAGAGTTTATCTACATTGTTTTTAGATTTAAGATATAACCTCTCTTTTATGACCACCAAAAATGCTAATTGATTGTTACATATTGTATGAAAGAGGGTGGCAAACAACAGCAAGTTGAAAATCGAACACATCTCTTTAATGAGCTTGCTGTTTTTCTTTCATCTTGCTTTAAACTTTCACATGCCTTAAACACAAAAAAATTAACACAATTTAGTGGTTGCAATAGAGAGGGTTTACTCTGTGAGAGTGTTGATAAAGAACCATATTGGTAATAGTTCTAGGAGGGAAATTTCAAAGAGAAAGCCAGAAAATTATATCAATATATTTTCTCAACAGAAAATAATACAAAGTATTAAAAAGTTAATTTGCATACAGTATAAAGTATTTAAAACTCGTTCACAAACTGGTGATTATTTTTTAAAAGAGAAAAATATCAATTGCCCTTTATGGTAGATGTGGAGCATTATCTCCCAGAAATTAAAGACTCTGTTTTTGTATGCTTTCTTTTCAAATCAAATGTCACAGATTTCTCGAGAGTTTCATACACTTTCTTTGTAATGAAAGATAAATGTTCATTGCGAATATGTACATGTAGCTGTATTTTGAGGTACCATTGATTGAAATCCTCTGAAGACAGGTTGTAGCTTAATGCAGCTCAAAGTGCAGAACTGAGTTCCTGTCTTGTATAGCTTTTTTATTAGGCTTGAGGTGCATTAAGCTGCAACCTGTATAAGTATAGCACATGGATTGGAGCTCTCGGCCAATCAGATGCCTCAAAAACCTGTGAATATATCGTTTATTTTACAAAACCATGAAATAACTAACACACTGTTCACTTATTCCGCGCTTCCGTCATCTCAAGGCAATTTGACGTCACAACTATAGCAATCCTCCGAGCGGGCCACCGCGAAAACCTTTTGCCTGCACTGTAGGCGTAACGACAAATACTCGGAATAAACACCAGATCAAGGATTCAAACTAAAGCAATACGGTAATTTCACAGTATCAATAATAGATCTAGATCTATACCCCATCCTTTTGGACCTAGAACTAAGATATATGCATTGTTTCAGCTGTAAGATCGGAGGGGAACTGCACTCGCTTGATGACGTCATATTATGTACAGTGAGACCTAAACTTTAAAGGCAATTAATAATGAATTGTGCTTACATATAGAGCTTCAATAAGCGTTATTTATGTTGGTGTTAAAGCATGCTTAATGTCTCAAACTACACATTGAAATAACCTTTCAATTTAAGTAAAATATTACAAATAAAATGACTTTTTCGTCTAAAACAAAAAGCAGAAACGAAGGGTCTTCTTGTTTTCCTCGAGCCCAAGCCAGTGCTAAATAGGTTAGACCATGGTTGCGCGCGAATAAACGACATATATAGTTCTCGGGGGCCCCTCGAACTATATCGTTTATTCGCGCACAACCATGGTCTAACAAGAAAGCTGATAAGACAACAATGTCGGGCTATATGCGCATACATGGGTTAGTTAACTGAACTCATTACCCCATAGCCTGTTTCTAGTTTTGAAGATATAAGACCGCTTAAAGCAGGATGAAAGTTGAGCAGAATGCGCCTTAAGGGGCATTCTGCTTTACTTTCAGCCTGCTTTAAGCTATTATCTGCTAGAATATAGAAAATATTTCCTATGGTTTTTATTTGAGACAGTATAAATTGAAAGTATTTTCTTCAGTGGATGAATTAATTAAAGGCGTAAAAATGTGTATTTATGGAGTAATGGGTTAAAGCCATAATGAATCGAGTGTAGATCTAAGATCAATTGAATAGAAACTGTGTGATCTGGATCTAAACTCATGTGATGGAAAAGTTATTTACTACAGTAACATGTACTTGGAAAGGTCTACCCTTTGTAATGCACATCACTATGAGTTATTCATGCTATATAGGCAAACAGTTTGGATCCAAATGAGACACTGAGTATACGTATTGTCTCATTTGGATCCAAGCTATTTCATGACAGTGACAATTATTTCACAAAACAACCCGGTGCGTGTTAAGTTGTGCGTGTTTCAATTTTTGTCTTCTGTTACATAAATGATGTTTGTTCCTAGAAAATTACAATAAATACAAATATATCAATTTACACTTCTGCTTTTTGCTGATTAAACCAATGAATAAATTAAATGATGTTCAGTTAAACTCTGAAACCTCTGAAAACTGAACACCTATGCAGCATGATAAGAATGCAGAATCCTATAAAGGCTTTGTGCAACACTACCTAAACTCATTAAGCAACCATCTCTTACAAAGCTACACGTATATGTATTTTTAACACTTATTGTTTGGTTTTCAGAGGTTCTACTGTACATCCAAATATGTCAGAACTCCATGTAGCTATGTTGATGGCTTCTTTTCTGAGCCTCGTCCAGATTCACTCCGTCAAACTGTAGTTTGAAGTATATCGCTGGTTTTCGCAGACTCGTTGTATTTAATCAGGCTCCATAGCACCAGGATGGCCGAAAGTTTTCAACTTTTGTTCTTCTCGTCAGGTAAAAAGTCTGAAAATATATGATAATAAACTTCATTACCACGGGCTCGCTATCCGGGGCGAATTTATTATAATAATAAAGAGCTCAATGAAACACTGACTTGGGTCTCTACATCTCCGCTTGCCAGAAACAGAGATCCAAAACAAAAGCACCACCCACCACTATACAGAGTGAAATACATGAATTTACAACTTCTTTCAATCATTTCGCTAATGGCTTCACACGGTCCTTCACACTATCCTGCATTAAACACCGGGTCGTATTTCTACTTTCGTTTTCGATCTAAACACGCTACGGTTTGTACACATACCTTTCCAAAAGCTCGCTTTTCCTTCTTAAAGTCTGGAATTTCTTTTCCTGATTTCGGCTTTTAACTCGGAAATAGTTAAAGACCCGAATTTCGTTTCGATCCTGTCAGTTACATGTATCGATGTAGATTCGTAGATTATGTTGATATTTAATATTTTGTGTTCGGTTACGCAGCGCATCAACAGGTACAGTGGAGAATGTGTTATTCTTTCCCAATAAACGCGTTTTCGCTAAAATTATCATTTCCTGTGCAAACAGTTTGGAGCCTGATCAGACGCCGGATAACCCGGCGTCAGATCAGGCTCCACACTGTTTGCCACCAAGATAAACATGAATTATCAGAATTGTCCAAAAGTTGTACTTTTCTACGTTTTAGTGCTTTGCGTTTGCGTACGTTTGCGTTTAAACGGGAAAGAATAACAGATTCTCAACTGTAATAAACAAAAGAATGTGCCTGCTTGGAACGGGAACGCCGGGTGCTGCCAGCAGTAGAATCAGGCGTAGATAATTCACTACAAGTCCCCATTATACATACGGGCTATTCGCAATTAAATAATTAACACATAGATGCAGTGTGTAATATTAGCTATCGACATGGTCACTGGAGTGTGTTTACATCTAAGCTATCTTCATTCTGAATGGCTACTTAACATTCGGGTGTTTACGTAGAAATCACTCCGCTGTCGGTTCTACCTGGATGGACTATGTTTTATCCGCCAGTAGCCAGTAGGCGGTAAATGGGCGATTGGCAATAGCAATCGTACTAATTCTAATAGCCCTTACTCTCAAGACGAAAAGGCCACAAGCTTGATTAATGCGTATATATAAACCACCATTATTGTTATCATCAATAAAAACATCGATTACACATGGTTGTTAAGGCTTTTAACGAATAGTGCAAAAACACGGCCACAATCTTTCCCCAAAAAGAAGGTATTTTGGTGTTTTTGATGTAAAGTTTTTGTTCAACTCGAGGGAGCCTTCAATCTGCTGTATAAAAACGGAGTCAGCTTGATTTATCCTTTTAAATCCACAGCCAGATGCCATTTTCTCATGATGTTGTGTAGCGTTTGAATGAATAAGGTAAACAAAAGGCCACAAGCTTTTTCTGAAAAAATATTTTTGGGTTTTAGCAGTAGAACTGTTGTGTGCCGTGATAGCTACGTGAAGGACGAAGTTGGTAAACTACACTGGCATACGGGTTGTAAACAACCCGTAGGCCAAAAACTGGAGCCCATCGAGGGGAATGTTCGATTTGCAGGAATGAATTTTGAAATAGCGGGAATACAGTTCTGTGATTCAAACAGAGTAATATGTGCTCTAATGAATTGCAATGCTAATCGGACTTTTTAAATTCCTACATTGAAGATAATAATTCCATTTTATACAGTCACAAACATTTACTGTAGGAAATATTTTCTGTATCCTAGAAGATGGTAGCTTAACCCATTACCCCATAAATATGCCTTTTTACACCTTAATTTATTCTTCCACTGAAGAAAGTTTGTACAATCATGCATATGCACATTAAGAAATATATTATATATCATATCAGGTTGCAGTTTAACCCATAACCCAATAGCCTGTTTCTAGTTTTAAAGACTCCCATCTCCTCTCCAACTATTGTCTTACCATGTATCGTTACATTTTATGCTGAAATATTTTTTTAATTTACAGGGCATATAAACCTCCAGATAAGGAGTAAAAATATCACTAAAACTAAACAACTAATTGAAAGAATTAAAGTTTATGTGTATATCAAATGACTTAAGGTTTGATGGTTGGGTGTTGACAAGGGAGGGGGTCCAATTTTGATGCCATTAAGTTTGGCCCCCCCTCGCCAACTGAAATAATTTTCAGGGCAAAGTAACCTCAGGATGGGAGAAAAAACATCACTAAAACTTAACAACTAATTGAAAAGAATTAAATTGATATGTATATCAAATCAAATGACGTAAAGTTTGATGGTTGGGTGTTGACAAGGGAGGGGGGTCCAAGTTTGATGCCATCAAATCTGGAACCCCCCCCCCCCCCCCCCCAACTGAAATAATTTGCAGGGCATAGTAACCTCAGGATAGGAGAAAAAACATCACTAAAACTTAACAACTTGTGGAAAAGAATTAAAGTTGATGTGTATATCAAATGATTTCAGCTTTGATGGTTGGGTGTTGACAAGGTAGGGGGGGGGGGGGGGTTCCAATTTTGATTGACACACAAAGCGACATACCAACTTAACTCCCACAAATGTTGTGCAATTGTCATGGCTAGTGCTGTAGTTTTGACCATGCCACTAGAGATACAAGCATCACATAGCGCTGCACGACACTATATCACACAAAAGGTGCCCTTTTGTACAGTAAAATGATTCTGGGTTGGCCAAAACACATGCATGACATTTGCGCAACATGATATTGTTTTTCAACCCATGTGTCATGCAACGCTTCCTTTGTTGCATCATATTGTGTGTCACAGTCGTGGTTTGAAAGCGACACATGACATACCAAGAAACCCAAGATACGACACTTAACAATGCAACGTGACACTGTACAACACACATGACAATGCACGACAATGCAATATGACATGTGAACATACTCTGTCCCACTACTATGGCTAATCCTGAGGGGTTAATCAAACTGTTTGGTTTTTTTTTGCTTATGACACTGTACTATCTTAGCTAGATCTTGACTTACAGGCTGGTACTACCATTTTCATACAAATTTTATTGAAACAACCTTACTGTGATATAAAGTCTTAAATTAGTGCTATTGAGTGTTTCAGAACGATGATGCATAACGCAGGTCCGTGATGTGACATCCAACTGCAACATCAATGGTTAATAAACCCTCTTTGTTTTAATAATGTTAAGCGATCTGTTTTTATGTAAATTTCTTAGCTGTGCTGAAATTGCTTTAATGTAATATTTAACAAATGCACCTATCAGAAAAATGCTAATTCTGCACATCCATTCCCATTTTTAATTAAGTTTAATCTGCTTACAGATTTTATGTAAAAATAAAACAAATTTGGATTTCAATTTTTAAATACATGTAGTGTATAATAATGACAGGATTGGCAGCTTTCTCATAGGCTAAATTGTATCTTACCTATTTTACTTGTAGCTACTTTACGTTTGTTTACATACACTTGTTATAGAGTCAGTTATAAAAGCTCTTGAGAGCTTATGTTATTTGTATATGTCTTGCCGACTCAAAATAAAGCTTATCTTATCTTATCTATCTTATCTTGTATCTTATCTTAATAATTTCACATTGAGAATATATACATAGTGTTGTATCACATTGTTGTGTGTCATGACAGCTTGTCATGCTTGGTATTGTATGTTGCATCGCATTGTCATTCAACTTCAGTGGAGCAGGAAGACGCTATCTTTCAGCCAATCAGAAAATTTGAGATCTATTCAGGGAATTATATTATCCAAGACAGCCTCTATCAATGGATCAAGGAATTATGTATAATATACGGTTGCAGGTCAAAACGCCCCCAAGTCAAAACGCCCCATGGTCAAAAAGCCCCCAAATTGGTCAAAACGCCCCAACAATTGGTCAAAACGCCCCCAACCCCTAGTCAAAACGCCCCCATTTATATATTTTTCTTTATTATGCTATATGAAATATATAATTATGAACTTCTATGTGCTTTTTAAAAGACTATTAATCGTTATTTTCATATATTTTTAAGGTGATTTCAATTTCCCGGACATAAAATTGTTAGCCGTTAATAAATACGTGAGTATTTACTGCAATAAATGCTCATATACACTTACAGAAAATGAATATAAAGCAGTCACCTGATCTTTACAAACAGTTATACAGGTAAAGGCTTAAATTCCATCTCCATAATTTATAACTTCATTTTTTGATAACCGTATACTTTATCTTATACATGTTACCATGTAATCTACTTTATTTGCGTTGTTCATTATCACTAGCGTTTGCCGAAGTGCTGGAGTGATTACCAAAGGTGTGAAGTGTTAGACCAGTACATTAGTGTTTATTCCTTTAAAAACAATCATTGATTTCAGGTCAGGTGTCGTCCATTTGTAACAATTGGTGTCTGCTTTTATTTCTCAATTGCATGTGTTTGACTTGTATAAAGTGTCAAACATTTGGGATCCTGATTAGATGCCGTGTTGTGCTGCGTCTAACCAGGATCCAAGCTGTTTACAATTAAAAATGGCACTCGGGAAAAGGCAGTGAAGAGGTTAAGTAAAAAAACTAATGCTGTAAATATTAAATTTGAATATTGAACCTCTTTCTTTTATTAAATTAAACACGTCAAGCTTATAGGTGCGATGTCTCCTGTTAGTTGGCTAGAAAGGAAATTTTGTTTTTACAAGTTTTGTTACTTGTATAAATGTTAACATCTACAATTTACTTGGGGGGAAAAATGATAAAATATACATCATGCTATAAATTGGAAATAACTTTGGGTTCAGGGCCACGCAATATCTTTTTTAGGGGGTGATGTCCAGATGTGTTACACAGGATTGTGACAGGTATAAATATACATACAAATTATGTTTGATCTTTTGGGGGAATAAATGATAAAAATTCTTAAATATGGTCATAAACTATGATTATATTACTATAAAACATAGCCTGTTTACCTGTGTTTTCGCCACCCTTAGCTATATTTTTCGCGCATGCGCTTTCTTATGTAACAT
Organism: Gari tellinella; assembly: GCA_922989275.2. Taxonomy (NCBI): domain Eukaryota; kingdom Metazoa; phylum Mollusca; class Bivalvia; order Cardiida; family Psammobiidae; genus Gari; species Gari tellinella. The sequence goes on from OV277856.1 coordinate 48,664,362, forward strand.
TTCTTAATTGTTCATGAATCTAATTCTGAACTGAACCTTCAATAACACGAATATATACAAATAAATCTTGTGAAATAAATACAAATGTAAATAACTGTACCGTTTTCGAACGAGGTCATTGCTCTGGATCACCGGGATGCTTTCTTGTAAATTCGCCACCTCTGATTGGTCGTTCGATAATTAGGTTTGTTTCATGAAATTTGAACATTGTTTAATGATTTTGAAATATTTAATTTTTTAAAAGTAAATAATAACTTTTACAACTTTGCAATAAAAAAGCACGAATGAAGAACGACCGGATCGGAAGCTACCTATTTACTCATGCATTTTCCCAATAATGCTGTCGTCGATTAGCCGATCGATACCTGTTCGCCGACTCGCGGTTAATTGATTGATAAAACACGGCTTATTTAACGCGCTCGCTCGCGTGGGACGGTTACCTTTTGTTAATTAAAACTCCATTGAAACTTTATTTTTCACCCGATTGTTAATTAAAACTCCATTGAAACTTTATTTTTCACCGATTTCCAAAATATAGGGCTTAAATGAGAGCGAAGATATTGAGCTTTTAATTGTGATAATATGAATGTTCTGTATTGAGCGAGTGTTTGTTTACGACATGTTAAAGAGCATTTAACAAATGACGCAACAGACAATAGACCGCATATTCTTGAGTACTACCGTTATAAAAGTCCTATAGAATACTTGTTTTTCACCCGATTTTTACATTTAATGTCTTAAAAGAAAGTAAAAATCTGTATCTTTAAACAGTGTTAAAATCTTGATTTCATATTATTTTAAAAGAGAGAAATCGCAAACGAGACTGAAGCGCCATTTCTGAATGTGGAAGCATCAATGAAAATCGATTGACAATTACAACTAATTAAACGTGTTAAGTGACATAAGTGCCGACGAGTTTGTGTAAGTACCCAATTGTTTTGTTTGTAACATGTTATGTGAAATCTTTGATGTAATTCTTTACATAATTGGTGATATTCTATCGCTATCTATGATGAATTGTAAAAGTTAACCAATGAACATGAATTCTCAAGCTTAATGCAACGGACAATAAGAGTCATTTTGAAAGAGTGGGACACATAAATATAGATGATTTTCATATCATAATTGGGCGACTAATATTTAATCACCGCATAAAAGGTGTTATATTTTTAAAGAGAGGGATTTTGTGATCACAAGCAAACATTTTTCAGTGAAAGTACCACAAAATCTAATGATTTGTAAGTAATTTGAGACAACACATAACAGATCTCAAAATGTCTGCAATGCTCGTACATTGAAAAAAAAGTTCTAAATTCAAAACATGAAAAAACTAGGAAATATCCATTCAATCCGCACCAAAAATTTAAATAAGAAGCACCAATATGTTCTTATTACAAAAAAATAATTCTAAAGTGAAAATCACTAATGGGATTCAGTTCTATAAAATGGGCGTTACAACACCCTACAAATTAAAGCATTCCTTACAACACACTCAAAAAATACGAAAAATCGTCGTTTTCACACGTTAAACTCACCAAGAAAGACACAACCAATCCTCACCAAATTTTTAAATAAGAAGCATCAGTATCTAATTAGGTACGTTTCAAAATTTCAATAAAAAGTGATTTGATTTGATTTGTTTTGATTTTACGTCGCTTTCAACAGTATTTCAGTCATATCGCGACGTCCAGCTAATCACAGGTGGAGGAAGAGTCCCCAGAAGTCCTTTACGCACTGTAACAGGCACAAATCGGCAACTGGGTAGAACCACCGACCTTCCGCAAGCCAGCTGGAAGGCTTCCCCACATGAAAAATCCGAACGACCCTACTGGGATTCGAACTCACATCGGTGAGGAGCTTAGTGATGTAAGTCACAGTGACTATACCACTAGGCCACGGAGGCCCCTAATAAAAAGTGACAGCAAGAAATACCTTTCTATAAAATGGGCCGACATATGTACACAGAGAAATCCGCCATTTTGTTTCGCTTGCTGCATACAACGGTTTTTTGACCGTATTATTTCCTTCTTATTTAACCGCTGAAAACAGTGCGTATACTTATATAAACGACACAGTTGAGGAAAGGAGTATTCACTGATTCCGATAGCAGAATTTTTTTAAATATTTAATGTCACTATACACGTTTGATTAATTGAAAATATCAATGAAATTTAGCCAATATTTCCACATTTAGAAATGGCGCTTCAGTCTCGTAGGCGGGCGGCATGCTGATTGGCCGAACAGGAGGCACCATACTTTTTAAGCCGGCTGGATTTCCGATCCGGTCGTTCTTCATTCGTGAAAAAAGTAACAACAGGCATATAGAGTTAAGATTACCAACATGTCCTTTGATTTGAATTTTTTTGTGAATTATTGTTATTTTACCTGTTTCTTTCGCATTGTCGGCGCTTGAAATCTTCCTTAGTGAAACTGTCCTAATATTCGGATATCCTCTGTAGTTTTTGGACATCCTCGGTAGCCTGCTCGTGACGGAATTCTAAGTTTTGCTTAGGTGGCGAATTGACAAGAAAGTGGCGAAATGACAAGAAGCAAGGATATATGAATGCCTATATGTAGTATAGATTCAACTCGTTTTGGTTTGGGGGCGTTTTGACTCGGGGGCGTTTTGAAGTTGTAATTCTAATACATCATTCCTTGATCCATTGATAGAGGCTGTCTTGGATTCAATCATGGAGGAATTATACCTGGAGAAGAATCATATACACAAATCTGCATTTTCCCGAAAATGTTGTCGTCCAATACCTGTATGCGCGATAACGCTTAATCGATCGATAATTCAACTGCACCGGTACGCCGATAGCGGGCTATCGCGTTTTTTATCGTGTTGAATGGTTACCTACTGTTAGTTTAAGTTACATAAAATCCTTAATTTTTACCCGATTTTCATTATAATGATCTTAAAAGAAGGCTAAGATATTTATCTTTCACTTGTGAAAATAACATAATCTAATTTTTACATTGATCATTTTTATGGCGAGTTAAAGAGCGGTTACCAAATTAATTTGCCGATAAAAGGGAGCAAGCGCTCGCTCAAAAATATATCACGCCCTGTTACAAAACCTTTCATAAAATCCTCAATTTTAGGCCGATTTCCATAACATTGGTCTTAAAGGACAGCTAAGATATTTTTCTTTCAGTTGTAGAAAATGCCAGTGTTTATTTTTGAAATCGACAAATTTTATGGCGAGTTAAAGAATGATTGCCAAATGAAATAGTCGATAAACGAGGGCAGGCGATCGCGAAATAAATACAACGTCCCGTTTCAAAAACTTGAAATTAATCCATAATTTTCGTCCGATATATATATATATATATATTTTAAAAAAAAGTCTTGATATAAAGCCGTGACACTTATCTTTCGGTTGTAAAAATACCAGGGGTTTTCTTGAAGCGAAAAAAGTAATGATGACCTACAAAGGTTGCTGGCTAATGAAATGACTAGACCAACTCGCGTAAGAAAAGAATTCCTTCCGTATAAAAACTTAAGCAAACTTCTAAACTTCTAAAAATGTGTTCATGCATTGTTAGAATGTTCTATATGGAGGAAATATTTCCTTGGAGGCAAAAAAAAATCCATTTTGTATGTAAAGAGACATTTGAAAGGAGTGCGCGTCAAACGGCCATGATCAAACGGCCACAGTTGTAACTGTATTATTATGTCGTATGTGATCATTATTATTATTGAAAGGAAAATTAGAATTATTAACATATTACTTCAAAAAAAAGGAATTTAGGTTTAGTTTTACATCCAGACTAAAATATACATATTATCCGTCCCATTTCTATGAAAGAGGTTACAGCTTGCATTATCTTCAGAAATTAATTGCAAACACGATAACATGAGATCTCCGTTTCTTTCTGCTTTACTTATGTCTTATATAACGGAGTAAATTATAAAGCAGTGAATGCCTTAAGCAATCTATTTTAGTGACTGCTTAACTTTTTGCCTGCTGATCGCGCCTTTACTTTTTTTTTTGCAAACAACTTGGATCAAGATCAGATGCCGCGTAACACGGCGTATGATCTGGATCCAGAATGTTTGACACTCGTCTAGGGCTATTCATCTGTAAACTACATGTCTACCATATTACACATCACAAAGGAATGTGACACATTACGTAACCGTACACAATTAGCAGGCCATTTATAAGCGTCATAAACCTCTCCCAGCATGAAGTCCATGCTTCTTGAACATGCCGATTATCTATGAAGTGCATGTTAGGGAACTGGACTCCAGGGGGTTTCCACTTTAATAAAAAAGATCAATGCTACCCGTGCGTGTAACTTGAACATGTGTTTTTTACTTCTGTAACCGCATGATTTCTATATATTATACAAATCACAAAAAATAAAGATAATAGAATTGAATTGAAAAAAAAACACCCAAAAAAACCAACATCAATGCACCTGGTTTGGTTGATGACTGGATTAACCCTCTCATTACTGAATACCAGTAACATGATGACTATTGCAATTGCAAACAGTTGTAATCCAGACCAGGCTGCAAAAATGTCGGATTCATAGAGTATGTCTCTTGAAATATAGTTTACCCCTTTTTCAAATTAAGCTCTTTATGACACATTTTACCTTTTCTCCGCATGAGGATCATCAGAGAGAGAGAGAGAGAGACAGACAGACATTCATACAGAAAGATGGATACAGAAAAGAAGAAGCGACAGACTGACAGACAGAGATAAGAGAAAAACAGACAGACAGAGAGACAGACAAGAGGCAAACAGACAGTGGCAGAGAAATATAGACACACACAAGCTTCGTAGGTAAACGAAAAAATACGTTTTTCTCTCATTTTCAAAACCTCACTATACTAACAATTTATAAGCTATCGCCTCAAATTTTGTACTACGCGTAAGATCATGGTCTAATCAAACATCTGTATTAAAATTTATAACGAAAAGATGACATTAAAAGCATTTCTATTAACACCAAACTTCGTAGGTAAACGAAAAAATACGTTTTTCTCTCATTTTCAAAACCTCACTTTACTAACAATTTATAAGCTATCGCCTCAAATTTTGTACTACGCATAAGATCATTGTCTAATAAAACATATGTATTAAAATTTATAATGAAAAGATGACATTAAAAGCATTTCTATTAAACACCAAACTTCGTAGGTAAACGAAAAAATACGTTTTTCTCTCATTTTCTCTCATTTTCAAAACCTTACTAAACTAACAATATATAAGCTATCGCCTCAAATTTTGTACTACGCATAAGATTATTGTCTAATAAAACATCTGTATTAAAATTTATAACGAAAAGATGACATTAAAAGCATTTTTATTAACACCTAACTTTCGGAAAAACGAGCGCCGCTGAGTGACCGATTTTGGACGACAAGATAAATCGCGAGCCGGCCGGATACTTCTCCAGGTATAATTCCTCCATGATTCAATATTGGTTTGTTGGTTGTTTTTTCAGAAATGAATACCCTAAAATTCAGTTTATATTTTCCTCTGATGTCAATTATAAGGCCTGTTATTAGACAGGAGGATATCCTTTAAATAGCGATGACTAAATTAGTCTAAAACTTAAAAACATGAGATGCCTAGGTCCTACCTTTGTTTTTGCTTGCCGTTGTAAGGCCAAAGTCACATAATATTTCTTCATTTACCGTCGGGCCCGTTTCCACGTCTTCTATATGCTCAGCCATGGTTGACACTACTTTATTGTCAATAAACTTCCTTGTAAAAAAAAAAATCCGAAATTATGACAGCCGCCGGTTTCAGACGGTGTTATGGTAAACAAATATGCTGTGAAACTTACTACATCCGTGAAAATTGGAAATCCAAAAACGGACGGTGGAACGAATTACCCAAAACCCCACAAACCCCACAAACCCCGGAATTACCCAAAACCCCATCAAAAATCTACTGTATGGGTAGTTTACAGCCTCAAACCTTGAAATATCTATAAATTATGTTATTATAAGGTGAAATAAGATCAGATTATAAAAAAAAAAAAAAAAAAAAAAAAATTTAACAAAAAAAAATATTTAAAAAAAAAAATTTTTTTTTTTTTTTTTTTTTTTTTTTTTTTTACCCCTCTTAGAAAGGGTTAAATCACACGAAAAATGGAAGTGATAATGTAGAAATATAAACAAACATTACATTTTATATGTCCGTGTACATCCCATTCAAACGAGATCAGCACCGGTCGAAGTTAATCCACATCTCGGAAAGAAAAAAAAACCTCTAGAAGTATTTATTAATGTTTTGTCAAGCACCACACACCACACACCAAAACATTATTGAATTTCGAATCCTGACAGTCTTTAATAGCATTTACCATGACAGTGTGTGCATTTTAACTCTTTGAACACTCGTCACGTAGGCCTATATATTTGTCATTTGTAAACAGTGCACTTGTTGAAAGTACACTTGACACCAAGTAAAACGTGTAGACCCAGATCAAAGGGCCCTAAATATCTCGCGATGTGATTTGGATCTAAACTGTTGTGATATATCGTTCATAGACTCATTAATTTTATACAGAGTCTAGACAGCGAGAGAGAAGAGATATAATAGAGAGAGGGTTCGAGACATAGAAAAAGAGAGATATGACAAAGGTAAGAGAAATATAGCAAAGAGAATGAAGGCTCTTCTTTCTTTTTGCTATTTTCTGTCATCCTCGTCATATCTCTGTCTTTGCCTTTATTCTCACTCTCTTTTCTCCAGTTCTCTCGCACTCTCTATCTTGCGAGAGAGAGAGAGCGATAGAGAGAGAGACAGAGAAATTCAGAACAATGTCAACTCGCGATCCGCAGGATAAGGGTTAATTGCAACTTCAGGTTCACTGATCGTTATCTACATCTAACAGCTACCCAGCTGTGTTAATTGGTTTGCAATGAACATTCTCTGATAAGGATGTGTGTATTGATACCAATTATCACAGTAGGGAACCACTACATAGGTGTACAGAGTTGTCAGGGGCGAAGCCTCTCATGAAAATATAACCCTCTTCACGAAATGGATTAAATTCAATCTTATACTGAAAAACACAGTAACTCTATAAATTTATGCGTATAAGCCACTTAAAAAAACGGATTTGAAAAGTGGCGTGATGGTGCAATTTTCGTCCATTTGATTTGATTCTAGTCTGATCCGCACCGACCATAGTTATTCCACCACAATCTCTATTTATTTTCACATCTCGATAAAAAAAAACTTCTACAAGTCTTTATTAATGTTTGGTTAAGCACCAAACACCAAAACATTAATGAATTTCGTATCCGGAACACTAGAACAGCTTTTGAAAAATAGTATTTGCTACGATTGCCATCATCCTATATAATTCGAAATCATTAGGTGCCGTGTGTCCTTTGCAAACAGTGCACTTGTTGAAAGTACACTTGACACCAAGTAAATCGTGGAGACCCATTTCAAGGGGCCCCTAAATGATGAAAGCGTAAGTGTGTGCTCTAGTCACCCATACATATTTCTGTAAACAGTGTACTTGTTGAAAGTACACTTGTACAAAGAAAATAAAGCATATGTCGTAGTAACATCACCGAAGTTCGGCAGGAGATACTTGTCCAGTTCAAGGCATCAACTAATTATGTTTGGCCGGCGACTTCTTCCTCACAAAAATCGCCTATGTGAACAAATGTATGCTGGAAACCACAACTCCCCACTTAGCTGCCTTATTACATCCTTTACATATTTTCATATGGCTTTTAGCTATAGGTAGACTCGTCTATTTCATAATATTATTTAAGTGCCTTTATCTGAATAGAACAGGGTAGAATCAGATCAGAATCTCAATCAAGAGCCCTCTATTCCAGGTCTGCACTATCTGCGCGCCGGTACATAAGCAGTGCTATCATAAATGGCTTTCGCACTGCGGGATACCAATCGCAGTGCATATATTCCACGCATACCATATATGCACCCAGCACCATAAAGCTCAATGATTTTACAAAAGAGATCAGATTTTATATGAATAGCTTGTATCCAGATCAGCCGCAGCGTAAATTAACGCTCACCATCCTAAGAGCGACATGGGCAATATTTGCAAACAGCTTGGCTCCAGATCAGACGCCGCGTTGTCGTGGCTTATAGCGACTTTTTTCCTGAAATCGTTAAAGTGCTGGATGTGGCTGTTATCCATGCAGTTTGCATTCTTTTCTGATACCTTATAGATTTCATTGAAAATATGAAAGTAGAAGTATCTTATTTTTCCTCCATAAAGGAGAGCATTTATAATAAACAAAATTTCAGAAAAAATTAAATAAACAGTTGTAAACTGCTGAAATTGAATACTTCAAACGCGCTTAAATCGACCTACCATTATATCATTAGTAGAATACTTATTAATCGAAATCGCATACGCTGAAAATACCTGCACCCTCAAGTCCCCTTTTAACTTCGAACTTCGGACATGCTTAACCCACATGCCGCAGTTATATTGTCTAGTTTGAAATGGTCCTAGGCAACAACAAACATTATTAAGATTTGTTCATAATAAAAAAGAAGAATAAAAGTAGAAAAAGTTGGATCGAGATCACACATGCAACCTCTGGTTTCAATCCAAACTGTTCCGAATAAAAAGTCAAATCGCGAGCCGCCGGATAAGGGTTAATTGCAACATCAGGTTCACTGATTGTTATCTACATCTAACAACTACCCAGCTGTGTTAATTGGTTTGCAATGAACATTCTCTGATAAGGATGTGTGTATTGATACCAATTATCACAGTAGGGGACCACTACCTAGGTGTACAGGGGCGAAGCCTCTCATGACAATATAACACTTCACGAAATGGATTAAATTCAATCGTATACTGAAAAACACAGTAACTCTATTTATTTATGCGTATAAGCCACTTAAAAAAATTGGATTTGAAACGTGGCGTGATGATGCAATTTTCGTCCATTTGAGTTGATTCTAGCCTGATCCGCACCGGCCATAGTTATTCCACCACAATCTCTATTTATTGTCACATCTCGATAAAAAAAGGACTGCTACAAGTCTTTATTAATGTTTGGTGAAGCACCACACACAAAAACATTAATGAATTTCGTATCCGGAACACTAGGACAGCTTTTGAAAAATAGCATTTGCTACGATTTCCATCATCCTCTATAATTCGAAATCATTAGGTGCCATGTGTCCTTTGAAAACAGTGCACTTGTTGAAAGTACACTTGACACCAAGTAAAACATGTAGACCCATTTCAAGGGGCCCCTAAATGATGAAAGCGTAAGTGTGTGCTCTAGTCACGCATACGTATTTCTGTAAACAGTGAAACTCGTCTATTTCATAATATTATTTTAGTGCCTTTATCTGAATAGAACAGGGTAGAATCAGATCAGAATCTCAATTAAGAGCCTTCTATTCTAGGTCTGCACTATCTGCGCGCCGGTACATAAGCAGTACTATCATAAATGGCTTTCGCACTGCGGGATACCACTCGCAGTGTATATATTCACCGCATACCATATATGCACCCAGCACCATTTACAAAAGAGATAAGATTTTATATGAATAGCTTGTATCCAGATCAGCTGCAGCGTAAACTAACGCTTACCATCCTAAGGGCGACACGGGCAAAATATTTGCAAACAGCTTGGCTCCAGATCAGACGCCGCGTTGTCGTGGCCTATATAGCGACATGGCTAACAGTTGCACAAGCTTGTATCTAGACCATCGGACCAGTGACCATGCACGTAACGCGGCGTCTGAGTTGGAATATGGTATCGAGTTTAATTAAGATCGAAATTATATAGTGCTGCTTGTGTGTGTGTGTGGTTTTTTGTTTTTTGTTTTGTTTTGGGGGTTGTTTTTTTGGGGGGAGGGGGGGGGGGGGGGGGGGTAGCGGGTAAATTTCCTGTTACACCAGCTCAAATATACACTCATCAGAGGGAACATTGGATTAGAATTTACATTGTACGCGTCTTTAATGAGATCGGGAAAATGGCTCTTCATTTCGGTGGACTTCAGTTTGTATGCCCTATTAAAAACAATAGTGTGTAGGGGAGGGGGGGGGGGGTTAAACTGAGATGTGTGGGTTAAACTCTTTAAGATATCTTTCTGGTTAAATGTTTGGCCCTGAAAAGGGCCTTTTTTCAGGCTGACTGAGGGGATTGTCCAAATGGGTCATTGTCCTACTATCTGTTTGTACTGATTTATATACACATGTTATACGCTTATTATGAAATTGAATGGGGAAAAGGCTCTTTTGATGGGCTTGGTTGGTTTCATGCCCTTTTTGTTGGGGGGGGGGGGGGGGGGAGGGGTGTATGTGTGTGTGTGTGTTGGGGGGGGTTAATATGAAATTGAATTGGGTAAAGGCTCTTTTGACCTGAGTATTTAGTATTTACTGCAATAAATGCTGATATACACTTACAGGAAATGAATATAAAGTAGTCACCTGATCTTTAAAAATAGAAACAGGTAAAGGCTTAAATTCCATCTCCATATTTTATAACTTCATTTTTTAACAACCGTATACTAAAGTAAATATCTACTTTATGTGTGTTGTTAATGATCGCCAAGTGTTTACCGAAGTGTTGAAGTGATTGCCAAAGGTGTGATGTGAGAGACCAGTACATGAGTGTTTATTCCTTTAAAAACAATCATTGATTTCAGGTCAGGTGTCGTCCATTTGTAACAATTGGTTCTGCTTTAATTTCTCAATTGCATGTGTTTGACTTGTATAAAGTGTCAAACATTTTGGATCCTGATCAGATGCCGTGTTGTGCGGCGTCTGATCAGGATCCAAGCTGTTTACAATTAAAAAATGGCACTCGGGGAAAAGGCAGTGTAGAGGTTAAGTAAATAAACTAATGCTGTAAATATTAAAGTTGAATAATGAATCTCTTTCTTTTATTAAAGAAAATGGTTATGTGACTTTAATTATCCATTAGGTGTCCGCTCAACACGTCAAGCTTATAATATATAAGATGATGTGGCTGAGCTCTTAGTCTACTTTATATCACTATTTCTATGTGACTAATATGTGACTTGTGTATACATATTTGACCTTGCTCTAAACATGCTGATGTATGTTTTATGCAATAAAGGATTGAAAAAAAAAATATGGTGTAGTAACTGTAGTTCCACTTTGTACGAATCTGAATAAAAGTATGCTCTGTTCTTAAGCAGATGCTATTAGCGGCACGTGTGCAAACTCATTATGTGATTACCAAAGGTGTGAAATCTAGGTGAGATGTCTCCTGTTAGTTGGCTAGAGAGGACATTTGGGTTTTAACAATTTTTGTCACCTTTATAACTGTCTACGTCTACATTTTATTTGGGAAAAATGATAAAAATATACTTCATACTTGATTTTGGGTTCAGAGCCACGCAACATCTACTTTAGGGGGTGATGTCCAGATGTGTTACACAGGATTATGACAGGTATAAATATACATAGGCCTATGATTGATCTTTTTTTTTGGGGGGGGGGGGGGGGATAAAAATACTTTAATATGGTCATAAACTATGATTACATAACTATAAAACATATATGAATGCCTACATGTAGTAGATTCAAATTGTTATTATCAGCATTTTCTTTTCTTTTGATATTATTGTTAGTGAAGGATAAATTAATAAGATTTGGACCTAAAGAAGCTTTTCAGCCTAGTTAACTATGATTGATCGATTGAGTGTGGATTGCAGCACCGCGACATGAGATGGTCATATGGCGTCGAGGTGAACTATGATATTATAGCAGCTGGCTGGTTGGCTGCTGTGCCAGTGCATTTGATAACACAGCTGGAGTCCATTAAACAATAAGATACGGTGCTTGTCGATGTTAACATGTACACCTGTCCGATCCAATTTAGTTTATTCAGCCATGGTCCAGTGGCACATCATTTGACTACGATGCAATGGGTCATGAGCTCGATCTACCGCCATCAGAGTCATTCAGATGAGACTTTATCAAAAACGAGGTCCCATGTATCCATGCTTTACACTGGGCAAACTCCAGTAAAAACGCCTTTTTACGCCTGTTGTTTATTCCACACCTGAATAAAATATTCCTACTTTATAAATTATAGTCATGAAATTATCCAGTAAGATTTTTGTTTTAACACTATTTCCTAGCAATTGATACCTTAAAACAGGCTGAAAGAAAAGTGGAATGCGCTATTATGCGCATTCTGCTTTACTTTCAACCTGTTTTAAGTGGTCACATGTCATCAAGACTAGAATTATGCTATGGTGAAATGGGTATTCCAACGCTGAAAGTAGGGAAAGTGTATTGTAAAAAGGATAATATGAATAGATACTACATGTATTTCCCGAGTCTTGCGTGAAATATGAAGGCTGTCGAAAATATTTGAAAATTTGTATGTAGCCTATTATCCGATATAACAGTGCAGACCCTGATCGATCGACTCTAGACTTTTTCACTTTGTAATCTTTAATGGTTTATTGTTTACACATAACAAATGTACTCGTCTATATTGTTGAATATGTTCGAGTTATATGACTAAAGTAATATAGTAGCAAACAGTTTGGAGTTCAGTTTCGTTTCAAACCTTATCATATTCTGAAATGTCGTATGCTTAAAATATTTCGGGTCGGAAGCAGCAAAATCTAATTTCGGATCTTAATTAAACTTGATAACATATATTCCAAATGAGACGCCGCGTTACGTGGTCTCTGTTCCGCTGGTCTAGATACAATATTGTGCAACTGTTAGCCAAGTCGCTATAAACCACGACAACGCGGCGTCTGATCTGGAGCCAAGCTGTTTGCAAATATTGCCCATGTCGCCCTTAGGACGGTAAGCGTTGAGTTACACGGGTCCATAGTGCTGGATTCAAGCTATTCATATAAAATCTGATCTCTTTTGTACCTTGCCTGTAAAAACCATGTGATTTATGGTGCTGGGTGCATATATAGTGTGCGGGTACAATATACATTGCAATTGGTATCCCGCAGAGCGAAAGCCATTTGTGATATCGATGCTTATGTAACGGCGCGCAGTGCCCTATGTCGCGGTAAAGCACGGCTGTTGTTAATAGGTCACCAATTACTGATTATTACGTACCGTCTTGAGGCCATACTTTGGGGGCTTTTTAAGCTTGTTTTCTGCACTATTTGCTGCTAATAGTGCAGATCTAGAATAGAGAGCTCTTGAATGAGATTCTGATCTGATTCATGCCGCTAATACTTGAAATAGATAGAAAGAATGTAGTCAGGAGATTGTGGTTTCCAGCGCACATTTGATCACATAGGCGATTTTTGTAAGGAAGAAGACGCCGGCCAAGCATAATTAGTTGATACCTGTACTGTACTGGACAAGTATCTCCTTCCGAACTTCGGTGATGTTACTACGACATATGTTTTATTTTCTTTGTACAAGTGTACTTTCAACAAGTACACTGTTTACAGAAATATGAAAACGTGACTCGAGCACACACTTACGCTTTCATCAGTTAGGGGGCCCTTGAAATGGGTCTACACGTTTTACTTGGTGTCAAGTGTACTTTCAACAAGTGCACTGTTTTCAAAGGACACATGGCACCTAATGATTTCGGATTATAGAGGATGATGGAAATCGTAGTAAAAGGCTATTTTTCAAAGACTGCATGTCCACAGTGTTCCGGATACGAAATTCATTAATGCTTTGGTGTGTGGTGGTTGACAAAACATGAATAAAGACTTGTAGAAGTCTTATTTTTTTTTATCGAGATGTGACAATAAATAGAGATTGTGGTGGAATAACTATGGCCGGTGTGGATCAGGCTAGAATCAACTTAAAGGGACGAAAATTGCATCACGCCACTTTTCAAATCCATTTTTAAGTGGCTTATACGCTTAAATTTATAGAGTTACTGTGACTTTCAGTATACGATTGAATTTAATCCATCTCGTGGAGAGTGTTATATTGTCATGACAGGCATCGCCCCCTGTACACCTATGTAGTGGTCCCCTACTGTGATATTTGGTATCAATACACGCGCCCTTATCAGAGAATGTTCATTGCAAACCAATTAACACAGCTGGGTAGTTGTTAGATGTAGATAACGATCAGTAAACCTGATGTTGCAATTAACCCTTATCCTGCGGCTCGCGGGTTGAATTTGTTCTGAATTTCTCTTCTCTCTCTCTATCTCTCTCTCGCTCTTTCTCTCTCGTAAGACAGAGAGTGCGAAAGAGCTGGAGAAAAGAGAGTGAGAATAGAGGCAGAAACAGAGAGACTGAGATATGACGAGGATGACAGAAAATAGCAAAAAGAAAGAAGAGCCTTCATTCTCTTTGCTATATTTCTCTTACCTTTGTCATATCTCTCTTTTTCTATGTATCGGACCCTCTCTCTATTATATCTCTTCTTTCTCGCTGTCTAGAATCTGTAAAAAATTCATGAGACTATGAACAATATATCACAACAGTTTAGATCCAAATCACATAGTGAGATATTTAGGGGCCTTTGATCTGGTTCTACACGTTTTACTTGGTGTCAAGTGTACTTTCAACAAGTGCACTGTTTACAATGGACAAATATATACGTGACGAGTGCTCAAAGAGTTAAAATGCACACACTGTCATGGTAAATGCTATTAAAGACTGTCATAGGGTTCAGGATTCGAAATTCAATAATGTTTTGGTGTGTGGTGCTCGACAAAACATTAATAAAGACTTCTAGAGGTTTTTTTTCCGAGATGTGGAAATAAATGAGGTTTGTGGTGGATTAACGTCGACCGGTGCTGATCTCGTTTGAATGGGATGTACACGGACATATAAAATGTGCTACGAAGGTAATATTTGTTTATATTTCTACATTATCACTTCCATTTTCGTGTGATTTAACCCTTTCTAAGAGGGGTAAAAAAAAATTAAAAAAAAAAAAAAAAAAATTTTTTTTCAATATTTTTTTTTGTTAAATTTTTTTAATTTTTTTTTTTTTTTTTTTTGTATAATCTGATCTTATTTCACCTTATAATAACATAATTTATAGATATTTCAAGGTTTGAGGCTGTAAACTACCCATACAGTAGATTTTTGATGGGGTTTTGGGTAATTCCGGGGTTTGTGGGGTTTTGGGTAATTCGTTCCACCCAAAACGGAGACTGTCATAAAAATAAAAAGTGAGAATATCTATAGATCTTTTATACTTGACTGATAAACACGTTAGCAAAACTGTTAAATAAAGTACTTAACATATATTATCGGATAAAACAATTTATTTTTTTGATGAATATGTCGCAACCATTGGAAATTCTTTCCAGTAGTGAATATGGTCTTTTCGCCCCAATCAGTTTCTTCCTATATGTGTTTCGCTCCATGACCTAGTTGACGTCCCTGTTTCAGACTGCTTAGTTCCTTCAATCTCCACCACCAGGTCAGTTCACTCTTTGAAATACAAACAGTTTTCATGTTCAACATATTATTTTAAATGAAGTTTTATCCCTGGGGTTGCAGTGTCTAGTTTTGGTTATGGTGTGAGATCAAGTTCTTCTTCTTCATGTATACAACACTCTCTCAACTTTGAGAATTATGTGTTGGCAAGTTACGCAAGAAAGAGACACTTTTGATTGGTGTGGTCTACAGATCACCAACTTCTACAGATGAAAATAATGCAAAGTTGAATTCAATGATCAGTAGTATTCAAAATAGTAATCAATTTCATGCTCGAATTATTGTGATGGGGGATTTTAATTATGGTCGATTTCTCATATGCCGGAGAATCATTGTAGTCATGATTTCATAGAGAGTGTTAGGGACAGTTATATCATCTTGTTCAGTGTATCAACTTTAATACTCGGTTCAGGCAAAATCAAAGGTCAAGCTTATTGGATCTAGTATTCATTAACAAAAAACATTTACTAACAGATATTACAGAAATTCCCCCCATTGGTAAAAGTGACCACATTATATTGACATTTAATATCCTATGTTCTAAAGAAGCTGAGAACTCTGAGCTGACATCCACATACCTATATCATAAAGGAGATTATGACCAAATGTCTAGAGAACTAGGGGAGATTGATTGGAGCTTAGAATTACAATCTAAAACCTTAAATGAAAAGTGGGAATTCTTCAAAGTTTGTGTTCTGGATTCTGTAAAGAGAAACATACCCAAAAGAACATGTCGTGCGGCAAGTGGGAAGAAAAAAATGTTGTGGATGAATAGTGAGGCTTTAAAAGCAATGAAAAAGAAGCATCTGTCATGGAATAAGTATATGCGGACAAGAGAGCATAGTAGTACTAGTACTACTTTCGTGATAGAAATGCGGCTACTAGAGCGTGTAGGAAAGCTCGTAGTGACTTTGAGGAAAAATTATCGGGTGAAGAGAACCCCAAAGCGTTTTATAAATATGCAAATACCGGTAGTAAAAATATAGTGAAAACAGGCATTTCTAATCAGAAACGTTCTGATGGCACCCACACTGTGAATGACCAAGAGAAAGCAGAGGAACTGAATAAATTTTTCAACAGTGTTTTTGTAGAGGAAGATCTCTCAAATATACCTCAGATAGAGAATAGGAGTAATGGTAACCAGATTACAGACTTAATAAGTGTTGTTGAACATGAAGTTTTACAAGTTTTAGAAAACCTAAATGCCCAGAACAGCTTAGAATCATCCAAGGATTCTTAAAGAAATGAGACATACTCTTGTGAAACCCTTAACTACTATTTATAATGAGTCCTTAACTCTTGGATCTATTCCAGATGATTGGAGAAAAGGTAATGTCAAAGCAGTTTTCAAGAAAGGATCTAAAGAAATTCCAGGAAACTATAGACCTGTTAGTTTAAAGGGACTCGCAACCGGATGGTGTACTTGTCAAAATAAAATAAAATACTCAAATAAAAGCAAATTTGTGGCATTATTTGGCTTCTGACATTAAAAAAATATGATCAGTCCAAAAAAAGTCTCAAGAATCGTCACCGAATCTTAGATTTTTAGATATTTTCCATCGTTTTTCTATACCGACTAGTAGACGGTATAGTTGTTGTTGTTGCTTCTCTACACGGGTTCAGACATAAACACGAGCCGAATTACGAAGTTGTATGCACTTTCGATCGCTACACATTGAAATACGTTAAATCGATCCGAGATAAAACGGATAGTTCCGTGGTCCATTGGTCTAAGCGGTTTCCCCTATTTTGCCTTCTGTCCGCCAATGCCGGGCCCCGGGTTCGAATCCCACCAGAGACCAATATTTTTTTTATTGAAATACATTTTTTTAAACAGAATTTCTTATCCTAAACTAATTCTTTACCATTTATATAAGCGTTTGACACATATTTACAAATTACTATTTTTAATGCACCATCTGGTTGCGAGTCGCTTTAACGTCAGTTCCATGTAAACTTCTTGAAAAGTTGATTAGAAATAAGATTGTGTCTTATATGAATGAAAATAATCTATTCTCTGATGCTCAATATGGCTTCCGCGCTTCTAGATCATGTGCACTACAACTCCTAGATACAATGGAACAATGGACAGATTGGATAGATCAGGGTCAAAGTTTTGACTGTCTTTATTACGATTACAGAAAGGCTTTTGACCGGGTCGCTCATCAAAGGTTATTGGTTAAGCTTAAAGCTTATGGCATTTGTGGAAAGATTTTTGCTTGGATTAAGGATTTCTTGGGAAATCGTACACAGTGTGTCACAGTTTGTAATTTGTTAAAAGCAGACTGTGATTTAAGTCACGTTCAGTTTTATGTTCAGATTGCTTTAAGCTACCATCTGCTAGGAGCCTAGGATATAGAAAATCTAGAGAGGGTTTGCCAGTATAGAGAGATAAATATTTGTTATGGTGCATATTCAATTATCCATGTTCATGAATATATGCACCATAAGAAACATTACCTATGATGTACCATAGATATTAACCCTTTCCCCAATAGAAGCGCCTTTTAGCGGATATGATTTATTCTTCCGCTGAAGAATATAGTTCCAATTTAATCAGTAATGAATATGTATTATAGAGAATATTTTCTATGTTATAGCACATGATAGCTTAAAGCAGGCTGAAAGTAAAGCAGAATGCGCCTTAGGGCGCATTCTGCTTTACTTTCAACCTGCTTTAAGTAGTCACCTATCTTAAGTACTAGAAATAGGCTATCAGGTAAAGGGTTAATAAGCACCCTAAACACCATTTTCTTTATCCTTGCAGATTGTAGCTTAAAGCACCGGGCTGCAGGTAAAGCAGAATGCGGTCAATGCATATACTGCTTAAAATACTTTTAAACTGCTTTAAAGCCATAATGTTGCTCTCAAATTACCAAAATCAGGCATTTTTTTAACATGAAATTTATGGCACTGTCGTAATTGTTACATATTAATAGAAGTTATTTGTGGTGATTTTTGAGGCAATATTGCTTACAAACTCGTGAAATTTGTGGAAACAAGTAGAGTTTTAAATCAAATATGACAAATACTTATGAGGTCATAGCTATTTTTATGGGAGCAATTTGCTCTTTCAATCAGAGAGACACAACTCCTTTAACTTTTTCGCTAAATATCACACAATTGATGACTGCACACACAGTGTATATGAATTGTCGCCGCTCCTATCGTGACCTTCCGAAAATTCTCAGGATCCAGTCCTAAGATTTGTTATAAATATAAATGTAAACATTAATCTCTTATTTTGCTAGCCATCTCAATAAAAAATCTACACATTTATGTATAATTCTTAATGAAATGGAGGCATATGTCAGGCATGTTACAGCCGATTTCACTTAGTTTTAATACATAGAAAATGAACACATATAAGAAATTTTGCGTTTTAAATATATATTTGGGCAGTATTCTGCCTTAAAGTTGTCACCTTTTGCTTAAAAACAGGACTAGCTATGGAGTAGACAGTTAATCCCCTGAAGTCTTCATAATTATGGACTATGCCACTTTTCGAAATATATTTTTTCTAAATTGTTGTTTGTGATGATTTTTTTGGGTTTCTGTTAGTATTTTAGAAAAGTAAAGGTAAAACAAACTATGCAGACCCTTATCTGGTTCTACATGCTTTGCAAAATATACATAAATAAGGGCTCTAGATAAGAGGATGTTAATTGTACAAATTGTCAAATACAAAAAAAATCACTCATTTCAGCACCAAATCCTTTGGTGTTTCTACATAGGATTTAATGCAGAAATAAAGATTTGAGTTTTTGAAATACTCCCCTTATCTGGAGCCCAGCTAGCACAAAATGTATTGGTTTCCTGCATAGAAAGATTTGATTTTGTTTTTTTAGGTGAGGATGTCACTAGTGGCAAGCACTGAGGCCCTTCAGGCCGTAGAGAGGCTATACCTTCAGGTTAGAAATGAGAAAGACACAATCAGTGATACAGGTATACCTAAATTAGTCTCATATATTTGTATTTAAACCTTTCCGTGCTATTGGCGCATATTGACACATGCTATTTGCACATATTGAAAACAGTGTAAACCAAGATCAGACAGTTGTTTTCTGATATGGTCTGACTGATATGAATCTGTACTCTTTCATGGGGAAAGGTCTCCTGCCTTTATTAGCCATATAATGATAGATAGGTGATAAGTATTCATCGTATATACTATGTTGAGATTGTCTGCCAACTACAGTAAGCAGTGATGACACTTAAGTTATGGATTGCTTGCCTGTCTGTCTGTCTGTTTCTGTCACACTTTTATTTTTGACTATAACTCCTGTTCTACTGAAGCTTTTAAGATGATATATTTCATTTATGGAAAGAGTTTGACAAGTGGAAGTGTCCTGCACAAGATTCATAACTGTGAGAGTTATTCTTCTTTTCCACATTGGTCTTTACTGCAGATTACTTTTGAAATAAAATTTTATTAATAGAAAATGATTGATAAGTGAAAGTGTCCTGCACAAATATCCAAACTTCAAGTCTTGCATCAATAAATTGAATAATGTGAGAGTTATTCCCCTTTTCCACATTTTTAACTCGCCTATTCGGAGAATATGGAATCACCCCGGCGTCGGCGTTAGTTTTTCATGGTTAAAGTTTTGGGGTAAGTGTTGTAATGCACTAATACTTCATGAAATATTTGCATTAGGAAACTGATATTTGAAATGGAGGTGCCCTGTGGGTTTAACATTGATATTGTGTAGTTAATGTTTAAAAAAAAGTTTAAAATTAGTCAAAATTTCACCTTTTGTAGACTTAGGTTTTTCGGCTGATTTCTCATGGTTAAAGTTTTGGGGTAAGTGTTGTAATGCACTAATACTACATGAAATATTTGTATTCGGAAGCTGCTATTTGGATTGGAGGTGCCCTGTGGGTTGAACATTGATATTGTGTAGTTAATATTTAAAATAAAGTTTAAATTTAGTCAAACTTTTACCTTTTGTGGACTTAGGTTTTTCGGCTGATTTCTCATGGTAAAAGTTTTGGGGTAAGTGTTGTAATGCACTAATACTACATGAAATATTTGTATTCGGAAGCTGATATTTGGATTGGAGGTGCCCTGTGGGTTGAACATTGATATTGTGTAGCTAATATTTAAAATAAAGTTTAAATTTAGTCAAACTTTTACCTTTTGTGGACATATGTTTTTTCGGCTGATTTCTCATGGTTAAAGTTTTGGGGTAAGTGTTGTAGTGCACTAATACTACATGAAATATTTGTATCGGAAGCTGATATTTGGATTGGAGGTGCCCTGTGGGTTGAACATTGATATTGTGTAGTTAATATTTAAAAAAAAGTTTAAATTTAGTCAAACTTTTACCTTTTGTGGACTTAGGTTTCTTGGCTGATTTCTCATAGTTAAAGTTTTGGGGTAAGTGTTGTAATGCACTAATACTACATGAAATATCTGTGGGTTGAACATTGATGTTGCGTAGTTAAAATTAAAAAAAAGGTTAAATTTAGTCAAAATTTCACCTGTTGTGGACTTAGAGTTTTGGTACTGACATTTCAAAGTTAGTTATGGAGTAAGTGTTGGAATGCACTTATACTACACGACATATTTGCATTAGTAAGCTGATATTTGGATTGGAGGTTCCCTGTGGCTTGAATATCAATGTGATACACTTTCCTATTGATAGTTACCTATTTAAGAAAGGCTTAATTAGGCGAGCTTAGATGTTCTCAGACAGCTCTTGTCTATTCTATTTTTAGCTCGCCTGTTCGTAGAACAGCAGAGCTAATGTCATACCCCCGGCGTGAGCGTGAGCGTTGGCGTGAGCGTGGCCAAGGTTAAAGTTTTTTGGACGGGTTGTTTTAAAGCTTAATATTTGTGCTGGAGTTATGAAATTTTGTATGGAGGTTCATTAGGGGTTAAACATTGATGTTATGAAGTTTGAATTTAAAAATGAATTATTTACATGTTTTGGACTTAGGTTTTTCGACTACAAATACCAGGTTAAAGTTTTTTGGACAGGTTGTTTTAAAGTTTAATACTTGTGCTAGGGGGCTGAAATTTTGTACAGAGGTTTATTTGGGGTTAAACATTGATTTTATGATGTTGGAATTTAAAAATAATTTTAATTTATGTCAATTTTCGACATGTTTTGGACTTAGGTTTTTCGACTACAAATCACCAGGTTAAAGTTTTTTGGACGGGTTGTTTTAAAGCTTAATATTTGTGCTAGGGTTATGATTTTTTTTATAGAAGTTCATTTGGGGTTAAACATTGATGTTATGAAGTTTGAATTTAAAAATAATTTTTATTTATGTCAATTTTTTACATGTTTTGGACATAGGTTTTTCGACTACAAATTACCAGGTTAAAGTTTTTTGGACGGGTTGTTTTAAAGTTTAATACTTGTGCTAGGGGGCTGAAATTTTGTACGAAGGTTCATTTGGGGTTAAACATTGATGTTATGATGTTGGAATTTAAAAATAATTTTAATTTATGTCAATTTTCGACATGTTTTGGACTTAGGTTTTTCGACTACATTGACCAGGTTAAAGATTTTTGGACGGGTTGTTTTAAAGTTTAAAACTTGTGCTAGGGGGCTGAAATTTTGTATGGAGGTTTATTAGGGGTCAAACATTGATGTTATGAAGTTGGAATTTAAAAATGAATTTAATATTTGTCAATTTTCGACATGTTTTGGACTTATTTGTTTTGACTTCAAATCACTAGGTTAAAGTTTGGACGGGTTGTTTTAAAGTTTTATGTAACTAGACTAAGACTCACCATTCATTTAATAATCTTTTTAAACTGAAAATTGATTTGCTTTCCATACAAGATGTTTTTTAGACTTAAACTTTAAACAGGTGAGCATCAGGTGGCTTTGACACCCATTTCTGGTTCTGTCTGTAATTTAACTCCTGTTCTACTGATGCTATACAGATGAAGTTTCATTTATGGAAAGAGTTTGATGAGTTGAAGTGCACTGCACATGTTTCAGAATTCTTGCATCAATACTGGATATCATGAGCGTTATCCTCCCTGTTCTACAATTTTGAACATATTTTGGACTTAGGTTTTTTGCTACAAAATCCCAGGTTACAGATTTTTGGACGGGTTGTTTTAAAGCTTAATACTTGTGCTAGAGTGCTAAAATTGTGTATGGAGGTTCATTTGGTGTCAAACATTGATGTTATAATGTTAAAATTTAGAAATAATTTAATTTGTTTTCAATTATTGACGTTTTGGACTTAGTTTTTTTGCTACATATCACCAGGTTAAAGTTTTTTGGACGGGTTGTTTAAAAGTTTAATACTTGTGCTAGGGTGCTGAAACTCTGTATGAAGCTTCATTCGGGGTCAAACATTGATCATATGAAGTTTGAATTTAAAAAAACAAATCTAATATTTGTCAATTTTTAACATGTTTTGGACTTAGGTTTTTTTACTACAATCACCAGGTTAAAGTGTTTTGGACGGGTTGTTTTAAAGTTGAATATGTGTGCTAGGGTGCTGGAATTTTGTGAGGAACTTCATTTGGGAACAAACATTGAGGCTATGAAGTTAGAATTAAAAATTACATTAATTATTTCAATTTTTGACATGTTTGAACTTAGTTGTTTTGACCTCAAATCACCAGGTTAAAGTTTTTGGACTGGTTGTTTTAAAGTTTAATATAACTAGACTAAGACTCATCATTCATTTAATAATTTTTCTAAACTGAAAATTGATTTTGTTTTCGATACACACTGTTTTTAGACTTAAATTTTTAAACAGGCAAGCATCAGGTGGCTTTGACACCCATTTCTGGTAATATTATATTGCAAAATAACAAACAGCTCTATCCATAAATGGGGACCTCTGTATTAGCCCTCTGATCTGGGTCTGTACTGTTTTGTGTACTCTTGACAGGTTCACTGTTTGTGTAAAGGGTTCAATATGTTAACACGAGGCTTGTCTGGTCCTAGTTTTTCAGAAATGTGTAGACACATTGGAAAACCTAAGAGCAATTAAATCATACCTGGAGGGCACAGAAGTTGAGGTCACAGCTCCAGAGGTCCCAGACTCAAGCCTACAGGAGCTACGACAGCTGACCTTGATGCACGTTCCTGCATCCCTGACAGATGAGGTCAGGTCAAAGTTCAAAGATTTGATACTCAAGGCATTAGAAGGTTAGTAGTAAATTGTGGAGGAGGTGTGTCAACCTTTTCAAAACAGACACTGGACTTTTGTTCAATTTGCAAAACAGCAATAGGGAATTTGTCCACTGTGCAAAAATGATGATGGTTTTTAGCTCACCTGGCACAAAGTGCCAAGGTGAGCTTTTAGGATTGCTGGATGTCCGTCGTCTGTCTGTCCGTCCGTCCGTTCACAATTGGTTGTGAACACTCTTGCGGCTACAAATTTCATCTAATCTTCATGAAACTTCATAACAATGTTTGTCTTGATAAAATCTAGGTCAAGTTTGAATGTGGGTCATGTCCGGTCAAAAACTAGGTCACTAGGTCAAATTATAGAAAAACCTTGTGAACACTCTAGCGGCTACAAATTTCATCTGATCTTTATGAAACTTCATAACAATGTTTGTCTTGATAAAATCTAGGTCAAATTCGAATGTGGGTCATGTCCGGTCAAAAACTAGGTCACTAGGTCAAATTATAGAAAAACCTTGTGAACACTCTAGCGGCTACAAATTTCATCCGATCTTTATGAAACTTCATAACAATGTTTGTCTTGGTAAAATCTAGGTCAAGTTCGAATGTGGGTCATGTCCGGTCAAAAACTAGGTCACTAGGTCAAATTAAAGAAAAACCTTGTGAACACTCTAGCGGATACAAATTGCATCTGATCTTCATGAAACTTCATGACAATGTTTGTCTTAATGAAATCTAGGTCAAGTTTGAATGTGGGTCATGTCTGGTCAAAAACTAGGTCACTAGGTCAAATTAAAGAAAAACCTTGTGAACACTCTAGCGGCTACAAATTGCATCTGATCTTCATGAAACTTGTTGATAATGTTTGTCATGATGAAATCTAGGTCAAGTTCGAATGTGGGTCATGTCCGGTCAAAAACTAGGTCACTAGGTCAAATCATAGAAAAACCTTGTGAACACTCTAGAGGCAACAAATCTCATTTGATTGTAATGCAATTTGGTCAGAATGTTTGCCTAATTAATATCTAGGTCAAATTCGAATATGAGTCATGTCAGGTCAAAAACTAGGTCACTAGGTCAAATCATTGGAAAATCTTGTTACCACTCTAGAGGCTACAAATCTCATTAGATCTGAATGAAATATTGTCAGAATGTTTGCCTACATCAAATCTAGGTCAAAATCAAATGTTTATTGTGTCTGGTCAAAAATTAGGTCACTAGGTCAATTCATAGAAAAATCTTGTTTACACTCTAGAGGTTGATTGTGGGTCATGTCAGGTCATAATCTAGGTCACTATAGGTCAAGATTTACATGGTGTTCCAGGTGAGCGATTTAGGGCCATGGTGACCCTTGTTTTGTCCTTTTTGCCAAATAGGCAGTCTAGTAGGGTTTTGTCTACTTTGCCAAACAGGCAGTTGGGTTTTGTCCATTTTGCCAAACAGACAGTGGGGTTTTGTCCATTTTGCAAAACAGACATTGGGGTTTTATCCTTTTTGCCAAACATGCAGTGGGGTTTTGTCCATTTTGCCAAACAGGCAGTGGGGTTTATCCTTTTTGCCAAACAGACAGTGGGGTTTTGTCCATTTTGCCAAACAGGCAGTGGGTTTTTGTCCATTTTGCCAAACAGGCAGTGCTGTTTTATCCTTTTTGCCAAACAGAAAGTTGGGTTTTGGCCATTTTGCCAAACAGGCAGTTGGGTTTTATCCTTTTTGCCAAACAGGCAGTGGGGTTTTGTCCATTTTGCCAAACAGACAGTGGGGTTTTATCCTTTTGGCCAAACAGGCAGTGGGGTTTTGTCCATTTTGCCAAACAGACAGTGGGGTTTTATCCTTTTTGCCAAACAGGCAGTGGGGTTTGTCCATTTTGCCAAACAGGCAGTGGGGTTTTATCCTTTTTGCCAAACAGGCAGTGGGGTTTTGTCCATTTTGCCAAACAGGCAGTGGGGTTTTGTCCATTTTGCCAAACAGGCAGTGTTTTTTTTTTCCTTTTTGCCAAACAGAAAGTTGGGTTTTGGCCACTTTGCCAAACAGGCAGTGGGGTTTTGTCCATTTTGCCAAACAGGCAGTGGGGTTTTGTCCATTTTGCCAAACAGAAAGTTGGTTTTGGGCCACTTTGCTAAACAGGAATTGGAGTTTTGTCCACTTTGCAAATCAGATAGTTTGGTTTAATTTGTCCACTTTTCAAAAAGAAGAGGGACTTTGTCAACTTTGTAAAACAGACAGTTTTGTTTTGTCTACTTTGCAAAAGAGACAGTGGGGTTTTACCACTTTGCAAAGTAGGCTCTAGATATTTAAATAAATGGGGAAAAAGAGAGTCAATGTAAACTGGTCATTTAACCCATTACCCAATAATTATGCCTTTTATGTCTTGATTTATTCCTCCACAGAAGTATTTAGTTCCACTTTATACAGTCTCAAATCTGTATCATAAGAGATATTTTCTTTATCCTAAAAGATGGTACATGTACCTTAAAACAAGTAAAAGTAGAGTAGAATTAAGGTGCATTCTGCTTTACTTTCAACCTGCTTTAAGTGCTCACCTTTCTTCAAAACTATAAACAGGCTTGGGGTAATGGGTTAAAAGAAATGGAAGAGTAAAGTATGTTAAAGGTTAATGTTAGAACTGTTAATGATGAAGTGTTTTGCTACTGTAGATGAGGAGGACGAGGTGCTGTATGCTGTGTTGATGACATGTCCCTGGTACAGCTGCACTCAGAGAGAGAGAGGTGAACAGGCCAAACATAACCATGTGTTTATTGTGTACCAGTCTACCTTGGATAGGTTCTTCTCACCTGTCAATGCCCATGTAATAGACCAGTCTAATGTGGTGGATAAGGTAAGAACATAATAGCAGATCTCTGCTATTATTGACTGCAATGAAAATAGGTTTTGGGGTATTTAACCCATTACCCCATAATCTATTTCTAATATTGAAGACATTCTGCTTTACTTTCCTTGACACATTCAACCCTTGTGACAAGTATACTCGTCATAAACAAGCAGTGTACCTATGAAAAGTACACATTAACTATGCAAACAGTGTAGACCCAGATCAGACTAATCAGGATAAATAGTGTTTGTCATTTTGCAATCATTGTCAAACCTCTACAGGGGTGTCATTTCTCCGAAATTTTCCGGAATCTTCGGATTTATATCCTATCAGATAGTAGCTTAAAACAGGTTGCAAGTAAAACAGAGAGCGTCTAAGGGCACAATCTGCTTTACCTTCAACCTGTTTTAAGTAATCATGCTTGGAAAATAGAAAATTTGGAAAATCTTAGGATTGTTCAAAATCTACTTATGGCAGTCCTGACTCTAAATAGCAAAAATTGCACTAGACTAAGTTGGAAACTAGAACTGTCCAATAAAAGTTTCAGGGGTGAATGAGTTAAGGTACATTCTGCTTTACTTTAAGCTACCCTCTGCTAGGATATACATATTTTTAGCTTGCCTCTTCCTAGATCAGCAGAGCTAATGTCATACCCCCGGCGTGAGTGAGCGCGGCCAAGGTTAAAGTTTTTTGGACCGGTTGTTTTAAAGCTTAATACTTGTGCTAGGGTGCTGAAATTTTGTATAGAGGTTCATTTGCCGTTAAACATTGATGTTATGAAGTTATTATTATTATTATTATTATACCAGATTTATATAGCGCTCTTTTCACACAGGGATTGTGCGTTCAAAAGCGCTTTACATGAAATAACGCATATGTACCTATAAATCGAGAAAGACAAAATAACTACAATTAGATCTGAAATAAAACATGAATATACATATAAAAGACAGTCCCCCAAAACGGCGATCACATTACCCCCATCAATCAGCAATGAACCGACCGGCTAAGTATTGCCGACTGATATAAATAATGGTAGAGCGCCCAATGCAGGCCATCGACAAAACACAAATAACTATAATTAGATCTAAAATAAACAAGAATAAACATACAAAAGACAGCCCCCAAAACGGCGATCACACTACCCCTATCAATCAGCAATGAACCAACCGGCTAAAGATTGCCGACCAATAGAAATAATAACAGAGCGCCCAATGCAGGCCATCTAATGTAACATAACTAGGAAAAATAGCATGCGACCATAACTAAAAACTCTATAGAAGATCAATGACATGATTAAAAATGGTGAAAGCTGTCCAAGAATTATACCACAGACCCCGCCAGCTGGTTTCAAAAGAGATCAGAGCCATATCCCTACCATCAAAGATCCACCAGACAGGCATTGGTCAACGGTACAACCCCAGAACTAAAAATTAGACCCATAACATATACAGAATGAACACAGCCCTAGGGTAGCAGTCACCTACCCTCTCCACCCCACACCCGCCGGACCTACATGTTCCATGGCTGAAATTACACCCTTACTTCATAAAACATCAAGATAAGAAGCTGTCCCTGAATTATACCGCAAACCCCAAGCCAGTCGGTTTCAAAGAGATCAGGGGCAATCCCTACCATCAAGATCCACCGAACAGGCATGGGCAAACGGTACAATTCCAGAACTCCCATTTAGACCCACAATATCTACAGCAAGAACATAGCCCGGAGGTAGCAGTCATCCATTTCCTAATGTGTTCTAATAATAAATATTGAAGAAGTGTGTTTTCAGACGTTTTTTGAAGACTGCAACTGAGCTCGCATCTCTGATGTCTGATGGTAGAGAGTTCCAGAGCTTTGGGGCTGCAATTGAAATTTAAAAATGATTTTAATTTATTCAATTTTTTAACATGTTTAGGCCTTAGGTTTTTTGCTACAAAACCCCAGGTTAAAGTTTTTTGGACCGGTTGTTTTAAAGCTAAAAACTTGTGCTAGGGTGCTGAAATTTTGTATGGAGGTTCATTAGGGGTCAAACATTAATGTTATGAAGTTATAATTTAATAATAAATTTAATTTTTGTCAATATTTGACATGTTTTGGACTTGTTTAAAAGTTTAAAACTTGTGCTAGGGGGCTGAAATTTTGTATGGAGGTTTTTATTAGGGATCAAACATTGATGTTATGGAGTTTAAATTTAAAAACAACATTTTTTGTCAATATTTGACATGTTTTAGACTTTTTTTTGCTACAAAAATCAAGTTAAAGTTTTTTGGATGGGTAGTTTGAAAGTTAAATACATGTACTAGGATGCTGAAATTTTGTATGGAGGTTCATTTGGTGTCAAACATTGATGTTATGAAGTTGGAATAAAAAAAAAAAAAAATTTTTTATCAATTATTGACATAGTTTGAACTTAATTTTATTTTTGCTATAAATCACCAGGTTGAAGTTTTTTGGACGGGTTGTTTTAAAGTTTAATACTAGTACTAGGATACTGAAATTTTGTATGAAGCTTCATTCGGTGTCAAACACTGATGTTATGAAGTTGGAATTTAAAAACAATTTTAATATTTTTCAATGTTTAACATGTTTATGACTTAGGTTTCACCAGGTTAAAGTGTTTTGGACGGGTTGTTTTAAAGTTGAATATGTGTGCTAGGGTGCTGAAATTTTGTATGGAGCTTCATTTGGGAACAAACATTGAGGCTATAAAGTTGGAATTAAAAATGATTTTAATTTATTTCAATTTTTGACATGTTTTGAACTTAGTTGTTTTGACCTCAAATCACCAGGTTAAAGTTTTTTGGACGTTTTTTTTAGCTCACCTGAGCACAAAGTGCTCAAGGTGAGCTATTGTGATCGGTCACCGTACGTCGGTGTCCGTGTTGGTGTCGGTGTCGTCTGTTCACAATTTGTTTCAAATAACTTCTTCTCTGAAACCAATGGCCCAATTTTAACCAAACTTGGTCAGATACATACTGTAGTTGTGAGCTTAAAAAAATGTTGAAAAAAAGGGGGTGGGGCTACCAGCCTTGTTGCCATGCACAATATCTAAAAAAATCTTCTTCTCAAAAACTACTGGTCCGATTTCAATTTGGTTTTCACCAAAATATTTCTCAATTTATATACTTTCAAAATTGTTCAAAGAATTTTGATCCGTCAAAAAACATGGCCGCCAGAGGGCGTGGTCATTTTCCGTATTTACGTAATATTGACAACCAAAGTCAAAACTTTAAAAATATTCTTGTCAATAACCATAAGTCCTAGGACAACCAAATTTCATATGTAGCATCATGTTGTGAACCTTTACCAAGATTGTTCAAATAATGACCCCCGGGTCAAAAATGGCCCCGCCCCAGGGATTATCAGTTTTACAAAGACTTATATAGGAAAACCTTTTAAACTCTTCTTCTCTGAAACTGTATGGCCTAGACCTTTCATATTTGACATGTAGCTTTTCCTTCTGGTCCTCTACCAAGATTGTTCAAATCATGACCCCCAGGTCAAAAATGGCCCCGTCCCATGCAGGGCTTATCAGTTTTACATAAACTTATATAGTAAAACCTTTAAAAATCTTCTTCTCTGAAACCATAAGGCCCAGACCTTTTATATTTGGCTTGTAGCTTTGCCTTGTAGTCCTCTACCATGATTGTTCAAATCATGACCCCCGGGTCCAAAATGGCCCTGCCCCAGGGCTTATCAGTTTTACATAGAGTTATATAGGAAAACCTTTAAAACTCTTCTTCTCTAAAATTGTATGGCCTAGACCGTTTATATTTGACATGTAGTTTTGCCCTATGGTCCTCAACCAAGATTGTACAAATCATGATCCCTGGGTCAAAAATGGCCCCGCCCCAGGCTTATCAGTTTGACATAGACTTATATAGTAAAACCTTTAAAAGTCTTCTTCTCGGAAACCGTAAGGCCCAGACCTTTTATATTTGGCATGTAGCTTTGCCTTGTAGTCCTCTACCAAGATTGTTCAAATCATGACCCCCAGGTCAAAAATTGCCCTGCCCTAGGGCTTATCAGTTTTACATAGAGTTATATAGGAAACATTTAAAACTCTTCTTCTCTGAAACAGTATGGCCTAGACCGTTTATATTTGGCATGTAGTTTTTCCTTATGGTCCTCTACCAAGATTGTTAAAATCATGACCCCTGGGTCAAAAATGGCCCCGCCCGGGGCTTATCAGTTTTACATAGACTTATACAGTAAAACCTTTAAAAATCGTCTTCTCTGAAACTGTAAGGCCCAGACCTTTTATATTTGGCATCTAGCTTTGCCTTATGGTCATCTACCAAGATTGTTCAAATCATGACCTCAGGGTCAAACATGGCCCGTCCTGGGCTTTATCAGTTTGACATAGACTTATACAGCTAGCTAGGAAACCCTTTAAAAATCTTCTGCTCTGAAACTGTAACCATTGTCAGAATTCAATAATATTAACACACTTTATTAGGACTTTTTATATAGTTTCCATATTTTTCCTTTTTGCTCAAACAGTAATAATGACAAACAGATTCTGAGTTACTTCTTCATGCAACAGTTCACATACATGCAATGACAATTTTCATTTTGCATTGAGTATTACACAATAGTTCCTCAGGTGAGCGATTTAGGGCCGCATGCGGCTCTTGTTTATAGTTTAATATAACTACACCAAGACACATCATTCATTTAATAATCTTTCTAAACTGAAAATTGATTTGTTTTTGGTACAAGATGTTTTTAGACTTAAATTTTAAACAGGCGAGCACCAGGTGGCTTTGACACCCATTTCTGGTTGACTGTATAATTGGAACTATTTTCTTCAGTAGTGGAATAAGTTAAAGGCGTAAAAAGGCATATTTATGAGGAAGCGTAATTGTTTAACCCTTCCTATGCTGGAAACACGTATACATGTACTTATATTTTCAACAATTTATCTCAGTAGACCATGATCAGTGGTATCCTTAAGCAGCATGCTGATCACTGTTTATTTCATTTAAAGGAGCTTGTTATATATCTACTGGTACTTTTGTTTTGCCTTTTAACCCTTTGAACCCTAGTCCCGCATATAGGCGTCCTTTTCAAACAGTGTACATGTGAATAGTGCACTTGTCCTGTGCAAACAGTGAAGACCCAGATCAGAGGGCTCCGAAAGGAGCCCTCTGATCAGGGTCTTCACTGTTTGTCATAATGCCAAACATTGACAAAAACAACCCTTAAAAGTCAGAATGGAC
Source organism: Gari tellinella (assembly GCA_922989275.2). Taxonomy (NCBI): domain Eukaryota; kingdom Metazoa; phylum Mollusca; class Bivalvia; order Cardiida; family Psammobiidae; genus Gari; species Gari tellinella. Next base: position 48,695,884 of record OV277856.1, read on the forward strand.
TAGACTTAAATGGAAACTGGAATTGTCCATTTAAAGTTTTAGGGAGGAAAGAGTTAAATAGTTTTATTATGCTTTAAGATACTTTCTTACTATCTGTTTAACTTTCCATGCAATATCTTTTATTCTAACATGACATGTGAATTTGTCTCTATAAACAAAGAACAAGTTTGCCGTGGTATACCTAGTGTGTTTTACCACGCTGTGAAAATAGTCCTTTTAAAAAGGCTCTTCATGTACCCACCATACGGTAAAGCGCAGTTTTCAATGAAAAGTCATATGACGTAAAAGGTCTTTTCTTTCATGTTTTGTTACTGATTTGTCTCAGATATATTTAATCTGACTAATACTAAATGGCTCTATGACAGAATAAATTTTTTCGTCACTATTTTTTATTTTTCTTATATATGATGTACTGATTATTAGTTTCATGTAATAGCCATACAAGGGAAGTTAAGTTAGTCATGTTAGAATCTGAATAATCAATGTACTTCCCTTGTTAAACGGTATTCTACAGCGGTTGGGCGTTGTGATGTGCACTAGGAATTGACCACTCAGGATTTGGCCTTCGTCGTCAATTCATACGCATCACAACTCCCAACCGTTGTAGAATACCGTTGTAGAATACCATTTAACAACTGTAGAACATCGATTATTTCTTAAATATAATTGGTGAAATAGGTGTGCAGGAGGTGCTGTGGGATCTTAACTCATTCACCCCTGAATTTCTTTAACCCTTTTGCTAATAAAAGTGACTTTCAGCACATTGACATATTCTTCATGGAGATCCTTTTTCATGCTTTTGCATGCCCTTTAGCCCGTTCCCCATAGATGTGCCTTTAAGTGAATTCAATGTAATCCTCCACTGAAAATTATAGTTTCAATTTATAAATATATGAACACATACCATAAGAATACTTTCTATATCCTATTAGATGGTTGCTTAAAGCAGGCTAAAAGTAAACCAAAATGTGCCTGAAGGCGCATTCTGCTTTTATTTCAACCTGCTTTAAGTGGTCACTTGTCTTCAAACCTAGAAACAGGCTATGGTGTATAATTAAAGAGCCATATGAATAATTTCTGCATTCCTTCAGGAGCTTTCTGCTTTACTTTCAGCCAGCTTTAAGGTAGTACCTGCCTTAGATATTGAAAAACCAAGCTATAGGGGAGAAGTTATATAACTCCTTAATACTGTACCTGTATTATAATTCTCTTATCTTTTAGGACTGGTTTTATGCCTCCGAGCTCTTCCACTTTGTGCAAGGTCTCGCCAAAGGTAAAACCCGTAATGTAGAGGCCCTGTTCTGTCAAGAGGAGGCCATCCTGTACCAGAGTGATCTATGGAAAACCCTGCGAGAAAAACTAGATCATAGCAAAGTCACGGGTAAGCTGAAGTTACCCTTGTCCAGCACAACCTGCTCATTTAACCCATAGCCTGTTTCAAAATTTGAAGAAAGGTAACCAATTAAAGCAGGTTGAAAGTAAAGCAGAATGTGCCTTAAGGCACATTCTGCTTTACTTTCAGCCTGCTTTAATCTATGATCTACTAGGATATAGAAATGATTTTGCATGTTATATATAAATAATATTCATGATTGTATAAATTTGAACTATTTTCCTCATTTAGGGAATAAATTAGAGGTGTAAAAGGCGTATTTATGGGGTAATGGGTTAACCCATTCCTCCATAGTCTTCAAGATAAATACTAGTATCCGACAGATATAGCTGCTTGTAGCATTTACAGTAATCCTGTGCTTAAAGTAGATGGCTACTATAAGCCAGATGAATGTTAAACGAAAACTCCTGTAGAAAGTTTCTATTTTACCTAATCTGTAAGCTGCCACCTTTATTCAACCCTTTACCCCATATCCTGTTTCTAGTTTTGAAGACAGATGACCACTAAAGTAGGTTGAAAGTAAAGCAAAATGTACCTTTACCCTTTACTCCATAGCCGGTTTATAGTTTTGAAAACAGGTGACCACGTAAAGCAGGTTGAAAGTAAAGCAGAATACACCTTTCAGCCTGTTAAAGATAACATCTGCTAGAATATAAAAAACATTTCTGATGATACATATTCATGACTGTATAAAGTGGAACTGGTTTCTTCATTGGAGGAATAAATTAGATGCATAAAAAATTGTATCTGTTGAGTTAAGGGTTAAGGCACATTCTGCTTTACTTTCAACTTGCTTTTTAGCTCACCTGAGCTAGCTCAGGGCGAGCTTTTGCAATCCTTGAATGTCCGTCGTGCGGTGTGCGTCGTCCGGCGTCAACAATTTTAGTGTTTACACTCTAAAGGCCACAATATTTATCCAATCTTTCTCAAACTTGCTCATATTGTATATTACCATAAGAGTTCGGATGAGTTCAATTATGGTTGAAATCGGACAAATAGGTCAAGAGTTATCAACCTTTGAATTGTGGTGATAGTTATCTGCCCTTGATATACTTTGAAATGTTAGAAAAGGCTTCATTTCAGTATTGTTTAGGCTCTAGTTACCTGTCCTTGATGTACTCTACTACTAGAATTATGAGGTTGTATTCCAAAATTGTTTACATGCTATACTACATATTTGAATGGCTTTAGATTAAAACGGGTGAAACAGAAAGGTAAAGCTATCAGGCTTTAGTACAACAGGTGAGCGATATCAGGGCCTTCAGGCCCTCTTGTTGTGGTAACCTGTCCTGAAACTAGAAACAGACCATGAGGTAATGGGATAAGGCATTTTTAACACAGCATAAATTTCATGGAAGGTTTCAATGACATGTCATAGCTGGCTATATTTTTTGCAGGTCTTCGTAGTTTCTTTGAGGCCTGTCGAGGACAGTCCATAGGAGGTATAGGCAAAAAGGGCAAAGATGGAAAGTTTAGAATGAAGGACTCGACAACATTCAGAGAGCTGTGTGACTCATTTAGGTAACTAATACCAGAGCTGAAACTGACATATATAGCTTTAGACATAGAGAGGTTGCCGATATCACCTTTCTTATGTCTACACCAAACCCTAATTAGAACTGTCTCTGCACAATGATTCTAATGAGTACAATATATAATGCACCATAAGGCACAATCTGATTACTTTCAACCTGCTTTAAGTCATCATATGCCTTCATATGTCTTCAAAACTAGAAAACAGATTAAAGACACATGAAGGAAAGTCTATTGATGTACTTATAACCAAAGCTTAACATTAATTTTGTCACTGCAGATTAATACACCATGCATACAATGCCTTGAAGGGCCTAACCCCATGTACTGGAGAGTTTGAGAATCTTGAGACCACCCCTGCTGTTGCAACCAAAGCACTCAGTGTCCTGAAATCCATGTACCAAGTAAGGTGTTCTTATAAAATCAAGTAATGCATATTACATATGAGCTGTGCCATGAGAAAACCTGTCTTATTGAATTGCAAACAGTGTAGATCAAGGTCAGCAGCCGTGTCAAAGACGCGGCGACAGGTCTTGATCTACACTGTTTGACACCCACACACATCTAAAGCATTTTATGTAGCTTTATTATATACGATACTTGGCAGTTTTGACCTATTTCATTTACACAGCCTAGGGTTTCGACAATGCTTGGTCTGTACAATGCTGCAATGCAATAAGGCAGGTTTTGTCATTGCATGGCTCATATACAGTCGAGACTGTCTTAGCGACCCCTTATGTATAACGACGTTTGGTCTTTAACGACCTTTTTATATCCCCCGATTTGTTTTACACTGAAAAGGCTCTGCATACAACCATTCCCTGCGAAATCCGTAATGGCCGCTATTCCTTTAGAAAACACATTTTGTATCGTAGTGCTACTTAGACATGTATGGGGGTACTCAGCCCGTTAGTACTACGCTGGTAGAATGGTCAGTCTACTTGCAATGATTAGCTATCAATCAAACTAAGCTCCGCCTTCATTTACACAAACACTAGAAATCATGCACCAGTGGCTACTGAAAAAGTCGCCTATCCAGTGTTTACACAGTAAGACTTTGCTTCTACGACATATGTTTTTCTTGATTGCGCGATAACACACATTAATTATGAAATTTGGCTGGTTTATTTGTTTGTGTGATGTTGCTAACAATCTTTACTGAAACAATAGCTAGCGTTAACAGTTTACACATTTAGCTTGAAGCCTTCCGTCGAAGAAAAAAAGTTTGAAAGATGGAGATGTTAATCCCAGATCGAAGCCCGATTTTATATGCAATCAAACTTCAAAGGCTGCTATGTAAACAAGTGTGTAGGGGCAATTAATTTAATTCGTTACCGGTGATTAAAAGTCAACACACAAAGCTTACCAATTAGTGATCAGTGGGGTGTAATATGGATGGCCAGCGGTATCGTTCTGCGGAAACAATCGTGATGAAGAAAGCAAACATAACATTTAAATTTATTCACATTCTTCTTTTTTAAAACATTTAAGGAATAATTCGAATATTTATTGTATTCATGGAGGTATGAAAAAAAAAACTGGTCACACTGTATGAAACCGCGAAGCGGTTTCATACAAAAGTGTGACCAGGTTTTTTTTCATACCTCCATGAATACAATAAATATTCCGAATTATTCCTTATAATTTAATATCACTTCTGAATTTAAGAAAGTAGTTAAAAAGACAATCTGACGCGAATGTTCTTTTTTAACGCTTTTAAAACGTAGGTTGTAGTCCCTCCGCCATATATATTTTCTGCCAAAACGCGACGTTGTTATGTAGTAACGCCGACGTCAATGACGTCATTTGGCATCCTGCTTCATGCAGCGCTTGTGAAGAGCAGTTGGACTAAGGGAAAGTAGTCCTGACAAGGCGTGGCCTGAATTTTATTTTTTTCATGGAGTTATGAAACAAAAATTACAGTCAATCACAGCTTACCAAATGTAATGAAAACAAACAATATTAAATTATAATGCAATGACTACCTGTATAGTAATAATACACTGTATGCCCCCCCCCCCCCCCCCCCCCCCTTTCCATTTTGAATTTTGAATGAATAACTATAGGGGGCAAACTTGGAATTTGTGTGTAACGACCCCTTGTCTACAGTGACCTTCTTTCCAATCTCCCTCAGAAGGTCGCTGTAGACAGTCTCGACTGTTTATGTATTAGCAGTTAGTTGTGAAAACGTGCCTTCAGATATTGATGTTATGCTTCTGTTTTGAAAAGAGGCTTCTAGCAACTCTACTGCTACTGCTATCTAGATTTATGTTTTATTTTCATCCAGCTATAAACAGCCAAACTGTTCTACAAACACTCCTAACCTTTTCATAAATAGTTATGTTTTTAAGATCACACTGCAAATATCTCAAACATAAACAATGAAATGTGCCATAATTATTGTTTTAAAAAATCATCTCTTAAATGGTTTTTGCCAGTTCTTTTTTTTTTTTACTTTTATAAAAGGAAAGTAGAAATGGCCTGAAAATAAATCTTCTTTAATATTTTTATAATTATTGAATAGAAGGGCTTATTCCTCATCCTTCCCATTGATGTTTTAAGAAATTGGAAAATTTTATTTTGATGGACAAATTTAACATGTCAAGACATTTGGATTCTCTTAATTACAAATGTAGTTAAAAAAGAAACCATTTAATATACTTTCATCATAAGTACATACAGTGAAAGCCTCTCTATTACAACCACTTAATTGCGTTCATTATCAGGTGTTTAAGGCAGGTAACTGCTTGAAGCATGGTGAACATGAAACAGAAAGCTAAACAGAGAGCTCCCTTAGGAGCTGTCACCTGTCTTTTATGCAGTCAATAAGCCTTCTTTTTAGCGGTAGTAAGAGAGGTTTTACTGTACATGGTGACTTTTGTTCCAGAATCCCGATGTCTCCAAAAAAGATGCGTTTGATGTTCTGTGTGAGTGGCAGGTGCTTGTTGAAGGGCTTCCATGTTCTTATGTTAAACCAGAGGAAGTGAGTGGCATTGTGGGAAGCTGGCATATGCAAATGAGGCTAACAACAAGGTCATTGACCAGTCTAGCATGTGAGTACAGTCAAACTTATGTTATATAGACTCTTTAACGTAGACATTATGATATAATTTGTATGATTTCTAGCTCACCTGAGCCAAAGGCTCAGGATGAGCTATTGTGACAGCTCTTCGTCCGTCGTCCGGCGTCCGTCGTCCGTCCACATTTTCAAACAACATCTCCTCAGAAACCACTGACCCGATTTCAACCACACTTTGTCAGAAGCATCAGTAACAAGGGGGAACGAAATGTTGTTCAAAGTTTTGGGCTAGAGTTATTCCCCTTGCTATAGGACCAGATTTTCTAGCATGACCGTATGAACAACTTGTAATGCATAAGAAAATCTTTAAAAATCTTCTTCTCTGAAACTGAAAATCCCAGACCTTTGATATTTGGTATGTATCATGACCTAATGGTATTCTACCAAGATTGTTCAAATTATGACCCCTGGGCCAAAAATGGCCCCGCCCCTGGGCTTATCAGTTTTACATTGAATTATATAGGAAAACCTTAAAAAATCTTCTTCTCTGAAACTGTAAGGCCCAGATCATTAATATTTGACATGTAGCTTTGCCTCATGGTCGTCTACCAAGATTGTTCAAATTATGACCCCGGGTCAAAAATGGCCCCGCCCCGGGGCTTATCAGTTTTACATAGATTTATATAGGAAAACCTTAAAAAATCTTCTTCTCTGAAACTGTAAGGCCCAGATCTTTAATATTTGACATATAGCTTTGCCTTGTGGTCCTCTACCAAGATTGTTCAAATTATGACCCCCGGGCCAAAAAAGGCCCCGCCCTCGGGCTTATCAGTTTTTCATAGGAAAACCTTTAAAAATCTTCTTCTCTGAAACCGTAAGGCCCAGATCATTTATATTTGACACGTAACTTTGCCTTATAGTCCTCTACCAAAGTTGTTCAATTTATGACTCCCGGGTCAAAATTGGCCCGCCCCGGGGCTTATCAGTTTTACATAGACTTATATAGGAAAACCTTTAAAAATCTTCTTCTCTGAAACCGTAAGACCCAGATCATTTATATTTGACATGTAGCTTTGCCCTATGGTCCGACACAGTTTGCTGGTCCCTGCATTAACATATCGTGTGTTTCGCACCCCATTATCCGACCGCCTTTGATCTCCGGCGGCGGTTGTCACCTTGATCACTTGTCATTCGGGCATGGGGAAACCCCAAATTATAGATCATTATCGCCGTCGGTTGTGCCCTAGACCTATTACATGTACAAATGCGTAACTAGTTTAAGAAAGTGTCGAAAAACCGTCTGCTTATTTTGTTGTCTTTTCAACATGAAAAAATAACCGCACTGGTTAGTAAAGCATTTGGATATTTGACCCAGATCAGAAGCCGATTAACCCACAGCAAATCTTATAGGCCTAATAATCTGATCCCTTGCTTTTACATTTGCATTCTGAGAAAAAGCAGACAAAACTTGATAGCTTTTTCAAACCAGAATAGACGTTTTAAAGATTTCGGGATTGTGTAAGTCTTTGGTAGACGTGTTTTAACACTCGGATTTTGAAGTTCACTATCATTACCCAGTGAAGCTGCATATAGGCAAACATGTTTGATCCGAAATGGCACTCAGAGTAACTCGGCAGCCATTTCGGAGTCCATCTGTTTGCAAAACGCTGTAAAAAGAGTGAGGAATTATGTTAGGCTGTAGTTAACGTGTTTTTTGTCACCAGATCTAGATCTTAGCGTCGTTTCGGTGTACATTTAGATTTACACCTGCGTTTACGGCATTAGCTTGAATTGTGTAACAAGCCGTTTCGCACCAAACTTGCGTTATGATGTACATGATATACTGACTCTTTATTTGAGACAGTATTCGTAAGGCCCTATATGATTTTTGCCATCGGATGCTTTTGTGTAAATAAAAAGTTATACATGTATGTGAATTTATGATCGTTGTGTTCGGTCCGATATACGTTGCTGTTTTATCCAGCTTATACCAGTACACTTCTGGTCCGATATTCGCCGCTGTTTTATCCCATTCATAAACGTATACTTCCTGTTGCACCCGTCTTACCTGTTTATAGCTGTGGCTGTCATAAATTCCGAAAATATGCTGAAAAAATGGGAGAACTCAAGTATCCGACATCTTGTGTTATCCGACATAACGCTTCGGTACGGACCGATGTCGGATAATGCAGTTTATACTGTAGTTGCCTGTTTGTGAGGATGGGTAGGAGCTCCCTAAACTTTTTCCATGCAGATTTGCATCGAGTAATGGCAGCGAGATTGCATCCACCTCTGGATGACAAAGTGTCTCCAAGGTAGCAGAAGTCTGAATCAACCTCCAGTGTTTCGTCGTCAACTGTTACCTCCTTCAATGGCCTTCCATCGATTGGCCGAGCTGTTCCCAAACAGCGTGGGCACTTGTAGTGTGGGTCCGGTCTAAGTGGGCCTTTGATACCACTGCACTTTTTGTGGATCCAACATGAGCAAATGGTGCAAGAGATTGAGTTCCTGCCTGTTCCTGTTTGACAAACTGCACATGGATGCTTTCCTGATTTTCTGAGAGAGTCAAGATGTGGTCCAGAGATCATTATTTTGGTCTTTCTTATGTTTACTCGGAGACCCTTTTCCTCCATACCTCTTTTCCATTTGGTCAATCTGGCAAGAGAGAATTGTCAACTAGTGCGGAACTCGCGTGACAAGGCTTCAAGAACGATGGTGAAGAGCAAGGGGCTTAGTACCGAGCACTGGTGTACACCAACTTTTACATCGAACTCGTCACTGTTTTCATCTCCAACACGCACCCGGCTTCTTGCATTTGAGTACATTGATTGCACAGTCTGTACCAGCCATTCTTCTACTCCAAGTTTAGGCATGGCCCACCATATGATTTTCCTTGGTACGCGATCAAAGGCCTTCTCAAGGTCTACGAAAGCCATATAGAGCGTCTTGTTTGCTGCTAAGTGCTTTTCCTGGAGCTGTCGAATGATAAAGATGGCATCGTTTGTGCCTCTGCCGGGCATAAAGCCGAATTGCATTTCGTCAATGTCCACTTGTTGCCTGATCAGCTGCTCTACAACTCTCTCCATAACATCAGTGCCTGATCAATCAGCTTTAGGCCTCTGTAATTTCCCCTATTCAGTGCATCACCCTTTCCTTTATATAGGCTCACGATGTAGCTTTCTTCCCATTCTGATGGTACACGGCCTTCGTAGACAATAGCTTCCACAAGGTCTCGCATAAGGGCTACGCCTGCCTTGCCTGTGGGCTTTAACATCTCTCCCACTATTACGGAAGGGCCAGCGGCTTTCCCTAAGCGCATCTTGTTTATGGCTTTTTGGATCATCTCAGTGGTGACTGGTACACTTGGGCCCTCTGTGGGGGGTTCTTCTGATAGATCGTCTGAGTTCCAGGGAAACTCAACATTAAGCAGTCGTTCATAGTGCTGCTTCCATGCATCTTTCTTAGCTTCCTCATCAAGAGAGAGCTCGCCTGCATAATTCTTTATTGGCTGTTCACCCATGACATCTTGGTTGTCGCGGCGCATCTGTTTGGCCAGCTTATAGACAGATCCTGACTTTGGATTGATGTCCTGGAAAACCTCTTTTTCCGCCTCATTTCTTGCCTGGTAAACTGCTTGCTTAGCAGTTCTTCTGGCAGCAACATATTGTTAGGATGTTTACCCCACCCACTGTTGTAACATACGACATTAGAAACAGGCAAAATAATGACAATTATATTATTTGTATAAACATATTATCTGTGTCAATTCATAGTATTTACCTTTTCTAAATCATCCATTCAGTATCAGTTCCTAAACTCTTCGATTTAATAGCATTTTCTTTATTTAAATTCACTAATAATAAGACCTGAGTTCCCGCCATGGAGCTACTATGTATTACGTCATTACCGTTATTTTTTTAGGAAATGCGGGAAACCCACATCTTGTTTTTGTCACATGACTTTTGTATATAAATAGCTCCGTTTTTAAAAGTATAAACATAATTGGAAAGAGATTGGAAATAGTTGGAAATGGATTTGGAAATGATATTAGAAATGATTGAAACGGAGAGAGATTAGATTTGAAGAAATAACGGATAAAGTTTGGAACACTAGTTGATATGATTTAAGGATGACACTGGGATTAATGGTTAATTCTTATTAATGCTTTTAACCTATTTATTATTTTAATTTAAATGTAAATATGTCTTTAAAGGTAAAGATAATTAAATTTTGAAATGTTTATTGGTGTTCTGATTCTTATTACAACCACTCTCCGGCCCGTCCTGACAATATGCTTCTCTGCTTCCTCCTTCTTTCCAGGCCTTAAAGCATTTCCTTTTCTCCTGCACAGCATTCTGCACCGCCTCATACCACCACCAGGTCTGCTTTCGCCACTTGTGGTTTGATGCTAGACCACATGACTCTGAGGCAGCTTCAGTGAGTCCGTCCTTCAGCGTTTTCCATAGTTCCTCCACTGTTTTCACTTGGTTGCCTTCTACCTTTGTGGCAAATAGTTCAGCAAACTCTGCTTTTGTGGCTGGGTCTTTGAGTTTCCACAGCTTTATGCGAGGGCTAAACTTTCTCTTGCTCTTGCGTGGAGTTTCTACTTTTAGATCACAGACAACAAGCTTGTGTTGTGGTGCACATTCCTCACTTATAAGGATGACTTTCACGTTTGTCACATTCTTTCTGATGTTACGTCTGTACAGGATGTAGTCAATCTGTGTTGATACCTCTCCAGATTGGTATGTGATCAGGTGCCTAGGTTGCTTCGTGAACTGGGAGTTGCCTATCACCAAGTTGTTTGCAATTGCAAATTCAAGCACCCTCTCACCTTCAGCGTTGCATTGTCCTATGGCATGCCCTCCATGCACTTCCTCAAATCCCTCTGGTTTACTGCCTATGTGTGCATTCCAGTCGCCGCACACAAACAGTTCCTCGGAGGTAGGGACTGTTGCAATAAGGCTCTGCAGCTGCTCATAAAACTGATCCTTGACGTCTTCGCTGTGGCCAACCTGAGGAGCATAAATGCTAACAATGGCAAAAACTACCTTGCCTACAACTAAGCGCACCAGTAGTATCCTGTCGGATATGCGCTTAACTTCAAATATCTTCTCCCACCACTTCTCCGCAAGCAAAACACCTACTCCTACAGTTAGGCCGTGAGCCAGACACCTGAAATTTGAGGTACGGGTACCATTCGGGTGAATAAGGTTCACTATGATTTTCAGGAAGCCCAAACCCTCTGCTTTTAGGAAATGTATGATAGCAGTAAATTCATGGCAGCTTTGTTGGCTTTTGAGGCATTTTTGTTACCCCACCCACCGAGTTAACGTTGTAAAAGGATCATTGTTATCACAATCATACTTTTTGTACTGCATGCATTTTTATTGGTTCCTAATATCAAAACGGGTATTGCAACATGCCATTAAATGTTATTGACATTATTAAAGGTTTTAACTTTGGTTAAAACCAAATTTTATTACCTTTTTAAACGAAAAAATCACCTTTTTATGCCTTTAGACAAATGTCTTTTGATGTGGATGGCTATGGTGATCCTACTGGCGGTGCGTACGAGTTCAACAGATTTTACCGATTCTTGTAGCAATAACACCGTGTAATAAAATGCTTTGGTACTTAAACAGTTGTTGGTTAGGGTAATTCCAAATCCAACCATATCATCCAACCTCAGTTTGACATTGACCTTGACCGAAATTTGTCTACGAATATGTTATTAGGGTTGTTTATTGGTTAACTAGATTTTACTGTTTCGTCTAGCATCAATACCGCATATAAGAATGATTTGATACTTGCTGCTTTTGATCATTGCCAATTCACCCATATCACCTTACCTCAGTTTTGACCTTGACCTTCACCGAATTTGGAACTAGAATATGTTATAAGGGCTGTTTTATTGGTTAACTAGATTTTACCGCATCGTCTAGCATTATTACCGCTTACAAGAATGCTATGAAACTTTCACAGTTATGGCTTAGAATCATTCTCAGTTCACCCATATCACCCAACCTCCATTTTGACCTTGACCGTGACTGAATTCGGACTTGTCATAAGGGATGTTTATTGGTTAACTAGATTTTACCGTTTCATCTAGCATTAACAACTTTTATTAGAATGCTTTGAGACTTGCACAATTGTTACATTCGATAATTCCCAATCAACGAGTATCAACAAAACTTAATTTGGCATTGACCTTGACCTTATTGTGGACTAAGAATATGTTTTATGTGCTATGTCAAGGTTAAATAGATTTTATCTTTTCGTCTAGCACCGCTTAATCAAATACAAGGATACATATACAGTTGTCGCCTTGTACCATTCATAATCTATCCATATCACCCAACCTTGTGTTTACCTTGATAATACCACAGAGATCACTGTCAATGAGGACACACAAACTCGCATTGGGACCATACACTTCCGCTTGAACATTTGTGCCACCAAGCGTTACTATATAGCAGTGCATCTATCAGCCAATTTAGAGACATTCTTGAAGATACGAAACACGAGAACTCTCCACACAGCTGAAAAGGTCACAAATGCAGAACTACGAGGAAAACGTTACTAAAGTAACATATCTTATAAGAGGCTGGTTCAACCCATTTGAAATAAATCAAGATCTGATTAGCATATCCACCGTTAATGCAGTACCTTGAGGCATCGCAAAAGACCTTCCGAGTGCGCATGCGATTGGTAAATGATGCTATTGGTCAATGCTCGTATGCACAATTTAAAGGAGAACATCCATGATGGAATGAAGAGCAACAACGTTTAGACCTCAAGCAGCATGAAACTGAAATCCAGTGGAAGACTGGCAGTTCTTATAGCTGATAATGCTTTTGTTCGGTCGCATCATAGTTATGGCACACACACGCAATCTCCGGATAAATTTCATTATTTTACTTATTGCTCTTTGGCAATAGTCTTTCTCAACATCAAATGGTTTGCTAAGAAATCCAAAAATGCTGCATTTGCATTGAGCTAAGAGAAAACGCTTGGCTTAGCTGAAGGAGTCCCGAAAAAGTCTGTCTCTGTGATTGACGGAATGAACCTCGTATAGAGAGTCAAAAGATACCAATGCAGTTTTGTGGCTGCGCAAGCACTATTCTATCGATGGTACTCGAGGCGGCAGTGACAGTGATAGAATAGATATATACAGGGGAGACGCTTCTTTAGCAATATGGTCAATAATAATATTCTTATAGCATTCCTGGTGCATCAATGGATGAAAACTGAGCACAGTCAAAGGTTACAGAGGATTTGATTTGAATTTTTTATTTACTTCGCTTTCAACAGTATTTCAGTCATATCGCGACGTCCAGCTAATTATAGGTGGAGGAAGACCCCAGAAGTCCTTTATGCACTGTTTCAGGCACAAATCGACAACTGGGTAGAACCATCGACCTTCCGTAAGCCAGCTGGAAGGCTTCCCAACATGAGAAATCCGAACGACTCTACTGGGATTCGAACTCACAGCGGTGGGGAGCTTAGTGATGTAAGTCACAGTGACTATACCACTAGGCCACGGAGGCCCCTAGGTTACAGAGGAAAATATCGCACCTTACGTTGAAATCAAATGCTTCAAAATAAAAAACAATGGATGCGAGGAGGTACAGGGTCTTTGAAGCAGCCAAGAAGAAGCAAATGAACGTATTTAAGAAATGCGTGACAAAGACACGCACACGTTATATATGATATCCTGAAAATTGAGGACGCGATTGACACTGATGTTTGCAAGTCACTGAATTGAATGTATGGTTTAACATGTTGTGACACGGTCAGTGCATTTGCTGGTAAGAATAAAACACGCGCACTGAAATTGATGAATGGTAATGCTGAAGCTCAAAAATGTTCCCAGAATTTGAATAGGAAAGGGGTACCCCTCCTGTTTGATATACAGACTTGAGATATAAACATCAGCTCTATGCCCTGTAAGCGTCATCAGCAAAAGTGAATGATCAGCGGTACGGCTTATTATGTACCACATAGGGTAAGATAGAGCGCCACCAGCTACAACTCATGCCTGGATGGATGGATAAATTATTTTGGTTTACGGTACTGCGCCACAAAATGGGTCATAAAGCGCAAGTGAATGATGGGGAAATGATGACACGCGATGATGACGATGACTTCGCGCAGATGATTTTAACTAATTTCGTCCTTTGCAAAACAGCAAATAAGATCAAAACCAACTACCTGTCTTCCTTAATTTTAGTTCTTAGAAGAGGGGGTAATCTCGTTCTAACAAAGAAGAAACAATTCCGTATGACAATTAACCCACAACAATACAACAAGATAGGAATGTCTGGACTGTTTTAGATAAGCACACTTTAAGAGCTTACCTCAAGGCTACAATTTGGAGTCGATGATATTCCAAGTCCTGTAGGAAGAGGATGGAAAGTTGTGAAAGAGGGTGAGATTGATCAGCTATTAGACGACTTGCTGGATAGAAAACAGGTCCGACGTAGATGCTTGACCTACTAGCAGGGAGCTGTGCTAGTAAATGTACTTTGCCTAAATGTGTATGCATTTCTTATGGTTTGAATAGTACGAACATGTGCAAACTCCCTAACTGTGATAATCAGGCAACTAGTACATAATCAGATGATGAAGAACATCCACTGGAAGAGGCTGAAAACATTGAGTGTGAAGGAGATGTGAGAATTGGTATTCTTACATAAGAATTACAACCTACACGTCAGTGGTTGTAATGCATTGATTATTCGTCAATGCCGACTAGATGTTTAGACATTTTCATAACACTGTTGTCAATGGTTTGTAAGTTAACGTCAATAGATTGCCTTTAAACTTAAATCCTTTGACCCGAAATATATGTTTTTCATCTGTTATGTGCTAGTAGGAATATTTGAAAATTGCAGAGTCAAGGATTTGTACAATATTAGCCTTAGCATAAAAAGAGAGTAACAATGTCTTACAACATTACTGCTTTAAGTGAACCCCGGAGGCACCCCTAGCAGTACTGTTTATTCTGATTTTTTTTCAAGGTCAAAATTAGGTCAAGTCCAAGGCCAAACCGAGCCTTGGTGACATTCCTGGATTTCGAAAGGTTCAATGTATTCAGTATGCAATGATCAAATCATTCCAGAAAGAAGTAATAACTCTAGAGAAACGGTAAAATCTATTTTACCAAGAAATAGCTCAAATATAGCTGGGAATGGTTCAAGGCAACAACTGTAGAAGTGTAAAATCATTCTAGTGAGATGTTTTTATGCTAGATAAAATGTTAAGATATGGTTGACTTCGTACGAACGAACAGGGCGATTACTTAAATTATGCCACCTGCATCAATTTATTCCAGGAGCCAAAACAGGGATTTTTCGTTATGAAAAGGATTACGTAATTTATTGTTTTCGCTTAAGTAAATTACTTAAACAATTCCAATAATGCCTAATGGCATGTTACAATACTTTTTTAATGTGATGCTCCAAAAAAACGTATGCATGACCAAATGTATGAGTGTGATAATGATGGTCCTTTTACAATGTTAAACTTGGTGGGTGGAGTAACAAAAATGCCTTTTTTGCTAGAGTAAATTACTTCAACAATTCCAATGATGTCTAATTGCATGTTACAATGCATTTTTATAATGATGCTTCAATAAAAATGCATGCGCTACCAAGAGTATGATTGTGATTATGATGGTCCTTTCACAATATTAAACTTGTTGGGTGGGGTAACAAATTGTTTTTTGCTAGAGTAAATTACTTCAACAATTCCAATAATGTCTAATGACATGTTTCAAAACATTTTCAATATGATACTTCAATAAAAATGCATGCATTACCAAAAGTATGATTGTTATAATGATGGTCCTTTTACAATGTTAAACTTGGTGGGTGGGGTAACAAATATGCCTTTTTGCCAAAGTAAATTACTTAAACAATTCCAATAATGTCAAGTGGCATTTTACAATACATTTTCAATATGATGCTTCAATAAAAATTCATGCATTACCAAAAGTATGATTGTGATAATGATGTTCTTTTTGCAATGTTAAACTTGGTGGGTGGGGTAACACAAATGCCTAAAACGTCAACAAAGCTGCCATGATTTTACTGCTATCATACATTTCTTAACTAGTCACACATTGATCTTTCCGAAAATCATAGTGAACCTTATTCACCCGATTGGTACCAACCAACCCCTCCGGCTCACGGCCTAAGTGCCTTTATCGTTTCCTGACCAAAGGAATTTGCATTGGGTGTCTTTTCCAACGAACACCTTGGTTTCTCCATCTGGTCTCCTGAAGGCAGAGTAGGTCTGTTCTTCTTCTAGTCATGGTCTCTACCACTTCACTCGCCTTTCCTCGCATAGTTCCTACATTCAGGGAACCGATGTGAAAGGATTTCGGGCGTTCGTAGGATTTGCCGTGTTAGCCGGACCCTGCAGACCCACGCACCCTGAGGTCTGCCAAGCCCGAGGCACTACCAGCTGCATTGGTGCTGCTGGCACTGCCTGATCTGTTACAACTTCTTCGACTTGACATGTTTTAGTTTTGGCCTTTTTACAGCCAGATGCCCTTCCTTGGCCAACTTGGTACTTTTATGGCACACCAAGGGGGACACTTAGGTCACCACCGTTCCCAACTAACTAGGGCAGTTGTGCAAACAGATCCACATGCACTTGTACCGAGACCTCAAGAATACTGGTGGCTTGCCACAAATGCTACTGTCACCCAGGTTGTGATAGGCTATTCGTAAATAGCGTTTACCACATAATCCCAGTGGCCAGGGATTGGATTGGTGTGTGTCGGGACGTGTCCACATGCCAGTGGGCCCAGCACACTACACCTCTGGGGCTCCAATCTGCTCCGAGATCCCTAGCCAATTTGCCTGGGGCTGCAGGGTACCCAGTATCCGTAGTACACCACGAGGAGGTTTGACTATCTAGAGTCTTGTCTGTGGAGAGGCTATGTACCAACAGGGAAGACTTACTCTCTCGGCTTCCTTTTCATCCAAAGGACTATCTGGCGGATGAAGCTGAAAGCGGTAAATGGCAAGCACACACCACTACACCAACATCACTAGACACATCGCACAGACCTGTGGTCAGACCACTACACTACTAAAGTTATATAGTGAATTTTCTCTGAAACTAAAATGGCCAGAGCTTTGATATTCGGTATGGTGACACTTCTACAGTCTAGGTGTCCTATACCAATATTGTTCAAATGACTCTGGTTGACTGCATATCTAGGAGCTAAAAATAGATTTTTTTTCAATGAAAACTTAAAAATTCTAATTGTCAAAAACTACAAGGGCCAGAGCTTAGATATTTGGCACATGGCATCGCCTATAGGTCCTTTATCAAGTTTGTTCAAAGTATGCTCCTGGGGTCAAAATTTGCCCTGCCCCAGGGGTCACAGTTTTACATAGAGTTATATAATGAAAATTTCAAACATCTTCTCTGACACTAATATGGCCAGAGCTTTGATATTTGGTATGGTCATACTTCTGAATATACTTTACATAATTATTTTGTTCAAATGGTTCGGGTCTGTTGCATATCTAGGTCACAGGAACTTAAAATAGATTTTTTCTATAAAAACTTAAAAAATCATCTTGTCAAAAACTACAAGGGCCAGAGCTTATATATTTGGCACATAGTACCATCTCCAGGTCCTCTATGAAGTTTGTTCAAATTATGCCCCTAGGGTCAAAATTGGCCCGCCCCTTTGGTCACAGTTTTACATAGAGTTATATAGTGAAATTATCAAACGTCTTCTCCTCTGAAACTAATACGGCCAGAGCTTTGATATTCGGCATAGTGACACTTCTAGATGTCCTTTACCTATTTTGTTCAAATGGTTCCAGTCTGTTGCATATGTAGGTCACAGGAGCTTAAGATAGATTTTTTCAATGGAAACTACAAAATTCTTCTTGTCTAAAACCATAGTACCCTGATCTTAGATATTTGGCACATAGCATCATCTACAGGTCCTCTATCAAGATTGTTCAAATTTGATAATGCCCCTCTGGTAAAAAATGACACCTGGACACAAATCATTATCTCCATTTTGTCAGCTATTCTCAGGTGAGCAAACTATGCCCCATGGGTCCCTTGTTAGTGGTTGTAATAGAGAGAATTTACTGTATATACTCCAGCTCTGCCAATGGATGAGCACTCCCAGTTACTAATGCTGATGGAGAAGATGGGTGGACCAGTGAGTGACATTCTGCCGGAGCAGGTGCTGATGATAACACAGGCGGGCAGCTACATGTACGGCCTCTCTACGCCCACCAGTGATACAGACTATGTCATTATATATGCTGACAAGACGGAGGTGAGCAATGTTCATAATGATGTGTCTGAACCCTTTATTTCATAGAAGTGCTTTTTAATGCATTTAATTTATTCCCCCGCAGAAAAAAATAATTCCGATTTATACAGACGTGAATATGTATCATAAGAAATATTTTCTATATCCTAGCAGATTGTAGCTTAAAGCAGGCCGAAAGTAAATGGTTACTTGCAACCAGCTACATCTACATTCAATACTAGAAACAGGCTATGGAGTAAAAGGTTCATACAAGTTTGAAATGAAGTAAAAATTACAGCTATTACAACCAATCAGTAGAAGAACTGTTTGTGTTAACCCATTCACCTCTGAAATTCAAATAGAAAAGTCCAATTTCTATCTAAGTCTAGTCCATTTTTTACTATTTAGGTATGATTTGTTATAGTAAATTGCAAAGTTAATGGGACCACCTAAAGGAGCCCTCTGATCAAGGTCTACACTGTTTGCAAAGGACAAGTGTTCTCAATACAGGTACACTGTCAGTTAGTGACGAGTAATGTATACCCGTTGCTAGGGTTAAATGTGTTAAAGACAATTTGGAGCTTAAAGCAGAATAGTAATTCAGAAATATCCCTACAACTTATAAAAAGAGATTTCTACTTTTATAAGCCATTACTCCATGGATACACCTTTTTACATCTTAAATTAATTCCTTCACTGAAGAAAATTGTTTCACTTTATACAGTCATGTACCATAAATATTTTCTAAATCCTAGCTGAAAGTAAAACAAAATTTAAGTAGTCCCTTGTCTTTAAAACTAGAAACAGGCTATGGGGTAACAAGTTAAAGTAGTCTGAAGTTGATAAAAAGCTCCTCAGCATGTTTCGATTTTTGCATGATTTATGCAACTGTGTCTTAAATACTGAAATTGTTATAGAAGAAAAGATACAGAAGAAAAGGTTGAATGAGTTCTTTGAAAACAAACCTGAATTGAGGTATTGGTTACAAGGTCATTTTAAACCTTTCTCCCATAGAAGCGCCATTTTGGCGTATTTAATTTATTGCTCTATAATGAAGAAAATAGTTTCAATTTATACAATCATGAACATGTACCATTAGAATTTTTCTCTATATCCTAGCAGATTGTAACTTAAAGTAGGCTGAAAATATAAAACATTTGCCTAAACCTGTTTTATGGGACCACCTAGTTGTCATATTTCCTACAAGAGTTTCTTTTTGCCCTGTTCTTTACACATTGCCAGGCTCCGAGGTTAGAAAGCTTTTGACTTTAGTCTAAACTTATTCCCAAGCATTTGATTGGTCAGATTTGAGCCTAGGCTCAAGTCTGACCAATCAAATGCTTGGGAACACACCCAGGCTCAACCAAAACGCTTTATAACCTCGGAGCCAGGCCTACAGATAAAAGTGAGTAGACTCAAGTTTTCCAACATTTTCTCCTTTATATCAGCACCAAACCATATGGTGTGACTACTCATTAGAATTCTTATAGGCTACATATGGTTCTGTCTCTCATATGTTAGCAGTGCTCAATATTGTAGGCAAGATGGCTCAATGATCAGGGGAGTAAATGTACAGTCCGCTGAGCGGTCATTCGGACTGAAAGTAGACTATAACTTGGTATATTACTTTTTTAGCTCACCTGAGCCAAAGGCTCAAGGTGAGCTATTGGGATGGCCCTGTGTCCGGCGTCCATCGTCGTGCATATGTGCGTCGTGCGTATGTGCGTCGTCGTTAACAATTGCTTCAAATGACATCTCCTCCTATACCGCTTGACAGAATTCAACCAAACTTTACAGAAATGTTCCTTGGGTCAAGCTCTTTCAAATTTGTTCAAAGAATTAAAAACAATGCAGAACTCTGGTTGCCATGGCAACCAAAGTGAAAAAATAAGGAAATCTTAAAAAATCTTCTTGTCAAAAACTGGAAGGGCCAGAGCTTACATATTTGGCACATAGCATCATCTACAGGTCCTTTATCAAGTTTGTTCAAATTATGCCCCTGGGGTCAAAATTGGCCCCGCCCCGGGGGTCACAGATTTACATAGAGTTATATAGTGAAATTTTCAAACGTCTTCTTCTCTGAAACTAATGTGGCCAGAGCATTGATATTTGGCATGGTGACACTTCTAGATGTCCTATACGAAAATTGTTCAAATGGTTCTGGTCGGTTGCATAACTAGGTCACAGGAGCTAAAAATAGATTTTTTTCATTGAAAACTTAAAAAATCTTCTTGTCTGAAACTACATGGGCCAGAGCTTAGATATTTGGCACATACCATCGCCTACAGGTCCTCTATCTAGTTTGTTCAAATTATGCCCCTGGGGTCAAAATTGGCCCCGCCCCGGGGGTCACAGTTTTACATAGAGTAATATAGTGAAATTTTCAAACGTCTTCTTCTCTGAAACTAATATGGCCAGAGCTTTGATATTTGTTAGCTCACCTGAGCCAAAGGCTCAAGGTGAGCTATTGGGATGGCCCTGCGTCCGTCGTCGTCCGTCGTCCGTCGTGCGTATGTGCGTCGTCGTTAACAATTGCTTCAAATGACATCTCCTCCTATACCCCTTGACAGAATTCAACCAAACTTTACAGAAATGTTCCTTGGGTCAAGCTCTTTCAAATTTGTTCAAAGAATTAAAAACAATGCAGAACTCTGGTTGCCATGGCAACCAAATTGAAAAAATAAGGAAATCTTAAAAAATCTTCTTGTCAAAAACTGCAAGGGCCAGAGCTTAGATATTTGGCACATAGCATCATCTACAGGTCCTCTATCAAGTTTGTTCAAATTATGCCCCAGGGTTCAAAATTGGCCCCGCCCCGGGGGTCACAGTTTTACATAGAGTTATATAGTGAAATTTTCAAACGTCTTCTTCTCTGAAACCAATGTGGCCAGAGCTTTGATATTTGGCATGGTGACACTTCTAGATGTCCTTTACGAAAATTGTTCAAATGGTTGTGGTCGGTTGCATAACTAGGTCAGAGGAGCTAAAAATAGATTTTTTCAATGAAAACTTAAAAAATCTTCTTGTCTGAAACCACTAGGGCCAAAGCTTAGATATTTGGCACATAGAATCGCCTACAGGTTCTCTATCAAGTTTGCTCAAATTATGCCCCTGGGGTCAAAATTGGCCCGGCCCCGGGGGTCACGGTTTTACATAGAGTTATATAGTGAAATTTTCATACGTCTTCTTCTCTGAAACTAATATGGCCAGAGCTTTGATATTTGGCATAGTGACACTTCTAGATGTCATATACCGAAATTGTACAAATGGTTCTGGTCCGTTGCATAACTAGGTCACAGGAGCTAAAAATAGATTTTTTCAGTGAAAACTTAAAAAATCTTCTTGTCTAAAACTACAAGGGCCAAAGCTTAGATATATGGCTAATATCATCGCCTAAGGGTCCTCTATTAAGTTTGTTCAAATTATGCCCCTAGGGTCAAAATTGGCCCCGCCCCGGGGTCACTGTTTTACATAGAGTTATATAGTGAAATTTTCAAACATCTTCTTCTCTGAAACTAATATGGCCAGAGCTTTTATATTCTGTATGGTGACACTTTTAAATATACTTTACATATTTTGTTCAAATTGTTCCGGTCTGTTGCATATCTAGGTCAGTCCTGGACATAAATCAATATCTCCATTTTCCCAATTATTCTCAGGTGAGCGAATATGCCCCATGGGGCTCTTGTTTTATAAGACAGTGTTCATGCTGTTAAGAGTAGGTGACAGCTTAAAGCATGGGAAAGTATAATAGCAGCTTTCTACTTTACATTCACCCTGCTTCAAGCTGTCACCTATTAAACTCTTCCAAAGAGTAGTAGTGTAACTGGTTATTGTAACTTGTAGTAACGAAACTTTGCTTTGACAGAAAATCCTTACCTCCTGTAAGAGACTGTCAGAAATTGTTGAGAACCGGGGACCACAGCTGCAGGTGGAATATGGAGCTTATGAAGTGCGGTGTTTTGCAGAGATGCTCCTTAAAGGCAGTGTGGTGATGCTAGAGGTATGTTGTGAGATGATTTATTGTGTTTGTTTTCTATTGTTCCACTGTATACAGTCATGAATATGTAATGTAAGATGTATTTTCTTTATCCTAGTAGATGGTAGCTTAAAGCAAGCTGAAAGTAAAGCAGAATGTGCCTTCAGGCACATTCTGCTTTACTTTCAACCTACTTTAAGTGGTCACCTATCTTCAATACTAGACACAGGCTATATGGAGTAAAGGGTTAAGACAAGTTTGATTGTGTATACAATGACAATGACATTTTAATGGATCCACCTTTCATGTAAAGTTGAAGACTATGTATGTTTTCTATTCAATATGTCTTTTAAAGACATTTCCTGATCCACTTTCGGTGATAACACCTATCAAGGCTAGGGATGGGTATTGCCAGAAATTTTGTTTTGCAATATATTGCGATACTACATCACTGTATTGCAATATGTATTTCAATATATTGCGTGTTATTAAAGTGAACTTAAGTGATGGATCTGGGGTGAATATGTGCAGACAAATCAGTTGTACAACTTTGATTCAACTTTGACTTTGAACCATGTTACATTTAAAACAAATTGCACTGTTTGTAATGATTTTGTATATGAATATGTGTCATTTCATTTTCAATTCTGAAAAGCTCCCAGACATACCTTTCCAGATATTCATAACCAAATATTCCACCATGATGGTAACTGACAGGGTATGGTATATAACGGTGCCAGTTGACAGTATCAGACAAAGTTCTCATCACATTTTTTAAATAAAGAAATCTTTTCTAAATGACTGACACTGTCAGTATTTGATACATATTTGTTAGAAACTTTATGTTTTTCATTCAGATATGTAAACTTTTCTCATCTTTGATTAAGATATTAAATCTGGTATGCACATTGATTAGGCAGCAATTCATTGATATAATATACCATGCCCTGTGCTACAAACAACAAGGGGGAACTCCCTCTTCCCTGCAAGCTGCTTATTTAATTTGAACAAAACAAAATTGTGAATATTTTAGTTGTGAAACAAAGCAAATTTAATCAGTTTATCATAGAGGAAAAAAACGTTTTTTCAACAACCGTACCGGTATACATTGTTTTCAGGAACGTATTGCAATATATTGGAAAACCGGTTTTATTGCACATCCCTAATCAAGGCAGTTCCCATGCACATACCTTTAGCAAAGAACCACTGAAGCCTCTAAGATAAGATAAGATAAGATAATCTTTATTTATAGTCGGTTTCAGTCAAACATATTAACACTAGCTTTAAGCTATTGTCCGACATAACAAGATTATCCAGTAACAATTTAAACAAACAATCTGTAATAAAATATGCATTAAAATAGTTAAGAGACTTCTATAAGAGACTCCTATAAAAGCTTTCTATAAGGTGAGATCATAAGTATAATCATAGTTAAAAATATATTTTTATGCAATACTATGTTAAATAATAAAATTTAAAAGTTTTTGCATAGCTAGAGGATCCAGATCATAGATAGACCAGTAGCCCGAGACATATCGGTATGGCACTAAATCTGACCTGGACCCACTTGCTGGAGCTATCACATATGTTTTTGAAGACAACACTGAGCATACTTGAGGATCAATATAAAGTTGTGTAGATCTTTTTTTTTTTTTTTTTTTTTTCCTACAGACCAGCAGCCCATACAAAAGTTTTGGCTCCAACTACATATCCGACCTGGATCCACATGAGATTATGGCTAACTCAACATTTATAAATATGCCTCATAATAGCAGCCCAAAAAGTTATTTTATAGGGCAAGGGAGATAACCCAGTTTTCAAAGAGTATATAATGTTCCAAGAGTTACCTCCCTTCAGCTGTACAATATTTTACGAAACAATCTCTGAAATTGGCTGAAAAGTAAGGCCGAAAGATCATACATGCCCTTTCGGCCTATTTTCAACCCGCTTCAAGTGTTTAAACTGTTTCCACATTAGTATAAGGCTTACATTTAGTAGCTATTACATAGTAGATATATATAGAAAAACACAAAGCAAGAATGTACAGGGATTGCAATACAATTACTGTAGCAAGGAAATTGGCTGAAAGTGAAGCAGAGAGCGCTTTTGAGGCCAATTCATTCTGTTTCAGTGACAGACTGAGAAAATATTATCAGTCAAACAGTATATAGATCTAAGTTAGTACTTTGACACTCTACGCTGGCCGAAAGCAAAGTAGAGTGCACCATAGGGTCCATATCCCTTTGCTTTCTACCTGCCTCAAGTGGTTACATGTACTTGTATTCAAACTAAAACGGGTGAAAATACAGTAACTGTTTCACAGTATACTACAATCAGGTAAAGGATTGACAAGACAAAAGCATGCAGATACAGAACTTAAAAAAACAACAAAAGCAAAATGATAAAAACATAAAGCAAAATAATAAAGCAAAATAATAAAGCCATATAGTATTTTATCTGGCAGACAAAAAGCAGCAACGAACTGAAAAAACACACTAATGACACATAGAACATTTACATTTGAAACCACTCCAGGTATGAATCAGCCTTTTGAACTCTCCATATTCTGTGGTAGTTCTTATTCCGTTTGGAAGGCTGTTCCATACCTCATGTGATGCACGACTTTTATATTTGATAGTCTGGTTAGAAATAACCATTGAAAACCTCTAGAGTATGAGTATGTCTTTGCCTCACAAGGTAAACTGAGATTGGTATAGATTATGCTGCATGCTTTTGCAGCTACTTTCACGCCTATCAAGAACAATGAGGGGGCTTTCCATCAAAGGGCTGAAGAAATGTCGTTAAACATTATGTTTTATTGTTACAGTCAAACAGACTCAACCTTTTGTTAGGCGACTACATTGAATTGAAAAGAAGATCTCGAAAGACAAATGATTACTTAACCCATTACCCCATAAAAACACGACTTCACGCCTCTAATTTATTCTTCCACTGAAGAATTTACTTCCAATTTATACAGTCATGAAAATGTACCATATGAAATATCCTAGCAGATGATAGCTTAAAGAAGGCTGCTAGTAAAGCAGAATGTGCCAAAGAGGAATTGTTCTTTACTTTCAAACTGCTTTAAGTTGTTACCTATCATCAATACTAGAAAAAGGCTATGGAATAAAGGGTTAATGTAGGAAAGAAATAATGCAGAAAGCTTCTTAAGAATTAAGGATTAAGTGTATTTGTGTTTGTTATTACAGTTGGTATACAAAGATAACCACAACTATATGAGCCCTGCATGGAAGGCCCTCTCCAGTCGTAGAGATATGTTTGTTACAGAGATGGCAATACAGCAGTACATGGGCCTCATAAAAAACAACTTCAGAATGATTCAAAATGGCAAACACAAGGATAAACCACAAGAAAGAAAGCTCTTCTATCAGGTAAACCTTGATAGTGTTGCAAATATCAATCTAACCAGTAGTTAGGAATAGTGATTTATACCATCTCCGATATTTTGTAATGCCTTTATAGAATGGTGTGGCACTATCATTTTTTAAGCAATTTCCTTTCTCCTGCTGAATATTTAGTATTAGACTTCACATTTTGATGTTTGATGGATGTAGGAGTTACATTGGAACAAATCAAATTGGATGAAGTCCAAAGGTGCCCTAACATGGATGAAGTCTGAAGGTGCCAGCTGATCTGGGTCTACACTGTTTGTCTTACTTTATAATATTGATGGGACATACTCTTGAGTCAATGCAAACAAACCATTTATCAAAAAAAACCTTGTGAATCCATTTTGAAAAAGTAGCATGGTAAATGTTAACTGTAGCTTTGTTTATACAGATCTACCACAAGATGGACAGTCTCGGCTATCTGCTACAGGGGGTTCCACCACCTGTGGTCTGTTCTGGACCAATGAAAGAGTTCATTATGATGATTAGAAAAGCACCACTAGAGGTAACTGTTCTAAAATGTGGAGAAGATATTATTGTTTATCATTTAATCTATTACCCCATAAAAATCCTTTATAACTCTAATTAATTACAGCGTTCCCTCTCTACAACAACACCCAATGGGAGACACAAAATATGTTCATTGTTCGGAGCGAGTCGTTACAGGGAGGGAATTTGGCTTACATTTGCAAACAGCTTGAATCCAGATCAGACGCGGCATCTGATCTGGATTCAAGCTGTTTTTCACTCGTAATTAAGTGTTTTACTCTGAAATGGTCAAATATGTAACTTTGAGAAAAACAGCAGACGACAATTTTAAGCAGACGATATTGCAGCAATAAAAGCGTTAGACATAATTGTCCAGTTTCGGGAACAGCGTCAAAAGTCGTTGTAAGGAGGGAATCGTTGTTGGGAGGGCCGTTGTAGAGAGGGAGCGCTGTACTTGATACAGTCATGATTGTGCAACATAGAAAAAAATCTTATATTTAAGTAGATGGTAGTTTAAAGCAGGCTGAAAGTAAATCAGAATGCACCTTAAGAGTTTGACTTAGCCTATTACCCCATAGACTGTTTCTAGTTTTGAAGACAGGTTGACACGTAAAGCAGGTTGAAAGTAAAGCAGGATGCACATTAAGATGCATTCTGCTTTACTTTCAGCCTGCTTTAAGCTATCATCTGCTAGGATTTAGAAAATATTTTATTGTTGTACATTTTCATGACTTTGTAAATTGGAATTATTTTCTTCAGTGGAGGAATAAATTAAATGCAGGAAAAGTCCCTTATTTGGGGGGAAAGGGTTGACAGAGTTTGTCAACCTCTGGTCTTGATTTAAATGCTGCAAATTTTTATGTAAACCAAGTCACTGTTAGCCGATTGGGTGACTATAGGCTTTGTCTGTGGCCAGCCAGCCATTCATCTGACCATGTTACCTTTAGTTATAGGTTTGGGTAAAGCAGGGAATATGTATTGATTCAGTAATACACTACCAGCTCTTCGTGCCTTCTTTAACTCATAAAATAAGTCTTACTTATGCATCTAATTTAGTCCTCCACTCAAGATAATAGTTACAATTTATACAGTCATGAATATACATCGGTGCTATATGACCTATTCGATGTCCCTCTGCCTTAAAACCAAACTCATCATCATGAATATACACCATAAAGTAAATATTCTGTATCCTAGCAGATGGTAGCTTAAAACAGGCTGAAATTAAAGCAGAATGCACTTAAAGAAGTGTCTGCTGTACTTTCAGTCTGCTTTAAGTTACCATCCGTCTTCAATACTGAAAATCAGCTATAGGAGAAGGGTTAGGCAGCATTGGGAACACTACATGTATTTCAATAGTGTTTATAAATATATAGATTATTAAATATCAATGATATCCAATTCTATTTTCAATTATTGCCTTCTATATTTAGCCTGCCATTATTTTCAGGGAGATCTTCAACGAGACCTTCTGTATAAAGATGCGCTGACCAAGTTCAGTAAACTTAGATGTGACTTAGCCAATAGAAGAACCCGTCTTTTTGAGAACTGTGACTTTGACTTCCTCGTTGATTGGATGCTTACTGTGAGAGGAATACATTAGACAACAACATAGAAATGTGCCCAACCATCAGTACTGCAGGACCAAGTTGAACAAGATATTCCTGTCACAGCCAGGGCTCCAGATAAGAGGGAGTAAACAAATTAAACATTTTCACACTCATTTTGGCACCAAATCCTATGGTGTTACTACTCATTAGAATTGTCTCTAATGAGTTGTGAAACCATACGGTTTAATGCAGAAATAAAAAAAATGTTTTTGAAATACCCCACTTATCTGAAGCTCTGCATCGCTCTCAAGATTTTCTGTCTA
The DNA here is from genome assembly GCA_922989275.2 of Gari tellinella. Classification (NCBI taxonomy): domain Eukaryota; kingdom Metazoa; phylum Mollusca; class Bivalvia; order Cardiida; family Psammobiidae; genus Gari; species Gari tellinella. Next base: position 48,723,881 of record OV277856.1, read on the forward strand.
GAGTGATTTAAGTTAGCCCTTTCCTGTATATTTTGTTCAGTATTTAAGGCAGGTGGTTGATTAAAGCAGGTACTGGTCAGTATGTAGAAACAATTTCATTTGGCTCTTTATCAGTTCAGGGTAGAAGCATGAAAAAGCATCTCTATCAGGACAATAACAGATCTGTGAAAAGATGTTTCTATGAAGTCATGTCGGGAAGCCTTCATGCTGGCTTCGTAAAGGCTGGCAGTTCTACCCAGTTGTTGTTTTTGCCTGAAACAACTTGTATTAAGGTCTTCTAGGGTCTTCTTCCACCAGTATTTAGCTGGACGATATGACTAAAAGCAGTTAAAAATCATCAAATCAAACAAGGACAGGGTTTGCTAGTGAAAAGGCATGAGTAAAACTTTACAAAGTTGTAAGAGATATCCTTTCATACAACTATCTCTAGATTTTTATCCCAGATTCATTTAAGTTAATGCTTTCCTTCAGTGCTTGTTCAGTATGTTAGGCAGGTGATTGCTTAACCCATTACCCCATAAATACGCTTTTTTTACACCTCTAATTTATTCTGCCACTGAAGAAAAATATTAGAAAATAGTTCCACCTTAAAAGTATGGAGTCATAACTCATAAGTATATACCATAAGCAAATATTTCTTTATCCTGTTAGATATAAGCTTAAAGCAGAATGAAAGTAAAACAGAATGCACCTTAAGGTGCATTAATTCTGCTTTACTTTCACCCTGCTCAGTGGTTTAAGTGGTCATCTGTCTTCAAACCTAGTAACAAGCTATAGCATAATGCGTTAAATCAGACTGAAAGTAAAGAAGAAAGCTATTAAATTCCTTTAGGATATATCTGCTTTACTTCCAATCTACCTTAGGAAGCCACTTGTCAAGGTGTAAGATAGTCTCTTATGATTCTTTATCAGGACATGGTATAAACATTACGATAAGGAATTATGATTTATGGAAAGTAAGTCAAAATGTGAAGAGCTGTTGCTATGGAGGAAAGGGTTGAATTTTTTTTCAACCAAGATATGGTAATTTCATGACAAGGCATTTGCCATGAGGAATAAGTAAAATATAACTATGAATGAAAATGTTAATCCATTATCCCATAGCCTCTTTCTAGTTTAAAAGACAGTTGACCACTTTAAGCAACTTGAAAATAAGGCAGGGTGCATTCTGCTTTATTTTCAGACTGATTTAAGCTGTCATCTGCTAAAACATAGAAACTATCTCTTGTGGTTCACATTCATGACTGTATAAAGTGGAACTATTTCCTTCAATGGAGGAATGAATTACAGACATAAAAAGGCATACATATAACTATAGAGTAATTGGTTAAAGCTGACTGATGCCCTATCATCTAACAAACATGCTGATCATTACACAATTGCTGAATTTTGTTGTAGCTGTTTTGTCAGCGATGCATTCAGTGTTTTAAAATGTTCTAATACTCATTTAGAGGGAGCCATGCTTTTTTAGCTCACCTCAGCTAGTTCATGGTGAGCTTTTGCAATCCTTGAATGTCCGACGTCTGTCGTTCGTCGTCCGTCGTCAACAATTTTAGTGTTTACACTCTAGAGGCCACAATTTTAATCCAATCTTTTTGTGACTTGCTCAGATTGTACATTACCATGAGAGTTCGGATATGATCCATTATGGTTGAAATCTGACCTAGAGGTCAAGAGTTATCTACCTTTGCTGAAAATGCTATAATTTACAGTGTTTACACTCTAGAGGCCACACTTTTTATCCAATCTTTCTCAAACATGCTCAGATTGTATATGACCATAAGAGTTCAGATGAGTTTGATTATGGTTGAAATCTGACCTATTAGTCAAGAGTTATCTACCTTTGAATTGCTGAAAATGCAATATTTTACGGTGTTTACACACTAAAGGCCACAACTTTAATCCAATCTTTTTCAAACTTGCTCAGATAGTATATGACTATAAGAGTTTGGATGAGTATGATTATAATTGAAATCAGACCAATAGGTCAATCTTGAGTTATCTACCTTTGAATTGCTGAAAATGCCATATTAACAATGTTTACACTCTAGAGGCCACACTTTTTATCCAATCTTTCTTAAACTTGCTCAGATTGTATATTACCATAAGAGTTCGAATGAGTTCAATTATGGTTGAAACCGGAATAATAGGTCAAGAGTTATCTACCTTTGAATTGCTGAAATTGCCATATTTTACAGTGTTTACACTCTAGAGGCCACACTTTTTATCCAATCTCTCTCAAACTTGCTCAGATTGTATATGACTATAATAGTTTGAATAATTTGATTATGGCCAAAATCGGACCAATAGATTAAGAGTTATCCGCCCTTGAATTGCTGAAAATGTAATATCTAACGTGGTAACTACATTTTTCAATGGATTTTTAGCTCACCTGGCACGAAGTGCCAAGGTGAGCTTTTAGGATCGCTGGATGTCCGTCGTCCGTCGTCTGTCTGTCTGTCTGTCCGTCCGTTCACAATTGGTTGTGAACACTCTTGGGGCTACAAATTTCATCTGATCTTCATGAAACTTCATAACAATGTTTGTCTTGATAAAATCTAGGTCAAGTTAGAATGTGGGTCATGTCCGGTCAAAAACTAGGTCACTAGGTCAAATTAAAGAAAAACCTTGTGAACACTCTAGCGGCTACAAATTTTATCTGATCTTTATGAAACTTCATAACAATGTTTGTCTTGATAAAATCTAGGTCAAGTTTGAATGTAGGTCATGTCCGGTCAAAAACTAGGTCACAAGGTCAAATTATAGAAAATCCTTGTGAACACTCTAGCGGCTACACATTTCATCTGATCTTTATGAAACTTCATAACAATGTTTGTCTTGGTAAAATCTAGGCCAAGTTCGAATGTGGGTCATGTCCGGTCAAAAACTAGGTCACTAGGTCAAATTATAGAAAAACCTTGTGAACACTCTAGTGGCTACAAATTTCATCTGATCTTCATGAAACTTCATGACAATGTTTGTCTTGATGAAATCTAGGTCAAGTTTGAATGTGGGTCATGTCCGGTCAAAAACTAGGTCACTAGGTCAAATTAAAGAAAAACCTTGTGAACACTCTAGTGGCTACAAATTGCATCTGATCTTCATGAAACTTGTTGACAATGTTTGTCATGATGAAATCTAGGTCAAGTTCGAATGTGGGTCATGTCCGGTCAAAAACTAGGTCACTAGGTCAAATCATAGAAAAACCTTGTGAACACTCTAGAGGCAACAAATCTCATTTGATTGTAATACAATTTGGTCAGAATGTTTGCCTAATTAATGTCTAGGTCAAATTCGAATATGAGTCATGTCAGGTCAAAAACTAGGTCACTCGGTCAAATCATTGGAAAAAATTTTGTTACCACTCTAGAGGCTACAAATCTCATTAGATCTGAATGAAATATTGTCAGAATGTTTGCCTACATCAAATCTAGGTCAAAATCAAATGTGTATTGTGTCTGGTCAAAAATTAGGTCACTAGGTCAATTCATAGAAAAATCTTGTTTACACTCTAGAGGTTGATTGTGTGTCATGTCAGGTCATAATCTAGGTCACTATAGGTCAAGTTTTACATGGTGTTCCAGGTGAGCGATTTAGGGCCATGGTGGCCCTTGTTATTATACTTGCACACAGTGTATATAGCTATAAGTTCTCGAGGGAGTCCAGTTATTGTTGAAATCTGATCATTTTTGCAACAGTTATCTGCCCTTGATATACCTTGAAATGCTAGAGAAGGCTTTATTTCAGTGTTATTTAGGCTCCAGTTATCTGCCCTTGATGTACTCCACTATACTAGAGTAGGTCGTATATAATTTCCAATGTTGTTTACGTGCTATACTACAAATTTGAATGGATTTAGAATTAAATGGGTGAAATTCAAAGGTAAAGCTATCAGGCTTCATTATAACAGGTGAGCGATATCAGGGCCTTCAGACCCTCTTGTCTTAAATACAAAGTTCGAAAGCAAAATGTTAAAAAAAAAATCATGAAAAATGTTTTATTGAATCTGGAAATGTATGTTTTCAAAAAATTGTTTGTGCAGTTATTGTGAGAGTTTTTTATTATTTTGCACTAGTTTTGCATCATGTTGCCATAGCTACATGTTCAACGTGAAATTAACATGACATCATCTGTAAATTGTATCATTTAACCCTTGCAACACTGTAGACCTACATTAACTCTTTCAACACCTTGGACCTATTTAAAATAAACTTATTACATTTGCAAACAATGTAGACTCAGATCAGAGGGCTTCTTTAAATATAACCAGGGGAAAATCCACTTGGCATAAATCGGTTAAGAATTCTACTGCTTTTTCTCTCTGCTTCAAGAATATTGGCAACTTTTTAAAACAAAGTTATTTTATTGTTTTTGCAACTAAAGAAATCTAAATATGAGTGTTTTGTATATTGGGTTTTGATAAAGAAAATGGATATGAATTCTAGCTAAGTCATGCTTAGCTTGAGAATGTTTGACAAAAGGAATTCCTTAACCCTTTCAACCCTATAGCCCTCTGTAGAGATTACTGATTACATATGCAAAACAATGTAGACCCTGATCAGAGGGCTCCTATAGGAGCCCACTGATCAGGGTCTGCACTGTTTGATATTTTCATTGGTTGTTGTTGTCATACCAAAAATGTAACAGCAGACTGGTTCAAAATTCTTGTACTAGAAGAGCCAAAAAGGATTATAAAAACCCACAAGAGATATTTAGGGTTGAAACGGTTAATGAGTCCAAGGAATTGGGTCCAATCAGATTATTTTATATCATATCTTTTTATATTCAATATTGGTTTTGTAGTTATCACAAAGAACAAAAGAATAGCCCTATTAACCCATTAAGCCCATGGGATGCATATACATGTCCTATACAAACAATGTACCTTTGAAAAATACACTTGTCATGTGCAAACAGTGTAGACCCTGATCAGAGGGTTCCTGCAGGAACCCTCTGATCAGGGTATTTACTGTTTGTAAGTTTGAACTATACTGTCAAAACAACCCTAAATAGAGAAAATGGACTAGACTTAAACAGAAACTGGAATTTTACATTTGAAGTTCCTGGATGGAATGAGTTAATCCCTTGAATGCAGCAAATGGGAGTTCTAGACATTTGCATGTACATGTTGCTTGGATCCAGATCAGATGATGATAATCAACTTGGCATCAGATCAGGATCAAAACTCTTCATTTCTCTGATGGTATTTCTGCTTATATAGGAAATAAAGAAATTTAGAATACAGCAGACATCAGTTTGAGCATGATTTATGAGATTTATTCAGTTTTCAAAAGGTTCTCCTGCTATTAGCCTATATTGATGCTTTTTAACCCTTTCCCCCATAGAAGCGCCTTTTAGCGCATTCAGTTTATTCTTGCCCTGAAGAAAATAGTTCCAATTTATACATTCATAAATATGTATAATACAAAATATTTTCTATATTCTAGCAGATGATAGCTTAAAGCAGGCTGAAAGTAAAGCAGAATGCGCTTAAAGCGCATTCTGCTTTACTTTCAACCTGCTTTAAGAGGACACCTATATTAAGTACTAGAGATATGCTATGTGGGAAAGGGTTAAAACAGTGTATAACCAGTTCAGGCAGCTCCTTTGGGAATTGTCTGATCATGGTCTGCACTGTTTTGTTCCAGGATCTGGCTGACATGAGTCTGCATTGTTTTCTGTGGAGTTGTTTCCCTCCAAATGTCATTATCTTATGTAATAGTTCAGATGATAGATAATCATGGTGAGCCAAGGATTATTTATGATCATTCAGCAGAAGGGTTGACTTTATCAGCTTTGTCTTTCTTATTGTGCATAGTCTAATCTGTGTAAATCCAATACCCCATAGCCTGATTCTACTTTTGAAAATAGGTGACAACTTAAAAGCAGGTTGAAAGAAAAGCAGAATGCACCTTAAGGCACAGTCTGCATTACTTTCAGCCTGCTTTAAGCTACCATCTGCTAGAATATAGATAATTGTTCTTATCGTACATATTCATAACTGTATAAACTGAAAATATTTTGAATTAAAGCTCAGTGGAGAAATGAATTAAAGTGGTAAAAAGGCCTATTTTGGGAGTACTGGGTTCACCCACTTAGCCCAAGTGATATCTGTATGTATACTGTTAAAATTACAAATAGTGTACCTGTGAAAAGTACACTTGTCCTACGCAAACAGTATATACCTAGATCAGAAGACTCCTATAGGAGTCCTCTGATCAGGGCCTTCATGGTTTGTCATTTTGTAAAATATAGTGAGGGAAAAAAACACCTGAACAGCCAGAAATGGACAAGACTTAATTGGAAATTGGGATTGTTCATTTGAAGTATCAGGGGTCAGTGAGTAAAAAAGCCACTTAACTCTTTCCTCCCTGAAACTTTAAATGGACAATTCCAGTTTTGATTTTAGTCTAGTCCATTTTTGGCTTTTAAGGGTTGTTTTTTCCATTTTTGGCATTATGACAAACAGTGAAGACCCTGATCAGAGGGCTCCTTTCGGAGCCCTCTGATCTGGGTCTTCGCTGTTTGCACAGGACAAGTGTTATATTCACATGTACACTGTTTGAAAAGGACGCCTATATGCGGGACTAGGGTTCAAAGGGTTAACCAATAGCTTGTTTTCTAGTACTTAGTGAAGTTAGGGGACCACTTAAAGCAGGTTGAAAGTAAACAAGAATGTGCCTAGAAAATATTTCTTATCATACATATTTATAACTGTTTGAAATACTTTTTTCAGTGTGGAAATAAAATAAAGTCATAAAAAGGCATATTTATGGGGTAATGGGTAAATGAGAATTGTGGAGATCTGTAAAGACAGGCGACTGCTGGATAAAAATAATGCAAAAAAACTCTTTAGGAACTTTGTTTTTATTTGCATAAAGCAACTATCAATTTCAGAGACAGTCAAATTGAGTCAATGGATCTTCTTTGGGTGATTGCTTAAAGTCCCTAGACTGTTTGGATATAGAAAATATTTCTTATTGTGCATATTGAGTTAATTTAGAGGATATTATATGAGTGTTCAGATTTATTTGATTTATTAAATGAGTTTTTTTGAAACAATAAGAAACGAGCTTAAGCATTTCAAAAAGACTCATTTAATAAATCAAATAAATACGAACATATATACAGTATACCTCGCTTATAACAAACACCTCGGGACCTCAAACAAGTGTTTGCTATAGCCGAAGTTTGTTATATAACCGTATAGCCAACTAGTATGCTATAGGCGAGGTCAGTATAACGAACTTATCGGACTTAAAACGAACACCAGACATATACATGTTTTTGTGTACATGTGTAAACCTATGTGTTTAAATGAAACATTATAAATTTGGCAAACAAGAATATTTATGTTTTAACAAAATAGTTAAAGTTTGGTTTCTAAATGGAAATGCCTACAGCGAGCCCTACACGCGTACAGGGTTCCCGGTCGATTTTGTAGTTTTATGTGTGACGTCATGTGTAAAAGTGAACTCGCCGGCTTCCGAAAATACAAAGCACCGCCCTCCGAAATAGAGCCCTTTCATTGGCTGTCAAACTGGGACGAGCGGTAATTTGGTTTGAGCGATAACTTAGTATAGGTAAAGTAGGTTGAACCATAACAGACATACACTGGCCTGTGTGCCATATTTGAGGCAAACGGTAAATCAGTTATAGTTCATTTGTTTGAAAATTATACAACATAACTGTTAGCTCCCTACATTCGCTCCAGGTTATATTGCATAATTTTCAAAAAATGAACTATAACTAATACATACACCTTAAGGTGCATTCTGCTTTACTTTCAGCCTGCTTTAAGTTACCATCTGCTAGGATATGGAAAGTATTTCTATGGTTGAGATTTCCGACTGAATAAATTGGAACTGTTTTCTTCAGTGTAGGAATAAATCAAAACTAAAAAGACGTATTTATGGGGTAATGGGTAAAACAAATTTTGTTCTCTGCTTTTATTTCTCAATTTTAAATTTTTGGTAAATTGACTAAAGTAATAAGTGTCAAACAGTTTTGATCCTGTTTGACACTTATTATTTTAGTCAATTTACCAAAAATGCTGCGTTATGCGGCATCTGATCAGGATCTAAACTGTTTGCAAATAACCACTGTTCTTGGGGTAAGGCAGTGAAATGTAAAGAAAAGTACAAATTTATTATGCTTCTTTGACACAGGGGACTGCTGCATGCAGAATAGAAGTAAAACTTTTGAATTACCCCATAAATACAACTTTAATTTATTCCTGCACTAAAGAAAATAGTTCTTTATATAATCATGAATATGAAACATAAGAAATATTTTCTATATCCTGGTAGATAATAGCTTAAAGCAGGCTGAAAGTCAAGCAGAATGCACCTTAAGGCGCATTCTGCTTTACTTTCAACCTGCTTTAATTAGTCACCTGTCTTCTATACAAGAAACTCAGGCTATAGCGTAATGGGTTAAGAACAGTTGGTGTTGACCAGCATAATATATGTATATGTGCTAGTGTTAAATGGCTGGGTTTTTACACGGGTTTAACGAGCGGAAGGCAACCCCAAAACTGGGTTTTAACTAAGGTTTGTTTACCTTGCCAATGTTATGTAAGGAGATAAGGTGTTTTACATAACATTAGTGAGATAAACAGTTGTCAGGATGGACACCACTGACCAAATGGTCAGAAAAAACTAAATAAGTAAAACAAAAGATTAAAATCAGTGTTAATCACTTGTATTTCATATCAAACAGTTCTAATCTAATCTAATCTAATCTAAAGAATAAAAGCATTATTTACACAAATGACTAAAGCCAGATAAAGTTAAAATGTGCTGCTTTAAATGCAAACAATAATTTAGCAAAAGGATCTAAAATAGCAAACAGCCAAAATGCTTAAAGTAAGAAGTAAAGACCAAAAATGGTGCTAAGTTAAATGGCTTTAAAAGTGACACATTCAATTTAGAAAAGTAGTTAAATAAAGCAGAAAATGTTCCTAAGTGTATTTAAGTAATAAATAAGTTCCACCTAGAAGAACAAAATCTAACCTGCCAGTGTAAGGCAGGGTAGAATGCATCTTTCTAGTTGCTGGTCTGAGTAAGTGTGTGTAATTGAGCTTCTCCACCTGTATTTATAGGTTAGAGGGAGAGCCTTAATCACATGACCCTAATCGAGCCTTCTGATTGGCTGAGGGCAAATAATAGCCCCTTCCTGTGTTAGGGCTAAATACAAAATAATTACTTATTATAAAGACACATTCTAAATTACTAAAAAGTAGCTCAAATAACAGCTATTAAATCAAAACTATCAAATCTATATTCAGAGTGGCCAAATACAATATATAAGTGATGTTTCAAAATATGAGCAGTGAAGGGTCTAGAATTTCTAGACCCAGATATCAGCCGAAAATCAGCAAATACACAAAAATACTAATTTATCAAGGTCCCTAAATATATCTATCATAAAGTTCAAACCTTTAGACACATTATGAGTATAAATCTAGAATTTATAGTAATTTATTGACTGAGATACAGCCCCAATTGTAAGAGCAAATCATTGCTTTTTCAGCTGGCGGCCATTTTGAATGCCTATCTTTACTAAGGATCTAGCTCCTCAACACAATTAATCTAAATTACAGGATTATCTGGCACTAATCAGACAAATGAACATGTGAAAAACCTTAAGACAACTAAAGTCTACATAGTAGGCATTTAAATGTGTGAAAAACATCCCTGTACAAGGAGATATTGCATTTAGGCAGTGGCTAGACGTCCGGAACCGGACGGCTAGCCCACCCTCACAGTGTAGGATAGTCGTCCGGTTCCGGACGTCTAGCCTACACTGTGAGGGTGGGCTAGACGTCCGGAATAGATTTTCTTCAGAGAATATACTGCTTTATACGTGGGTTAATGCCTGGATATATACGGGAAACAACTATAAATCCATTTAACTATCAAAACCATCAATTAGAACGCAAAAAATCAAATTTGAAGGAATTAATGTCCCTTTTAATAAGCAGCTGAAGAGCGACGTTCGCACCCGCCATTTTAATTGATGGTTGACTTAAGTATCTACAGGTATGTACGCTCCGCTACGCTGACACTTTCGCACCTTGTCGCTATCATAACGGACTTGGTTTATCACACTTTCATCGTATATTTAAGGGAGATCTGGATCTAAACCATATGTATTGTAGTTTATATTACATGTAGGCAAATGTAAATCAAATATTCTGTCGAAGTAACGATGCTTAAATACGCAAAGTGCGGGTAGCGAAATATCTGCATATATGTAAATAGAACCGTTGATCTACCCCTTCAGAACTTATGCCGATGCTTAATAATGGGTTTTGTTTGCATGGATGCTTGCTTAGTTACTTCCGAGGGGTTAACAGTTTGCTGCCTGTGACGAAACACGGAGATACCGGCCGTGACAATTAATAAGTTAATATCTGTACTAAAAATACTTTCGGCAACATGATTAGCCTAATCATCATTATGACTTACAATTGAAATTTTAACCCCTTATTTTAGTATATTCAATTAATCTCTTCTTCATGCATTTATTACAAACAAAGCAACAGAACACAAAGAAATACGAGCGTACATGTGATAATGTGTCGATCTATTTCGTGTACAAGCACCTGTATCATATCTCAATACATTCAATAAAAAATCCGTCCTAACATCTCATTTATTTGGTCTATATAGGCAGGAACGTATATTTTTAAAAAAATATATCTATATACGTTCCTGATATAGGTATATATACCTGTCTTAAGTGGCCACTAAATGATAAGGTATGGCTAGCTCCAAAGAAAGTTATATAAATGGTGTATGGGTTGATATATCTTGGATTCCACGGGTCGTACAAAAATGCAGATGTTTCGCTACCCGCACTTTGCGTAATTAAGCATCATTACTTCGACAGAATATTTGATTTACATTTGCCTACATGTAATATAAACTACAATACAGATGGTTTAGATCCAGATCTCTCTTACATATAAGATGAAAGTGTGATAAACCAAGTCAGTTATGATAGCGACAAGGTGTGAAAGTGTCAGCGTAGCGGAGCGTACAGACCTGTACATAGATACCTAAGTCAACCATCAATTAAAATGGCGGGTGCGAACGTCGCTCTTCAGCTACTTATTAAAAGGGACATTAATTCCTTCAAATTTGATTTTTTTTTCGTTCTAATTGATGGTTTTGATAGTTAAATGGATTTATAGTTGTTTCCCGTATATATCCAGGCATTAACCCACGTATAAAGCAGTATATTCTCTGAAGAAAATCTATTCCGGACGTCTAGCCCACCCTCACAGTGTAGGCTAGACGTCCGGAACCGGACGACTAGCCTACACTGTGAGGGTGGGCTAGACGTCCGGTTCCGGACGTCTAGCCACTGCCTTGCATTTATTAGAGTCTGAATGGGAGACTTGGGTCACCTGTCAAATGTAAACAGATCTACATTTGAGCAGGTAACTCAGGATCCAAACAATGTCATCCACCAAAAACTATTAGAAAAGGTAGAAATAAAGTATAAATGCCTAATCAGACTGAGTTTCTACTGAATTTATGTTTATTTAATAAGATTTCACACCTGAGCCAATTTCCTCTATATGGCTATATAGGAGAAAGTGGCAAAGATAGAAAATCTCTCTAAAAACACTAAAAATGCAATGTCAACCTAAAATATATGCACCGGTAGTTGCGGAAACATATCTCGCAGCTACCGTGACCAAAATCACAACTATATTTGGTCTACAGGTCTAAAGAATCAAAATAAGCAATTTGCTATCTGAGCAGAAATCTGCTCAAACTCCAGTTTTACAACACTAGTATACATTGAATATGCCCCTCAGTGATTTCCTATGCAAACAGTTTGGATCCTGATAAGATGTTGTGTTATGTGACATCTCATCAGGATCCAAACTGTTTGACACTCTGACCCTTTTTAGCTCACCTGAGCCAAAGGCTCAAGGTGAGCTATTGGGATGGCCCTGTGTCAGGCGTCCGTCGTCGTGCGTCGTCGTTAACAATTGCTTCAAATGACATCTCCTCCTATACGGCTTGACAGAATTCAACCAAACTTTACAGAAATGCTCCTTGGGTCAAGCTCTTTCAAATTTGTTCAAAGAATTAAAAACAATGCAGAACTCTGGTTGCCATGGCAACCAAAGTGAAAAAATAAGGAAATCTTAAAAAATCTACTTGTCAAAAACTGCAATGGTCAGAGCTTAGATATTTGGCACATAGCATTATTTTCTGGTCCTCTATCAAGTTTGTTCAAATTATGCCCCTGGGGTGAAAATTGGCCCCGCCCCGGGGGTCATAGATTTACATAGAGTTATATAGTGAAATTTTCAAACGTCTTCTTCTCTGAAACTAATGTGGCCAGAGCATTGATATTTTGCATAGTGACACTTCTACATGTAGATGTCCTTTACGAAAATTGTTCAAATGATTCTGGTCAGTTGCATAACTAGGTCACAGGAGCTAAAAATAGATTTTTTTTCATTGAAAACTTAAAAAATCTTCTTGTCTGAAACTACAAGGGCCTGAGCTTAGATATTTGGCACATAGCATCGCCTACAGGTCCTCTATTTAGTTTGTTCAAATTATGCCCCTGGGGTTGAAATTGGCCCCGCCCCGGGGGTCACAGTTTTACATAGAGTTATATAGTGAAATTTTCAAACGTCTTCTTCTCTGAAACTAATATGGCCAGAGCTTTGATATTTGGTATGGTGACACTTCTAGATGTCCTAAACCAAAATTGTTCAAATGGTTCTGGTCGGTTGCATAACTAGGTCACAGGAGCTAAAAATAGATTTTTTTCAATGAAAACTTAAAAAATCTTCTTTTCTGAAACTACAAGGGCCAGAGCTTAGATATTTGGCACATACCATCGCCTACAGGTCCTCTATCAAGTTTGTTCAAATTATGCACCTGGGGTCAAAATTGGCCCCACCCCTGGGGTCTCAGTTTAACAAAGAGTTATATAGAGAAAATTTGAAACGTCTTCTTCTCTGACACTAATATGGCCAGAGCTTTTATATTCGGTATGGTGACACTTTTAAATATACTTTACATAATTTGTTCAAATTGTTCGGGTCTGTTGCATATCTAGGTCAGTCCTGGACCTAAATTATTATCGCCATTTTTTCAGCTATTTTCTCAGGTGAGCGAAATATGCCCCATGGGGCTCTTGTTTAAAAAGAAATTTAGAAATTCTATTTTTAGCTCACCTGAGCCGAAGGCTCAAGGTGAGCTGTTTGTGATCGCCCGTCGTCCGTCTGTCCGTCCGTTCAAATTTTACTTCAAGCGACATCTCCTCTGAAACCGCGAGTTTGAGGGAAAAACTAAATTGCTGATGGTGTTCCTTGGATGCTTCTCTACAGAAATCGTTAAAATAAAATTCAAATGTTGACTACTTATTGAAATTTATTAAAAAAAGTGAAAAACTTTAAACAAGTTTTTTGTAAAAAAAACACTGTTCCCACACCTTAGATATTGCAGGAATAGTATCTTCTACTAAATCACTTTCAAAATTGTAAAAAATCAAAACCCTAGGGTCAAATTTGACTCAACCCTGGCCGTATCAGTGCTTTTTGATGCAGGTCTGACAGTAAAAACTCTCTAATGATCCGTTTTTATACAGACCCATTGTATCTTCCAGGCTAAGAAGCTACCCTTATACTAAATGCAACATTTTTGCAAACAGTTTGGATCCAGGTCAGATGCCACATAATGCAGCATCTAATCTGGATCTAAACTATTTGCCACTCATTTACATATTTTCTTATATTTAAAAAATATAAGTTATTATTTTTTACATATTTCACATACAAACATTTGGAGCAGACAACAGTTCAGCATGATAATAGTCATTTCTCCCTGAGACCGTCTCTTATTGCATAACTGACCCATAGCTAGCTCTGAACTCAGGTCACTGAGATACATAGCAGCTATGATGACGTCTGCTATTTTATGCTCAAGCACAACTTAGTTCAAGGCATATTACTTTTGGTCTGTCTGTTTGTTTGTTTGTTTATCTTTCTGTCTATCAGTCCACAATTAATTCTTGGCCATAAACAGTATGGATCCAGGTCAGATGCCACATAATGCTGCATCTAATCTGGATCCAAACTATTTGCCACTCATTTACATATAGATTCTTATATTAAGAAAATGTAAATAATGATATTTATTAACCTATTAACCCATACATATTCCTTTTTATGTCTTTAATTTAGTCTTCCACAGAAGAAAATAATTTCACTTTATACAGTCATTGTTGTCTTTAACAATTACTTCAAATGACATCTCCTCATATACCGCTGAAAAGATTTCAACCAAACTTTACACGAATGTTCCTTGGGTCAAGTTGTTTCAAAATTGTTCAAAGAATTAAAAACAATGTAGAACTCTGGTTGCCATGGCAACCAAGTGAAAAAATAAGGAAATCTTAAAAAATCTTCTTGTCTGAAACTACAAGGGCCAGATCTTAGACATTTGTCACATAGCATCATCTACAGGTCCTCTATCAAGTTTGTACAAACTATGCCCCTGGGGTGAAAATTGGCCCCGCCCCGGGGGTCACAGTTTTACATAGAGTTATATAGTGAAATTTTCAAACGTCTTCTCCTCTGAAACTAATATGGCCAGAGCTTTGATATCTGGCATGGTGACACTTTTAGATGTCCTATACCAATAAGGTTCAAATGGTTCTGGTCGATTGCATATCATCTACAGGTCCTCTATCAAGTTTGTACAAATTATGCCCCTGGGGTCAAAATTAGCCCCACCCGGGGGTCACAGTTTTCAAACGTCTTCTTTTCTGAAGCTAATATAGCCATCGCTTTGATATTCGGCATGGTGTTACTTCTAGATGTCCTTTATCTATTTTGTTCAAATGGTTCCAGTCTGTTGCATATGTAGGTCACAGGAGCTAAAAATAGATTTTTTCAATGGAAACTTAAAAAAAATCTTCATGTCTAGAACCCTAGTACCCTGATCTTAGATATTTGGAACATAGCATCATCTACAGGTCCTCTATTAAGATTGTTCAAATTATGCCCCTCGGGTAAAAAATGACCCCGTCCTGGACATAAATCATTATCTTCATTTTGATGTACAGCTATTCTCAGGTGAGCGACATATGCCCCATGGGGCTCTTGTTAGAAAAATAGCAGAGAACAATTGTTGCAAAAAAAAACAACAACCCAGCATGCAAAGAGTTAAGCCATGAAAGTCGTAAATAATCATAAAACAAGTACATTTGTATTTGTATATTGTTTACTCACAAATTACTGATGTTTATATATATTTTTATGTATCTTTAACAATCAAAAGAGTCACATCATCAGAGATATAGCCATGGCACTTTGCAAATACAATTGAACCTCAGTAACTCAGAGTCCCATAACCCTTACCCCCATAGAAGTGCCTCTTAGCACATTTAATTCATTCCTCCACTGAAGAAAATAGTTCCAATTTATAGTCATGAACATGTACCATCATATTTTTTTATATCCTAGCAGATGGTAGCCTCAATCGGGCTGAATGTAGACAGAAATGCATTTGTCATTCTGTAGTACTACATAAGCTAATGACTATTAAAGTTGAAATCGTGTTCGCCAATTGAACCAACTTGGATCCAGACTATAGGCCGAGTAACTCGGCGTCTCATCTGGAATCGAACAGTTTGACATATTGACTTTAGTTAACCCCTTAGCCTGTGTAAATTGCAAACTGTTTAGATCCTGGTCATACGATGCGTACCGCGGCTTCTAATTACAGTGGAGAAAACATTATTCTTTCCCGTTTAAACGCAAACGAAACGCATATGCAAAACTCTAAAACGTAGATAAAGCTATTGTCCATTTTGGACACTCCTATGCAGTAGTTGTTTAAATTTGTTTAAATTGTTTAAATAATTGTTTAAACAATATTGCTCAATTTCTAGAAATAGTTAAGAGCCTGATCAGACACCGGGTTACCCGGCGTCTGATCTGGCTCCAATCTGATTGCAGTGGAACTAGTTTAAGCGTAACGCGTTTATTCGGAAAGAATAACACATTCTCCACTGTACCTATTTTGAGTCGCAAAGCCATAAAACCCAACTGGGTTGTAGAGAGGGAGCACTGCAATATTGAATTTGTTTGAAAACCATTTTCCATAAACATCAAATATCTACTAGAATATGTCGATCATATGATCATGAACTTATTTAGTGAAAGCAAACGTTTTCCAAATGATGCTTCTAGATATACATAAATACAGAAGATGTTTAGCTAGTTTCAGAAGTTCAGCACACTGCCTTGAGATTGAAACAGGTCGATATTATAATAATTATAGAAAGGGAATTTAGATAATGTCCATACTGTTATGGTAGTATAGAAGACGAATATCATGTTTTGCTTATATATGTTCACAGTTTAATGATTTGCGTTCATTGTACATACAAAACTACATATATTATCATGAATATCCAAATATTAATAAGTTTTATAGTCTCATGGCTTGCAAAAACCAACAAGTAGTAAGAAATATTGCATTATATATGTTTATAAGGCATTTGAAATTAGAAAAGTGTTCACATCAGTATTTCATTAAGGTACATATTGGTTTGCTAAAATAACACATTAACACCATTGTAGAAATGTTGTTGCTGCGAAGTATTAACGTCCCTCCGGCCATGTTTCTCATACCCAACTTTCAGTCCATTTTGACTGGCTTAATCAAGTAGGTTGTCCCCCTTGAAAAACGCCGATAAAGTCGATACCGATAAATTTCTGGCCTGACTGCCGTATATGGAACATATAAGGGAATAATTTTCAAAGTCATATTTTAAGGTGTTGCATATATTTGTCAATATTTTAGCAGTTATAGCAATAAAGTTTATTTTCTTCTTTTTCACATGGTGTAAATTTTAATTTTCTATTTAAACGACTTTTTGCTTCCATTTTGATTTGAAAATGGTAAGTGTCGGACACATTAAACATATAGTAAAACAAAATGAAAATGTGTAGTTTGCTGATTTTGAACGCAAATAAAGTATTCTATTTCCCGTCGCAGACGGGTCTGTTTTGTATTTTGACCGCAACTCTATGAAACAATTTAACCAATCAGGAATGATCAGAAATCCTGGTCAATGATCACGTGCTTGAAATGCAGTACTCTTATCGGCCAATGGCCTAGACTGGCGTTCTGTTATTTTTTCACATCAATCTTGCGAGTGTAAACCTGGCAAAACATTGAGATGCAGTCTATGTCATCCTTTTCTAAATTTAGCGTGGATAAGCTCTAAATTTAGCATGTGGGAAAGTCTGTTTACGAAAGATGTTAAGTCAGAATCGGTGTATACACTTGTCTCTGGTTAAGTGAATACTGTACAGTGGAGAATGTGTTATTCTTTCCCAATAAACCTGTTTACGCTAAAACTATTATTTGCAGTGCAAACAATTTGGAGCCAGATCAGACGCCGGGTAACTCGGCGTCTGATCAGGCTCCAAACTGTTTGCCACCAAGATAAACATGAAATATCAGAATTGTCCAAAAGTTGCTCTTTTCTACGTTTTAGTGTTTTGCGTTTGCGTACGTTTGCGTTTAAACGGGAAAGAATAACAGATTCTCCACTGTACCCCACACAAAACTTTAACCTGCGACGGAGTATCTTTTTTAAAGATATTTCTTGTTAATATCTGCGAATATTTTAACAGTTATGAGGTGAAAGAATGTTTTCTGAACAAATAAAAAATCTCTTTTGCTTTGAATTTGAATTAAGTCTTTTTGCTTCCAAATTGATTTGAATATTGAGAAATGTCGTAATGCTGAAATCGGACTTAGTCATTTCACACCCCCCAACCACCCCATCATCGGCTATTTCCGTAATTTACCGGAAAACAGAATCGTTGTCGCTCTGGAGCAGTGATCACACTCTTCAGATTCCCGCTGTGCATTGTGTTATTGGGGCTGATGTCAGTGCCGCAAGGGATATAGGACCCGAGAAACTTATGTCTATTATACATGTTTTCTGAGTACCGAATATTTTGATTGAATGAATTCAAAATTTACTTTATCAAACTTTCAAACTTTTATTTATAATAATTGTACAATGTCCACTTAACTATGGACAACATTGGATCCAGATCAGGCGCATTTATACACGAGACCCCGCTGAGAACAAGTAAGACATCGGAAGCAGTGTTCCGGAGGCAGCCGAATGCTAACGGAGCATTCGTGATTTCTTATCAAGGCTAAAGGCGAACAAGCGAATCGATTATTGATATCGCGGACCAAGGGAGATAATGGTTTACGTATCACCAACACGGCTGAACAAGGGAGACAACTATGCAAATATGTCCTGCATTCTTGGACATGTTCTGCGAACAGGTGACTGCCATTATGTTGTGGACGTCCCTTCAGCCGGCAGGGAATAATACGGTGACATCTAAAGTGGCTGCTTCCGACATCTTGCGATGGTTCCCAAAGTTGAAAAATTTCGAAGTCCGGGTCAAGGTCCAACGATGACACATTCCGTCCGAAGTGCTGGCTCCCAGGTTGTAGAGTTAAAAACGACAAAGACATCTCCTTGGTTGATGCAATCTTTCAAAAACGGCACTTCTTAGGGCCACACCCGCCGATGTTGGTCGGGGATCCAGCCATTGGCTAAGCCTGCAACGCTTAGCCATGGACTAGATCCCTGTGCCTCTCCCACGACGTGCACGTCTCGGCAGATCGAGAGAGTCCATTGTAGAAACTTTCTTTCTTTATTCGTTTTTACGTCTCTTTCCCGGGGTACTCTCTTAAGAGATCTAACCTATGGTCGGGGGAGCATTCCCTTCAGCCGGCAGGGCCTAATTGCATAGTCTAAAGTGGCTGTTTTTGAGCATCGGATGATGGTACCCAAAGAGAAATTTTGAAGTTTATTATTGTGCTAATTGCTATTTCCATTGTAGAAACTACAAGTCATGATTAAGCCATGAATGAGACCTTATATATGACAAATCTTTAATTGAAATTATATGTGTATTTTCGAGAAATTATGACCTTGATCACTTTGTATTATTAGAGTTTTATATGTGAACGTATTTGTGTATGGGCCGGTGGCCATATGACGCAATAAACTGAAACTATGCACTTTAAAGGGATGTAATTACGCTTAATTTTTTGTATTAGTAATATATATCAAATACAAGTGTTTCTGATTTCAAATGAACAATTGTTAAAGTAATAAATAAATTCATTTTATATCTCTACGTCTTGGTAATGACTTGGTACTGTAAATTTACATTTGGAAAGGAGGGGGGAGGGGTGTTAAATTTATTTAGGCTACATATCGGTTTACGTATAATGCAGTGCTTCTTAAATGAAAACTTCTTCAACATTTCTTGACGTTAAAAGATCAGCAAACTCCTGAGGACTATGGTGTTTCCAATAGTATGGTCGGATGGATGGATGAGTTGGGTTTTATGGCATTGCAACATAAAATAGGTCATATAGCGCAGATTAAAAGAATAATTTTTTTAGCCTTGCAAGATAAAAGTAATGCAGAAAGATCCTATAGAAACTTTCTGCATTACTTTGAGCATTGAGCAGTCAACTGTCTTTAAAATGTGCCATTTTTTTATCCTTTAGGGGTCGCTAAATACAAGTCAGTATTTCATGTACAGTGAAACCCCTGTAAAACTGACATGCATGGGGACAACATCAATGTCTGGTTTAGAGGGGTTTCCGGTTCAGAGGGGTTTTAACCCATAGCTTGCTTCTAGTACGGAAGATAGATGACCATTTAAAGCAGGTTGAAAGTAAAGTAAAATGCG
The DNA here is from genome assembly GCA_922989275.2 of Gari tellinella. Lineage (NCBI taxonomy): Eukaryota > Metazoa > Mollusca > Bivalvia > Cardiida > Psammobiidae > Gari > Gari tellinella. Next base: position 48,743,676 of record OV277856.1, read on the forward strand.
CCTTAAGGCGCATTCTGCTTTACTTTCAACCTACTTTAAGGTATCATCTACTAGAATATAGAAAATATTTCTGGTGATACATATTCATGAATGTATTTCTCAGTGCAGGAATGAATCAAAGGCTTAAACAGCATATTTATGGTGAAATGGGTTAAACTAAAGAAGGGTTGGAAACAGGACCAAAGTTTTTGTCCGGTTTAGAGAGAATTCCGGTATTTAGAGGTTCCAGTTTGGAGGGATTTCACTGTATTGTAGATTTTGTTCTGGTTGTGTATTCATACTTTGCCATTACAGTTTGATGACCAGCCATTGGAGTACCTGTCTGAGATGAGACACGTCGTCATTGTGTTCTTGAACCTGGAACTAGACCAAATTGAAGATTCCGAGAAGAGCTTGCAAAAAATATTTGAAATTGTCTACTCCAAGTCTAAAGCTATGTACGGTATGAAGGGTCATGAGATATAATAATCTCTGTAAGATAAGAAATCAAACAAAACTACAGCACTCCCTTCCTACAACGACCCTCCCAACAACGATTCCCTCCTTACAACAACCATTTTCGCTGGTTCCCAAACAAGACAAACTATTTCTAACCATTCCACAAGTTACATAATCATCATTTTGACCAAAAAAAGGCATAATGACGAGTGACAAACAGCTTGAATCTAGATCAGACGCCGCGTCACGCGGCGTCTGATCTGGATTCAAGCTGTTTACAAATGTCAGCCAATTTCCCTCCCTATAACGACTCCCTCCGAACAACGCACACTGTTTGTCTACCATTGGATGCCGTTGTAGAGAGTGAGAGATGTAGTAACTTTTACCACAATATGTAATTGTCGTCTGTAAAATATTTGTCATGACCTCATACCTGACCGACCGTTACCAAACAGTCGCGGTAGATGGCGAATTATCTGCCCCAGTTCAAATGAAATATAGTGTGCCACAGGGGTCAGTCCTTGGGCCGAAGAACTACATGTTGTACACAAAACCTGTCGGGTCAATTTGCAGAAATCATCAGCTGGATCATCACTTCTGTGCAGATGATTCACAGTTATACTTGTCATTTAAGCCTAAAGACACATCTTGTCAACAAGAAGCCCTTTCAAAAGTCGAAGGGTGTCTAAAAGACATAGTATCATGGGTGCACCAGAACATGTTGAAGCTGAACACTGACAAAACTGAGGTCATACTATTTCATTCAAAAAAGTTTAACGTTCCTGGAGATTTTCACGTGCAAGTGGGAAACTCTAAAATCAAACCATCAGTATGTGTGAAGAATCTTGGTGCTAGATTAGATTCCCAAATGGATATGACACAGCACATTAACGCTGTGTGCAGGTCTGGCTACTCACAGCTGCGGCAGATAGGTCATATTAGACAGTACCTTTCTCCAGAAGCTACAAAGACCTTGATCAATTCTCTGGTCACTTCAAAAATTGACTACTGCAACTCACTGCTGTATGGGATTCCCCAAAACTCATTATGCAAACTACAGCGTGTGCAAAATACAGCAGCCCGCATCATTACCAGGACCCCTCGGTACAATCACATCACTCCAGTCTTGAAGGATCTTCACTGGCTTCCAGTTCAACACAGAATTGAATTCAAAATTCTGACACTCACATACAAAGCCATGTGCAATGATTCTCCAAGGTACATTGTCAATATGCTTGACGTGTATAAACCTCGAAGAGAGCTGCGGTCTGCAACTAAATCAGTATCGCTGGTTGTACCGAGGAGTCGTTTGGTGAGGTTTGGAGATAGAAGTTTCATGCATGCAGCCCCAAAGCTCTGGAACAGTCTACCATCAGACATTAGAGATGCAAGCTCAGTTGCAGTTTTCAAAAAGCATCTGAAAACACATTACTTTAATATTTGTTATTAGAACACTGCTACCTATGCGATATGTTCTTGCTGTAGATGTTGTGGGTCTGAATGGGAGTTTCTGGAGTATTATCTGGTTTTCGGTCTCTTATAGAAATTTTAGTTATTGTCGCATGCTATTTTTCCTAGTTATGTTACATTGGTCGGCCTGCATTGGGCGTTCTGCTATTATTTCTATCAGTCGGCATAAAGAAGCCATTTGCTTCGTTGCTCTCGATTGTTGAGGTAGTGCAATCGCCGTTTTGGGGGCTGTCTTCTGTATGTTTAGTGGCCTTCATTGGGCGCTCTACTGTTATTTCTATCAGTCCGCATAAAGAAGCCATTTGCTTTGTTGCTCTTGGTTGATGGGGTAACGTGATCGCCATTTTGGGGGCTGTCTATTGTATATTTATTATGTTGTTTTTTTTTTATATCTAATTGTAGTTATTTGTCTTTTCCTGGCGGCCTGCATTTGGGCGCTCTACTATTGTTTCTATCGGTCGACAATCAGAAGCCGGTTGCTTCATTGCTGATTGATGGGAGTAATGTGATCGCCATTTTGGGGGCTGTCTTTTATATGTTTATTCATGTTTATTATAGATCATATTGTAGTTATTTTGTCTTTTCTTGTTTGTAGGTACATTTGTGTAACTTCATGTGAAGCGCTTTTGAACGCACTACCCCTGTGTGAAAAGAGCGCTATATAAATCTGGTATAATAATAATGTGAAAGAGCGCTATATAAATCTGGTATAATAATAATAAATAATAATAATAATAAATAATAATAATAATAATAATAATAATCTGCATTTGTCCTTTCAGAAAATATCATCAGAGTGTCAGACACTAGACCCAGATGATATTTCAAGTAACTAAGAATCTCATTTGGATCCAAACAGTTTGCAAAATGTATTACAAATTTGCACATAACATTCAGAATTTTTAGCTCACCTGGCACGAAGTGCCAAGGTGAGCTTTTAGGATCGCTGAATGTCCGTCGTCCGTCGTCTGTCCGTCTACAATTGTTTGTTAACACTGTAGCGCCTACACATTTCACCCGATCTTCATGAAACTTCATGACAATGTTTGTCCTGATGAAATCTAGTTCAAGCTCGAATGTCATGTCCGGTCAAAAACTAGGTCACTAGGACAAATCATAGAAAAACCTTGTTAACACTCTAGAGGCTACAAATCTCAATGAATTTTAATGAAACTTGTTCAGAATGTTTGCCTCATTGATATCTAGGTCAGGGTCGACTGTGGGTCATGTCCGGTCAAAAACTAGGTCACTTGGTCAAATCATAGAAAAACCTTGTTAACACTTTAGAGGCTACAAATCTCAATGGATCTTAATGAAACTTGGTCAGAATGTTTGCCTTATTGATATCTAGGTCAATTTCGAATATTGGTTATGTCAGGTCAAAAACTAGGTCACTAGGTCAAATCTTAGAAAAACATTGTTAACACTCTAGAGGCTACAGATCTTATTGGATTTTAATGCAACTTAGTTAGAATGTTTGCCCAATTGATATCTAGGTCAAGTTTGAATATGGGTCATGTCGGGTCAGAAACTATGTCACTAGGCTAAATCAAAGAAAAACAGTGTTCACCCTCTAGAGTCTACACATCACGTTAGATCTGAATGAAATATTTTCAGAATGTTTGCCTACATCAAATCTAGGTCAAAAACAAATGTGGATTGTGTCTGGTCAAAAACTAAGTCACTAGGTCAAATTATAGAAAAATCTTGTTAAGGGAAGTAATTCGGTCGAAAACTGCATCCACAGAGGAAATAAGCCTGAAACATTTGCTTGCATTTCTTATGATTTTTAGCTCACCTGGCACAAAGTGCCAAGGTGAGCTATTTTGATCGTCCTGTGTCCGTCGTCCGTCCGTTCTTCGTCCGTCGTCAACAATTTCTTTAAAACGACATCTCCTCCTAAACTACTGGATGGATTTTAACCAAACTTGGCAGGAATGGTCCTTATATAGTCCTCTTTGAAAGTTGTTCTAATATTTCCGATCCGTTGCATATCTAGGTCACAGGAGCTAAAGTAGATCGTTTCAATAAAAACTTAAAAAACCTTCTTCTCTGAAACCACAGTACCCTGAGCTTAGATATTTTGCACAAAGCATCATCTACAGGTCCTCTATCAAGATTATTCAAATTATGTCCCTGGGGTCAAAAATGGCCCCGCCCCAGGGGTCACAAATTTACATAGAGTTATATAGTGAAATCTTCAAACCTCTTCTTCTCTGAAACTAATATGGCTAGAGCTTTGATATTTGGCATGGCCCAACTTCTTGAAGTACTTTACCAAAATTGTTCAAATGGTTCTGGTCCGTTGCATAACTATATCACAGGAGCTAAAAATAGATTTTTCATTAAAAACTTAAAAAATCTTCTTCTCTGAAACCACAATACCCTGAGCTTAGATAGTATTGCACAAAGCATCATCTACAGGTCTTCTATCAAGATTGTTCAAATTATGTCCCTGGGGTCAAAAATGGTCCCGCTCGGCGGGTCACAAATTTACATAGAGTTATATAGTGAAATCTTCAAACCTCTTTTTCTCTGAAACTAATATAGCTAGAGCTTTGATATTTGGCATGGTGTAACATCAAGAGGTATTTTACCAATATTGCTCAAATGGTTTTGATCCGTTGTATATCTAGGTCACAGGAGCTAAATAAAAACTTAAAAAATCTTCTGCTCTGAAACCACAGTACCCTGAGCTTAGATATTATGCACAAAGCAGCATCTACAGGTCCTCTATTAAGATTGTTCAAATTATGTCCCTGGGGTCAAAAATGGCCGCGCCCCGGGGCCACAAATTTACAAAGAGTTATATATAATGAAATCTTCATTTCGGTCTGTTGCATATCTAGGTCACAGGAGCTAAAAATAGTTTTTTTAATAAAAACTTAAAAAAAATCTTCTTCTCTGAAACCACAATACCCTGAGCTTAGATATTTTGCACAAAGCATCATCTTCAGGTCTTCTATGAAGAGTGTTCAAAATATGTCCCTTGGGTCAAAAATGATCCCGCCCCAGGGGTCACAAATTTACATAGAGTTATATAGTGAAATCTTCAAACCTCTTCTTCTCTGAAACTAATATGGCTAGAGCTTTGATATTTGGCATGGTGTAACTTCTTGAGGTACTTTACCAACGTTGTTGAAATGGTTCCGGTCCGTTTCATATCTATGTCACAGGAACTAAAAATAGATTTTTTCAATAAAAAATTTAAAAAAATTCTGAAACCACAGTACCCTGAGCTTAGATATTTGGCACTCAGCATCATCTAATCAGCAATTGGCACAATCATATTGTCATAATTTCTCAGCTTTCCAAGATATGTTACATTTACATCAACGGTTCCATGTGAGCAATTTAGGGCCGTATACGGCTCTTGTTTTTAAGTTAGTCATGTTAGAATTGAAATAATCAGGCCTTTAGCCTTCGTGGTCCTTTCCTTCGCATCACAACTTCCAACCGTTGTAGAATTAAGAAATAATCCATGTTCTACCGTTGTGAACCGGTATTTTACAACGGTTGGGAATTGTGGTGCGCAGGAATTGACCACGAAGGCCGAAGGCCTGAGTGGTCAATTCCTGCGCACCACAACGACCGACCGTTGTAAAATACCGTTTCACAACGGTAGAATATAGATTATTTCGATTCTAACATGACCAGATTTAAAGAAATTCATTAGAAAGGAATTGAAATGGTCCAAACTTATTTTCGACCGAATAACTTCTTCCGCGGCATTACAACAATCTAACACACAGCAGCAAAATTTACATTTACTGATCCACAATCTGGCATAGAACAAACATTACATGAAACAAGACAGAAGAATGGGAAAAGTACAGTAACATGACTGGTTAAAAGTATATGGTCTTTACGGGCTATATGAATAATGTAAGAAATTTAAAAACATAACGTATGAACGCACAAGGTCACGTCATGCCATATAACCGCGGGAGGAGCGGGGTAGAGAAGAGCGTTGTAAAACGTCTCATGTATACCACGATAGACCTGTTCTTTGTTTATAGAGACGAATTCACGTGTCATGTTAGAATTTTGAATATTCACTACAGGACAGAGCTGTGTGCCAGTTTTTGCAATCACTATCCACGCACCGTCTCTGTATTTATCAGTTTTACTGCCTTCTATAAACAGACACATATGATCAGATTCAAAAATCATGTCCGAAATTTGAATATTTAATAATTCTGAACTTCTTAGAAAACCTGCGTAAGCCAACAAACAAGCACAAATGATTCTCTGAGATTTACGGTTGTTATTTTCATATAACTTGCTATAAATCGCCATGGAGGAAGTATACCGGGGTATACTTCCTCCATGAAATCGCAGACAATAATTCTATACTCATAGGTTCTTTTTTACATTTTGGTTTACTTAAAATTCTTTTAGCAGATTCGAGTGTATTGACTACCATTGTCGAATCAGTTGGAGAAGGAAATCCATAAATTTTGTGAAACCATTTAATGGCATAAAAAGCAGTAATAACTGGACTTGGCGTATTTGCAGTTTGAATTAATGACGATAAATACAGTGCCACCACAATGGGTTTAGCAGGCAAAATGTCCCCCGACCCCAAACCATTACACCTACCCCACTTTGTCCATCGAATGAAAGCCAACTCGTACTTTTTGCTCGTATTTTCTGCTCTGGATCTGTGCAATAGTTCCGGGAGGTGGTCCACTCTGCCCGCCAACACCGTCGGAAGCCCGTCAATCTCATCTTTGTGTAACTGCATAAATAGATCTGTAAACAAAAACTCTACATTAGTAACATATAGTGTATCAAAAACATCGCCAAACATATACATGTAATAGTGCAAACGATTTTGGGAAATTCCCATCAACAAAGATACCTTCTTTGTCAGCATACGCTTTGAAATAACTCGGGAAAACTCCCATTTCGGAGATACCTCCTAAAACAGCATACGCTATTTTGCCCGTAAACCAGGTTAGCTCCCTTTGCATGCGCCGTTATATAAGCAGATAATACTAAGTCAACGATTCCTCTTTGAGTTGCCTCCCTTCAACCATACGCTTTATGTTTTACTACCAAACCGCATATACAGTTGAAACTCGATAAATATCCAGGAAACACATAAGGGGTTTCTACCGTGTTTTAATCGTTTAATTCTACAATTAACACGTTCTGTAAGCATAGAACAACGACTGAAACCTGATAACTGTATAAATCTATACAATCGAATTCGCATTCTCAGTCAAACGAGATTTTAAGAGCTAGCATATCAAATTTGAGATCGGAATTTCCGAAAAGACCTTTACCATTTCTACATTTAATATAGAATTTTGACTCCCTAGGCAGGACAGTGAAACTTCTAACTGCCGATACAAACAGTCCATCCGGACAAATCAAAGGCCAAAAGGCAGATGATTTCCAACGCGGGATGATTAACAATCCCTGAGCTTTATCGTCACGGATCTTGCGAATAACTCTAGATAATATTGATATTGGCGGAACAAACAAGCCAATTTCATGACACCAGCTTTGCGTGAAAGCATCTACACCCAAACAGCCACCATTCCAAAATCGTGAGAAAACTCTCGGCAATTTGGCATTATAATCAGAAGCAAACCAGTCAATAGTCTGTACGCCATATCTAACCTGTATTAGCTCTAGAAGCTCATGAGAAATGCCCCAATCATCACAATCTATGATTTTAGACAGGTAGTCAGCTTTTTCATTGCCAGTACGAGGGATCCACTCTATTTCGAGCTCAATAGAATATAGAAAACAAATTCTAAAAATCTTCATTGCAATGTCTTGTAAATCTTTTTTCATAGATCCCTTTTTGACAATACATGTATTGTCAAAAAACCACTTTACTCTTTGGTTTTTCAAAATGTGACATTTTGGGACTGAAATTTCAAAGTTAGTTATGGAGTTGCACTTATACTACATGGCATTTGCATTAGGAAGTTGATATTTTGAATGGAGGCTCCCTGTGGCTTGAATATCAATGTACTGATACACTTTTCTTTTGATAGTTACCTATTTAAGAAAGGTTTAATTAGGCGAGCTTTGCTGTTCTCCGACAGCTCTTGTTTACGATGTAATGAATCTAAAATACTTTCATAGATCTACAGTTTGATATATAATTTTTAAATAATTGAAAAAAGATTGGTTATTGTCTACAGAACGAAAGGATTTATAATTCAGTCTAGATCTAGATCTCTATTGAGAACCACCAGTAGGTGTCGGTCGCGTGCTACCCCTCTACCCGCTCATTTGGAAATTGCTACCACCCTCTGCAACCATACAGCAGAGACAGTGTATTAACAAAAAATAAATTTTAATGAGGCCACCCATTGGTGCTTCGATTGAAGATCGATGCAATATCGTCTTGCCGTAAACGCTTAAACATCAGTTTGAACATTCAAACATGAATAAGAATGGGTTGTCCATGTAGCCCATATTAAGATACAGTTATGGCGAAATTTTCATGTCAATCTGTCCACGCATTTTGCTTTAAATTAAATTTTAATGAGGCCACCCATGGGTCCATTCACACCTTCGTGCAAACTGTCGTCACTTTTCATTCAATCGGCATTTTTCAAACACTGATTAACATGTGTGCGATGCGCGGAGGGGTTAATTGATGCTCGGACTTTATTCTTATTATTAAGTTTAAACATATTTTATTTCCAAAATTTCAACATGGAAAATGGGTTGGGCCACAAGTTCCAAAAACATTAGTTACGGCCCTTCCCCTAGCAATTATTTACACAATACTGATAATGGCAAGTGATTACTATTAACCCATTTATGTACATCTTTTATAGTAGCAAACAGAAAAGGACCGGTCCTAAGGACTTGGGTTAGTCCTTGGGTTTTAATCCTCACTATTTACTTTTGCCTTGATCCAGATACATGTACATACGTATATTCCCTTATTGGGTAACTTTTACATTACCAAACAATGGACCAACAGGAGATAAGATTTTACGAATTTGTTCACCGTAAGAATTTAGACATTAAATGGGTTAACTACATCAATTGTTGTATTCGAAATCAAACAAGAGAGAAAGAGAGACAGACAGAGATACAGATAAAGAAGGAGAGTGAGAGGAAATCGCAGATATTTTAAGATAAAGATTGGCTACTGGCTTAGATTGAGACCGATATATCCTATCCCCATGTACATATAATTTTAGCTTGACAATGGAGACAACTCACTGAAGTATCAGATATTGTCCATACATTGGTTATTCCCCTTGTTAGCCAATATTGGTCAGCCTGGACTATTTTTCCCTCATTGAAATGATCCCTATAGATCACTTTTGGCAAGTTCTCCACATATCAACAAACAAGCAAACATTAGCCAAATAGAGTCCATGATGGAACTTAAAACAGGTGGTAGTTCAATAACAAGATGAAAGCAGAAAAGAAAGCTCCTCTCAGAGCTTTCTTCTCTACTTTCATAGAGTTCCAAGTAGTCACCTGGTTTAAAAGCTGTAGGAAATGGATGTTTAAGTTTAAAAGTTTTCGCATGTTTGAGTACTGATTAAAATCTTTTTGTCTCCTTATTAAAGTTCTGCACTGCTCTAAAGATGATCAAGTTTTCATCATGACTAAGTTCTTTACTGCCAAATAATAATGTTTCAATAATGAGTGGATGGTAAGTTCTAGTTGCCCTAAAAGAGTTATTCTTTCATTATTGAAATTGTTACACCAAAAGAAAAAAATGTTCTGAATTTTCAAAATCAACAGAGTTACATGTACAAAAAGGATCTTCTCTAAGTTTATTTCTAAATAAGTCATAATTTAGATTGCTACAACTATTTCTGATGCGTGCATGCAATACTGACAAATATCTGTTTCCGTCAAGATATAATTGGGGTACAATAGTTGTTTGATGTTCATTCATTATAGTCTTTTTGAAAGCTGGAAGTGAGCTTATACTTCATACATCAATATTCAGATTGTTCCACAGATCAATGGAGGAGGGGATACAAGATTTGTGAGATATAGCAGTTCTGCAAAATGGAGCTCTGAGATTATCTCTATTTCTAAGGGGATATGGGTTAGTTTCACGGACTGACGGAGGAACTAAATCCGAAATGTAGGAAGGGACCATATTAATGTATTATTATAAACTTTATACATAAATTGCATTTTTTGTGTTTTTCTTCTGCTCTCTAAGTTTTGCCATCCACATTCCCTATAAAGATTGATGATTGACACAGAGCGGTTGAGTCCGGTTACAATTTTTGCGGCTTCATTTTGTAATTTTTGTAAAGATTCTTATTATTATTTTGTGTTAAACCTCGAAAAAGAGGCTTCTTTAAGGAATGTTTGTATTGTAAAATAACTGCAGACCGTATTAACGAAGCAACTGATAAGTAATTCCAAATATCGACTTTTTTTCCGATCGTCGCTTAAGCTTATATAACTCGCGAGGACCTGTTCTCGCGAAATCTCGCTCAACGGTCTCGTATGTATAAATCACTGGAGCCGTGTATCTCTGTTAATACACTGTCTCTGCATAGGGTGAAGTGAAAGTACATATTATATTCGCCGGTTACCGAACAAATTCTGTGTCATATCGGTCAGAAACATTCTGTTCGCTTATAGGAGCCTCTGTTTTGCTTGCCTAATGCATTGATAAAAAGCTACTATATTTAAGTACAATAGTGAAAATAAACTCATTCCGTTCGAGACTTTTTTAAATTTATAGTCAAATCTTTGTAAAGCGATAACACAAAAGAAGACAATACCCACAGGTCGGCTGCTTAACCCTTTCAACCCAACACTTTATACAATGAACAATTCGGGTCTAGTCCATTTTGTAATATGAGCTCTACGATGTAGTTCTACAATGTTTGCTCTGGACAAGTATAACGGGTACATAATAATGACGAGTGTACCCGTCACCTAGGGTTCAATGGGTAATGCAGAAAGGTCAATTCACAGCCTTTCTCATTAATTTCATTTTGCACTAGCTATAGTCGCCTGTCTAAAGAATTCTTTGATTTATTTATGCCATTTCATTGAAAGGCCGCAGTACACAGGATATACTGTAATTCCAATGTGGGGTTGCTGTATGACGTAATGATGAACTTAGCTCCGCCTTAGCATGCGGTGTCCATAACCGGTTCAAAACTTGTTTATTTCTGCCATACCCAGGTACAAAATTGAACAATATGCGATATATTTTTCAGTTTCTCGCTGAAATAGAACCCTTTCATTGGCTGGCAATCTAGGGCAAACGGTAATGTCATAAATCAGAACTTTTAAATAAATCGAATTTCTTTTCTCTCCATCTAATCATGTCTTGTGACATCTCTTTGGAATCGTCTTGAAGACAGGATTAGATGGTAGAAATATATAATAATTGAGAACTTAATAATCTGACTTCGACAATATTTGTTGTATGGCATTTGATAAGACAGCCCCTATATATTTAAAAGTTATATAATCAATTGCTTGCACTGTCGCTTCTTGGTGCATGCCTAGGATTTTTAATTGTTCATAGTGATTGGATATTGTGCCAAATTCTAAGTTAAAGATAGGTTAGATTGTATTGTAAAACAAACAAGAGACCCAGAGGGTCACATTTCGCTCCCCTGAGGAAGCTAGCTGGGCAAAACAACATTTTAATAAAGTTATTATCAAGGTGTCATAACTTGAAAAATCTTGGTAGAGGACCATAAGGCAAAGCTACATGTCAACTATTTATGATCTGTGCCTTACGGTTTCAGAGAAGAAGATTTTTAAATGTTTTCCTAAATAAGGCCATGTAAAACTAATATGCCCCGGGGTGGGGCCAATTTTGACCCGGGGTTCATAATTTACGGTTTCAGAGAAGAAGATTTTTAAAGGTTTTCCTATATAAGTCAATGTAAAACTGATAAGCCCCGGGGCCCGGCGGTCATAATTTGAACAATCTTGATAGAGGACCATGAGGCAAAGCTACATGTCAAATATTAATGACCTGGGCCTTACGGTTTCAGAGAAGAAGATTTTTAAAGGTTTCCCGGGGGTCATAATTTGAACAATCTTAGTAGAAGACCATTAGGTCATGAAACATACAAAATATCAAAGGTCTGGGCCTAGCGGGTTCTGAGAAGAAGATTTTTTAATATTTTCTGATGCATTAAACGTTGTCTATACGGTCATGTTAGAAAATCTGGTCCCACAGCAAGGGGAATAATTCTATCCAAAAACTTTGAACAGCATTTCGTTCCCCCTTGTCACTGATGCTTCTGACAAAGTCTGGTTGAAATCGGGTCAGTGGTTTCTGAGGAGATGTTGTTTGAAAATGTGCATTTCATGACGATGTTATACAGTCTACATAGAACCTGGCATACGAAGACATTCTTCTTTCTCCTTTAAAAACACGCATAATGTTCTAGTCATACTAAAGAAACTAAACAATATAGTATATTTTAAGAAATGCAATGCCAATGTTTTCTTAGACGGTTAAGTCATGTAATGATGTTTAGGATCATACCTCTAGTGCAGCTACGGTCAGACTCATTTAAGTTGGACGTATTACCAAATTTACAAAATTTCGATCCATTTGCCTATTGCACTATCGCTTCAACTAAGATAAGCACCATTACTTTATACCTGAATACTCATGTCGTTTTGGATGACCTACTACGCCACAGAAAGCTACTACGCCACAGAAAGTAGTTCCTGATGAAACTCGCCTAAAATGAAAATAATTGATCAGTTAAACCTATTTACTCTCACAGATGTCAAGATAATTTAGTGCATTTTGTTATACCCAATACCCCATAAATACGCATTTTAACGCCTTTAATTCATTACTCCCTTGAAGAAAATAGTTGTACCTTATACAGTAATGATTAAGTATTACAAGAATTATTTTTTATATCCTAGCAGGTGATCATCATGGCTTAAAGAAGGCTGAAAGTAAATCAGAATGTGCCTTACGGCCCAGTCTACTTTACTTTCAACTTGCTTTAAGTAGTTATCTGTCTCAAAAACGAGAAACAAGCTATGGGGGAATTGGTTAAACAGAAAATGGTTAATCACTGTGTAACGATTTGACGTACTATTTTAATACAGAAGACAAACCACATCAAATTAATATTCTTATCTAGGTCTAAAATGCATGACCTGCTGTTCCATTTATGTGACGCTTAAACAATAGAAATAGATACCATTTCCTAATCTCAATTTCGTTTTGTTTTCTCGGAAGAAAACTAATGCTTATACCCTACCTATATGTACCTGTTAAAACAGTTATCACATATGGAAGAGAGAATAACATCCACCAACAAGAAATTTCAATTGTTCAAATCATTGCACTCACTTTATAGTCCATCTACATGTATCTTGTCCAGTTGGGACTTCATCCGCCCTGCACATATCAGCGCATGTGCACAATCGTTTTCATGTTTGTAGCCAGGTAGTCCAAATATAACCAAAAAGTAGGCCTACAGGAAAAATAATTCATAAATATTTAGACAATATTATGACAGGCAATCTGTTAATGAGTGTATGTTGTATATCCATATTGCATAGAAAAAAGTGATGGGAAAATCTACAAATTTATGATTCAGTGAATTTCTTGAGGATGTTTTATACCAATCATACTTCTTTAACCCATTACCCCATAAAAACACCTTTTTACGCTTTTAATCTATTTCTCCACTGAAGAAAATTGTTAGTTTAAACATATTTTATTTCCATATACATAAGGAAATGGGGTCGGGTCACAAGTTCTCTCAACATTAGATTCGACCCTTCCAATTGATACAGTCATAAATATGTCATAAATATGTACTATAAAGGATATTTTCTATATTTCAGCAAACTTTAGCATAAAGCACGCTGAAAGTAAAGCAGAATGTGCCTTAAGGCACATTATGCTTAATTTTCAACCTGCTTTAAGTGGTCACATATTTCCAAAACTAGAAACAGGCCATGGGGTAATGGGTTACAACCATATGCAAAATAATGCTACAAAATTGCTTTTATTTGAGTTTTTATTTTTTAGTATTGCAAATACATGTACACCATTTGGTTTTCAGTCTTTAACCCATTACCCCATAGCATGTTTCTAGTTTTTAAGACAAGTGACCACTTAAAGCAGGTTGAAAGTGAAGCAGAATGCGCCTTGAAGCGCATTCTACTTTATTTTCAGCCTGCTTTAATCTACCAGCTGCCTGAATATAGAAATTATTATTATTATTATGTTAAATATTCACAACTGTATAGATTTGAACTATTTTTTTCAGTGAATGGATAATATAAGAGGCGTAAAAAGGCGTATTCAAGGGGTAATGGGTTAAACCAGACTGAAAGTATATAGCAGAATGTGCCTTAAGGCACATTCTGCTTTAAGTGGTCACCTGTCTTCAAAACAAGACGCATGCTATGGGGTAATGGGTTAAGGGTGGGTCTCAACCTACAATAGCTGGTCCCACAATTAAGAGAAGCAATGAAATTTTCTACGTTTGAACGTATGTGAATTAGTAGAAAATTACTTTCCTTCGTGTCAAGCAAGTACTCCGATAGGAGGTGTAGTGGTGCACGAAGCTTTCGTGCAACAGTAAGGTGTATGTCTAGTCATTCAGCTTTGGAATGTCGACGTGTACAGACGGCTTAAACTTTTACAACTGAAATGGATGAAGTTACCCCACCTGTATCAGGAAACGGTTTGGACACCACTGCTTTCAACATTCAGAGCCAATTGTCTGAGTTACTCAATGAAGTAAAAAACCAACGCACAGAGGTAAAGAATCTAAAGGATGAGGTGCATGGCAACAGTTTGAACGTGGCTTCGGAGGTTCGGAGGTTAAAGTCTGAAACCCAGACCACGTGGCGTTTCAAGGGAAACCGCCTATAATTTGACTTTAACGGTGAGTTGGAGGAAACGGTAAAGCAGGCGCTTTGGGCAGTACAACACAGTAAGCCAGACTACGCCACTGAACTTTTGAACGACGTCAGCGACAGGCTACGCAAACGGAACAAACTCATTCGCATAGCCGATACGTCTGAATGGGGCTGGGAGACCGTTCGTCTTTATGAAAGCAACCCCATTGCTAGTGACAGCGATGACGAGTCAAGAATCACACGGGCGGAGAGCAGGGCGCTTAAGCGCAAGAGGTCTAACAGCACCCAGAGAAAGGGCAGGCCTTCGGCTCCTTTTGCAGTTGAGCATTTTTCTCGCCCTGATAGAGCAGGGACTTTCTACGGCAGTCAGACACAACAGAGCAGAGGAAATGCTTTTCGTCCCCCAACGTGGACCCCTGTTAACAGTTCCGGCGTCGTTGCCGCCCCTGGCGTGTGCTTCTCTTGCGGCGATTCAACCCACTTCCGGCGGGACTGTCCCCTTGTTAACAGGCCACCAGGCAACCAGTCGTACAACCGGAAATGAGGCTTCTTTAAAAGATGAGTATGATTTGTGTCGTTTTACTCATGACATTTTCGAGTATGAACAGGGTCAGAAAAGTATTATTGTCAAGGGTAGACTTAAGAAAAACCTTAATTTTTGGCGGGAAATAGGGGCAAACAGTTTTGTAGGTACTACTTGCTTTTTCATGGGACAGTTACATATCTCTATCGAATGATAGTTTAGATCAGGGGCCGTATTCTGAAACATTCTAAGTATTTTAATTAGAAATTTCTAAACTCTAACATTTTCAACTAAGATTATTTTTCGCTAACTTTTACTCTAAGAAAATACTAAATTATTTTCTTAGCGAAAAAAAAACTAAGAGTAAATTATGGCCGTTGTCATGGACTTTCCCGACTAAAATGACGTCACTCTTCTCGCAAACTAACATGTGTGACTGTTTATTTGCGGTGTAGTTTTCGGGTTTGTTTTCTTCTCCCGTTTATAAAGCAGCAAGCATTGTCCCAGAATAAGTAGAATAGATAATTAATTGAATAAAAAGTGTTTATACATAAGCGTAAATACATAATTAGGTTCACAATTATAATTAACTAACAAGCCAAATTTTTAATTATCATCACTAGTTCCATAGATTCATTTCTTTAAATACAAATAACTGCTTTATCCTTCCACTGCCAAACTTTTGTGATAGTTTACTCCTTTAAATGTTCTTGTCGTCTGCTTCAATTTTGTTGCCTGCAATATCGTTTCAAAGCCTTAAATGTAAGGAAGTATAACTGAAAAGAATTCAATACGAGTGTCAAACAGTTTGGATCCTGATCAGACGCCGCGTTTCGCGAAACGCGGCGTCTGATCAAGGTGCAAAATGTTCGCAAACGTTCCTTTAGGCGAGAGTGAGTCTAATTCTCACAGTTTCATTGTCGTCTGCTTCAATTCTGTTATTATTATTATTATTATTATACCAGATTTATATAGCGCTCTTTTCACACAGGGATTGTGCGTTCAAAAGCGCTTTACATGAAATAACACATATGTACCTATAAATCGTGAAAAGACAAAATAACTACAATTAGATCTGAAATAAAACATGAATAAACATATAAAAGACAGTCCCCCAAAACGGCGATCACATTACCCCCATCAATCAGCAATGAACCGACCGGCTAAGTATTGCCGACTGATATAAATAATGGTAGAGCGCCCAATGCAGGCCATCGACAAAACACAAATAACTATAATTAGATCTAAAATAAATAAGAATAAACATACAAAAGACAGCCCCCAAAACGGCAATCACACTACCCCCATCAATCAGCAATGAACCAACCGGCTAAAGATTGCCGACCAATAGAAATAATAGCAGAGCGCCCAATGCAGGCCATCTAATGTAACATAACTAGGAAAAATAGCATGCGACCATAACTAAAAACTCTATAGAAGATCAATAACATTATTAAAAATGATGAAAGCTGTCCACGAATTGTACCACAGACCACGCCCGCTGGTTGTCTGCAGTATCTTTTTAAAGTTAATTGTATGACTGAAAATAATTCAATACGAGTGCCAAATAGTTTGGATCCTGATAATAGATCCAATCTGTTTGCAAACGCGCATTTAGGCGCCAGAGTGAAAGGGTTAAAGCATGCTATAGAATTGATGTAAAAGTCTCCAATTAGAGGTTTCCTTCTTATTGGTAGTCTGCTTTAAAAGAAACCCTCTAATTATGCTAAGCGCGACTTGGATAAAATTTGTTAACAGTTTCTATACAGTAAAGATCCAGATCAGACGCCGCGTTATGCGGCGTCTGATATGATCCAAACTTGTTTGCCAGTCATATTTTACTGTTTTTAAGTTTTGAAAGTATCAAATTGATGATGTGTTTGCAGCAGATGACACTTCTGCATGACAATGGTTAAACATCAATCTGCAGGACACTTTTCTTAATGCTTTTCAAATATCAAGAAATAGTAGAAACATGAAAGTCATTACTAGAACTAGCAGGCTGACAATAAGAAGGAAAATTTCTAATTGGAGACTTTTACTTCAATTTTAGCATGCTTTAACCCTTTCACTCTCAATGGCGCCTAAAAGCACGTTTGCAATCAGTTTGGACCTTGATCAGACGCCGCGTAACGCGGCGTCTGATGAGTATCCAAACTATTTGGCACTCGTATTGAATTCTTTTCAGTCATACTGCCTTACAATTTACTTTGAAACGATATTGCAGACAACAAAATTGAAGCAGACGACAATGAAACGGTGAAGAAGTAAACTATTACGAAAGTTTGGCATTGAAAGAATTAAGCAGTTATTTGTATCTAAAGAAACGAATCTATAGAAATAATGATGATTTTTTAAAAAAAAAAAAAAAGAAAAAAAAAGAAGGGGGTTGTTAAGAAAAAAAAGGATCGTACCCTGTGTGGCTCGAACCGGCGACCCCGACATGCAAGTAAGACTCGCTATCGACTTCGTTGAAATTTGGCTTGTTAGTTAATTATAATTCAGAACCTAATTATGTATTTACGCTAGTTTTGGTACATACAGTGGTCATTTATTACTAAAAATATAGACTTTGAATAGATATCGATCTTTTCCACGTTTTCGCGATGAAGACCGTATGTAATAATGTCTTAAACAGTAATCCCAGTCCTTTGTAATGACGTTACCCCACCCAGACTTTGACCCAATTTCACGAAGCCACTCAAACACAAACGTCGGCTCAAAAACATCCGCTAAACGTATCTATAGGTCTATAAACGATTTTTATTCAATAAATTATCTATTCTACCTGTTATTACTGCTTAATAAACGTTCGTGTTCTAATCCTAGAAAATTCTAAAAAGTTAAGAGAGGGTCACAGTTTTCTAAAGTTTTGAGAAAATTCTATAGTAAATTTGGCGAGTTGAGAATTTTCTTAGTTTTTTTCATCTTTCTAAGAGGGAATCCCCAAATACTTAGTTGACATGGCCGAAAACTAAGACTATATTGATTTTCTAAGAGTAGAGCGCTCTATATCGTTATATATACTTAGTGAAATATGTCGAGTTTAGAATTATCTTAGTTTTTTTCACTTTCTAAGAGTATATCATCATATACTTAGACTAAATTGCCGAAAACTAAGAGAATATTGATTTACTTAGAGTAAAAGTTATCTAAGAGTGTTTCAGAATACGGGCCCAGATCAGCTTTTGGGAGTCCAATATTGATTTTTTGAATTCAAAGAGTATTCATCAGTCTTTTCAATGTTCAAAAGTGGTATATTCCGATGCAAGTTCTACGGGTTACGCTCTTCTGGCGCTATCCCAGCGACCATGGGCGACTACCAACGTTTCCTCAATCGTTAGAGAACGCTGGCCAGAACGTTATGGTGTGACGGGCCCATTAACAAGACAATTATGTCCAACCTATTCACGGCTGCAATGTCGTCTGCTTAAAATTGTCGTCTGCTGATTTTTCTCAAAGTTACATAATGGACATTTTGACAGAAAAAAACTTAACGACGAGTGGCAAACAACTTGAATTCAGATCAGACGCCGCGTTACACGGCGTCTGATCTTGATTCAAGCTGTTTGCAAATTGCCCTCCCTATAACGACTCACTCCGAACAACACATACACTTTTTGTATCCTGTTGGGTGTCGTTGTTGAGAGGGAAAGCTGTAATAATAATAGTGAACTATCGGGTGAGCCGTGGCGTTGTGGGTTAATCCTCTAAACTGACTTTATCTGAGCCTAAAGCAGCATGATATCTGCCGTTGTCCTGATCATATGTTTGAGTTGAGTCTGAGATTATTCTCAAACGTTTGATTGGTCAGATTTAAGCATAAAATTATGCTAAAATCTGACCAATTAAAAGCTTGTCAACTATCTCAGACTCAACTCAAACACTTTATAAGTATGGACCCAGGTCTCTGAGCTCTACGCCCGGAGAGCAATCGGCCATTCTCGTCAACTGCCGAATTGTTCAGAACCATGGTTTGGAACAGGGGTCCGTTTCTTAAAACATCGTAAGACAAAGTTGTAAAAGTCTTAATTATATTTTTTTCTCTTTCTAATCCTGTCTTGTGGCATCTCTTTGGAATCGTCTTGAAAATGTAGTTGTTTGGGGCATATTTTAAACCTTTCACTCTCAATGACGTCATATAGCGCACTTGCAATCAGTTTTGATCCTGTTCAGACGCCGCATAACAAGGCGTCTGATCTGGAGCAAAACTGTTTGCCACTTGTTTTGAAATTACGTCAGTTGTACTGCCTTAAAATTGTAGCAGGACGAGGGGACCCAGCGATCTGGATCCACCCCAGGAGCGCTACACTCCTCAAGTCCGTACTCTGGGTATAGCCTGGTGGGACGGGGTATATAACTAAAACTCAGAAATCAATTTATTTCTTTTATTTAAACATAAAGCCTAACTATTTACAATAACGGAATCCCGAGTTACATGATATTTCCGCAGAGCAGGATGTCACCCGTTGGGTTGCCCAGACTAACGTCCGGAGAAGTACAGGTTTATCCTGATGCGGAAATGCCCTAAGTTTACTAAGTCTGAAACATTACGGTGTGACCACCGTTGGTTTCAGTTTACAACCTGTCGGTCGTAGGTGCTCTTAGCTCAGTTACCAGTAATCAACCAGTTGCAAGTAAGAGACAGAACAGTGGTCAGTGTCTCATATTGGACCTTTCCACATTAAACTTAAATGTAATTGTAAACTTAAATGTACTATGTATTTGCTTCATTTCTGAGGGGCTTTCTCAATATTATTTTAATTGTAATATAACACACAAGAGCATTCGCTTTTAATTGGTTTAATGGATAACATTTAGTGCTTTCCTTCTTTTTGTCATTTTTGTCAAGCATGCGGTCAATGTTACACTGATTGGAAGCAGCATCTTTCTGTTCCTCAGTCCTTTGATGGACTAAACCCCCATTGTCTGGATAGGTGTGGATTTTAACTGTCAAGGCATGCATCAAATGCTATACCAATCTCAATTTACCTGGGGAGGCCCTGATTACACTCATGCTCTTGTGATTTTCAATGGTTATTTCTAACCAAACTATCACATATAAAGGTTGGGTCTCACACGAGAAGCTTCAACGGTACTTTGCTACCCACATGTCCATAAGATCCATGCTTTTTGCAAGGAAAATTGTCTCGCAAGGCGTTATGATCGAAAGGTGGTCAGGAGATGTCTTTAAATCCCTCTATAATTTTACGTTCGCAAAAGCTTGTTCAACACAGACCCTGTTCCGGCATATAATCCGTTTCAGTTTTCTCCGTTTCATTCGTTCTCTTAGTTGTTACCGGGACAATTAGGTGCTTCTGGCGAAAGCAGTGGCATCTTCGAAGAACATGCGCTGTCTGACATTAGGATAGGGTCTAGGGAGGAATTTGTAAAGAAATGAAAGCCGATTTAATTTTTTGAAAGTTCTCCTTTTCGTCCTCTGTAGATTGAAGTAAAGCAGAAAGCGAAGCTAATAGCATGTGCCGTCGATTATTATTCCTCTGAAAAGAACCGTAACAAGCGTTACACGTGTACATGTACTTAACGCCTGAAATAGTAATTAGTCGATATGCACAGTGTAGGCCCGAACCAAGCATTTTTTCCCCAAATTTGTCCGAAAAAAGATCTAAAAAAGATGATCTAATTTATCGATCGCTGAGGCTTGTCCTATAGAGAGACTTTATGTCCATAGATCATTTTTGTTTTGGGGCAGGTAAAATCTAGCTACAACGCCTTGTGGGGTTTAGTAGACATAACGACACGAAAAGCCCGTGGGTACATCATACCTGTATGATTTACCAATCGGATACAGCAAGAAAACCTTCATTGTCGTGTACATGTGTAATACAGTGATCTTTGCCTACAACGGCCCTCCTAACAACGACTCCCTCCTCACAACTATCATTGCCGCAGTCACCTATACAGGTCAATTATGCCTAACGCTTTTACTGCTACAATATCGTCTGCTTAAAATTATCGTCTGTATTTTTTCTCTAAGCTACATAATGGACATTTGAGACCACCCCCAATTTTATTACATATTACGTTTTACATTTACAGTTACATTTCAATGTGGAAAGGTCCTATATAGGCAGATAGCTCCAATAAACTGGACTGATTCACCAATTTCTATACCTAAACTTCACTTTCCAACAAGCAAAACCATAGAACAAGTCTAACTTGCATTGTCATAAAATGCAGATGAAAAGCATGCAATATCACTGAGATGTCTCAATACACTCTAACCTTTAGTTTGCTTATAGCCTATTATCTTAAAAGGCCAGTTTGCCATGCTAAAGGATGTCAAACTGCTACAAAATCTAACTTTGAAACGATATTGCAGACAACACTATTGAAACAGGTTTTAGACAGAAAAAGAGACCTTAAAGACAAACCAAACAATAAATGTTGCCTATATGTTCACACATTGTTTCTTAGGCTATTATCATTATTCAAGCAAAACGTTTCATAACACCTTTCATGGAATCTAAGTTCGCCCGCGAGCTGCCTTAAGAAGATTATAAAAAATTGTCAATAAATGGGTTACATGTACGTTACAGTAAAACCTCATATTACGATTACTATTTATAACGAAGGCCAATTGATTGTATAAAAGACAGACGACAACTAAAAATAATGTGACAGTAAACAGAAAGCTCCTAAAGGAGCTTTTCTGTTTTACTGTCACACTGTTTTAAGCAGTCACCATCGTAAAGACCCGATAGTTAAAACAGTTTAGTGGTCGTAATAGAGAGGTTTGGGCCACGATCTGTTTGACAACTGCTCACTATGGCTTGAAGGTACACAATGCAGACAATGACTTGCTCTTGCCAACACGGAAATCTACTCCAAATTGTTCTCGAGAATCCATGCTGTAATTTAATTGTTATGTTGTACAGTGAAACCAGTTTTAATCCGTTATCAAAACAGAAGATACAGGCTCGGCGTCGGTTAAAGGCAGGTGGCTGCTATATACAGAACATCTGTAATTCATTAAGTTTCTTTGACAGTTTTCTGTCGACCATTATCCCAAATGGACTAGATCTCCTATCTTTAGAAACATCCATCCTTTTGCATGACTGGCAGCTCAACACGAGTTGTACTGTTCTGTGCATTGTGAGAGGTAATGCTCAAGAATTGTATAAATATGGATTATATTGTAGAGCGTTCGCATACGTCTTTCGCGAGTGTTATAGGCAGGAAAGGTGCTCGTCGGGCTGGCAAGCATGACCGGTAAGTAATATTGTTGTTTTTGGTGTTTTTAATGTTTATATTAACAGGGCTGCCATTTCTCCGAATTTGTCCTTGGTAGCTTAAAACAGACTGAAAGTAAAGCAGAATGCGCCTTACGCTGCTTTGCTTTCAACCTGTTTTAAGCAGTCATGTATCTTCAAAACAATAAACAGACTATGGGGTAGGTACGATTAGTAAAATTGCGTCTGAAAAATTGCGTCTGAAAATTTGAAATCTTAGGATTTTTATGATTAACTTATGGCAGCCCTGTGTTATGTGTTGACTATTAAAGTTGAAATCGTGTTCGCCAATTGAACCAACTTGGATCCAGACTAAAGGCCGAGTAACTCGGCGTCTCATCTGGAATCGAACAGTTTGACATATTGACTTTAGTTAACCCCTTAGCCTGTGTAAATTGCAAACTGTTTAGATCCTGGTCATACGATGCGTACCGCGGCTTCTAATTACA
This sequence comes from Gari tellinella, assembly GCA_922989275.2. Classification (NCBI taxonomy): domain Eukaryota; kingdom Metazoa; phylum Mollusca; class Bivalvia; order Cardiida; family Psammobiidae; genus Gari; species Gari tellinella. Next base: position 48,766,646 of record OV277856.1, read on the forward strand.
GTGGAGAAAACATTATTCTTTCCCGTTTAAACGCAAACGAAACGCAAATGCAAAACTCTAAAACATTTTTAGACACTCCTATGCAGTAGTTGTTTAAATTTGTTTAAATTGTTTAAATAATTGTTTAAACAATATTGCTCAATTTTTAGATATTTTTTACAATTTGTATCCGAGTGGCAAACAGTTAAGAGCCTGATCAGATACCGGGTTACCCGGCGTCTGATCTGGCTCCAATCTGATTGCAGTGGAAATAGTTTAAGCGTAACGCGTTTATTCGGAAAGAATAACACATTCTCCACTGTACCTATTTTGAGTCGCAAAGCCGTAAAATCCAACTGGGTGTCGTTGTAGAGAGGGAGCACTGCAATATTGAATGTGTTTGAAAACCATTTTCCATAAACATCAAATATCTACTAGAATATGTCGATCATGAACTTATTTAGTGAAAGCAAACGTTTTCCAAATGATGCTTCTGTAATTGATATGAGTATTTAAAAGCTTGGATCCGGATCTGGCGCAGGGCCACGCTGTGTCTTGTCAGGATCCAAACAGTTTACAATTTTTCGGCGGAGCTGACTGTTTTCTATTTAGACACACTTTAATATTTGGCCACACATTTCAACCAATAATATTTGATCAGAAATTTAGAATTAAGAGCACCTGTTGAAACTGAATAGTCTGACTGGATAGTAGCCAGGGCTCCAGATAAGGGAATTGTTTCAAAACTTAAAATCTTTATTTGTGCATTAAACCCTGTGGTGTCACTATACATATGAATTGTCTCTTCAAGACAATCAAAATGAGTGGTAATACCATAGGGTTTGGTGCTAAAAGAGGTGAAAAAATGTGATTTGTTTAGTTTACTCACTCTTATCTGGAGCCCTGTAGGCTGATTTATGTCCCATTACAGTTTTACATGATGTGGACTGTGGGTGTAAAATTTAGAGATACAGGCTGTCTGTTTACTACACTAGGCCACAGAATTGACAAAATTATGCTATGATCTGAAATCTATTTATAGATATACAGAGGAAGCTAGGTGTTTCATAATTGTTTACAACCAATTTGTTTTAATTGTTAACTATTTGTACACATTTGCCATACATTAAAAGCAATATTTTATATATGAATAGCCTCAAGTGAGTTAAACACAATTGTGTTGTTTCATCATTATTTACAAGAGTGAAGTACAGTAGATTGTTGTATCTGTACATTTGTGTATGCTATAGTTTGTTTCAAGAAACTCTATGAATGGAACAATAGATTAATGTGAGGATCTCCTACCAGTAGCTAGGATATGAGTTAAATTATTGTTTTGTTTTGCATTTCTGTACATGATAGTTTTGCATTTTAAATAAAAGTTACTGTTTCAATTGAATACTTGTATTTTTTGCTTTTCAATCCAAGATATATATTCTTTGAAAACCTCAATTTAATTCAATTTTGCACACCCATCTATATAGCCTTAGTTCAACCACTCATTCCGCCGAATATCTTTTTTAAAGATATTTCTTGTTTAGCATTATCTGGTTTAGAAGTGATATACGGATTACTGACTGTCAGGTTATGACAAGTTAATATTGAACCGAGTCGACCTAGTTGAGTGGCAAGATAACTTCATGTAAAGAGTTGACAGAGATAGCTTTACTCACTTAAAAACTAAAATTACACATTTGAAGTTTTACTTGCATAACTCATTTCCCCTCGAAAGTTCATTTGGACAATTCCAGGCTAAACCATGTTCCCTCTCTACAAAGGCCCTCTCGACAACGAACCCCTCCTTACAACGACCCTTGCCGCAGTACCTTATACAGAATGATTATGTCCAACATATTCACGACTTCAATGTCGTCCGCTTAAAATTGCCGTCTGCTGTTTTTCTCAAAATAACATAAGACATTTATCAAAAAAAAACCTGAATGACGAAACAAATTGCTTGAATCCAGATCAGATGTCTTTCAATTGTTTGACGCGACGTCTGATCAGGATCTAAACTGTTTGACACTCGTATAGAATCTTAGAATGTTTCAAAATACAGGCTCAGGTCTATTTTTCCAGTTCTAATATCAAACTGGTTTTATTTGGAAAACGGGAGACAGCGGGGAGTTTGCATAGACGTTCAAGTTTGATTTAAATATTTATATTTCAGAAAATGACAGGAGCAAAATAGGAAGGAGAAAATACAAAAGAAAATACAAAGTATGTATGTCTTATTTATTTCAAAAACAGAAGACATCAGGAGAAAAAAAGTAATATGGTATTGTAAGTCAGTTGGTTTGTTTAGGCATAGATAAATTGTTATTGCATTATCGTATTAAGTAGGTTAAATGGTGCATTATTTCTACACGTTATATTGTATATATTGTTATTGCTTTGGTTGTTATCGCATTGTTATGGTTGTTATCGCATTGTTATGGTTGTTATCACATTGTTATGGTTGTTATCGCATTGTTATGGTTGTTATCGCATTGTTATGGTTGTTATCGCATTGTTATGGTTGTTATTGTTATCGAGAGGGGATGTAAGGGAAAGGACGGGAAAATAGAATACAGTAGAATAGTAGGAGACTAGAATGATCTGCACACGCGATGTTGTTTTGCCAAGGAGACTAGAATGATCACACGCGATGTTTTTTTGCCAAGGAGACTAGAATGATCTGCACACGCGATGTTTTTTTGCCAAGAAGAGTAGAACAGAATAGTATTTGACCCCATAGTAAAAAGTAAGTTTGTATTTTGATTGTGTACGTAATATTTTCATTTTATTATATATATATATATCGACGGACAAGACGTGGGGCCCCACAGAACAGACTAGTATTTTTATAATTATAATTACGGATTGTTATGGATGTTGTTATTGCGTAGTGTGGATAAGGATGACAGGAGCAAAAGAAAGTAGGGTAGACAGAAGGGTAGAACAGAATACATGTAGTTATAGTTGTAAATAAGACGGGGAGGGGGGGGGGGGAGTAGTTCAAAGGTAATTTTCATGCTCATTCTTTTTAATTTTTATTTTTCATGCAGTTATTCACAGACAGGACTGATGACGAGAGGAGGAAACGCCTAGAGCAAGAATACGAGACACCAGGTATTTTTAGTTATTGGGCTAAGGTTAAAAATCTACGTTATTCTAAAGTTTATTCTAAATTTATAAAAGGTATAACAATAATTTGCGAAACTAAAATAGTGCTGATACTAATTAGGAATCTTGTAATAGCTCTGATTAGGGTCTACACTATTTGCAGTAGGATACGCGTTCTCATCACAAGTACATACTGTCAATGAAGCATAGACATATATGTAACATTATTGCTTATCGAGTCGGGATTCATGCCTATAAATTTCAAATTGACAGGACCCCACCAACAATGCATCCACATGAACGACGACCGACCAAGAAGTCGAGTGATGAAGACAAGAAGGTAATACAGTGTTCTCTCTCTACAACGGCCCTCTTAACGACTCCCTCCTTACAACAACCCTTGCCGCAGTACCTTACACAGAATAATTATGTCAAACATATTCACGACTGCATTGCCGTCTGCTTAAAATTGCAAGTGATGTGTACCGCAATCGAATTGCAGTAAAGAAAATGAGATGTTATAACAATAATTTGCGAAACTAAAATAGTGCTGATCCTAATAAGGAATCCTGTAATAGCTCTGATTAGGGTCTACACTATTTGCAGTAGGATACGCGTTCTCATCACAAGTACATACTGTCAATGAAGCATAGACATATATGTAACATTATTGCTTATCGAGTCGGGATTCATGCCTATAAATTTCAAATTGACAGGACCCCACCAACAATGCATCCACATGAACGACGACCGACCAAGAAGTCGAGTGATGAAGACAAGAAGGTAATACAGTGTTCTCTCTCTACAACGGCCCTCTTAACGACTCCCTCCTTACAACAACCCTTGCCGCAGTACCTTACACAGAATAATTATGTCAAACATATTCACGACTGCATTGTCGTCTGCTTAAAATTGCCGTCTTTTGTTTTTCTCAAAGTTACAGAATGGGCATTTTAACAAAAAAAACTGAATGACGAGAAGCAAACTGTTTGAATCCAGTTCAGACGCCGCGTTCGCGACGTCTGATCTTGATTCAAGTTGTTTGCAAATGTAAGCCAATTTCCCTCCCTTAAACGACTCTCTCCCTTAAAGGACTCCCGAACAACTCGCACAGTATTTGTCTCCCACTGGGTGTCGTTGTAGAGCAGGGATATTACAATATAATAGAGAGCGTTATTACAAGCTATTGTGTAGGTTCGAGATATAAGTTCGACTTACTCGAGTCTCACTAATCTATTCCATATTTTTATATTTCATCTAGACTACTGGATGAATCAAGAACAACCCCACCTATGCTACCTACGATGAGGACGAATGAGAAACCTTGCCGCAGTATCCTTACAGTAACCATAATAGACGTTAAAACAACAATGCACCTATTAATACGATAATGCAATACTATTTTCAAGATTTCTTTATGTTTCATGTCTGATTAATAGTTTCATTTTATATTTCATATACACAGACGACGACAAGGAACCCGCGTTGTTTTTTTTTTTGAGAATTGATCTGCACACGCGATGTTTTTTTGCCAAGAAGAGTAGAACAGAATAGTATTTGACCCCATAGTAAAAAGTAAGTTTGTATTTTGATTGTGTACGTAATATTTTCATTTTATTATATATATATATCGACGGACAAGACGTGGGGCCCCACAGAACAGACTAGTATTTTTATAATTATAATTACGGATTGTTATGGATGTTGTTATTGCGTAGTGTGGATAAGGAAGACGGGAGCAAAAGAAAGTAGGGTAGACAGAAGGGTAGAACAGAATACATGTAGTTATAGTTGTAGATAAGACGGGGAGGGGGGGGAGTAGTTCAAAGGTAATTTTCATGCTCATTCTTTTTAATTTTTATTTTTCATGCAGTTATTCACAGACAGGATTGATGACGAGAGGAGGAAACGCCTAGAGCAAGAATACGAGACACCAGGTATGTTTAGTTATTGGGCTAAGGTTAAAAATCTACGTTATTCTAAAGTTTATTCTAAATTTATAAAAGGTATAACAATAATTTGCGAAACTAAAATAGTGCTGATACTAATTAGGAATCCTGTAATAGCTCTGATTAGGGTCTACACTATTTGCGGTAGGATACGCGTTCTCATCACAAGTACATACTGTCAATGAAGCATAGACATATATGTAACATTATTGCTTATCGAGTCGGGATTCATGCCTATAAATTTCAAATTGACAGGACCCCACCAACAATGCATCCACATGAACGACGACCGACCAAGAAGTCGAGTGATGAAGACAAGAAGGTAATACAGTGTTCTCTCTCTACAACGGCCCTCTCAACGACTCCCTCCTTACAACAACCCTTGCCGCAGTACCTTACACAGAATAATTATGTCAAACATATTCACGACTGCATTGCCGTCTGCTTAAAATTGCAAGTGATGTGTACCGCAATCGAATTGCAGTAAAGAAAATGAGATGTTATAACAATAATTTGCGAAACTAAAATAGTGCTGATCCTAATTAGGAATCCTGTAATAGCTCTGATTAGGGTCTACACTATTTGCAGTAGGATACGCGTTCTCATCACAAGTACATACTGTCAATGAAGCATAGACATATATGTAACATTATTGCTTATCGAGTCGGGATTCATGCCTATAAATTTCAAATTGACAGGACCCCACCAACAATGCATCCACATGAACGACGACCGACCAAGAAGTCGAGTGATGAAGACAAGAAGGTAATACAGTGTTCTCTCTCTACAACGGCCCTCTTAACGACTCCCTCCTTACAACAACCCTTGCCGCAGTACCTTACACAGAATAATTATGTCAAACATATTTACGACTGCATTGTCGTCTGCTTAAAATTGCCGTCTTCGGTTTTTCTCAAAGTTACATACTGGGCATTTTAACAAAAAAAACTGAATGACGAGAAGCAAACTGTTTGAATCCAGATCAGACGCCGAGTTACGCGACGTCTGATCTTGATTAAAGTTGTTTGCAAATGTAAGCCAATTTCCCTCCCTTAAACGACTCTCTCCCTTAAAGGACTCCCGAACAACCCGCACAGTATTTGTCTCCCACTGGGTGTCGTTGTAGAGAGGGATATTACAATCTAATAGAGAGGGTTATTACAAGCTAATGTGTAGGTTCGAGATATATGTTCGACTTACTCGAGTCTCACTAAGCTATTCCATATTTTTATATTTCATCTAGACTTATGGATACAGAGCCTGGATGAATCAAGAACAACCCCACCTATGCTTCCACAGTGAGACTACCTACGATGAGGACGAATGAGAACCCTTGCCGCAGTATCCTTACAGTAACCATAATAGACGTTAAAACAACAATGCACCTATTAATACGATAATGCAATAACAATTTCAAGATTTCTTTATGGTTTATGTCTGATTAATAGTTTCATTTTATATTTCATGTACACAGAGAACGACAAGGAACCTGAGGACCCCATTAAAAAAAGCAATATAATTTTATTTATTTAGGACTAGAATGAACTGCACACGCGATGTTTTTTTGCCAAGAAGACTAGGAGACAAGAAGATAAAATAAGAAGATAAGAAGATAAGGGAAAGAAGAGTAGAACAGAATAGTATTTGACCCCATAGTAAAAAGTAAGTTTATTTTCACTTTATATAGTACTAGAAAGTTGTTTTGATATTATGTTATTGTATTTTGATTGTGTACGTAATATTTTCATTTTATTATATATATATATCGACGGACAAGACGTGGGGCCCCACAGAACAGACTAGTATTTTTATAATTATAATTGTTTTTGTTATGGATGTTGTTATAGCGTATTGTGGATAAGGAAGACGGGCTCAAGATAAAGTAGGGTAGAAAGAAGGGTAGAACAGAATTGTAGATAATTGTAGTTGTAGATAAGGAAGACGGGATGGGGAATAGTTCAAAGGTAATACTTTTTCATGCTTACTCTATTTTATTCTTATTTTTCATGCACTTATTCACAGAAAGGATTGATGACAAGAGGAGGAAACGCCAAGAGCAAGAATACGAGTCACCAGGTATTTTTAGTTATCGGGCCGGCTAAGTTTCAAAGTTTGCGCTATTCTTAAGTGTTTTCTAAACTGTTTAAAACGATTAAAAAGGGATATCAAGTGATCATGTGTACAGCAAAATAGTGCTGATCCTTATGAGGAATCCTGTAATGGCTCTGAATTAGGGTCTTCACTTTTTGCAGTAGGATATGAGTATTTAAAAGTTTGGATCCGGATCTGGCGCAGGGTCGCGCTGTGTCTGATCAGGATCCAAACAGTTTACAAATTTTAAGCGTTATCGGCATAAGCGTTATTACAAACTTATGTGTAGGTTAGAGATATGTGTTCGACTTACTTAAGTCTCACTAATCTATTACATATTTTATATTTCATGTACAGTGGAAAAAACGTTATTCTTTCCCAATAAACGCGTTGACGCTAAAACTATAATTTGCAGTGCAAACAGTTTGGAGCCAGATCAGACGCCGGGTAACCCGGCGTCTGATCAGGCTCCAAACTGTTTGCCACTCAGATTCAAATGGCCAGGATTGTCAAACAGTTGTCATTTTCTACGCTTTATTGCAATGCGTTTGCGTACGTTTGCGTTTAAACTGAAAAGAACAGCGTTTTCTCTACTGTAGCCTTATGGATGCAGAGAGACAGATGAATCAAGAACCCCACCTATACTTCCACATGGAGATACCGACGATGAGGACTAATGAGAAGTCGGATGAAGAAGAAAAGAAGGTAATATAGGATTCTCTCTCTACAACGACCCTCTCAACAACGACTCTCTCCTTACAACGACACTTGCCGCAGTACTTTACACAGAATAATTATGTCCAACATATTCACGACTGCATTGTCGTCTGCTTATAATTGCCGTCTTCTGTTTTTCTCAGTTACATAATGGGTATTTTAAAAAATGCCGAATGACGAGAAACAAACTGTTTAAATCCTAATCAGACGCTGCGTTACGCGGCGTCTGATCTAGATTTAAGTTGTTTGCAAATGTAAGTCAATTTCCCTCCCTAAAACGACTCCATCCGAACAACGCACATTGTTCGTCTCCCACTGGGTGTCTTTGTACAGAGTGAGCGCTGCAATGTTGAATTAGTTTTAACACCGTTTTCCAAAACCGTCAAATATTTCTACTATATGTCGATCATTAACGTAAAGTAAAAGCAAACGTATTCCAGATGATGTTTCTTTCATTGATATGAGTATTTAAAAGTTTGGATCCGGATCTGGCGCAGGGTCCAAACAGTTTACAAATGTTTAAGCGTTATCGGCATAATGGGTTATTACAAACTTATGTGTAGGTTAGAGATGTGTTCGACTTACTCAAGTCTCACTAATCTATTACATATTTTATATTTCATGTACAGTGGAAAAAACGTTATTCTTTCCCAATAAACGCGTTTACGCTAAAACTATAATTTGCAGTGCAAACAGTTTGGAGCCAGATCAGACGCCGGGTAACCAGGCGTCTGATCAGGCTCCAAACTGTTTGCCACTCAGATTCAAACGGCCAGGATTGTCAAACAGTTGTCATTTTCTACGCTTTATTGCAATGCGTTTGCGTACGTTTGCGTTTAAACTGAAAAGAACAGCGTTTTCTCTACTGTAGCCTTATGGATGCAGAGAGACAGATGAATCAAGAACCCCACCTATACTTCCACATGGAGATACCGACGATGAGGACTAATGAGAAGTCGGATGAAGAAGAAAAGAAGGTAATATAGGGTTCTCTCTCTACAACGGCCATCTCAACAACGACTCTCTCCTTACAACGACACTTGCCGCAGTACTTTACACAGAATAATTATGTCCAACATATTCACGACTGCATTGTCGTCTGCTTATAATTGCCGTCTTCTGTTTTTCTCAGTTACATAATGGGTATTTTAAAAAATGCCGAATGACGAGAAACAAACTGTTTAAAAACTGATCAGACGCTGCGTTACGCGGCTTCTGATCTAGATTTAAGTTGTTTGCAAATGTAAGTCAATTTCCCTCCCTAAAACGACTCCATCCGAACAACGCACAGTGTTTGTCTCCCACTGGGTGTCTTTGTATATAGAGAGTGAGCGCTGCAATATTGAATTAGTTTTAACGCGAACGTATTCCAAATGATGTTTCTTTCATTGATATGAGTATTTAAAAGTTTGGATCCGGATCTGGCGCAGGGTCCAAACAGTTTACAAATGTTTAAGCGTTATCGGCATAATGGGTTATTACAAACTTATGTGTAGGTTAGAGATGTGTTCGACTTACTCAAGTCTCACTAATCTATTACATATTTTATATTTCATGTACAATGGAAAAAACGTTATTCTTTCCCAATAAACGCGTTTACGCTAAAACTATAATTTGCAGTGCAAACAGTTTGGAGCCAGATCAGACGCCGGGTAACCCGGTGTCTGATCAGGCTCCAAACTGTTTGCCACTCAGATTAAAATAAATGGACAGGATTGTCAAAAAGTTGTCATTTTCTACGTTTTATTGCAATGCGTTTGCGTAGGTTTGCGTTTAAACTGAAAAGAATAACGTTTTCTTTTATGCTAAGCAGTGAATTATAGAGTTTTCTCAGTAGATTATAAAGTTATAATCTACAGTGAATTATAACTTTTTGGAACTATTTTTTGCCGGAACTACTTTTTTTATTATCTCCCTTTAATTTGAATATTCCATTAATGGTTATTTCCCTTGTAAAGGGGTGTCTGCTCTAATTTTTGTTCAATAAGCTGTGATATGTTCTTTTGAACATTACTAATTAAAGCAAAAGTACAGCAAAATGGAAATTAATGAAAGACATTGACATTTCAAGCTTATGTGAGATGTTGGAAATGAAAATAATATAACTATAGGTAAAACCTATATACGGCCGAAACCTGATTCTACAAAGTATTAAAAAAATAAGATATGGAACAGCAACTTAATTTTTCGAGGGTACGAACTGACCAAAAAAATAGGGTGCGAAAAGGCGAGGGTACGAAATGGCCCGTTGCCGTGAGAACAACAATGGCGGCCATTTTGGAATCGCCCGCAGGTCCACTCGATTCACTAATCTGCTGCCAGCTTTTTGTTTCGGTCGTACAAAGAATAAGTGTGTTTTGACGTGATTTTCTTTGGAAAAGGTCCATAGAAGTCGAAATATTAGAAAAGAGCAGTTTATATTACTAACAAAGTTTGAGAGTTACAGCGCCGGTTTTCCGGCCGCGTTTTATACCGAATCTTGAGCTCATAGGAGTTACCCCCCGTGCTAGAAAGCTCTTCTTTTTAAGACTCCTTTGGTATCCGGAAGTAGTTTATCATGTTCAGTAACAATGGCGGCGCCCGTTGTGCGATAATTTTTCAGCAGTATTAGATAATGAGAATTGTTTCTTTCTTCCTTGTTTTATTCACGCAACGCATACACATTATCTAAAGGCGACCTCCGCAAAAAGCTGGCCTGTGGCCAGCTTTTTGTTTCGGCCGTTAAACAGTTTGCCAAATTTGGTAATAAATCCAAACAGCAATGTTCAACATAACAGACAATCATATTTTTTACATTAAAAAAAGAAAAAAGAGTGTGAAAATGTTTTTTGCCATTAAACTGTTGAAGATGTCCTTTTATTATTCTCTATGATGTGATGAAGTATCTGATATCATATCATGCATTGTCAGATCTGTCTAGTGTAGTTTACAGACAGTTTACTGACAATACCATTTTGAAAATGTTCATAATATGATAACAAAACAATCTCTAAACTGCAGCTTTAACCCATTACCCCATAAATACGCCTTTTTACGCCCATAATTTATCCCTCCGCTGAATAAAATAGTTCCTATTTATACAGTTGAGAATATTCAACATTAGAAATAATATCTACATTCTATCAACTGGTACACGCAGGCTGAAAGTAAAGCAAATTGCGCCTTAAGGCACATTCTGCTCTACTTTCAACCTGCTTTAATGGTCACATGTTTTCAAATCAGAAACATGCTATGGGGTAATGGGTTAAGTGTATTTTGTCTCCATTCCTTTACGTTATCCTCCTTGATCCACGTGTCTCCTTGTTATTTGCTAAACTGCTGTCATCAGCTTCATCCATTTTTGTCATTCATCCAATTCACTTTTCCTTTGCGGGTGTTGTTGAATTCATTTTGCTTTTGGTGGAACCATCCAAGCAGAAACACACAGTAAAGAACTCATCATAGTGTTATTTACATAATGAGTTACTAAATACATGCTTCTGAAAGAATAGGCTATCTCTCTTGTCCAATAACACAAAAAACATCAGGCTTTTGTGTTTATTATAGATCCCTACATAGCAGCAATTCTCCTGATTTGAAGTTATGTTGACTGTAGCGTAAGTGCTGTCAACAATTTCAAATCCTGGCATTTAATATAGATTGGTGCAAAAACTGACAGATGTACATCCCGGCTGACCAGATAGTACAAATTCATGCCGCAATGTGACATTCAACTACAACTGCGAAACGCATAACATTTCGCAAATTGCCAAAACAACCAATTTGTTTAAAGAAAAAATGCATGTTAATGTCCGAAAGTAAAGCAAAATAAAAAATCTATTTTGAGTTACATATCATGTAACCGATCTGAAATGCAATCCAAACCATCTCCTCCTCATAAGTAACCAGTTCACCAAAAAATATTGCACAAATGATGATGATAAGCACATAAGAACAAAAGTTATTGTTCGACACCATAGCGTGACAGACAGATGGGTAGACAGACAGAAAGACGGACAGAACAAAAATAATTGTCTCTGCCTTCGGCTAAGGGTGGAAACATACATGATGTGAAGTATGGATTCTCACATTGTGGCAAGAAAATATAAAATAATCCGGCAACTTGCTGATAGAAACAGAATATTAAATATCCTCCATTACTTTATCTTTGGGAGTGACTTACTCAACTAGCGTCTGGGGAAAGAATCATCCAAGCGTTTCATGTGCGGCCAACAGCTAATATTTAATAGTTAGGTTAGTAAAATCCGTTGAAACCCCCTTCAGATCTAGTATGAATGGGTCTCTATTCAAAACTTCAGATGGCTGAGCCGTTGCTTGCACAAAATTATCATGCTTTACCAGTATTTCCACGCCTTGTGAGAACAATGGGGGGGGGGGGGGGTCAATGAATGGACTGGGGTAATGTCTTTAAGACTAAAAGCACATTACTTTCTTTGCTTAGTGTTGACCCAGAAAAGAGACTGACTAAGACATAGTGTTAAAATAAATGTGGCTTTCAAATTCACCCCCGTCCCATCAACTTGTTCCACCGGTAGAAGAAAGTGTTTCAACTCTTTTATTTGATACTGGCACAGAGTATTTACTTCGTGATACTGGTATGCGACGCGTCCACAAATCCAATTTCTTTCTTGGTATTGTCTTGTTTATTACCGTTGTCTTTGCCCCTTATTCTGTTATTCAATACGCATGCTTGTCCTTGTGTTTACACATCAATTTCTGACCTACACGTCAAACTCAACATTTCAAAACTGAAACGAATTTGAAAAGACAAAACACGCCACGCGGGTGACTTTAACTCTCAATTCATTTGAATGTCTAAAAGTGTGACACAGTGAAAGCGTATTTATAATGTTAAATATTCAACTATAATTAAATACACATACCTAAATAACACCAGTTTGCCGTCTGTAAATCCAAACAATAAATTTTCACATTGAATCGAAAAAAAATGGCGACCAAAATGTTTACGATTGTTGTTCCGGTGTCGCGCGTGCAGATTACTACGCCATCAAAATCACACCAAGTCTGGAATGCTTCGGTTTTGAGAGGCTCCCAACGGGGTATTTAAAATGGCCCAAGCGCTAAATCGCCACTCGTGAAAATATAACCCTTGCTTTTCACTCGATGAAAGAAAACCCATCATACACTGAAACAAACAATTATCCTCTATTTCTCTACTGTAGCCTTATGGATGCAGAGACTGATGTATCAAGAAGAACTCCACCTATGTTTCCACATGGAGATACCCAGGATGAGGACTAATGAGAAAGGCGAGTGAGGAAGAAAAGAAGAAGAATACAGTGTTCCCTCTACACAACGACAGAGAGGCTGATGAATCAAGAAAACCCCACCTACTGATGAAGACTATTTCTAAAAGCGTTTGATTACTACACTTTAGTAATGCTAAAAACTTGCTATTTAGACTTTTTAATATATTTGTTAAATATTGTAATAATATGTTTTACATGCTGATATAATGTAACTTTATTCAGCATGTATAGAGTAGAAAAAACCAACATTTTAGTGTTTTCAAAATTACTGCTACTTTTTAATTTTACTGAGCTCACTACAGGTTTAATAGGTTAAACATTATTCATGTTAATGTTATTGTTAATGTTAATGGACATTATTCTTGTCCCCATACATGTCCGGTTTAGAGAGGTTTCACTGTATATGTGAAAGTGATTTATACATTGGTAATAAATTTGTCACTATATGTGACTTCGTTATTTGGCATGCGTACTGATATCAAGAATCTCTTGAGCTCAGTACAACTTGGGTCATGTTCTACATAGACAAATAGCCTCTTTCCGGCCCTTCAATGTCAAATAAACTGAATTTGACATTGATCATAATTATTAACATATGACACTTTAATAAACTATTTATCTGTCTGTCTGTCTGTCTGTAATTGTGACATCATATTAGTCATAAATATTGTACTGATATTCTAGAGTACACATGACTCTAGAATATCAGTACAACCTTCATAGGTCTCTCCTTTCCAGGCCAAATCGACTGTATTTGATATGTGATATGTGTTATATGATATTTGATATGTGATATGTGATAAGAGACGTCATACATGTAGTTGAGCTCAGTAACAGTAACTTTACTTATAACTTATAACACATGGTTGCTTTAACGCTTCACTCCATATATTAGTGTAGAGTAAAGTGTTAATGTGGTCATGCATAACGGTACATTGCGTAACTTTACTTATAACTTATAACTCATGGTTGCTTTAACGCTTCACTCCATATATTAGTGTAGAGTAAAGGGTTAATGCGATCATCTGTTATGGTACATGCATAGTTTGTCTTGTTAAGTTGTCATAATAAAAGATGTGTTTCTACTCTATGGGTCAATAAAGAGCTACCTTCACGTTGGTTGACCTGAATATAGTTGAATGTTTTGAAACTAGTTCACGTTTTTGACCATTCAACTGTAACTGAATGCTCTTATTAATTTCATATTGACATAATGTAGACCACGCCTATTCGAAATATTATGAAACGAAAATGGCAATTTCTTGAAAATCGGTGTCAAATAGTTTGGAGCCTGATCAGATCTCATGTATCTGATCTAGATCAAATCTGAGTATAATCGCTGGATCCACGCATGTAACTTCTTTTCTGTAATATAAATTGATAATTGTAATATAAACTGAAATAAAAGTACTGAACGTTCTTATCGTTTAGATTTCTTTTTAACCCTATAGTGACAATTATACTGGTCAATACAGTAAAGAAAACGTTATTCCTTCCCAATAAACGCGTTTACGCTAAAACTATTTCCATTGCAAACAGTTTAAAGCCAGATCAGACGCCGGGTTATCAGGATTTAAACTGTTTGCCACTCAGAATTAAAACGAATCGTTAGTGACATTTTCTGCATTTTATTGCAATGCGTTTCGTTTACGTTAAAATGGGAAAGAATAACGTCTTCTCAACTGTAGTATATTAGTCATTTGCTCCTGTTAAACCCTTTACATGTACCTGAAGATAGATGGCCACTTAAAGCCTTAAAGCGCAATCTGCTTTACTTTCAGCCTGCTTCAAGCTTCCATGTTTTAAAATATAGAAAACATTCCCTATATTATATACAGTGGAGAATCTGTTATTCTTTCCCGTTTAAACGTAAACGTACGCAAACGCAAAGCACTAAAGCGTAGAAAAATACAACTTTTGGACACATCTGATAATTCATGTTTATCTTTGTGGCAAACAGTTTGGAGCCTCATCAGACGCCGGGTTACCCGGCGTCTGATCTGGCTCCAAACTGTTTGCACTGCAAATAATAGTTTTAGCGTAAACGCGTTTATTGGGAAAGAATAACACATTCTCCACTGTACATGACTGATTAAATTGGTACTATTTTCTTCAGCGGAGGAATCGATCATATCCGTTAAAAGGGCGCTTCTATTGGGAAAAGGGTTAAGCCGTTTACTCGGCTTCTACACGGTTTGTCGTTTTAACGAAATATATACAGTGGAGAATCTGTTATTCTTTCCCGTTTAAACGCAAACGTAAGCAAACGCAAAGCACTAACACGTAGAAAAGAACAACTTGTGGAAAATTCTGATAATTCTTGTTTATCTTGGTGGCAAACAGTTTGGAGCCTGATCAGACGCCGGGTTACCCGGCGTATGATCTGGCTCCAAACTGTTTGCACTGCAAATAATAGTTTTAGCGTAAACGCGTTTATTGGGAAAGAATAACAGATTCTCCACTGTAGCATCCAACATACAGTAGAACAAACGTTATTCTTTCCAACTAAACGCGTTTACGCTAAAACTTATTTCCACTGCAAACAGTTTGGCGCCAGTTTGATTACCCGGCGTCTGATCTGCCTCCAAACTCTTTGCCACTCAGTATATATTGTCAAAGTTGTAATTTTACCCATTAAATCCACTGCGTTTGCGTTTAAATGAAAAAAAAACGTTTTTCTCCACTGTATAACTGAAATTTAATGAACAAATATCACTGTAAAGAGCTGCTTCATATAGGAAGCGGAGAAAGTTATCGGACCACTCGCATAAAAATGAAGTTCAATACATTTTATTGAAATTCGTTTGCGTTTAAACAGGAAAAAATAACGTTTCGTCACTGTAACCAATTTTCAGAGGAACTTGACATTTATCTGTAATGTTTATTTATAGCCAGATTGGTCGGTGGATAAAGATTATACTGGGGTCTTAACCCCTTCACTATCGTGACGTCATCAATCAAAAACAATTGTCGTCTGCTTTTGTTTCTAAAATAAAATTCTTGAAATAAGTGGCAAACATTTTGGATCCTAATCAGACGCCGCGTAACGCGGCGTCTGATCAGGATTCAAACTGTTTGCAAATTACTCTTGCATTTGGGGTAAGGCAGTGAAGGGGTTAACGTTAAGAATCAATCGAATATTTCCTCTTCATAAGAACAAATTCAAAAATTGCATACAAAATGCAGTTTAAAGCAAGATGAAAGTACAGCAGTAACACTTCGTACTTGCCTGCTTTAATTTCATCTTGTTTCAACACATTCATTTATTAAGTGTATGTAAAAAGTACACTTGTCCAACACAATGTAGACCTTTATCAGAGGGCTCCTACAGGAGCCATCTGTTCAGAGTGTATCGTGTTTACCCTCAAACCGTGACGTCTGAAAGTCGCATTAACCCATTACCCTATAGGTTGTTTCTGATATTGAAGATAGGTGAATACTTAAAGGGACTCGCAACCGGATGGTGTACTTGTCAAAATAAAATAAAATACTCAAATAAAAGCAAATTTGTGGCATTATTTGGCTTCTGACATTAAAAAAATATGATCAGTCCAAAAAAAGTCTCAAGAATCGTCACCGAATCTTAGATTTTTAGATATTTTCCATCGTTTTTCTATACCGACTAGTAGACGGTATAGTTGTTGTTGTTGCTTCTCTACACGGGCTCAGACATAAACACGAGCCGAATTACGAAGTTGTATGCACTTTCGCTCGCTATACATTGAAATACGTTAAATCGATCCGAGATAAACGGATAGTTCCGTGGTCCATTGGTCTAAGCGGTTTCCCCTATTTTGCCTTCTGTCCGCCAATGCCGGGCCCTGGGTTCGAATCCCACCAGAGACCAATAATTTTTTTTATTGAAATACATTTTTTTAAACAGAATTTCTTATCCTAAACTAATTCTTTACCATTTATATAAGCGTTTGACACATATTTACAAATTACTATTTTAATGCACCATCTGGTTGCGAGTCGCTTTAAAGCAGGTTGAAAGTAACCTTTAATTTCAGCCTGCTTTAAGCTACCATCTGCTAGCATCTAGAAAATATTTGTTATATATATCCATAACTGTAATAAACTATTTTCTTCAATGGAGGAATAAATTGAAGGCGTTAAAAGGCGTATATATGAGGTAATCGTGAAATGTTTACCACGTCACCTCCATTTGTCGTCTACAAGATCATTTCAAATTATGAATATTGATATGAGTGTCAAATAGTTAGGATCCTGACACCGTAAAGTCTACTTTAAGGTACAGTGGAGAATACGCTATTCTTTCCAACTAAACGCGTTTACGCTAAAACTCTTATTTCCATTCCAAACAGTTTGGAGCCAGATCAGACGCCGGGTAACCCGGCGTCTGATCTGGCTCTTAACTATTTGACACTCAGTTTAAAATGAGTTGTCAAAAAGGTGTCATTTAACCATTTTAATTGCGTTTCGTTTGCGTTTACTTGAACGGGAAGGATTAACATTTTCTCCACTGTACCATCTCCTAGGTAAAAGAAAATATACTATCATTTGGTATGATAAAGATGAAAAACAAAAAAAATGTAGAATTCAACTGATTTGAAAAGTTAAAGTAAAATCACAGAAATTTCACATTTTGATAATTCGCCAATAGGACCAGAATATTTGGCCAAAACATCTCCACATTTGGAAGAAATCGAATGAAAATGTAGGAAGTTTTTTCTCCACTGTATGACAAAGTTATTCTTACCCAATAAACGCGTTTACACTAGAACTTATTTCCACAACAAACGGTTTGGAGCCAGATCAGACACCGGGTTACCTGGATCAGGCTCAAAACTGTTTATCACTCGATTAAAAATAGATAGTGAAAAGTGTAATAAGTTATTTTCTACATTTTAGTTTTGCGTTTTTAAAAACTGGAAAGGATATAACGTTTTCTCCTGTTTTTGTTCCCGTCTCACATAATGCGTGTTGTATATATGTTAATTTTGTTTGTGGACCATATTGAAATTGGTTTGTTTGTTTGTTACCAAATATGTAATCCACATGAAATAAAGTCGTTATTACTGTTATTATTATTATTATTATTATTATTATTATTATTCTCCACTGTATTGCTTGAGCATAAACGTATGCAAATGAACTTACCATCTGCTACAGCGTCTGTAAATTTATGCAAAATTCAAATGTTAACCCCCTCACTGCCGTGACGTCATCAGTCTTAAACAATTTTCTTCTGCTTTTATTTCTAAAAGTTTAAATTTTGCTATTTTGACAGAACAAATATTGAAATGAATATCTAAAGTTTGGATCCTGATCAGACGTAACACGGCGTCTGATCAGGATACACAGTTTGCAAAAACCTGTTGTGCTCGGGGTAAGGCAGTGAAGGGGTTGAAATTTTACTGAAGAAATATTAATACGGGTGACACATAGTTTGGATCCTAATGAGACGCCGCGTGACGCCGCGTCTGATCTGGATGCAAACTGTATACACATAAAGACGATTGTGCAAGTGACAGATGTAGAGTTAGATATCTTTACCCTGATCTGACGCCGACACCAATTTGGAGACTTTATAGAGAGGGAAAACAAGAATTGGCTTACATTTCTAAACCGCTTGAATCTAGTAACGCGGCGTCTGATCTTGATTCAAACTGTTTGACACTCGTCAGTATATGTATTCTATCAAAATCTCAACTTATATGTAACTGTGAGAAAACAGCAGGCGATATTGCATCAGTAAAAGCGTTAAACACTCATTCTCTGATAGCCAGGACAATTAGCCGTAGAGAAAACTGATTTTTACATGTCAAGGAATCTGCATGCGTATGTCCTAGTTGCAAAGTAAAAATCATCGTGAGTTGTTATGAAAAAAATCATCAACTCAGCTTTAGTGGTTTTCGAAATATATACATACGCGTATTGGCACATTGCATCTTTTAGAGCAGGATTTTGAAAATAAAGGTTTTATAGACATATACAATAAAATTAAAAGTAGGGTACTAGACAAGTCAAGAAATGTTTAGATGTTCAACACAGTATATAACTTTGACCTCGATGTAGATTCCTTCAGATTCTGAACTTGAAAATGTGTTATATCTTGGGGTTATTTATAAAAATATAAGATGAAATTACATTTAAATTGTAAATGGAACACTTTAATTTTTTTGATGAAATGGTAACAAATAGCAACAAATGGAATCAATATACGTCAATTGTACACGCAAATGTGCTTTTGATAAAACCCCAAACATTTGCCAGAAATTATTACTCTACAGATGAATGTTTAACAATTCATAATTGTCCCGTTCATTACTAAGTCACTGTCCCGTAAATTACATAAACATTGCTTTGCAAACAGAAATGTTTCAAGGAATTCCACGTCTGATAACTTTTACAATTGTTTGGATTCGATAACCTCTGACAAAAAGTAACGCAAATTTAACGCTTTGGTCTTTAACAAGATTGACGCAAACAACACATTAACTGTAGTCATCAACATTAATTAACGTATTTCATTGAAATACTATTTCGCAAAAAACTAAGCGTTTTTAAATTGCAGAGTGATTTTGGTTTGTTTTTCAAATATAACAGACTCAAAAGAGTAGATTTTGGTATCAGGAAATTTCCTGATTATGCAACTGATGATAATTATGTTGGTTATGTCCCGTTCATTACTGGTATCTTATCGATACCATTTTAACCAAGGGCCACTAATATTTTTATATACTGAAGACCTCACTGTAACAGTAAGACACATTTAACCTTTAGTCTTTTAGACACTTTAGTTTAGTACATCTTCGTCAAAAACAAACATTCCACCACTTTTACCCGTTGCCTTTGGGTCTGGGATAACCTTATCAACATGTATCATAAAAACTAAATTTACAGTCTATATTCTAGAAGATGGTAGCTTAATGCAGGCTGAAAATTAAGTAAAGCTTAATCCTGCTTTAATTTCAACCTGCTTTAAGTGGCCTCTTATTTTGAAAACTAGAATCAGGCTATGAGGTAATGGGTTAAGCTGCTGATCGCGACTTGACTTGCATTTGCAAACAGTTTGGATCCATATCATATGCCGCGTAATTGCGGTATCTAATCGGGATCCAAACCGTTTGAATGAATGAATGATTTTATTTAAAACAAAGGTAGAATCTCACTTATTAAGGCGGCTAATCTACAGAACAGAACAAAACAGAACAAAACTTTATTTTCATCTCAGGCATGGTTACATGCAGCATGAGGTACACATATGTTTAGAACTTCCACAAACGGGGCTGCCATAATGTAATCTTGCAAAAACCTAAGATTATAAACTTTCTATTTTTCAAGTGCATTTATTTTAAGCAGGTTGAAAGATAAAGCAGAATGTTCCTTTAGATGCATTTTGATTTACTTTCAGCTTGCTTTAAGCTACCATATGCTAGGATAAAATAAAAAAAAATCGGAAAATCTGGAGAAATGACAACCCTGTACAAAGTATGTGCATGTAGTATTCACGTGACCAGTACAGTGTGGTATTACGTCACATAAGTATATGACGTAATATTTCGTTCTCACCTATATATTTAATGTGATGTCACAATGTCGCGAAAGGAAACAAGTTACGTCATGACGTAAGTTCATATAAGTGGGTTGCTAATAAATCATAACTAAGAACATTTGTGTAAAAGAGAAACTTTCTTATCCTATGGAATAATCAACGGGTCAAAGCACCCGTAATCAACAGGACATCTATGTTTTGATATTTTAAGACTCTCGGTATATCTTTTTAGAATACGTGCATAATTAAGCAAGACATTAGATCTACTCTAGTTTCAATTAGTTATAATTCATTACCAAATTTTGTCATTTAATAAGAACAGAACAGAACAGAACATAATTTTATTCAGATTTGTACAAAGTACATCATCTCAATCACATAGAAATTATCATACAATAAATGAATATCATCACGCGACAATATGAGAAAGTAACTGTTGCATCTTTGAGGATGAATACATCAGTTATTCACGTTAAGGGAATGCCTTATTCTAAGAGCATCTCGTACATATAAACTTAAGTTACACAAAATGTTTTTGTTAGCTGAGTTCAATAGTTCAATAAATTTAAACATTGATGGTCTTTGATAATAATGTTTCTTCAGATACTTCACTCTCAAATCAACAAAGCGAGAACAAACGCAAATAAAATGGTACTCGTCTTCTATATCGCCAGAATAAGATATATTTGCTAATTTAATGGAAATGCATTGGTCCCGTTTATTACGTCCCGTTTATTATTTTCACTTGGATTGTATGTCAGCAAACCGTTTATTTTGACGAGAATATTAAATTGCAAACTCTTTGAACGACTCAGCACTTACAGGTAGATAAAGGGAAATAAATCCGCACGATTCACTCTTTAGCTTGGCTACACCTATAATTTTAATACAGATATTGTAATGGACTCGTTTATTATTATTGTAAAATTACGCATTTGTCATGGAATTTTGGTCACAAATAAAATTCTGTATGTATACAGTACACGTTAAGTTGAAGCATGTCTAAAACTAATACGACCCCTGATGTATTTTAGGCAATAATTATCATATATTGCAGATGTATTCAGTGTCTAAGTAAATCGTTAGTTAATTGTCCCGTTCATTTCACAGAATGTGAGACACATGCAAAAATGTAGCCAATTATTTTGCATCTTGCAGTAAGTCTCAAATTCAGTTGTGTTGCACTGGATATCAGCCAGAACTAAACAAGTAATGACCTTAAATGATAGAATAACATTTATTCATTAATATTTGTATCATGCTTCAGGATAAAACGTGTCTGGAGACATGCAAAATGTGACACCCCTGTCATCTTTGAAGTGCTAAGGTGAACAACAGGGAACACATTGTACGTTAAAAACTGTTTTAATTGTTTTCATTCATATTTCTATTCATGGCTAGATATGAGTGACAAGTATCATAACAGCTACGTGTCAAATATAACTAATTGAATAGTGGAGACATCAATTGTCCTGGTTAAGGGAGAATGAGTGTACACATAATTTCCTATTTAGGGAACTGCGGCAAGGGTCTATGTTTAGAGGGAGTCGTTGTAGGGAGGGAGCACTATAATGAACATTTCAAGACGCTTTTGGTCATTTGTTGTTATTACCCGAGTCTCAGACAGTGTTTAACATGAACTGAAGTCGAGATTCTCAGGTGTGACGTAGGCAGTCACGTGATCTGGTGAGAAGTGGTGTGTTTATGGGGTTGGGGTAAGGTTGGGTGAGGCGGAGTAGGGGGGGGGGGGGGGGGGGGGGGGAGAAAGGCTCAGACCCTCATCTTTGCCTTAGATGGGCAAGGATCAGCATCTTTCTATACACAACCCGCCTTTTGTAACCAGTCGTGTAAATTAACGCATTAGATTATGTAGGGGCTTGATTTTAGCTCCGCCTTATTATTGTGTTTGTTTACAGTATCTCATAAATATTTATCAAATTGTGCGCATGCGCGAAAAGACCAAAAAACAATAACATGCTTTTCCCGCCATAATTTGTTAGATGGACCTCAGTCTCAGATTCCAATATGGCGGGTCAGCTTAGATGCTTCCCGACCGAAGACGAATTCAGAGCAGCTTTCTTAACTGAGGAATGTTCCGTAAACGTCAAATTTGTAAGGAACAAAAGTGGCAAACCCACAAATGATGGTAAGTGTTATGCACTCTAACTCATCCTATTTTCGAGCGGGTGCTGGTGATTCGCCTGAACTCGTCTAGAGACGAACTCGTCTACAATTCGAAAACACAAATGTTGAATTCACCTAGAAAGCAATTATATATTGATTGTATTTCACACCTTGTGGTACAGGTATATCTACTGTTACAAGTAAATAAAATAGAATAGAATCCCGATGTTTTTTAACCAAACGAAAGACAGGACTGCAAGAAGTTTACATGAAAATTCCTAAGATTTCCAAAATTGCATTTATCAAGTGCGATCTTACGAGTCGTACCTTTACCCCATAGCCCTTTTCTTGTTTTGTTGACATGCGACTGCTTTACTTTCAGCTTGCTTTAAGCTACCATGAACTGGGAAAAAATCCGGAGATTTAGGAAAAATCCGGAGAAATGGCAGCCCTGGAAAGATCAGTGTAGCCCCTAATCAGTACAGACAGATTTTTCAACCAGTTAAATAGAAAGGGGGGGGGGGGGGGGGGGGGGGGATTATCCTACGTCCTATCTGGCTCAAACTTGTTTTCAATGAAAATAATATTCGCAATGGCTATGTTTACGACAAGTCGTAAAAATAGCACAAATTCTATGTTTACTTAAAAAAATATCGTTGAGATTAATTGATCATCTCGCGTTCTACTTAAAACAGCTGATTGTGTTGTTAACAGTTACGTTTTGAATGTTTTTAGAATTGATCATTTTTAATTAGAAACTTGGTACAATATCGGAAAATGTAACTGCAGTCTCAGTTTTTGTGATTGAAAATGACATTTTATTCTGAGAACCGATATTTCTCAGAAGTCACCGGATATTACACTTTCCAACGCTTTTCAATACCATGATTGTCGTAAGTATCTACAATGTAATTATTTCACCCAAAACACAATTTTGTATCATAGTTTACCTGCGAAACCGAAATCAGGGCATGAACTTTAGATTTTTTCCCACTTGCATTTTTTTGCAAGTGCCCATATTTTCTACTTGCAAAACCAGGTTCCAACTTGCTTTTTCAATACGATTATCTACAAATTAATGTTTCACATCATTTTGATCAAAATTATAAGATAAACATTACATTGTTGAACTTTCATTCTGTATTTCATTCTGTGCTAGATTACTCATGTAAATATAGTTTAACAAATAATAACTAGAGTGTGTGTCTTTTTGTGTAGGTTCAGTACTGTACAGTTACTATTCTTAACTTTAAAGAAGTCTTTATTTGCAGTCCATCCCATATAGTCAATTTTCATTCAAACAGCAAGGTTTGCAGATTAATTAAATACGAACTATAGCTATAACTTTGTAGCTGGGTCGTTTTGTCAAGGGGGCGAAAGGACCGTGTTATATTTTCAGAGTTCGATGTTTATGGATGATTTTTTTTTATCTTCGGTGAAGACAGTCGGCAGACAGTACACTATATTTCGAAACAGCTTTCACTATCGTCCATAATATTATGTTCGAGAAAGATGTGCATTTCTTTCTACCATTTTTAGGACAGATTTTAGCGATGCCGTGGTTCGACCCATTTTCGCACAAAGATATAAAACACAATTTACTTCGTGAGTTTCGTAACTTGGTTTGGGAAAGCTTTCAGCCTGTGTTCGGCTGTTCTTCCTTAAATGTCTCGTCAGCCTTCCGTTTATAAACGCTAGAAGGAGGTGTCGACTGGAAAACGTTGATATTTGAGTTCGCCATTCACAGTTTGTGGTCACTAGCTAATAGACTGGTTCCCCTTTTTCTGATGATGATTTTGCGTGGGTACGTATGAAGCCGGGCTATCAATCATGCGCATGCGTTAAGTGCTGGGTTTCCCGAAGTTATAAATAGCCGAGATACGAAACGAACAGAATGGGCGAAAGGCGACAATTATTTAAAAGAATGGTTAGACACTGTGTTCGTCTTTACCAATTTAACCTTACATTTTGGAATGTCTGAACATCAAAATATACACTCGCAATTTTTTTCAAGTGCTGAATATTTCAGCTCGCATTTTCAAAATTCCACTCGCATTTTGCGAGTTCGCAAGAACGAAGTTCGAGCCCTGCGAAATCAATCCAAGTTCTGATATATTATTTGTTTTTGTTAACGAAAATATCCATTTTTCTGCGAAGCATAAGTACGACATTGAGCGAACACTTTTTTGTTTGTGTACATGGAAACGTCAAATTATGTCATATTAATTCAGCTTCGGTTTTAGTGGTAAGAAAAAGGAAGAGAAAAGGGCGAGTACAGCTACGGCGGAGACACGCTATGAAAAGCAAAACAGACAGAGAAAGTTTTGCGAAATTATAAAGTTTACCAAAGATACAGTTGTTTCTGTTTGGTCTACCAACTTTTTGGTCTGGTCTAGTAATGTTTGTAGGCTACAAGACCGAATGTCTAGTGAAAAAAATAAATAATGTCGAACCCTGTAATCCAAACTATTTGCCACTCATTTACATATAGTTTCTTATATTTAGAAAATGTAAATAATGATATTTATTAACCTATTAACCCATACATATTCCTTTTTATGTCTTTAATTTATTCTTCCACAGAAGAAAATAATTTTACTTTATACAGTAATTGTTGTTTTTAACAATTGCTTCAAATGACATCTCCTCATATACCGCTGAAAAGATTTCAACCAAACTTTACACGAATGTTCCTTCAAAATTGTTCAAAGAATTAAAAACAATGTAGAACTCTGGTTGCCATGGCAACCAAGTGAAAAAAAATCTTCTTGTCTGAAACTACAAGGGCCAGATCTTAGACATTTGTCACATAGCATCATCTACAGGTCCTCTATCAAGTTTGTACAAACTATGCCCTTGGGGTCAAAATTGGCCCCACCCCAGGGGTGGGGGGGGGGGGGTTCACAGTTTTACATAGAGTTATATAGTGAAATTTTCAAACGTCTTCTCCTCTGAAACTAATATGGCCAGAGCTTTGATATCTGGCATGGTGACACTTTTAGATGTCCTATACCAATAAGGTTCAAAAGGTTCTGGTCGATTGCATATCATCTACAGGTCCTCTATCAAGTTTGTACAAATTATGCCCCTGGGGTCAAAATTAGACCCATCCGGGGGGTCACAGTTTTCAAACGTCTTATTTTCTGAAGCTAATATAGCCAGAGCTTTGATATTCGGCATGGTGTTACTTCTAGATGTCCTTTATCTATTTTGTTCAAATGGTTCCAGTCTATGGAGCGCATTCGTTGCCAAAAATCCAGACATGCAATCACCCAGTTTTCAATTATTGTTTGGCCAAAAACGATATGTATTTGTATAAATGTCGTTTAGAATCATGCAAACTTAACATGTAAATGTCTGTTTACATGTGTATACTGTATTCCATAAAAAGGTATTTATAGTTTATACTTTAAACACTTGCAATTCTTTCATGTAAAGCTGTTAACAAGGGAACCAAAATCCACGATTTAATGTTACTTTCTAAGACAGAACTACATATAACCAACATTTGAAATAAACATTTTCCGCCTGGAAGAATTGAACGTACGCTTTGCGAAAGACGTTTCACCTTTTGCAAACAGACACCATACAATGAACTTCGGATATTCGCCAATGTACAACGTACAATGTAGAAAGTAACAAATGAGTCACGAGGGCGTGTCTTAGCTACATAAGCCCCTCCTTCGACGCGTCAATTTTCCTTCGTGAAGTTTCGGTATTTCCTAGAACGTATGCCAAGAACTCTGAGGTGTTCCGAGTGACTATAATTCTGCTTTACTTTCAACCTGCTTTAAAGGGACTCGCAACCGGATGGTGTTCTTGTCAAAATAAAATAAAATACTCAAATAAAAGCAAATTTGTGGCATTATTTGGCTTTTGACATTAAAAACATATGATCAGTCCAAAAAACGTCTCAAGAATCGTCACCGAATCTTAGTTTTTAGCTCACCTGGCACGTAGTGCCAAGGTGAGCTTTTAGGATCGCTGGATGTCCGTCGTCCGTCATCTGTCCGTCCGTCCGTCCGTCCGTCCGTCCACAATTGTTCGTTAACACTCTAGCAGGTTCAAATCTCATTGGATCTTCATGAAACTTGGTCACAATGTTTGCCTAAATGAAATCTAGGTCAAGTTCGAATGTGGGTCATGTCCGGTCAAAAACTAGGTCACTAGGTCAAATTATCGAAAAACCTTGTTAACACTCTAGTGGCTACAAATTTCATTGGATCTTCATGAAACTTCATCAATATGATTGCCTCAATAAAATCTAGGCCAAGTTCGAATGTGGGTCATGTCCGGTCAAAAACTAGGTCACTAGGTCAAATCTTTGAAAAACCTTGTTAACACTATAGAGACTACAAATTTCATTGGATCTTCATGAAACTTCATCAATGTGATTGCCTTAATGAAATCTAGGTCAAGTTTGAATGTTGGTCATGTACGGTCAAAAACTAGGTCACTAGGTTAAATTGTCGAAAAACCTTGTTAACACTCTAGAGACTACAAATTTCATTGGATCTTCATGAAACTTCATCAATATGATTGCCTTAATGAAATCTAGGCCAAGTTCGAATGTGGGTCATGTCCGGTCAAAAACTAGGTCACTAGGTCAAATCTTCGAAAAACCTTGTTAACACTCTAGAGACTACAAATTTCATTGGATCTTCATGAAACTTCATCAAAATGTTTGCCTCAATGAAATCTAGGTCAAGTTCGAATGTGGGTCATGTCCGGTCAAAAACTAGGTCACTAGCTCAAATCATCCAAAAACCTCGTTAACACTCTAGAGACTACAAAATTCATTGAATCTTCATGAAACTTGAACAAAATGTTTGTCTCATTGAAATCGAGGTTAATTTAGAATGAGGGTCATGCCCGGTCAAAAACTAGGTCACACGGTGTACATGGTTACATGGTTACCAGGTGAGCGATTTAGGGCCATAGTGGCCCTTGTTTAGATATTTTCCATCGTTTTTCCATAGCGTTAGCTAAAGGTATAGTTGTTGTTGTTGCTTCTCTACACGGGGTCAGACATAAACCCGAGCCGAATAATGTTCTATTAATAGCTATCATTGAAGTACGTTAATTCGCTACCATATATATAGAGAGCGTCCGTAGCCGAGGGCGTAGAGGCGATGCCTCATTTTTCATTTTTGCCTCCGCATGGATGGTCACGGGTTCGAATCCCACCAGAGCCTCTTCTTCTTTTTTTTTGGAAATGCATTTTTTAACAGAATTTATTATCCTAAACTAAATTTTACCCATTTATATAGTAGTAGTAGTTTCAAAAGCCTGTGCGAGTCGGAGCGCGTCTGTATTTGCGTTCTGTCTCGTTTTGACCTTTTCATAATAATTATTCTTAACGTACTCAAAACGTCGTATGTCAACTTCCGGCTTTATGAGGTGTTACTGTACTTATTGTAGCACAAAATAACAGTGTCTCGTTTGTTATGTCGCTGTAAGACACAGATCCGAGTAGCTCGGCGTTCCAACGGTTAAGCTATTATCTTAACACTTTATCCAATGGCCTAGGTCTAGATTTAAAGACAGGGTAGCGCTTAGAACGATTGGGGTCAAACAGAATGACCATTAAAGCGCACTCTGCTTTACTCTCAGTCTGCTTTAAAGGGACTCGCAACCGGATGGTGTACTTGTCAAAATAAAATAAAATACTCAAATAAAAGCAAATTTGTGGCATTATTTGGCTTCTGACATTAAAAGAATATGATCAGTCCAAAAAAAGTCTCAAGAATCGTCACCGAATCTTAGTTTTTTAGATATTTTCCATCGTTTTTCTATACCGACTAGTAGACGGTATAGCTGTTGTTGTTGCTTCTCTAGAGGTTAATTTTAAACTTCGCTCCAAATTTTCGCGCATGCGCAAAAAAATATATTCATTTCGAGAACGCCGCCATTGTTTGAACCATGCCTCCGAAGACTACAGATAGTGCGAAAAAGCACACGAAAGCTGCGAGACAGAAGAGATATATGGGGAAAACTATTCATTTGGGTGACCAAACAGACAGATGGCATAGTATTAAAAGTGCTATCGGTACCGAAAAGGACGGTGTAGTGGCCAAAGTCTTGATGACAGGTAAGTTTGCAATACGGGGGGTTTTCTCAAAAGGGCACTAGATGTAAACACATCTTATATACATGTTCGTCGTTCTTTATACAGGTCTAACATGCCTTTGCTGAGTTGATTGTTATTTCAAGGTGAATTATTTCATTGTACTAGTAAATGAATGGGGTTGGAAACGGATCTGGAACGTTTTGATCCGTCACCATATATATAATTTAGCTAAATAAATCGCCGATTCGACCCGGTATCCAAAGTATCTTCTAAAGACATTTACTCGACGGTGTCTTCGATCGTAAAAAGATAAATTAGTATGACAGGGCCCCAGCTAAGGGGAGTATTTCAACAACTAAAATCTTTATATCTGCATTAAACCCTATGGTGTCACTACTCATTAGAAACGTCTCGAACAGACGATTCTAATGAGTAGTGACACCATAGGATTTCGATTTGGTGCTGTAACAAGTGAGAAAATGTTGGATTTGTTCTGTTTACTACCTCTTATCTGGAGCCCTGGTATGAACAATCAATTTCTTTTATTTTTATCGCTCTCAGTTCTAAATTGAATTGTTGGCATATCAATGATGTTTTACTTTTAGTGCATGCTTTTGTTGCTAGTTTGGGGATCAGATACAGATTATAACTTAGAAATTATGCATGATCTCCAGATCTATTTAGATATAACATAGGGGTGTCAATTCTTTTAAGTTTATTATTCAATTTATTGATAATAAGAAAAGGTGGAGAGAAATGAGAATGTGTTTATGGCAGCCAGTAGGTTGGTAAATCAGCAGTAAGCTTTCCCATTCTCACACTCACTCATGTCCAGCCGTCTGCTTTCGCGTAGCTGTGATGTAGATCTTGTAACCTGAATTTATTCAGGGCATTAGAACTATAGAATGCTTGTGTATCGTAAACCCAACTCATACATCCAGATGTTCTTATAATATAATGAAACCGGTACTGAAAGAAAGAAACCAGCTCCGACTCTGGATCAAACCTAGGTCGCAGTCATGCACCCTACAGTTGACGCGCATCATTATCAAGTCTAGGTCCCCAACAGGGGTTTGACTCACTGGAAGATAGATAGATATCTTCAAGGTCACCCATGGAAGTGTCCTTGTACGGCAAGGCCATACAAGTGCTTGTCACAGTGTGTACTGTAGGTTTATCATCATGTGTACGGCCTTGCTACATCCCGTACGAAATGTTCCACCCGGAAATGAGGTGGAATTCTGAAGAAATTCCACCTGGAATTTATCAGATTCCACCCCTTCTATTTGTGCTATAATATAATGTACATTCCAGGTGGAAATGAGGTGGAAATGGGGTGGAATTAGAGGTGAAATATGTAAATTAAGTGGATTTTTTTCCAGGTGGAAAAAAAAAATACAGGTGGAATGAGGGGTGGAATATGCAAATGAGGTAGAATATGTTCCAGGTGGAAAAATTTCCGGGTGAAAATAATTTTCCAGGTGGAAACGAGGTGGAAATGAGGTGGAATCAGGGGTGAAATATTTAAATGAAGCAGAATATTTCCAGGTGGAAATCATTTTACGGGTGGAATATGCAAATTAGACGGAATCAGTTTATGGAAGAAATGTACAAGTAAGCATCATAAGATTCTGTACACGGACGGACAGAGAGACTGACAAACCAACCGACAGTCGTCCATATTCTCCCTTTCAAACTTTGTTTGTTGGAGTATAATAAATAAAATATCAAGCAGAAATTAGCTAGGGCAGCACTCATTTGGAATGATGCAAATAATGTTTTAAAAGAGCACCAAATACAGGTGAAAATTACTTTTCCTTTGGAATCACCTCAACCAAGGTGTGCCTGAAAAGATCTGAAAAAATACAGAACACAAAAAGCTTTTTTTATACAGTTTATTATCAAATTCTACTCATTAAGTTTATATATATGCTATAAACATGTACATGTGATGGTTAAAAAATATAGAAACGTTAAATTTACAATGAACGACTCCCATACTCTATAGATAGAATGTACAGTAAAACTTTGCAATAACAACCACCCCTTTTTCATGACCAGTGGTTTATCAAGACAGGTGGTCACTAAAAGTAGGTAGGAAATAATGCAAAAAGCTCCAACTTTTTGTAACTACTTGTCATAATTATATTGCTTTGTGTATCTCTTTATTATGGTAGTTATAGCAAAATTTACTGTAGAGTATTAATTTGAAAAATATGGTACAGTGGAGAATCTGTTCTTCGTTCCCGTTTAAACGCAAAGCACTAAAATGTAGAAAAGAACAACTTTTGGACAATTCTGATAATTCTTGTTTAGCTTGGTGGCAAACAGTTTGGAGCCTGATCAGAAGCCGGGTTACCCGGAGTCTGATCTGGCTCCCAACTGTTTGCACTGCAAATAATAGTTTTAGCGTAAACACGTTTATTGGGAAAGAATAACAGATTCTCCACCGTATGATAAACATTATAGGAATAAACAACATATTTTTGACGTTCATGACGGTATAAATACATTAGCTTCTCAGGGGGTAAATTCCGTAAACGCCCGAAGGGCGTTTTCGATAAATTTACCCCCCGAAGCTAATGTAGTCATACCGTCATGAGCGGCAAAGAGATGTTGTTTATTCCTTATATTTATATTTTCTGTTTTGTCAATTTAATGTGTTTATTGGCCAGATTTGTTTTTCTGTATAAGAATTTATCATATACCGGTCAAAGAGGTTTGATAGATGTAATGTCGATGTAATAGCCATTCCAGTTTCTAAATATGGTGAGAAAGTAGTCCCAACTACATGTACTGTAACTGTATTAAAAATTCAGGATTTTTTCCAGTAAACTTTCTCTCTGTGAATGGAAATGACTTACAAGGCAAACAAATAACAGTGCAACTTGAATATCTATTGCCAAAGCACATTCTAAAATTACGGGTCGCGGTTGTTTTCTTAACCCATTTACACACAGCAACGCGATGGCAACGACCTATGGGTCTGTATCACTCCGCTAGTGTCATATTACCGTCGACCAATGGGAGCTTAGTGTTAAGTGCCCGATGTAGTCTATTTGAAGAAGTCCACGGATAGCACGGGGGAAATCCGAACTGGTTAAATCCAGATTCGAAGTGTAGGTTCATCGGCAGATGACTGCATATTTTTTAATAGGATTACATAAGGACTTTACAGGTTGAATGTAAATATTATGACATTAATCTGACATGAATGACACATAAATTTGTCACTTTAAGGTGACTCATGACATTATAGTTTTTCGCCCTTTTAGTCTACCTTAACTGGACCCCTGTCATTTAGCTGGGTCCCAAACTAAGTTTTACCAAATTGATCTCGGTCATAATACAAAATGCTATGGTGAGCTGAGGCTACAGGGAACCAAGAACTTAGCTACCCGGTAATAACGTCTTGATAACTGCAAGAAAGGTGAATTCATGGCTAGCTCAGTGCTCCGGACTGCAGATCCAGATGTCGTGAGTTTGAGCCTCAGCACAGGCACAATATTTTTATACTTTTTTTTCAAAGAAATATACTTAAAATTTATGAAATAGCCAAAAAAATTGAAACAATAGATTTGGAGTTTCAAGTTCTAGGCATGTATCACTGTGCTTCACCACCCAAAATGAAATTGTGTGTTTCTGACACGGAAATTTATTTAATTGAAAATTTGACCTTTTCCAAAAACTAGAATTTGAATAAAAAAAATCCTTTACAGTTTCTTGTAAGATTTTTTTCACAGTATATGGTAGGGCATGCTATGTGTAATTATAAGAAAATCAGTAATTTAAATGGTGCTGTCTATTATTTTTTTTTTAATATTTGGCTATTCTTTTAAAAACATGGGACTGGAACAATTTATGGATCTGTCCCATATTTTGACAACTTAATCAATAAGTTGTCAATAGTCTATGACTGCATTATTTCAAATGATTCTGACACAAATGTGTGAATGTCATGAGTTACCTTAAATGCAAAATAATTCTTACCCTTGTTTATAACTCTTCATTTAACAACAGTGCAAAAGTATTAATACATTTATATTGAAGTACATGTCTAAGGTGCGCTTCTGCAAAGGAATTCTATATAATTGACTTATTCAATGTGTCAAGACTTAGTGTAAGGATCGAAATAATCAGTACATATTTTTGCTGTTAAAGTTGCTAGTTGTCAAAGACTCGATCAAGCACCTGAGGAGAACCATTCGAGCTTCTTCATGTCAGCCCGGAGGCTTCCTCTCATGAAAATTCAAACCACAGATTCCAACCCATACAGAGAGGGACTGTGATCACGAATCGGAGATAAACCTGCCAGCCACTTGAGCCCACTTCTTGATGAAATAATGCTTCATCTTACACTGGAATGTTCAAATATCCTACTTGTTTATTCGTTTTGCTTCTTTAATTGTCTTCTAGCATAGGCATTTCTCTCTGTCACTGCCCTGTTGAGGTCTTTTGCAGGGAAGGTTTCGGCCTATATTCTTCTTGTACCAGGAGTGCACATACTCTGAAAAGAGAAAAAATAAGAAAATCTGCCTTATTAAGACGGGACAAGATTTGGTGGGTTCAATTAACTATCTTGCACTTCCTAGTAGTAGGTGAATTCTATCCTCCCTCCCATTTTCGTTAAATAAAGTCTTTCATTCATTCATTCATTCTCACAGATGGATTATGTGGCTCCCTTTGTTTGGACCCAAGTCGTTTCGGCCCCAAAGTAAGGGTCGTTTCCAGCCCAAACCCTGGTTGTTTCAACCACTAATCCCGGTTTGTTTCGGTCCCTGCAATTTCTTTCTCTCTCACACATACACTTAGGTTTTAGTAACGGTCTGAAAACTTGGACATTGTTTTGTAATTTTACTTTTCAGTCACGAATCAGTGGTTATTATATTCAAGTATTTTTGCTCAACTTTAGTCCATCATACACTCAAATGTTATGGTTGATCACAAAATTTGATCCAACACTACCGGCAGGTCACTTAATCTAAATTTGACACCCACGAAACCAGTTGTTACTAAATGCTACATGTAACCCGAAACCCTGAGCGTCAATGACTCATGATTCAATGAGGGAAGTCATTAAAAACTACCAATTTTTAAGTCTTTGGTTTGACCCGGCCGGGGATTAAACCCGCAACCTCCTGCACTAGAACGAGACGCTCTACCACTGAGCTACGTATGCCAACCATGTCAGTGATGTTCATCTAAAATATAAGTATTCTTGTATAATATTTCAGCAGTCTTTACCTTGTGAAATGGTTACAGCTTAAGCCACCTCAATTATCAATATCTCTGGTCCATGGATCTTTAAATCATTTTAAGATGTTTCAACAGTGTTGTAACTTTTCTATTGGTTGACTCATGGAATCTGAAATAGAGACATATGTTTTGATAAAATTAAAGTGTATCTAGATCTAAAATTGAGTTTTCATAACATAGATAAAATCAAATCTAAATAACTTGTTTACCACTCATTAAACTCTAACTATCTTGTTTAAACTAAAAGAATGTATTTAAGAAAAACAATCAAATACGGGACAACTTATCACAAAATGTTGAAACGATTTTCTCTATCTAACTATACACTGCAATCACTATTCTATAGGGTGTAGGCCGAATTAAACCAGTTACGATTTGACTTGGGACAAATAATGAACCGCTACGAGATTGTATTTTTAGGTTCTGAATCTGTTTATCAATTGCATTTCAAGTGATGGATAAGGTAAATAAATATCTGCAGCTTCGACTTGAAACCCATCTACTGAAATAAATCTAAATACATTTTATCTGTATTAAATCTTATATTCTAGTAGGATCAATGACAAAAACAAACACCCAGGCAGCTTGCGATCTCATCTGAATTATAATTTATACACGAACATATGTAAGTTTAAATACACAATTTACCTTTAATCACAACACGCAGTGTCTGCGACAGCGTGTATTAGCCATACTAGGTGTGATTTCTTGGTAAAAACAGGGACATTCTTGTATCGTTGTCATATCTTCGTTACAATTTTGGCTCTTCATTCGAATTTCGAGACCAACAGCTGGCGCATGCGCGGAACGGAGCACACGAAGAAACTTCGACCCCTTCGAGTTTCGGCCTTTCACGTAAATAAGGTGTCATTCTTTCTGCTAGAAACAGAGAATAAACGTGAATTATCTCTGAAATTATATTATGTGCATATTAAAACTACGGAAAATGTTGAAGAGAATTTCAAATTGTTCTTTCCTTATAGCTAAATGGCTATTTCTTAAAATAATTTAAACCACCAGTGGGTGGGGCACTCGGGTTTCCTTTATTTGGCTATACATGTATATATATAGTGGAAACTTTTAAGTCTTCTTTTCTGAAACCACTGACTTAATTTAAAAATAATTTCATACAAATTATAAATGGGTGAATCTGTATCAGATTTCTTCAAATATAGGTGTATCAGTTGAAATTGTGGTTGCCATGGCAACCGATTGAAACAACTTTAAAAATCTTGCCTAAATGAAACTGCAGTTCAGAATTGAACGTGATTTCACACAACTGATTTCTGGTTGCCATGGCAACCAATTGGTAAAAGATTTTTTAAAAAAAATAAAAAAGCTTAAAGAATATATGGCCACTGTGACTGAGTGGGAGGGACAGATTTTTCTTATACATATTATATATGCATATATAATAAAGTGAAATTTTAAAAAATATTCTTGTCTAAATTAAACTCCTGTTCAGTTCCGAATTGAAAATTATTTTACTTTGAAATCTGTAGGCCTACTATCAGATTTTTAGCTCACCTGGCACGAAGTGCCAATGTGAGCTTTTTAAGGATCGCTGGATGTCCGTCGTCCGTCGTCTGTCCGTCCACAATTGGTTGTGAACACTCTAGCGGCTACAAATTTCATCCGATCTTCATGAAACTTGATGACAATGTTTGTCTTGATGAAATCTAGGCCAAGTTCGAATGTGGGTTATGTCGGGTCAAAAATTAGGTCACTAGGTCAAATCATAGAAAAACCTTGTGAACACTCTAGAGGCTACAAATCTCATTGGATCTTATTGAAACTGGGTCAGAATGTTTGTATCATTGATATCTGGTCAAGTTTGAATGTGGGTCATGTACGGTCAAAAACTTGGTCACTAGGTTAAATCTTAGAAAAACCTTGTTAACACTCTAGAGGCTACAAATCTCATTGGATCTTGGTGAAATTTGGTCAGAATGTTTGTCGCATTGATATCTAGGTCAAGTTTGAATATGGGTCATGTCTGGTCAAAAACTAGGTCACTAGGTCAAATCATTGGAAAATCTTGTTTACACTCTAGAGGTTGATTGTGGGTATACATGTCCAGTCATAATCTAGGCCACTATAGGTCAAGTTTGCCAATGTGTACCAGGTGAGCGATTTAGGACCATAGTGGCCCTTGTTAAAACAATTTTCCAAGTTCAAAAATCACGGCACCAGTGGGTGGGGTAGATTTTCCTTACATGACTATAAATCTAGTGAAACTTAAAAAATCTTCTTCTCTGAAACCATGGCACTGGTCTGATTAAAAAAAATAAGTTGATAAAATAATACCTGTCATATACGCATGTGTGACCCTCTATCAGAAGTTCTTTAAAAAAGAAAAGTCATCCAGTTGTAATTATGGTTGTCATGCCAACAAATTGAAAAAATAAAAAACTTCTTGTCAAAAACTACTGTCCTACTGAAATGATTTTTTTTTTTACAGAAATAATTAAGGGTGACTCCATTTGACTAGATCTATCAGTTTTTTTAAAAAAAAATTTAAAACATTCCAAGCTTAAAAAATGGCCACCAGTGGTTGGGGCAGATATTCCTTATATGGCTATATATAGTGAAAACTTTAAAAATAAATCTTGTCTGAAATTTCAGCAAAAAAACTGAAGAATTTAATCTAAAGTTCTTCTCTGCGAAACTACAGGGTCTGAATTGAAAATTTCGTTCCAACAAAAGTTTAAGTCGAAAATTCCGTCCCAACAAAACATTTAAGTAAAAAATTCCGTCCATGAATGAAGACAAAGTTGGAGATTCCGTTCCAAACAAAAAGTCTCTGAGTCCAAAATTTCGTCCAGAATAAGATTCTGCACGGAATTTTACTGTTTTTCCGTACAGAATTTTTTTCCGTGTGGGGCATAATGGCAGGGAATTCTTATTTCCGTTCACTTTCCGCACGTAAAGTAGTGATTCCGTCCCATATCCGTCCCAAAATTTCATACGGGCTGGTTGACCCATTTCAGACCAGACTTAGTCCATGAGAAAGGTAATCCATGACATTAGACTAAGTCTGAATTTCCACCTGTGTGAAAATTTCTAAGTTAGTCTTTTCCCTCTCATGTTCACTTTTCCACCCCAACAAACAGACTAAGTCCGAATTTCCACCTGTATAAAAAATCTAAGTTCTCATTTCCTTTTCATTTTCTGTTTTCCACCTCTAGAAATAGACTAAGTCTGAAATTCCGTCTCTGTTAAAAGAATTAAGTATGAGATTCCACCTCATTTTCATTTCCACCCGGAATTTAAAGGGCATTCCACCTGTAAATAATGGTCAGTTTGGAGTGGAATTTAGGTTTCCACCTCTGTTCCACCCAGAAACAATAGATTCCCCCTTGTTTACGTCTGGTTTCTAGGTGGATTCCACCTCATTTTTTCGTACGGGCTACAAGCAGGCTTAATGGCGATGTGGTAGAGTGCATGACTGCGATCCTGGTGATACAGGTAACCCGGGTCGGCACAGTTGTTTCTTTATAAGAACACCCGGCTACATTTGGCGACAAACATGGTTTTCTGTAACTGTATATATGCTCTGAGTTCGACCCCTAGTCGTTAAGTTGTTGGGGGAGTATGTCACAGTGTGTAAGTTTATTATCACTTGTACGACCTTGCTGTACAAGCACGCTTTTATGGCGATGTGGTGGAGTGCATGGCTGTGAACCTGGCGATCCGGGTTCAAACCCGGGTCGACAAGGGTGTTTCCTTATAAGAACACCCGGATACAAGTAACATGTTGATAAACTTACACACTGTGACAAAGTTTATAGTGCATATAGATCTACCATCTACCAGCCTCCTAGTCCATTGTATATGAATTATGTGGGATTACTGGTCATGCAATTTCACAAACTTCTAATTACTTGATTTATTGATCCCCCATTGGACCATGTCCTTCCGATAAAACGTAACTCGGGATCCCATATATCAGTTCTTAATTTTACACTTGGTGTGCAGAAAAATGAGAGGACTATCGAAATAAGGAACGCATTGTCCGAGTTCCTCTGTATCTTCTTCCCTGTATCTGTCCCAAAATTAGCAGAATAGGATGTTTAAAAAAAAATTCATGTCACTTTGAACAATGGGTGATCAAAAGATTGATTATTATGCATCCTGATTTCACTATTAATCATAATGTTTACTTTTATCTACAGCTACTTAGAAAGACGTACCAGCCCAGCAGTGCTCCAAATGACTGTTGCAACACCAAAACGGAAGGTTTCCACCCCGGCCACACATTTTGAAACTTTCCCACCAGAACCAGATGTGTCTTCAGTGACAGAACAAAGTTCCTCAGATGAGAAAGAAATTTCTTTCCAGTAAGTCCTTTTTGGCCTATATACTAGTTTAAACAAAGGTCAGGGTTATCTAGAGGTCAAATAGACTGAAGGTTACTTTTGCCATTACTTTATAATACATGAAAAATACTTTATATTAGGATTGTACTCCACTCAATAAAACCATTATGCTTGGTGCATGTGTGGTCATGTCACATGACTGTCAAGATAATTAAATTCTAGCTCGTCTGTTTCCAGGAAACTACGAGCTAATGTCATCACTCCGGCATCTGCGTTGCCATCTGAAATCTTAACGTTGGTCATAACTTTAGAAATACAGACTTTTTTCTTGTGTCACCTGCTGTAGGCAGAGGTGACACTTAGGGATCAATGTTAGCGTCTGTCTGTCTGTCCATTTACACTGTAAAGGCCACAGATTTTATCCAATCCTACTCAAACTTGCTCAGATGTTATATGACTATAAGAGTTCAGATGTGTTTAATTATGGGTGAAATCAAACAAATAGGTCAAGAGTAATCTACCCTTGAATTGCTCAAAATGCCATATTTAACAATGTTTACACTCTGGAGGCTACAATTTTTATTAAATATTTCTTAAACTTGCTAAGATTGTATATTACCATAAGAGTTTGGGTGAGTTCGATTATGGTTGAAATGGGACCAAAAGGTCAAGAGTTATCTACCTTTGAGTTGCTGAAAATGCCATATTTAACGGTGTTTACACTCTTACATCTACAGTTTTCAATGGATTTTAATTATACATGCACACAATGTATATATAACTATAAGTTCTGAAAGGGGTGTAATTATTGTTGAAATCTGATCATTGCGGCAAGAGTTATCTGCCCTTGATATACTTTGAAATGCTAGAAAAGGCTTCATTTTTTAGGCTCTAGTTATCTGCCCTTGATGTACTCTACTATACTAGAGTAGGTCGTATTCCAATGTTGTTTACATGCTATATTACAAATTTGAACAGATTTTGAATAAAACAGGTGAAATTCAAAGGTAAAGCTATCAGGCTTTATTACAAATGGTGAGCGATATCAGGGCCTTCAGGCCCTCTTGTCTATACTTTCTTTTCAGGCCTTTTTCTAGTGCAGCCATGGGTCCGTTAAACCGACCCATTCCCAATGAGTAATTGTAAAAATTATTCTCAAATTGACCACAAAATCCAAATTACCAAAACAAATTCAATTTTTTTTTTATTGAGGTTA
The DNA here is from genome assembly GCA_922989275.2 of Gari tellinella. Taxonomy (NCBI): domain Eukaryota; kingdom Metazoa; phylum Mollusca; class Bivalvia; order Cardiida; family Psammobiidae; genus Gari; species Gari tellinella. The sequence continues at coordinate 48,806,264 of OV277856.1, forward strand.
ATTCTATAATAAGTCAAAATCACATAATCAATAAATTAATAAATAAATGTGAAAAAGTATCTCACAGATCTTTTTCTGCTCATTTAGCCTGAATAAGTGAAATCACTTAAAAATAATTCTTCCCAAATCAGTTGATTTGTTGTGCTAAAAATTCCCAAAATCAGACATTGCAATTTTTCCAAAATGGCCAGAAAAAGGTCTTTTGCGGCAGATTATTTCTGCTATACAGAGTTTGTCATTTTAACTTATAAACTCTTGTTCGACTGATGGGTGCTGGCAAGTGACACACATGTTTCGAGGAACCCATCTATTTTTGGTATGTGTACTCGCCTAAAAAAAATCTTGATCTCAGTGAAATTTGGGTCATGTCAAACAAAGGTCAAGGTCATTCAGAGGAAAAATAGAGTTTGTTTAATATTGGCCATAGCTTTGAATCCACAGGTGCCAGACACATGCTTTGCCCGTATATATATAACACCTTCAAACACAAATAAGGGGGCCTCAGTGGCCTAGTGGTATACTGTATAGTCACTGTGACTTACATGTACATCACTAAGCTCCTCACCGCTGTGAGTTCGGATCCCAGTAGGGTCGTTTGGATTTTTATGTGGGGAAGCCTTCCAGCTGGCTTGCGGAAGGACGGTGGTTCTACCCAGTTGCCGATTTGTGCCTGAAACAGTGCATAAAGGAATTCTGGGGTCTTCCTCCACCTATAATTAGCTGCCTGGACGTCGCGATATGACTGAAATACTGTTGAAAGCGACGTGAAATCAAAACAAATAAAATCAAACACAAATAAAGTGAATAAAACCATAAAACACCCTTTTCTATTATCAAAGACCATATTCTGACCATAGTCTATCTGTTCGTTCACAATTCACTCTAGCAGCTACAAATTTCATCCGATCTTCCTGAAACTTGATGACAATGTTTGTATTGATGAAATCTAGGTCAAGTTTGAATGTGGGTCATGTCTGGTCAAAAACTAGGTAACTAGGTCAAATCAAAGAAAAACTGTTTGCCTAATATATATCTAGGTCAAGTTTGAATGTGGGTCATGCCCGGTTAAAAACAAGTCACGGTCATTAGGTCAAATTATAGAAAAACGTTGTGAGCACTCTAGAGACTACAAATCTCATTAGATTTTCATGAAACTTTATAAAAGTGTTTGCTTAATTTATATCTAGGTCTAGTTCGAATTTGCGTTATGTCCGCTCAAAAAGTAGGTCACTAGGTCAAATCTTAGAAAAACTTTGTGAACACTCTAGAGTCAACAAATCTCATTTGATTTTCATGAAACTTGGTCAGAATGTTTACCACATTAATATCTAGGTCAAATTCGAATGTGGATCATGTCCGGTCAAAAACTAGGTCACTAGGTCAAATCATAGAAAAACCTTGTGAACACTAGATGCTACAAATTTCATTTAATTTTAATGCAACTTAGTCAGGATGTTTGTCTCATTGATATCTAGGTCAAGTTCGAACATGGGTCATGTTGGATCAAAAACTAGGTCATTAGGTCAACTCAAAGAAAAACAGTGTGAACCCTCTAGAGGCTACAAATCTCATTAGAATGAAATATTATTGTCAGACTGTTTGCCTAAATCAAATCTAGGTCAAAATCAAAGTTGAATTCTATGTCTGGTCAAAAACTAGGTCACTTGGTCAAATCATAGAAAACAATTGTTAACACTCTAGAGGTTGATTGTGGGTCATGCCAGTGTAATATAGGTCACTATAGGTCAAATTTTACATGGTGTACCAGGTGAGTGATTTAGGGCCATGGTGGCCCTTGTTATATGAACTACACAACAGTAACTGATAATGTCATCAGCTTCCTCATATGTTTTTTTTTATAGTGAAGCTCAAATTGCTCAATTTATGTCAAATTTAATTATTATTACGTTTTGTTTACTACAGATTGCCCGGTCCATCTGGTGTGAAAAGGAAAACAACTTCTGAAGAAGGAACATCAAAACATCACAAAGTCACAAGAAAACAACAGTGAGTTTAGAAACAGACCATTCAAATACAAAAATAATTAGTTAGTATAATTTGTTCATATGAAGTATACAGAATCGCAATTAATAATGGAAATGGGTTACTGATACTGGGCGAGAAGGTTCTAATTGGATTGCCTTTGATGGCGTAGGATCAAACTTTTTATGCCCGAAGACAGGAATATAGTATTCTTATGTTTTTGCATTGTCTGTCTGCTTCCTTCCCTCTGTCCCAGTTTTCCTGTTCTGTCTGTAACCTAATCGGTGAATTGATTTCAAAATAACTTGGCACAAATCATGGTCACCAGACAAAGACAATATGTCACATTCAAATCCCATGTGCATTGGTCACAAGTTACAAATCCTTTATCACAAATTTCAAATGGGTCAAAGGGCCTGAATTTAATGTCTGTAAAATAGACAATGTGTGAGGTGACATCTGGTCAGGATCCAGACACTATTTGCAAATGCGTTTGTTGGTGTCATTGATAGTGCAAGATTTAATAAGAAAATCATGTTGTACTCAATTTTACTTTTTATGCCCCCGGCATCGACAGATGCGGAGGCATATAGTAATCGTCCTGTCCGTCCGTAACAAGGTTAAGTAGATTTTACTGTTTCGTCTAGCATCAACACCACTTACTCAAATGCTTGGATACTTATACAGTTCTTGTCTTGGACCATTCCCTATCCACCAATATCGCCGAACTTTGGTTTTGACCATGACCTAATTTGGACTTAGAGTATTTTGAATTGGCTATATCTTGGTTAACTAGATTTTACCGTTTCGTCTAGCATCAACACAACTGTCTACAATGCTTTGATACTTATGCAGTTAATACTTTGGATCACTACCAATCCACCCGTATTACCCAACCTTGATTTTGACCTTGACCTAATTTGAACTTAGAATATTTAAATGGGCTCTTTTTCGGTTAACTAGATTTAACCGTTTCGTCTTCAACACTGTCTACCACAGTGTTTCAATACTTATACAGTTATTGCCTTGGACCATTACCAACTCACCAATAACACCCAAGCTCAGTTTGACCTTGACTGTGACATAATTTGGACTTAGAAAAGATTCAGAATATATTGTCAAGGATGCCACCGGGGGCATAAGCGTTCATTGAATGCACAGTCTTGTTTTTTCCTGATCTCTTGGCACTAGATTATGCAAGTACTCTACCAACCAAACTAGGGTAATGGTAATATTAAGTCTGAATGTGTGGACGTAGGGGCAAAGCATAGATAGGTGGAACATTTGAAAAATTGCGAAATGCTTGTTACCCAGTGATCTACATGTACTAGATACAAATGTGACTACTTTAGGAAATTTCAAGTATGGTCATATATTCTGTGAGGTAGCTTCTAGGTAAGGGAACTGCTAAGACATTGATCTAGTGATGTTTTGTAACTGATTCCTCTCAAAACACTCCCCCCCCCCCCCCCCCCCCCCCAAAATAAAGAAAACAAAAAACAAGACAATTTATTTATTCATACATACCGGTACCTATGTGCTGAAAGTATTATACATGTGTAACTTTCACTTCTATTTGTCTTGCAGAAAATCACAGAGCAGTCAAAAAGAAAAGACGAAAACAAGGTATGTATTTTGATTGTACATGTTTACCGGTATTTACCAAATGAAAAAAAAGTTTATGAATTACTCTTCACACGGTTACCGACTCGTGTTATATACTTTGATGGTTCACAATTGCGAATTAACATTATGCTCCGTTCACAGTATTTATAGGTTCATGAAATCTGTAGTTCAGGGACACAACTTTTTTGCCTTCAGTTTGATTGTCTGTGTCAAAAAACCTTTACATTGCATATGTCATAGGGGGAGAAAAAGATGCAGCCTGACCGGGACTCGAACTCTTCGGACTACCGTTCCGACGTTATTCCGACTGAGCTAGCCGGCTGACTACAAATTTCTCTCACCAACTGTGTTAGGTTCGGTACCGTGACATACTTCGAAATTGAAATTCGTCCTCGAATTAACCTACATGAAAGTAGTTCAATTGTGAGTTACTTTATAGTTATATATGCAGACACCTTACCATACAATAATTGTCACAGTCCCTCTTGGGCGCCAAATGTCTCAGGGTAGAAAAAGATGCAGCCTGACAGGGGCTCGAACCCAGGACATTGGACTACCGTTCCGACGTTCTACTGACTGAGCTTGCCGGCTGACTACAAATTACTCTCCCCAACTGTGTTAGGTTCGGTACAGTGACACATAAATCTTACTCGCAGCTGGATATCTGGCTTTCATACCGGTAGTGGCTGTATGCCTTGTGTCTTGTAGTTTTGCCTTTGTGTCATTGATCAAAAACTAAAGTCTTTAAAATTATTTCTGCATAAACCCTATATGCTACTCATTGAGGTAATTTTTAATGAGTAGTTAGAACTAACACTGTAGGATTGGGTGCTGACATGAGTGGGATAAAGTTGGATTTGTTCAGGTTACTCCCTCTTATCTCAGGAGCCTTGGCCTGTCTTACTAAATGTGGAAGGCAAAAATGGTCGTTAGTCATAAGTAAAAAAAAAACTTATCTTATTTCACCATCTTTTCCTATCTTGTGACATCTCTTTGGAATTGTCTTTTCAAGACGATACCAAAGAGTTATCACAAGAAGGGATTAGATGGATAAATGAATAATAATTGCATTAATTGGATCATTTTAGAATCTGACTTACTACTGTCTACGATATTTGTTGTACAATGTTGCACAAGAAAGGTCCCTGGTCTAAGTGGTCTTTGAATGAATGCTTACTTTTGAACTCACTCATTCAAGGGTTCTCTCACTTGCTATGGTTCTTTTGTCAATATCTCTCAGACCATACCTTTTTTAGCTGGCCTAACTGTGACCAAGAGCTTATGTTGTCACCCAGTCATTGGCATCAGCGTTCGCGCAAGCAGTTTCATGAAACTGCTTATATCTTCTATGTCCTTTGAGGTATTGCTTTCATATTTGGTATGTGTGTGTATTTGGACAAGACCTTTCCAAGTACACAAACGATTTGACCTTGACCTTAGGGCCAGTGTTTAGGTTTATGTACAAGACCTTATCATGCGTACAGATATTTTTATCCCAGTGACAATGACCCTGAAGTTAGGGCCCACTTTTTGTTTTGAAATCTGCATTCAGATTTCTCAATATGCCTATAACTTCTATGGCCCTGGAGTTAATCCTTTCATATTTGGTATGTGTGTGCATTTGGACAAGACCATTTAAGTTTCTCAAAATGCCTATAACTAAGCCCATTGAGATATTCCTTCCATATTTAGCTTGCATGTGAATATTGACAAGACCTTTCCTTGAATGCCAAAAAAATTGGCCCCAGTGACCTTGACCACAAACAGGAACTGCGTTTAGGTTTCAAAATCTGCTTTAAGGTTTCTCTAAATGCATATAATTTGCATTTCCATTGACATAACTAATTTTGTCAGACATATTCTTATTCTTTGTGACATTTGAAAGTATTTTATTTCAGCTAATATTGTGATTTTTTTACAGGGTAGAGTTTGACATTTCAACCACAGACCTAGAGGACTTCTATGATCCAGATTATGATCCAGATGATCCAACCTTCCAATTAGAAGAATGGAACATTTCAATAGTGTATGTTATTTAATTAAAACAAGATATTTAAATACTATCATAAGAGAATTATCCATCTTCTTGTTTGCCCATCCATGCAATTAAACAGTACAGATTTTTTTCATTCTAATTATTCCTACCCTTTTCAAGCTACAACCATATAAACCTACAGGATGTTTCAAAATATACCAAAGCTGTGCACATGGTCAGAACTTGCTTTAATTTGTTAGACTAATGAGCAGATTATTTATAATTTTTGTGCATATATGGTTAATGCATCTTTGGGGCATCCTTCATGTACTTACAGACAGACACATTGTTTAGAAAATGCATTTCATTTGCAGCATTAAAAGGGTAACATAGTCAAGATTTATTATCTATTTATTGCATTGTGTTCTACCCTCGACCCTCTCTCTTGAGATAGATATCTACAAAGCTTACAAGATGCGTGTCAATATCAGAGCTTAGGGTCATAAGATATGAACTGTTTTACATAGGAGGTTATAGAAGAAAATCTTTTTAACTATTTTGCAGTCAGTCAGACAATGAATCCTTAAATGAATTCGGGGTGGAAGACAATATCTTTGATATTGAAACGGAGGCAGAACCTATTGTTGAAGAGGAGGAGGAGACGGTCACAAAAGCACCGGCAGGACCAGGTGCTCCAAGAATGTCAGACGTAACAGAGGAAATGATGACGGAGGAGAAGTTTGTTGTGTCTACAGAGAGGCTGAGTGTTCTGTTGGACATGTTTCCAAAGCGAGACTGTAAAAGATGCCAGAAACCGTTGAAGAGAAGCTTCACCAAAAATGGAACTGTCATCATTTACAAATGGGTATGTCTGCATTTGCAAAATTTTTAGGTTACCAGTTGCCAGTGTGAAACAGGTGTTGTATTCAGTTCTTAAGCACATTTCTACAACCCTTTTTTTGGGTTTATATGTGCATCTACACAAATCTTATCTAGAAATACAAATCAATTTACCACTTTGATCTTATCTTTTAAATAATTTTACTACATTTTTACGCCCGTCTTCATACGGGACGAATTATGTTATGGGGCTCTCTGTTCTACCATAGTCCGTCTGTAACTTTTTCATGTCCACTATGTAACTCAATCAAATTTATTCCAATTCTTTTGAAACTTGGTCAGCATTTGTATGACCATGATGTCTAAGTCAAGTTTGAAAACCAGCAAGATTTCCCCAGACATTCAAGAGTTATAGTGCAGGACTAGGCCTGTAGACCCGTTTGCAAAATGGTGTTGAGAGAGTTTCTAACTTGATGTGAGTTAACGAGACCCTAGACATCACAAATCACCGAGGTGCTTGTCTGCCACACTGTCACGAGCCCCACAATATCCAAATCCAATATGGCCGCCGCCAGCCATTTTATAAAAGCTAACTGTTTTGTTTTTTGGAGAATAAATAAGTGTAATACCTCTAAATTGGTTGTTTTTTGGTGTGGAACTCATTTCTGATGCCCTTTGTGCAATCTGGGGTGTCTTTGATTTGGAAAGGTCAAATTTCACATTAGCCAAATCCAATATGGCCGCCGCAAACCATGTTGGAAAAGCTTTTTCCGTTGTTTTTTTAAGAAAAATCAAATATAATACTTCTAAATTGATTATTTTTTAGAGTATAACTCACTTCTGATGCCCTTTCTTCAATCTGGGATGTCTTTGATTTGGAAAGATCAAGTTCCACGATAGCAAAATCCAATATGGCCGCCGCAAGCCATGTTAAAAAAGCTAACTTTTTTCCTTTTTTGGAGAATAAACCAATGCAATACCTCTCAATTGATAATTTTTGGGTGTTGAACTCATTTCTGATGCCTGTTTTGCAATCTGGTGTGTATTTGATTCGGAAAGGTCAAGTTTCACAATAGACAAATCCAAAATGGCCGCCGCAAGCCATGTTAAAAAGCTAACTTTTTTCTTTTTTTGGAGAATAAATCAGTGTAATACCTCTCAATTAATAATTGTTGGGTGTTGAACTCATTTCTGATGCCCTTTGTGCAATCTGGGATGTCTTTGATTTGGAAAGATCAAGTTTCACAATAGTCAAATCCAATATGGCCGCCGCAAGCCATGTTAAAAAGGTAATTTTGTTGTTTTTTGGACAAAAATCAAATGCTATACTTCTTAATTGATATTTTTTTTTTTTTTAGAGTAGAGAACAATCTAGGGTGTGAAAACCCGACACGAAATGACTTTGGAACTACATGTGTATCTAATCAATTCTTGATGCTTTATTGATGTACTTTTCCATGCATGTGGAACAAGGTGTTATATTTCTTTCCCGGTCCTACCGTCTGTGCGTGGGGCTGTGGTAGTCTTAGTGGTTAGGATAACAGCCCCTCACCTCAGGACGTAGGATTGAGTCCCGCTCACTGTCGTGTTTTCTCTGTGTAATGTCAGAGAGTTGCCATTTACTTACATCTTGTTTACATACTGACTACTGCTGTTCAAGCTAAGCCCAAGGTCGTTGATGTATCAAAAAGACATTGAACTTGACCTTTTCAAACCAATGACTCTCCATATTGAACAAAGGACCTCAGAGAGGAAATGAGTTAAACACAAGCAATAATCAATTAAGATATACATGTGTTACATGTATATTTGATCTTTCTTAATTTATTTTTGTTTAAAATTAGCTTTTCCATCGTGGTTTGCGGCTGCCAAATTGGATTTCGCTATTGTGGAACTTGACCTTTCTGAATCAAAAACACCCAAGATTGCACAAAGGGCCTCAGAAATAAGTTCCAAGGTATTACATTTGATTATTCTCCAAAAAAGAAAACAAATAGCTTTTTCAACATGGTTGCGGCGGCCATATTGGATTTTGCTTCTTTTGGAACTTGATCTTTCCAAAGCAAAGACACCCTAGATTGCACAAAGGACATCAGAAATAAGTTCTAACCTAAAAAATATCAATTTAGAAGTATAGCATTTGATTTTTGTCCAAAAAACAACAAAATTAGCTTTTTCAACATGGTTTGTGGCGGCCATATTGGATTAGTGGCTCGTCTTATACTTCCTACAGGCGAGCTAAAAACAAGAGTCTTTATTTCTGCTTAAAACCTAATGCGTCACTAATTATTAGAATCCTCTGGACATGATTTTAATAAGTAGTATCAACATAAGGTTTTGTTCTAAAATGAGTGAAAACGTTTGAATTTCTCAGTTAGCCCTGGTTGAATGTTCATATATTATAATTAGTAAAATTTTTCAATTTTTTATCATTCCAGGCTTATGATGATGGGCATGTTGAGTACAAATGGGCTAGTTCCATTGTTCTACCAAATGGTGCATACAGTACCAACATGCAGGCTCTGTCCTCTGTTGTCGTTTCTGGAAATAATTTTTCAAAAATTGCCTTGTTTGCCCGATTCCTAGGACTTTGTTTCCCTAGCCATACAAGCTTCAGCAGATTGCAGACAAAGTGTGTGGTGCCTGTAGTCCAAAACTTCTGGGAAAATATGAAACAGAGCTCTCTCGAAGAACATCGAGCTGAAGGAGTCATTGTGTCAGGTAAGCAGTTCTGTTATTATGTATGTAGTGTTGTTTCATGGATATAAAATGTAGAAAGATGATTGCAACAATTGGGAGAGTTTTATAGTTGCTCATGATATGCAGGCAGTGTGTCATAAATATTTATTGGCAATACTGATAAAATGTAAAGAGTTATTTGAGGTAGTTTATTTTGCTCTTTTTTAGCTCACCAGTGAGTGAGCACAAAGTGCTCAAGGTGAGCTATTGTGATTGGTCTCCTGCTGTCGTACGTCGGTGTCCGTGTCATCTCAAATAACTTCTTCTCTGAAACCAATGGCCCAATTTGAACCAAATTGGTCAAATACATACTGTAGTTGTGAGTAGGGCTGCAACGATACGCTCATGTAGCGAATACGAATACGTATCACGATATGGCCTGGCGAATACGAATAATTATTCACGAATATGAATATAATTACAAATTATAAATGTGCTATGTTATTAGAGATTGTTTTATGATTTAATGAAGCAATAACCTTTTGACTTTTACATTTAAGGTTTAATAAATACATTTAAATGTTAATGAATATTTGCTTATGATAAAAAGAAAGAAGCAGTACTTGTTTTAAAGCTTTAATTTCAAACAAAAGTCACCCAGACTAGATATTTGTCCAAAATAAATAGCCAAATGTATAGCCATTTTGAAGTGTTCTTGCAGGTGTACCTGAAACATAAATGAAAATAAATACATTAATAAATAGTTAAGTGAACTTGTTTTGTGTTGGTCTTATCCAGAGTTACAGACAAATGCCAGGTGATTGCATTTTCAAACAGTTTGCATCCGAATAAGACACAGAATAAGTCTATGTCTCATCCAGATCTAAGCTGATTGACTCTCAGGCTACAGCTTCATCAAAGTACAAAACAATTATTTTTTAAAACTGAATTGTTAGGGATGATGTTTTATAATTGTGTATACATTAAATTAGGACACAGTGATCTTGATAAAAAACATGAGGTTTGCATCCGAATTCTGCCTTCATAATTGCAAATTTCATTTCATTCGTTTTTCTACTTACCACCAATTATATACCATTTGGATATTTTATGCTCTTTCCGCTCATAACTCGCTCTTTTAATAAGCGTCTAAAGCATTGATCTACCGGAAGTACATGATCATAGACGCTTATAACCTCAGTTTTATTTTATGCGCCGTATTGAAAAGACGTGTTTTACTCGCTCGTAATTTTGAGACCACGTGTAGTTTAAAATAATGGCTGAGGCTTCGGCTTCAAAAAATGATACTGCTAGTAAGAGCAGTACTAGAGGAAAAGATAAAAATGAAAATAAGAAGGATAAAACCGATAAGAAAGACGTTGGTGTGTCGGAGTTAGAATCCAGAATTAACACGCGACTTAACCGACAAGATGAGGAAAACAAGCAAACCATGCTGTCGCTGGACGGTAAAATTAGCCAACTTATGAGTTTGGTAATGCAAAAGAATGACTTGACTAGGCAAAAGGAGGCGTGTAGCGCAGCTCCTAGGCCACCACTATCTGTAGAAAATAGTCTTGACAGAGTTTACAATGTGTCTTTTGAAGACCGTTTCCCTAGACCAGACCATGCTGACGATGTGTCTGTGGGAGTGACAAGCCAAGAACGCAGAGATTGTGGGTTCATGGATTCTGTTTGTTCCTCTGATGGAGAGAGTGATTTTAATGACGATAGGTTTAGTAAGTATATTGCTAGTAAAGACACTTCTGATGTTTTGTGTGAGAAGTTTGGAGAGGACGCTCGGACCTCTAAATCTAAGTCCAAAGTGGGGCTGGTGTTAGACAAGAACCAAAAAGACGTGTTGACTGAGTCATGGCGGGCAGAGGAGCCGGCAAAAATATCCTCCTACAGGGAGAGTTACAGAAGTTCTTTTCCTATGCATGAGTCGTGTGAAGATTTTTTGAAGGTTCCACCTATTGATGGTCTGGCAGAGGCTATGTTGGTTAAGAAATATGGAAGAAGTGCTGCATATGGCAGAAATCCATCTTTATTTGGCAAAGACATGAAAACATTTGAAAAGTTGTCATTTCATGGACAGTTGGCTTCTAGAATGGGACTTATAACTACATGTTACACTCAGCAGGCTTTGTCTGCACTGTTGGATAACCTTCAGGGTACAGAATTAAATGTTGATGCTGCAGTACAAAACGTGCGGGACATTTTTGCTTTGACCACAAAAACGTTGGATCAAGTGGCAAGAGCCGGGGCTTTTCATCATCTGGTCAGAAGGAGGGCTGTGGTGGTAGACACCGGCCTAAGTAATTATAAGGATTACTCTCATTCAGTGATGGCCTTACCCTTGACACATGAAGGCGTTCTGGGCTCTAAGTTTGATCAGAAACTTAAGGAGAAAAATTATTTGAACAAACAGCTGTCTGAGATTCTTCCTGATAGTGGACCTGGGGGATCTTTCAATAGACAATCTCAAGGGTTTTCCTCAAAAAGAAAGGCTTATACAAGTACGTACAGTCAACAACCGTTCAAACGACCCCGGCCGTATGAAAATAGAGGCAGGGGCTTTGGCTCGTCCTTTACACAAAACTCTTTTAGATCAAGTCGTGGCGGTCAAAGTGGATCCACAACCAAGCCCATGGTAAGTAATTTTCGTGGCTACAGTTCTAAGCCCAAATACGCATGACATGAAAAGTTGGGGGAAGTTTCCTCAGATACCTGTTGGCGGTCGTCTTCGGTTTTTTCTTCCAGAGTGGAAGAAGATCACGAACGACAAATGGGTTCTCAACACTATTCAATTTGGCCTAAGATTGGAATTCATGCAAAAGCCTCCATGGCTAGGAATAAAAGAGACTCGTGTAGATGCAAAACACATGTATTTTTTAGAAATGGAAGTAGAGTCTTTGTTAAAAAAAGATGCAATAGAACATGTGCCAAGAAACGAGGCACAAAACGGTTTTTACAGTACTCTTTTTTTGGTACCAAAACGTACAGGAGAACTCAGGCCAGTTATAAATTTAAAACCGCTAAACAGGTATCTAATGAAACGCCATTTCAAAATGGACACTCTAGGAAAGGTTTTAAACATGGTAAGAAAGGGAGATTGGGCTCTGACGATCGATCTTTGCGACGCTTACATGCATATTCCAATTCACAGAGATCACAGGAAATACCTTCGTTTTTGTATAAAAGGGAACATTTACCAGTTCAAAGCTCTCTGTTTTGGTCCTCACCCAGCGCCAAGGGTATTTACCAAAATAGTTTCAGTAGTAACGGCATATCTGAGAATGCAGAATGTAAGGATAGCGTCTTACTTAGACGATTGGTTAGGTCTCAATGCAATGAGAGACATGCTTCTCAAGGATCGATCATTAGTCTTAAATCTCATGTACAACCTGGGGTTTTTGGTCAATTTAAAAAAGTCCTCTCTGGTTCCGACACAGTGTCAGACATACATAGGGGCAGTCTTAAACTTACAAATCGGGATTGCACTTCCAACTCCAGACAGGTTACAGAAAATCAAATTGGCAATTCAAAATCTCAGACAAGGGAAGACGTCTGCAAAAGATTTCTTGCATTTACTAGGATTGATGGCGTCCTGTATAGAACTTATACAGAACGCCAGACTTCAAATGAGACCAGTTCAATTACACCTGCTTCATTTTTGGAGCCCGTCAAGCAAAGATATGACTATCAATGTCCCATTTACTCAACACCTTGCAAATCATTTGAACTGGTGGTTAAATCCAGTGAACACAAACAAGGGCAGATCAATTCTGACCTGGTCAGCCAATATGATTCTCACGACGGATGCTTCAAAGGTCGGTTTTGGTGCCCATCTAGGGAAATTAGTGTTTCAGGGTCTTTGGAGCAAAACCGAGTCAACGAAACACATAAATCTTCTGGAGATGGAAGCTGTAATTCGGTCTCTGAGGCATTTCCTTCCTATGTTAAAAAAATCAAAATGTTCTTCTGAGATCGGACAACACGTCCGTAGTTCAATATGTCAACAAACAAGGGGGTACAAAGTCAATTCAACTTTGTTACAAAGCTTGGGAACTATGGCAAATAGCAATTCAAAACAACATACAATTGAAAAGTGCACACTTAGCTGGTCGAAAGAATGTTCTGGCAGACCAATTATCTCGTCAGAAAATTCTGCCTTCAGAATGGACTCTGAACGACCAAGTGCTTCAGGAAATTCTTGTAATATGGGGTCGGCCAATGATAGATCTATTCGCTTCCGCAAAAAATCACAAAATGCCAATTTTTTGCACATGGCATTCCCATCCAACAGCACTAGCAACAGATGCGCTGTCAATCTCCTGGGACAGGATGATAGCGTATGCTTATCCTCCGATTTGCCTAATTCCAAAAATTTTAGAGCACATGAGACAGTTTCAGTGTCAGATAATTATGATAGCTCCGCAATGGCCTCGGAGACATTGGTACACAAATCTTCTTCAGATGTCAATTGCTTGCCCGATCCGATTACCAGTTGTGGACAATCTTTTGAGACAACCAGGTACAATGATTTTTCACCACAATCCAGGGGTGTTCAATCTGACGGCTTGGCTGCTCTCGACAGATCATATAAAAGTTCAGGATTTTCAGAGGAAACTAGAGAGTTGCTCTCTGCTTCCTGGCGAAAAGGAACGAAACTTGACTATGCTTGCAAATTCAAAAAGTTTGATAGCTGGTGTCGTGAACGGGAAAAAGATCCCTATCAGGCTACTGTAGTGGACTGTGCAGATTTTCTTACTTCTCTTTTCAAAGATGGTTTAAAATTCAGAACGATTTCTGGTTATCGATCAATGTTGTCTACTTTGTTGCCAAATGTGGATAATGTTCCGATAGGGCAACATCCAGATATCATTAGATTGTTAAAGGGCGTGTTCAATTGTAGGCCACCAGTAACACAGCTTGTGCCAGAGTGGGACTTGCCTTCTGTTTTAGAAATGTTGCAGAAGGAGCCTTTTGAACCTTTGAAATTGGCTAGTATGAAATATGTGACTTACAAAACTCTGTTTTTGATTGCAGTCACGACGTTCAGGAGATGCTCCGACATTCAAGCTTTGAGATTAGGAGAGGGGCGTGTCACGGTTCAGCACAACGGAATTACTTTTCTCAGATATGGATTATCAAAACAAGATAGACCTAGTCATATTAATAGCAAAATATTTGTTCCTTGTTACAAAGAAAACAAGAAGTTAGATCCCAAAAGGGCCTTATTCATTTATCTCAAACGTACAGAAAAAGTTAGATGTCTGTTATCAAGTGAAGACGAATGTAAACTGTTTCTAGGATTGATAAAGCCTCATAAACCAGTATCAGTCCAGACAATTTCAAGATGGATAACAGAGACAATCCAGATGGCTTACCAGGACAAACGTCAGCCAAAAGCTCATTCGGTTAGGGCAATAGCACCATCTTGGGCATTATTTAAGGGTGCAAACATGAAGTCTATTCTCGAAGCAGCAGATTGGAGTAGAGAATCTACCTTCACAAGATTCTATTTGAGAAATATAAATCTGAATGTACTCACCGGCGGCGCGGAGTCAGTAGTTTTCTGAATATTGTTTTATATTTATGCGAGTTCGGTGAACAAGTTTTTAGTAATGAAACACTAAGTAAGTGTTGCAACAGGATATTGGTATACACTTAAGTAAGTGTTGAGATTGGATATTGGTATAATGTTTGTATAAAGTAGTAAATATTTGTGAAATGAAACAAGACATAGTTGGATAATGTGATTCTTCAAGGAATGAAGAGGAATGATTGCACTGATTTGATGTCACCCACCACCTTATTATAAGGTAAGCTTTGTAATCTATCCAAATGGTATATAATTGGTGGTAAGTAGAAAAACGAATGAAATGAAATTGAAAAATTTGAACATCAAGTTCGAATTTTATGAATGAGTTTTTCTACTTACCACCAAGGGGCCCATCCCACCTCCCCTCTAGTAGGTGAAGGGCTTATAAAATAAAACTGAGGTTATAAGCGTCTATGATCATGTACTTCCGGTAGATCAATGCTTTAGACGCTTATTAAAAGAGCGAGTTATGAGCGGAAAGAGCATAAAATATCCAAATGGTATATAATTGGTGGTAAGTAGAAAAACTCATTCATAAAATTCGAACTTGATGTTCAAATTTTTCAATTTGACTGAATTACTGCATCATTGATTCATTGTTGAATGTATCAAATCTTTACAGACAAGCTAATTAATTTGAAGTTATTTATCATCAGTTATTTTTTCATTAACAATTTTAACACGTAGAATATATAGACAGTAACTGCCTGGTTAATCAATAATACCACCAAAAGCATTGAGCGTCACATGGATTTATTAAAATAATTCAATAGGCTTCAATTTATAGTGGGTACGTTCAGGCAAGGGGATGCTTCGATAATTCTAAGTTTCAATCAACAGCCGGTATGCTTACCTTATTTCGTTGTGACATATCTTACAGATCGTAATATATCATCCCTTTTAATACCAACGGCGCCCTTTAAAAAGCCGAAATGTTGCCACACCGGGCTCTTAAACTTTGCCGACGCTTCTGCAATGTGCTTAGGCTCGGACATTTTGTTTTGGGAATATCTTTCGGAACGCTCTTATGAAATTCGGCAAAAGGCGATTCGTTACATTATGTCCGAGGTGTTGTGATTGTGAACATTCACGGACCGGATCACAGTTGTGTTTACGCCTGTTTAAATCATTTTGTAACTTTTAAATACAAAAACTGAGCTCGGGAATTACAAAAATATCAGTTGCATGTCAAAACAAAACGTAATATCTATGTTAAGAACTTAAGAATCTGTTCGAAGGATCTAAACATGCAAGAGTCAATTGGGGTCACTCGATAGAACTCACCGGAACTCGCATGGCATGTCAAGATTGTTTACCAAACATAGGCGCCGGAATATTTGAGTTAGTTTCTGTGTTTCTGTTCGTTTATTGTTGATAATTTGCACTTCAGTTCACTTTTCTATATGTTTTATTTGTATTCGTAATATTCGGTTCGCCAGGTCGCGAATACGATACAGTTATCGCGGAAACAAGAAATTCGGTGCACCGAATCCATGAGTGAATCGTTACAGCCCTAGTTGTGAGCTTAAAAAATTGTTCCAAAAAAGTTATTGGGGCCATCGGTATGCACTGACATTCATTATGCATCAAGTATAACACAATAGTTCCTGAGGTGAGCGATTTAGGGCAGCATGCGGCTCTTGTTTAGCTCACCTGGCATGAAGTGCCAAGATGAGCTATTGATTTCACCCTGTGTCTGTCGTCGTCCCTCCGTCCATCGTCAAACTTTATCTTTAAAGATCGTCTTGGAAACCACTGGGCCAATTTCATCAAAGCTTCATAGGATTGTTCCTTGTAGGATACTTTCTCAGATTTCTTCAAATATAGGTCATCCAATTGTCATGGCAACCAATTGAAACAACTTTAAATACTACAGGTTCGAATTGGAAAATAACTTTACCCAAATGTGCCATTGGCAACCCTCTATCAGATTTTTAAAAATAAATTTCCTATTTTAAAAACATGGCCACTAGTAGGTGGGGCAGACTTTCCTTATATGGCAAAAACTAATGTCCGATTTGAAAGTAATACCATGCAAAGGATCCATGGGTGACCCTCTACCAGATTTCGTAAAATTATTTTGAAATTTAAAAAAACATGGCCGCCAGTGGGTGGGGCATGTTTTCCTTGTTACTGTTAGTAAAAACTTTAAAATCTTATTCTCTGAAACAACTGGTCCAAATTAAAAATATTTTTACACAAATGGTCCATTGATGACCCTCTACCAGATTTCTTAGAATCATTTTGTTCTCTAAAAAAACCAGTGGATTGGTCAAGTTTTCCTTAAATTTCTGTATAGAAAAACTTTCAAGAAGTTTTTCTCTGAAAGTATTGGTCTGATTTAGAATGATTTTACACAAATAATGATTCATGGGTGTTTCTAATAATCTTCCTAGCTCAAACAACATGGACACCATTGGGTTGGGATGAATAAGTGAAAGCTTATCATTACTGGTCCATTTACATGACCGTAATCATGGGTACCAGGTGAGCAATTTAGGGCTGCATCTGTTTATAAAAAATCATGTCTGACAAAGGCAGAGGTCATTTACAGCCTTAACAGGCAAGATAGGCTCAATAATTTAAATTTGCCCATAACTTCTTGTGATAGAGACCAAACTCAAGAAGCTCTTGAGCTCAATGCAAGTTGCACCATGTCAGACAAATATCAAGATGATTAATAGGTTAATTAATACCTCAGATGGTATAGTGTTTCACAAGCACATCTTTTGTCATAAGTCTAGCTGGTTGTTTAAAATGATGGAGCATTATACATGTAGTAGTTATTTATTTGTGTTTTCAGTATAGAAAAAAATGATTTTCTCTTCTATCATTTCCATGCATAATAACATTTATTAAAAATCATTGCCAAGGAGAAATACAGTGTACTTTCTATGCGTTTTTAGGAGATGGCCGAATGGATTCCCCTGGTCACTGTGCAAAGTTCTGTACCTACACTGTCATGAACCAAGAGGATAAAGTCATTCTAGCAATGGAGGTGGTTGACAAAAGGGAGACAGGACTGAAATCAGGTCTAATGGAGGCGAAGGGATTTGCAAGAGCAATGGAATCAATAAGAGATCAAGGGCTCCAGCTGAAAGAAATTGTAACAGATGCACATCCCCAGATTTCATCAATAATGAGTGAGAGAAATTTACTATTCCTGAAGTTGTATAAGTTCTTGAAGTATATCATCATTTGCCTGTAGCTGTAAGGAAAAATGGTTCAGTAAAAAAACAAAATGTTAATATCTATTGTGTTCAAGTGATATAACAGCTGGCATACATGATGTAATTTAGAAATCAGTTTTAGCGTACAGACATTTATATTAACATAAAGAAAACTTTGAGCTCAGGTGTATGACAAATGCGAATGTCATGTATAGGTAAAAAACTAAAATGAGCTAAATTTAACCTCGACCATAGCCAGTCTTTCACTGAACCCACTTGCCAAATGTAAGCTGATTTGGACACTTGATATTTGCATCAGAATATGCCATTATTGACAGATTCAGGCATGTGGAATAAAGCATTGAGGCAAAGCCTGGGTAGCATTGGAACTGCATGTGATAAAGATTTTGGCATGCATACTCAACTCAAGAAGCCCTTGAGCGCAGATCAACTTGCGTAATCATGTCAGACAAAAGTCAAAGTCATGGTCATGCACACATCAAGGAGCATATTTTTTCACAAACACACCAGTCCCCCTGTGAAAATTTCAAGAACAGTTCTTGAACAGTTCATGAACACAGTTCAAGAACTGTTCTTGAACAGTTCATGAACATTAAATGGCAGATTGTTCATGAACGAGTTCATGAACTGTTCATGAACCAGTTCGTGAACTGTTCATGAACCAGTTCGTGAACTGTTCTTGAACAGTTCATGAACAATCTGCCATTTAATGTTCATGAACTGTTCATAGATAGTTCATGAACTGTTCACCAACACAAAGTTCATGAACTGTTCATCATCACAAGTTCATGAACAGTTCACCAACACAAGTTCATGAACTGTTCATGAACAGAAACCAAAGCGTGACAGACGGACAGCACAAAAATAATATGTCTCCCCGCTAAAGGGGGGGGGGGGGGGGGGACATAATAAGGTACAGTTCATGAATAGTAGTTATTAACAACATATAAAATACATGTGTCAACCTCATTAATGAACAGACAAGAAATTCTAAAATTCAACATACAAAAATTTAATTAGCTACACATTCTGACAAAGCTACATTTAGCATCTGAAAAAATACTATATAATATTTACAAACGGGAAGCCGTGTTAAGCAGCGTCTCATCTGGATCCAAACTGTTGCAAGCAAAGAGTTAATCTACCCCCATCAGACAAACTTTGAAAATATACAGGCAAAAACATAGTAAGTATCTATCAATTTAGAATATTATTACAATACTATCATTTTAATGCACTCTGCTGCAAGGACACATCTATAATCGTTAATAAACAAATAGTTAAAAAGCAGTTTAACCTTTTCTCACATGTTTTAGTCTAACAAGAACTAACAAAAATGAGGTCCCCCAGAGTCCTGTTCACTGTCAAACTTAAAGTGCTAATCACTAAGATTCACAACTCAATGAAACACAATCTGACTTTAAAACGTCAAAACTGTCATTATTGTTTCTTAGCTGACAAAGTTTCTTTTTTATTCGTCCTCTAATAATCTTTTGTTTGTGTCCTGCTAGAATGAAGCAAATATTTCATATGAGACGAATTCATGAATGTATAAATTGTAACTATTATTTTCCGTATTTTCAATGGTGGAATAATTTAATTGTGAAAAAAATTATTATCAATGGAGTAAAGTGTTGAAAAAGGGTTTTTAAACGATGAGCGATCTATATTAAGGTATGTTTTCACTTTTGTTGACCTTTTTGTGAACTGGCAGCCAGCCATACAAACAACTGATGAATTTTGCCTTTTCTTGTCCGGTAAGAATGCAGGATATATTGAACATTCAGTTGACTTTTGAATTCGGGAACATATTTGTTTTGTAGAAACAAGTTATTCTGGCTGTAAGCGTTGTTCTCTTCATGCAATTAAATTCTGTCATCTGGTTGGAGAAGGAAAATTCATTGTTCAACCAGTCATTACTGGCTGTATTTTTCGTCTTTGCAGCTAACCCATTCCACAATCGCACGATTTTTCACTGAACCGGTAAATCACCTGAATGTTCCCAGCGTCAATACTGTCACATTTGAGATTAATTATCTGCCAGAAATACTCCGGATAAGTCAAAGATTCTGTCATCTTGTAATTGCCAGTCATCAGCTCATATTCTCCTATAGTAATCTGCAAAGAAAACAAGTTAGGATTTATATTAGAACTAGATGATAGATCTAATCAATAAATATTTCGATTTCTTCAATATTATAAAAAGATATTTCGATATTTTCTATATATCATTAGATCTATCATATCATAAGAAGAAACGATTTTTTTATCCGATAATATGATTGTCCGAAATGGTAGGTACTCGTCGCCAAACGCTTATTCTGTTTTGATTTTTAATGATTTATTTTGGCGTTCAGAATTTACACTATAACACACACTTCTTAAAAATAAGTTCTTATATTAATTTAGCAATAAACACGATGGTATTTTGCAATCAAACTTGCATAATTACAAAAATATTTTTCATTGTATCCACCTACGAAAACAAGACCATAAATTGCATAATCTGGAAAACTTTACTGGTTATAACTCATATAATTCGCACAGTGATGTACATATCTTTCTTTTTTTAATTCTATCTTTTTTACATGACAAAATAGTCACAACTCTACAGGCAGTGGAGAGAGTTTAAAGCTTAAACAGTTGTAAACAAGCCTTCTCTACACGACAAATATGGCGGCCGACGCTCGTAGCAGAAATTCAAATTTACATCTAGCCGAGAATGTGTTAGAAATGAATTGGATTGAAATGAATTATATACCATCTTAAAGCTTAAACAATGCAGAAATCGTTGATATATATAAATAATACAGTTACCTGCTGTGTTCTGTACAATCGGTGGTTTATCTTGCTCCATAAACCCTACACAGTGTTGGCTAAATTCAAATAGGTGAGAGGGGCGCGCGTGTTTACATGATTCAACACAATACAATGTTGCCTCATTACGGCGGCTTGATCATGTTGAGCACAGCATCTGATTCCGATATGGATCCAAACTGTTTCACACTTGTTTGAAGTTTCCTCAATTTTAAAATGTTCATAATTAAAAGCTATTGTTAGATCTAAATGCATTTTGAATTAAACTAGATGTCCTGGATCTATTTATAGTTGATACTATCTATGCTGTTTATGGCAGTTGTTCTTGTATGCAATTAAACAGAGAACGATGTGGAACGATGTCTGTCTCCAGTACAGGTTTTTATCCCCTTATAATTATAACAGACGTCGATTAACAGCGCCTTCCCCTCCCGATTTTTTCCCCTCAGCAAAAATAAAATGTCTTTAGATCTAGATCTTGATCTAGATCTACCTCTAAACAACTTTTTTTTTTTTTTTTTTTTACTTTTTATGATTAATTAATGGTAGGTATGGTAGGTTTCATACCATAACTATACTAAAATAAACTTAAATCAACCTTTAGTAGTGCCCTTCACCATCATGAAGTGAGTGTCAACTGTTCATAGACATGAGTCTCATCGATCATATTGCAGCACACATCCAGCAAAGAACCGAGGGCCTTCTCAATTAAGTCCTACATGCACACTCAAATTGAATGGTTAATATTTTCTTTAAATTTTCCCCTAATTGACCCAAAACGACACAATTTTTTCCCCCTTCTGTGGGTAGCGAGTTACTGTAATCAGCTTCCCCTATTGGTTTAAAAAAAGGCCTGTAGTAGATCTAGATCCAGATTCTCTAAGTCATTTTTTCTCAAATTCTGTCAAACTCAAACATTCTGCATCATATATTGCTTTAGTTTAAACAGTATTTTATTTACTGTTTAAATCATCATGCTTTGATTATAAAAGATCTGGATCTACTATTTTTCTGTCTAATGTACGTCCAAAAAAAGTTAACATAATTTGAACATCATGCAGTTCATGAACTTGACAATGATAAACATTTGATGAACTGTTCATGAACTCCAGTCCATGAACTGAAATTTAATGAACTGATCCTTATACTGTTCATGAACTTGAGTTCATGAACTGGGAAATAATGAACAGTTCATGAACTGTTCTTCAGTTGTTCATGAACTCCAGTTCATGAACTGGGAATAAATGAACAGTTCATGAACTGTTCTTCAAAGTTCATGAACTGTTCTTCAAAGTTCATGAACTGTTCTTGAAGTTCATGAACTGTTCATCATTTCATGAACAAATTTTCGCCGGGGAAATTTGCTTTCATCAAAGTTTTTCACAAACGAGTATTGTTTCATCAAACTTTTTTGATAAGTCTACTTATTCTTATTGCTTTACAAAAACGATGCTTATTTCAGAGAAGTCCTATCCAGACGTTCGTCATAGCTATGACATGTGGCATGGTGCAAAGAACTTGGGCAAGAAGATAAGCAAGGTACTATTTTATTTTATCACATAAACGTGCAAAATATAGAGGGCCGTAAAAATCGTATGGCCCACTGGGCATATATTTTATACTAATTTTCGAATCACCAAAATAATGTACTACTACGCCGACTGTAATCAGTTAAGAGAATATAGACAAACATAGCTCACCACTAGGTATTGAAACATTTCGAAGTGTCCTAGAAACATTATCCCTAGCAGTCTCGCAAACTCAGACTGCAAATCAGACTAATCTTATACTATGTAGACTTTAGTATTAACAGTGACTCTGACTGTTTTTCAAATTTAGACGTTACAATGATAATGACGTCATGTTACGCCTTGACGTTATTTTGAAAACGAAACTAGATTCTTAATGTCAAATGATCATTTTTAGTCAATTAGAACAACTTTAATTTAAATATTAATTTAAAATTTGAATATGGTATCAGAGAAGTCTTTTCACAACGTAATGGTGCTGATTTTCTTTACGTTAATATGATTGGTGTTTTTAGCTCACCTGAGCCAAAGGCTCAAGGTGAGCTATTGTGACCGCTCACCGTCAGTAGTACGTCTGTCCGTCTGTCCGTCTGTCCGTTCACTTTTACTTCAAACGACATCTCCTCTGAAACCCGCCGATTGTAGGGAGAGTTCAAACTGCTCATGATGTTCCTTGGATGCTTCTCTACAGAAGTTGTTCAAAAAAAAGGAAAAAAAGCACAAACTCTGCTTGAAAAAGCAAAAAAGCAAAAATCTTTAAAAAATCTTCTTGCCCAAAACTACTAGGCCCTAAGCTTTGATATTTGTACAGTAGAATCTCCTGGTGGATCCCTCTATAGTTTGTTAAAATGAAATCCCTAGGGTCACATTTGACACCACCCTGCACAGTTTAAGTGCTGCTCTAGGCAGGTTTTACAGTATTTTTGATTTAGGCAGAACTGTATTTACCTGAGTTACCCTTAATATACTATGGGCAAATAGCCAATATTTGCAAACATTTTGGATCCAGATCAGATGCAACATAATCATAATGCTACATCTAATCTGGATCCAACCTATTTGCCACTCATTTACCAACTTAACATTTTCTAAATTGTTTTTTTGTACACTTTTCACATACAGTAGGTTTTAAGCAGACATCATTTCAGTCTGGTAAGGGTAAGCCCAAGAGTTCTAGCCACTGAGGTCAAATATTATGCAACTCTGAACTGGTAGTGAGTATCACAGAACTGGTCATGATCAGCTGAACATGTTGTCTGCTAAAGTTTAGATATGGTTCAGTCTGATTCATACTTAGAGAAACAGGATCTGGAAGTGATCCACTGACAGTTATGTAATTATGTCTTATGCCATATTTATACATATGTTTAATATTGGTTTTGTCAGAGTTATCTGTATGTCTTTTCAATAATTCCACTTTAAACAGTCATGAAAATGTAAGATGCAAAAGTAAAGCAAAGTGTGCATTAACCCTTAGCCCGCCAAATAAATTGTCGTCTGCTATATTTCTCGTCTGCTTCAAGTTTCAAAGTGCTTCAAAGTTGCTCAAAATTGCTGAAAATGTTGTCTGAGTGTCAAACAGCTTGGATCCGGATGAGACGCCGAGTTACTCGGCGTCTAATCCGGATCCAAGCTGTTTGCATATAAAGCTATAGTCGTGAGTGGCAGGCTAAGGGTTAAGACACATTCTGCTTTACTTTCAACCTGCTTTAGGTGGCCACCTATTTTCAAAATTAGAAACATGCTATGGGGTAATGGGTAAAATGAAATTGCCTATTTGGAAAGAGCCTGATGAGAGGAAGTGCCATTTGCAAAGGCCATAACTCTGACATCATTGTTTTTTTAGTTATTTCCCTTTGTGATATTTTCTTGTCAAGAAGACAACTTCAGTTCTACTGATGCTATTGTAATGAAATTTTATGTATGGAAAGAAACTGATGAGAGAAAATGCCATGCACAAGGGCAGCAATATTTAGTTTTTCCCCTTTGTCATATTTTATTGTCAGGAAAATAATTCCAGTTCTGCTGACGCTAGTGAAATAATTATCATTTATTGGAAATGGAAATAGCTTGATAAGAGGATGTGTCATGGATAAGGGTCATAAGCTTGGCAACAAAATTCACTTTTGTCATGTTTTCTTGTCTGGAAGATAACTCCATTTATAGTTATATTAAAATGTTGTCTTGCCCAGTCAACTTAGGTACAAACTTCAATGTCCTCAGGTGAGCGAATTTAGGGCCATGGCCCTCTTGTTTATCTACACATGAATAAAACCGAATAACACCTATGACGAATCGTTTACCTAAGAGCCGAGGGCAAAAGTGAAAGTAAGACCGTTCGGATTTTCGTGTCATTTGGTATTTATGTGATAAATAGGATATTAAATTCGTGTTTTTTCAGTAATAAATTTATTGAACTCGTTGGATAAAAATTATATGTTGCTCGCCAAGGCTCGCAAAATATCATTTTTATCGAACTCGTTCAATAAATTCATTACTGAAAAAACACTCATTCAATATCCTCTATATATATATATGAAGGTAACTTTCGATAAAAATCTGAAACACGGATTATCGAAATTGTTGTGATTTTTATACTGTATTATCGACATGCATCATAGGAATTGGCAACAATATGGCATCATGATTAGGTATTTTTCATGCCGAAGGCAAACAGTCAATGGGCTGAATTGAATCTTGGACAAAACAAAAAACCTGTAGGTGATAGTGATTTCAAATTCCCTTTTTGTGTTCTCTGCTAAAAAGTAGCCCTGGAGTCCATTTAGAGGTCAACTAGATGAAAATTAGCCTGCCCATAGCTCATTGGAATATTGGTATGCCAAATTTCAAGGTCATTGAGAGGTTAAATTGACTGAATTGACCTTGGTTATTACTTTATTATGACAAAGACTTAAATTTTTTTATTATATTTTGTCATTAGATCTTGTCGAATTCCCAATATTGTTTTCCAATGACATCAAAACAAGACTGCCGTGTTGAATTTGAATAACTTTCATTCATGACTGAGAACATTTTCCCATTGATATAAATGGAATTTGATTCATAATGGATCTAAGGCATTGATTGATTTCAAATGTTTGCTTGGATAAAAATTATATTTACTGATAATTCTCTCTACATTTCAGGTTGCATGCATTAAAGGCATTGAAAAACTGAAACCTTGGTTGAAGGATATAACTAACCACTTTTTTCATAGTGCAGAGACTTGTAATGGAAGTGTTCTTGAAATGAAGGTATGTTGTGCGAGTTGTTTAGCATGTTTTTAGAATACTTGAAATGATATAAATCAAAGCTAAGTGGTCCATTACCAGTAAGATAAAAATTTAAATAATTTAAATATACCCAGAGAACTAGTTGGCAAACTGACGTATAAAAATGTAAGTAACATAAAACTTTGCAGTATTGAGATAAGGCAGAATACACATAACTGGAACATGTTTATTTTGGTTTCCTTTATATAATGTAACACTATAGATAAAATTGTCATAGTAGATTGTTTTAAACAGGTATAGGTAGGTGATTACATATTCATTTTCTAGTTTCTATATATTAAATTTTGCACATCTCATTCTATACTGTCCTTTTTAGCTCGACTTTTGTGAAAAGTGGAGTTATTGTCTTCACCCTGTGGTCTGCACTGGTTAATTTTTTTGGTTAAAGTTTTTGTAAGGCTATTTAGGTTTAAAAAAAATCACTGAGGTATTGCTTCAATAGTTTGTATGTGTATGTATATGGACAAGACCTGTGCACGGAAAAATTACAAATGTACAGTGCTCCCTCCCTACAATGGCCCTCCTTACAATGATTCCCTCCTTACAACGACGATTACAATTGTTCCCAAAACAGTATTATTATGTCAACAATTTCACGGCTGCAATATAGTCTATTCAAAATTGTCATCTGCTGGTTTTCTCAAAGTTACTTATCAATAGACATTTTGACATAAAAACTTAATGACGAGTGACAAACAGCTTGAATCCAGATCAGACGCCGCTGTTTGCAAATGTAAGTCAATGTCCCTCCCTTTAACAACTCCCTCCGTACAACGCACATAATTTGGGTCTCCCCTTAGGTGTCGTTGTAGAGAGGGAACGCTGTATGTCTAAGTATGCATTAGTTGTTGCTTAAAAACTTCTACGATTAATATAGCATAAAAGTCCCATAAGTGTACATTCTTTAAGTTTGGGATATGTATCCATCTCAAGTATGTGAAAAGTCGAGTGCCAATTACCCGTTTGTGGTGCTCTCATTATATGTGTTTCTGCCTTTCTTTTAGACAAAATGGCTCTCCGTTATGAATCATATAACAAACAGACACAGCTGGGCTTTAGGCCAATTTGACCATGACCCAATAGAGGAAGAAAGGGAAGAAAAACCTTGGCTACGCCCATTTTCTATTGTGGTCAAAGACCTTGAAAAGGAAATAACAGAAAAAAGGCTACCGAGGACATTTCCATATTATGTGACTTGCCAGTAAGTAACATTTATACACCTATTATAAGCTGATTATTTTCAACTGGCAGGGCAGAGCTAACCTTTGAGCAAGATAACCTAATTTACATTTGATTTTATAGGCGATGGGTTCGGTTCCGTATTATTTCGTTATAGTCCAATGCTTTCAACATGGAGAAACACAATTTATGCATGCAGCCATATCAACTTTGACCATGTACCGGTATATACAGTGTTATCCTCTCTACAACAACACTCAATTGGAGACAAAGAATGCCTGTGTAGTTAGGAGGATGTTGTTATAAGGAGGGACAATTAAGACTTGGCTTACACTTGCAACCAGCTTGAATCCAGATCAGACGCCGCGTTACAGGGCGTCTGATCTGGATTCAAGCTGTTTGTCACTTATCATTATATTCCTTCTGTCAAAATGTCCACTAACATGTAAACTTGTGAAAAAAAAGGCAGACGATACAGGTAAATTCCGATAATAAAATGAATGTGCTGCCATCCCCAAAAGTTAATATACAAAGGTTCTCATCGAAACTCTGCCCTACTAGGTCAATAAAGTCTGCCTATACCACAAATTAACTAAAACCAGCTGCTAAAACCATCTTTTTTTAAAAACAAACATAATTCCTGTTACCCAATTTATATCCGCTCCCTGACTAATCCTTAGAGATTTACATACTGCATACAAGTGGTTACTGATGCATTAAAAAAGAAAATTTTAGATTACTGGTTGTCATCATAAGCTGTTGCCAGTTTTTGCACAATATTAAATTGATCTTTGTTTCAGATTTGGTCAAAACTCTTTATATCAAGACATCTATCAGGGCACCATATATGATGGAGTAAACAGAACACAACCAAAACATTCTAGCCCATTGCAACACAAAGTCCTATTGTGTAACTACTTCTTAGAAGTGTTTAGCAGAGACGATTCTAATGTGTAGTAACACCATAGGGTTTACAGCAAAAATAAGATTTTAAGCTTTTCCATCACTCCCCTAATTGGAGCTCTGACCTCTCCTACTATCTCTATATGAAAAACTTGGTCTTCATATGTCGAGATAAACTGAAGAAAAAAGAGACAAAGGACATAAACAGGCTTTATACACTTTTGTAATTTATTGCAGAACCACTTCAGAGCTGGAAAATTTCAACAACCATTTGCTGATGTATGCACCTAAACGGAATGCATTTAGGTGAGAAAATTTAACAATTCTTTGCATAAACATGTCTACAAAGACTTTGAAAAGAAAGCAGATACATTTATACCAGTAAAAATACATAAATTAGCATATGTTTTTGAAACGCATAGACTCCTTCATATTGAAATTTTAATAATTACTATTTGCTCAGGGAGTATAAAAATAATGTACCATGTATGACTCTCACTCAAAGGCAAAATTTTTATATCCATGAGAACAAATAAAGGCGTGTTTATTGTTTTTGGTATGTCTGTAAGGTGATTGTTAAAGCTGTGGTCAGACACAAAGAACTATGTCATTGAGTTTGTCAGTGACTGTGAGAGATTCTTCACTATGTCATGTGTATTCAAAACAAGAAGGCATTGGGGTCTGTATAACTTGCATCATGTGTGATAAATGTCGTGGTCACCTGTATTTAATTACAGGTCAAAGAGACTAAAATTAACCTTGCCAATAAATTAATCTGCCTTGTATGAAATGTATCATAAATGGAACAATTACTAAAATAGTGAAAACAAACATGTTCAACTGGTAATGCTCATATACAAATTTATAGTGGATTTCATTTTTTTCTCTCTATAGCTATTCTGTGTACAAGTGCAGATGCCAACTCGCAGCTATTGACTACACAAAGCATTTGGGTAGAGCACAGCTGACTGGGAAGGATGGAAATCCAAGGTATTCCTTGATATACATTAAAAAAAATTGAAATTACATAAAAAAGCAATGCGCTGTACTCATTTTTGATGCAGGGGGCCTCCGTGGCCTAGTGGTATAGTCACTGTGACTTACATCACTAAGCTCCTCACTGCTGTGAGTTCGAATCCCAGTAGGGTCGTTCAGAGTTTTCATGTGGGAAGCCTTCCAGCTTGCTTGCAGAAGGTCGGTGGTTCTACCCAACGCCAATTTGTGCCTGATCCAGTGCATAAAGGGCTTCTGGGGTCTTCCTCCACCTGTTATTAGCTGGACGTCGTGATATTACTGAAATACTGTTGAAAGCGACGTAAAATCGAAACAAATCAAATCAGTATTGATGCTCTCACAAAATCATTGATAACAGTTTAACTTTTCAACTTTATAATCTTGTATTGCATACCTTTACAAAGATTTGGGATCCAGGCCAGCCATACTTTTAAGCTCAACCACTCTAGCGGCTACAAGTTTAATCCCATCTTCATAACAATGTTTGTCTAGGAGAAATATAGGTAAAGTTTGAATGTGGGGCAAAAACTAAAAAATCTTGTTAACCATCTTGAGGCTAAAGGTCTCATAAATCTGAATGGAATATTGTCATAATGTTTGCCTGCATCATATCTACGTCAAAATTAATTGTGGAATGTGTCTGATCACAAGGTCAAATCATAGAAAAACCTTGTTACCCTGTAAAAGTTGATTGTGGGTCATGTCCAGTTGTAATCTAGGTCACTATAGGTTAAGTTTTAAATGGTGTACCAGCAACCAGATGAGCGATTTAGGGCCATAGTTCCCTTGTTATGGGTACTGGTCCAAGTCAAGCAGCTTGGTAACAATAATTCAGGTTTTTGTAAATATAAGCAAGAGCGTGGTAATTTAAAAATGAAAAATTGTTCAACAGACAAGTGTAACTGTTAGAAATGTGGCACCACATGCAGGCTAACAGTATCGCACATCTGAGCTCTAGAAGTATCTTCATTTATCAAAAAGCGCATACAAATAGTTATCATTAAAGCATGACTGAACTAAGGAAAATTAAAATGTGTACATAACTGTCTTTGTTGTGATTGGAAGTACATGTACATTCTATGTTTTTTTGCTATATTCAGGTGCAAAAGAGTCCATTCAAAGGCTGCGAATAATTGGTCAGTTGTGCCAGTGAAAGAGCCAAAGCAGTACTCCTATATTCCACAACTTCTGACCCAGATAGGAATGGAGTACTGCTCTAGAGACCAAACGCTACGGTCAAAGGTTGAGCTTGACCGCACTCATCCCAAGAGGATCGCAAAAACAATTGCGCCAGTAACACCACCACCAACAGCTGAGCTAAGAGCCAGAAAGGTCCCTAGGATAAAAGGACAGAAAAAAGATGTGAAGTAACTGTAGTGAAATTCAGGATAGGGGTGAATCCGTCTGTGATTAGAAATGTGTAGGTGGATCACTCTTTGCAAGTAGCATACTAATTCTGTGATAACCACTAAATGAAGTTTACATGTATATCAGTGTAACTAGGTAATTTACTCCTCCACCCTGGAAATATTACACCCTTTTACAGATTCAAACTGCTTAAACCATAGGTACTTATTTTAACGTATTTAATTCATTGCTCCAGTCAAGAAAACAGTTATACTTCACTTCATACAGTAATAAATGTGCTCCATAGATATTTTTAGCTCACCTGGCACGAAGTGCCAAGGTGAGCTTTTAGGATCGCTGGATGTCCGTCGTCTGTCTGTCCGTCCACAATTGGTTGTGAACACTCTAGCGGCTACAAATTTCATCCGATCTTCATGAAAATTGATGACAATGTTTGTCTTGATGAAATCTAGGCCAAGTTCGAATGTGGGTCATGTCGTGTCAAAAACTAGGTCACTAGGTCAAATCATAGAAAAACCTTGTGAACACTCTAGAGGCTACAAATCTCATTGGATCTTAATGAAACTTGGTCAGAATGTTTGCCTCATTGATATCTAGGTCAAGTTCTAATGTGGGTCATGTCCGGTCAAAAACTAGGTCACTAGGTCAAATCATAAAAAAAATTGTGAACACTCTAGAGGCTACAAATCTCATTGGATCTTGATGAAACTTGGTCAGAATATTTGTTTCATTGATATCTAGGTCAAGTTTGAATATGGGTCATGTCTGATCAAAAACTAGGTCACTAGGTCAAATCATAGAAAAACCTTGTGAACACTCTTGAGGCTACAAATCTCATTGGATCTTGATGAAACTTGGTCAGAATGTTTGTCTCATTGATATCTAGGTCAAGTTCGAATGTGGGTCATGTCCGGTCAAAAACTAGGTCACTAGGTCAAATCTTAGAAAAACCTTGTGAACACTCTTGAGGCTACAAATCTCATTGGATCTTGGTGAAATTTGGTCAGAATGTTTGTCGCATTGATATCTAGGTCAAGTTTGAATATGGGTCATGTCCGGTCAAAAACTAGGTCACTAGGTCAAATCATTGGAAAATCTTGTTTACACTCTAGAGGTTGATTGTGGGTATACATGTCCAGTCATAATCTAGGTCACTATAGGTCAAGTTTGCCAATGCGTACCAGGTGAGCGATTTAGGGCCATAGTGGCCCTTGTTTATATATCCAAGCTGGTGGTAGCTGTTACTAAGCTAAAAGTAAAGCTGAATACGTAGGGGCATTCTGCTTTACATTCGGCCTGTGTAAGCAGCCATCTTGTCTTCAATACTGAAAACAATCTTTGGAGTAAAAACTTAGATAATTATAGGTGATTTACGCACATAGGTAATTGGAGGAAAGCTTAGGAGGCCGAAATTGTAGCAGAAATATATTCTGAAGGAAATTTCTACTAAATGCTACCAGATGTAAACTCTGTAATCCCAGATCAAATCAGAGGGCTCTGATTAGGGTCTTCACACTTTGTTATGTTTTAGTAAATGTTTATTACTCATTTTTGTAACCTATAGTCACAGGTACATGACTTACAGTATACCTTTAGATGAAGAGTAAATTTGTCCTATGCAAATAGTGACCATCCAGATCCAGATTATAGGATTATAGTTAGGGTTTTCAATCACTGTCATGTTGCAATAAATTTTTACCAGTCAATTTAAACTTGGTACCACATAGATGTCATTTACAAATAGTGAAGAGTACACTTGTCTTATGCAAACAGTGTATAGGGGCTCCTTATAGAGGCCCTTCGATCAGTGTCTTCACCAATTTTCATGTGGTAATAAATATTTAACTCACCGAGTGACACATATTGGCATCATTTACAAACCGTGTACCTTTGAAGACTTTACGTGTCCTATGCAAAAAGTGTTGACCCAGTTCAGAGTGCTCCTTAATATGGTGGGTAGAATTTACTGAGTACTGTGTATATTTCCTTGGAGGGAGGGTGTGTTAAATTTCTGTTACATCGGTAGACTAAGAATTGAGTTGAAAAAAGGTATATAACAAATTTCAAGTGGTGTTTGAAAAATGTTCCTGATAATTTTGATACAGTCTCACAATTATATAGTTGAACCACAAAATTGATCCTGTTGAGATATTCTTAATTGGACTTCTGCAGTTGAATTTCAATAAATAGAGCTAGCTTTCTTCAAACTTTAAATTTTTTGGATGCGTTTGATTTCAATATTAGTTCTGAAGCATTGATTAGTTGTCTTCATATTTCTGCTCCAAATCACAAATATTTGACCTTTTGACCATACAAATTTACAAATATTTCATATTCCTCTCCGTTGGAGAAACATGTGAACCAAATATGAAATTCCGGTCAGTCAAAGTTAAAAATATGTGGCAATTTAAAGATTTGGCCACTGTGACCTTTACTTTTTACCGAACATGTCCAAAAACTGCTTATTCATAAACCTCTTTTTATGGCATCACATAACAAGCCAAGCAGTGAGTGTGTATAATTTGTTAAAGTACAAAAGTAATTGGCAATGTAAAATTATGGCGAACTACACCCCACCATATCATAGACTGGGACTTGTGTGAACAGGGCATCAGTGGTTATGATCAATTGTGGTGATTGACATTCACTTAGCTCCTCGCTGATGTGGTTTGATTTGATATGATTTTATGTCACTTTCAACAGTATTAAGTTCGAATCCTGCTTTGGGCACTTAATTTTTTTCCCTTTGGGAAGCCTTCCAATTGGCCTGTGTAGATTTTTGCATGGCACAGTGCGTAAAGGTCCTATTGGGTCTTTCTCTATTTATAAACACCCGAACATTGTG
Source organism: Gari tellinella (assembly GCA_922989275.2). Lineage (NCBI taxonomy): Eukaryota > Metazoa > Mollusca > Bivalvia > Cardiida > Psammobiidae > Gari > Gari tellinella. The sequence goes on from OV277856.1 coordinate 48,839,111, forward strand.
ACATGAATGAAATACAGTTATAGTGACGTAAAATAAAAATCCAAATATGCCTGCTTTACATATATGGATTTATGGGGCCAGTTTCATAAAACTTGGTACGACAAATGTTGTCGTAAGTCAGATTATAAAAGTCTCAATTATTATTTTTTGTTCCATCTAATCCAGTCTTGTGACATCTCTTTGGAATCGTCTTTTTAAGACGATTCCAAAGAGATGTCATAAGACAGGATTAGATATGTATTTTAAAGTTTTGACTTGCGACAACATTTGTCGTAAGAAGTTTTATGAAACGGGCCCCAGTAGTGTATAAAGGGAATACAGAGGAAAGTAAAAGTATTCATGAATACAATTCATATGTTTATTTTAGCAAAATAAAATACAACAGTTTTTGGTATAAAGCGTAAGAAATTGTTGTCAAACTTGTATCAAATGCTCTTTGAGAAGAAAGCAGCCAAAACAGTGACCACTGACACAATTTCACTGCTCATAGCTCAAGATGAGGCAAGACTTTAACTGTTGAACAATGAACAGGCCTGATAAGTTCTTTTGACACATTCAACCTTATGCAAATAGTGTAGACCCTGATCAGAGGGTTCCTTAAGGAGCCCTCTGATCAGGGATTATTCTGTTTCGGGGTTCCAGATAAGCAGGAAAAAACAGAAACCCCCCCAACATTTTCTCACTTATTTCATCACCTATGGAACTTCTACTCATTAGAATCATATTGAAGAGAAGATTTGAATGAGTATTGACATCATATGGGTTTAAATGTTTTAGTTTTGAAATACTCCTGTTATCTGGACCCCTAAATTTGTTTACTCCCAACAATCAATTGCTGATCATAGACATTTGTCCTGCAAACTTATTCATGAAAACTAATGATCATCGTACTCATTGATTTCCGTACAGCCAGCTAGGTATACGGATAGCTTTATTCATTGTACATAATAATCAGTTAGAGCGGTTGGAGCCTGATCAGACGCTGGCAACCTTTTGGCAATGTAAATACGTTTTTTTGGATCATGTATAAATATATATACTACTCAAAGTTTGCTAAGGGTCATCATCGCATAACTTTCAACATATTTGTTTTAGTTTCATTAAAATTTGGAGGGATTAGCTCATTCATGTAGGACATTGTATGAAATTTTGAAATAGGTCCAATTGATATGAAAATTGAGGAATTCTTTGAAATTTCAAATTTGATAAATTCCTCATCTTTCGGATACAGGACATACAAAATTGTAACCCTTGTCTCAAAATATGAAGAAAACAAACAAAAATGTTGAATGTTTGACAAATTATGAGTAGTATATAATGTTACCATTCGGTTATAAAAAATAACTCGGCCAGTTCAGAATAATTAAATATTATTTACTCAAAAATTATTTTATTGAATTTGTTATAATCGGCATATCATTATTAATGAAAAGTGTTCACCTCCAGTCGCAATACACTCCAAAATTGTTGGGTAAATTTCCAACTTGGTCTCAATTATCAAAAAATCTTGATGAGATTGATAAAGGAGACCAAGTATATGAAAATTTGTGTTCCGGGATTGTAGAGCATATTTCTGGCCGGGGTTAAAAACCTTGTTCTGTTTGTACAGTATGCTGAACAGAGAAATAATAAAATTACATGAACTACTTATTTGATTTTGTGCTCCTTACATAAAAATAAAACACCATGTTGTCAAAACACTTGATTAGCAGAAAAGGTGATGTTGCAATATCCCATGCCCCTTGAAATCACCTGGGCCCCGTTTCATAAAACATCTTACGACAAATGTTATCGTAAGTCAAAACTTTAAAATACATTTAATCTCTGATTCCTTTATCTAATCCTGTCTTGTGACATCTTTTTGGAATCGTCTTTTCAAGACAATTCCAAAAAGATGTCACAAGACAGGATTAGATTGAGAAATAATTAATAATCGAGACTTTTATAATGTGACTTACGACAACATTTGTCGTAAGATGTTTTATGAAACGGGACCCAGGACCTTTTTCTCAGCTCAAGAGCTTCCACTCAAGTCTCTGTACTTTCAATGTGAATTCAGCCTATTTGACTTTGATTTTTTGTTGGAACATGACCAAAGTAGTCATGAGCTCAATTGTTCAGATGATACATTGTAAAACAAGGTTTGAATATTAGTGATACATGTATTAGCAAACAAAGCAAATCAATAATGAGCTAAAAAAAACAACAATACAAGTTATGCCATATATGCAGAGTTAAAAAATATGCGTTCTAATGTGGTCAAGTTTCAAACAGAGCAAAAACAATTTGCCACCGACTAAGTTGTGGGAGCATAAAAACCTCTATAGGCCTCCATTAACAGTTTAACACAATGAACCTTAGTAACGAGGATGATCATCATGAACAAATCATATACCTGTGAAGAGTACATTTGTATGCAAACAGTGTATACCCTGATCAGAGCGCTCCTAAAAAGCCCTCATATCAAGGACTACACTGTTTTTCATTTTGTAATGAGTTGTAGAAAATACATTTTTCTTTTGTAATTTCCATTTGCTCCCAGTTAGAGTAAAAGGGTTTAAAAAAATGTTTGTCCATTAGGCATCCAGTATTGAGAGTTGGTTAGAATCCCTTAGCAGTTACACATGTAAGAACTTTTTTTTTTACTTCTATAAAACTTAGGAAACTTCGGGCTATGTGAGAATATATGATCTGTCATGAGTCGATGTTTAATACAGGCCGATCTGAAGGAGTCTAGAATTGAAATGTTATTAAACGAGCTTGGCGAGCTTAAAAACTTTGCTATTCTAGATGAGTTTGACAGGGCTACAGATAAGAGGAAGTAAACTGAACAAATCGAACATATTTCTCGCTTAAAATAGCACCAAATCCTATGGTGTTACTACTCATTAGATTCGTCTCTTCCAGACAATTCTCATGAGTAGTGACACCATAGGGTTTTAAGCAGAATTTTTTTTCTTCAATTTTTCAAATACTTCCCCTATTTGGAGCCCTGGTATGAGATCAAATTGTTTTAAACATCCACGTGTGACTGATTCTTTTTCTTGCATAACAAACAAGTTTAAAGTTATTTTTTAAACAATAGGCTTTTTTGGAATCCCAGGACTAATAACAACTTTATAAATATTGACGTTAGAATATCATCAAATTTATCTCACACATGTTCTATACAAGGATATTCGTGATCCTTGTTCGCTAAAAGAAAGCAGGGGTAGTTAGGTGAGAAAAAGAATAGTCAGATGTTCGTAGTCATTAAGACCAAAGGTTCCTGAAGTGTCAAGAAAATGTTATAAGGATGCTACAAGGCTCTCTAATAACACTTTCTTAGGCTAGTTTAACCCTTTACCCCACATGTATGCATCTAATGTTTTAATACCCTGAAGAAAATAGTTCCAATTCAAACGTTCAGTACAATCATAATAGTTTCGATATTCAGTTCTATAAGATGGTAGCTGAACTCAGGTTGGAAGCAAATAGGCCATTCAATCTAGCCCAAAATAGGGCTTGACCTAGACAAAATTGCAAAAGATTTTATTCTATCATAATATGATCCCCATATACCTGTACTACAACATACTAAAATTTGCATTCCGAAATATTGAGGGAAAGTTCGAAATTCAAGATGGCCGACAAAATGGCCGCCAATTATGTAAATAAACACATATGGATCAGTTATTACCGAAATTATCATTATTTTCAATCATCTGAGGTACTTTGTGGTATTTTTACTTCATCAGTACTAAATTTCAATGCATATTATACCATTTTTATATGAATTAACATGTATTTCAGAAGAAAATGCTCCTTATTCGTGGAACAGAATGGACAAAAAGACAAACTTTTATGACATATTCATATTTTATTTGTGTTTTAAGTATATAGATATTTTTGTTTGGAATTGCATGTCAAATTTCATTTACATACATTAATACTACATCATATTTATTATCAACATATTTATAAACAATTACATTTGAAGCTTTAAATTAAAGTCTATTTAGTGGGTGGGGTAATTTAACCCCAGGAATAGTGGATTAGACAGTTTTATAAAACATAATTATTTTATGTGTTTTTTTTTTGTTTAAAATATTTTTTCCTGAATAACAAGTCAACTTAATTTAACATGGTTAATTGGTTATGGTTAACTTCTTTATAAGCAATTACATTTCAATTTGGTGGGTGGGGTAATTTGACCCAAGACATAGTGGTTGATTGAACGGCTGAGTTGGGTTTTACGGCACGAAACACATAAAATGGTTATATTTAGAATAGATACATATAGCTGTCATTTAGACATAGATATGCAAATTATCATAATTGAAAACTATTCACGTTATTGAATTGCATATTAATCTTCCTTTTATACCGCTACCACCTGTTGTTGGGGCTATAAAGGAATCCACATCGTTCGTCCGTCTGTCACGTTTTTCCGGGTCATTTGCCTTTTTCTTAAAAAACTATATGTGACACCATCTTCAAACTTCGTACACAGTATCCGTGTTATGAGGTTACACTCTGTTACAAGTTTCACAACTCTTGCACACAATTTCCTAGAATTATACCCCTTTTTAATTTTAAATTGTGTCCCCTAATTGGGATATTTTGCTTGGAACATGCCATTTTCTAGAAAATTATTTAATGATATTGTCTTCAAGCTTGGTTAACATTATCAGCGTGATGTTTGGAGACTTTTTTAAAGTATCATAACTCTTGCAAAATGTTTGACAGAATTATGACCCTTTTAAATTTTGTTCCTTAGTGTGGACATTTTTCTAGGTACAAGAGAACTGAAAACAAGATACCTACCCATAACAAATACACGTGCACATAGGCTTACGGGACTAAATGAGTTTAAGAATATACAGTTCTAACGAAAATGGTCAAATGTCCAGCACCATTCAATTTGATTAAGTTTTTGTGTTTAACCCTTTAACCCATAGCCTATTTCTTTGTTTTGAAGACAGGTGACCATGGTTAGGCTTTTTGGTTAAGGTATGTTATTTGTTTTCTGTTGCACATATACTAAGAAATGCCCAGCTTTTACTAGGTACTTATGACATTATGTAGGGGTTGTGACAAGGAAGTTTGGGGTGGGGCTATATATCACCTATAGTGATAGTTGTCTACTTGTATGCATAAGTAATAAATGTTGTGGGTATCCCATTCCAATGATAAGCGATTTTTGGACTAGCGTGCTTGTTTAGCTATGATAAACATTGTAACTTAAAACATTAAATGTCATTGCTGATGTTGTTCTCGACAGCCTCAACTTAATCATGTATGGGTTCGAAGACCCATCCATCTGAGCAAACTACACCACACCACAGAGTAAATAAACACGGAGAAGAAACCAGCATGCCTGCGATTTATCTTGTCTTCCAGACGACCATTCAGCGAACCGTCGCGATTGATAACCTGCTCACGCGCAAAAAAACATGCCTTCCGTTACAAAAACTTCAATACATTTCTAATTTTCCTTCCGATTCTGTAAATAATGACAATGGCCTTGACAGAAAAAAGACTCTAAAGACCATTCTGCTTTACTTTCAACATATTTTTGTGGTCATCTGCTTTCAAACATACAAAAAGGCTATGGCGTAAAGGGTTAAGAACATTTGATCTAAAAGACAACTTGTGAAGATCCTCTATCTACCATCCAATACCATGCCTGGTGGGTTTAAAACCAGTATAGTGTCCTCCAGGACTCGGAAATTTGGCCCTTATGATTTTGACGCAACATGCCGGCACTGTCCTCCTATCATCCCTCTGAAGCCTTCCAAAAACCCACAGTACATACTGCCTATAGGCTGCATGTCGATAGGCCTTGTTAGTATCCTCAACACTTGATGCCTGATGGGCAAAAACGTCATTCCTGAATGTTTGTTGGATGTGGAGGGTGAGGGGGTCAGTAACTACAAGTCCCATTTCCTGAAAAATGCAAAACACAACAATAATAGCAGAATCAAATAGATAATTGAAAACTCTTAGCATGCTGACAGTCAAACTATTTTTAGCTTGGCTAACAATTTGGATCCCTAACTGTTTAACTTTAACACTCTGAACCTGTTTTGAAAAGAAAACTTAAAAAACACTCAGCATGCAAAGAGTTGAAGGTTATTTTTATGTTTTTATCAAATTGTAAGTTACCAAATACAGCCAGATGTCAAATAAACATGCTTATTATGCAGCTGGACAGGATCTCTGCACAGCTGAAGATAAGTAGAATATTTATGTTATAGAAAATACTAATTTTGGAAAAATTTCTATGATGTGACTTCTCATTTTAATTTTAATGAGAACAAGCCTGCCATTTTATAAACGCTTATGCCCCCGGTGGCATCCTTGACAATACATTCTGAATCAAGTCCAAATAAGGCCAGGGTCAAACTGAGCTTGGGTATTATTGACGAGTTGGTAATGGTCCGAAGCAATAACGTTTAAGTATCAAAGCATTGTAGTAAACATTGTTGATGCTAGGCGTAACGGTAAAATCTAGTTAGCCGAGAAAGAGCCCATTTAAAATATTCTAAGTTCAATTAGGTCAAGATCAAGATCAAAGTTTGGTGATATTGATGGATATGGAATGGTCCAAGGCAACAACTGTATAAGTATCCCAGCATTTGGGTAAGCGGTGTTGATGCTAGACTTAACGGTAAAATCTACTAAATCCGCTGTGGATGCCGGGGGCATAAAATACTGCACGTTCAATAAATGCTAACCGGTATGCCCCCAGGGAATCCTTGACAATATATTCTGAATCTTTTTTAAGTAAAAATTAGGTCACGGTCAAACTGAGCTTGGATAATATTGGTCAGTTGATAATGGTCAAAGGCTAAAACTGTTTAAGTATTGAAGCATTGTAGTAAGTAGTTTTGGTGCTAGACGTAATAGTAAAATCTTTTTATCCAAAGATGGCTTATTTAAAATATTCTAATTACAAATTAGGTCAAAATCAAATTGGATGATATTGGTGGATTGGGAATTATCCAAGACAAAAACTGTATAAGTATCTAAGTATTAAGTAAGCATTGTTGCTGCTAGATGAAATGGTAAATCTTGTTAACCAAGAAACAGCCCATTAAAACATCCCAAGTCCAAATAAGGTCGAAGTCAAAATCATGGTTGGGTAATATGGGTGTATTGGTAGTGATCTAAGGTAACACCTTTATAAGTATAAAAGCATTGGGGTAAGTCTTGTTGAATATATCTTCAAGTTTTCTTCTTATCTATCTACATGTGCATTACAAATACTAGCATTATACTTGCATTTGTGTAATGTGAGACTAAAACAAAGCTGAACTTACTGGTCTTAGACTGTTGCAGTACTGAGCTGCCATACCACAGCACATCTTATCTTCATCTCTGTCCATGTGTGGACAGTGTGTACACACACACCAACTTGGGGAATCCCCTGCTGAATCTGGATCTGGATCAGCAGGTGGCTCTTGTTGGCGACGTGACAAGATGCCAGCAACATCCAACACTACAGCTGGCTGTCTCGCAGCAATGTCTTTAAGAATCTTCAGTCTTCTCCTCCTCCGTCAATCTGTCAATCATTTCCTGTGAATAAAGATACATGTAAAAATATGTTCGCATTAGTCAATTTGGAGAGGAGGAGTAAGCGGCTCCGAATGGGTTCCAAGGGCAACATCTTGGTGGGGGAAACAGGGGACAAAGCCCCCTTAAAAAATTGCATTTTTAGCATTTTTGAAGGTATTTTGTGGGCTCTCCTATGATTAATTAAGAGCTCTAAATGATCCAAATGTAAAGATTAAAAAGCAAAATTACAACTTTTATAAGAACATTTTCATGATCTGACTAGTTTTTTAATCATGAAACAGGAAATATGCTGGTAATAACACATTACTTACTACAGTCAAACTTAAATATCTCAAACTCGGTTAGTCCAACATATCCGTTTACAGATACCTCTTTTAGTCTATTTAAGCAATTGAACTTTACAATCATTATCATTTTTATAGGAGCCATCCTCAGATTTTGGAAGGCATATTTCCAAAAAGCTACTCGAAGAAAATAGCAGTTGACCTGCATCCCCTTTTGTGCCATTATCAGGTTGTAAAATATCTTCTGTGCTAGTTGCATGCCTTTTAACATGAATCTAATAGTAAACTAAACACATGTATGAATGTGGACCAAACCAAATATAAGTAAATTTTACAATTTCAATAAGAAATTGTTACCATTTTTGTATATGCAAATGATCTGTATTTCAGATATACAACTTACATCTGCCTTTTCCTTTCTCTCTTCATGTAGTTGCACCAGTCTTTCTTCTTCTCCCTCTTCAAACTGTCGTCCCCTAAACACCCTCCCTCCTCTCCGGCCTCCTCTTCCTCTTCCTCTTCCCCTCCCTCTGCCTCGCACTGAAATTACTGTGCTTTCCTCCTCACTTATAGATGCTGGTGAATCCTGCAAAAAATAATTTATAAGTTATAAAATACCGAAAGAGACATCAATATTCCAGTCTTTGTTCTAACCCTTTTGCCAGATGCCTGGGATAATTGGTTTCTGATTAAAAAATGTTTGATTATTTTAGAACATGTCATATATTGAAGTGAAAAAGCATTGTTTCAGCGCAAGTGGTAACAAAAGCAAAGGCTACCAGGCTGATATTCAGTTAAGACTCAATGAGAGAAGTCTAATATCCCTGCAAAGTTAATAGGTATATATTGACCTCTATTACACTTAATTGTCTGTCTGTAGACTCCTTTTATAGCAACAATTCTAGGTACACTGACCTCCATACAAGCTCATATACTTCAACAAAGTTTGGCAGTCAATAAATTAAACACGCACCTCTGTTGTTTTTTTGGTGCGCTAAAATTTGCGTAAAAACAGACATTTTCTCAATTTTTCTGACCATTTTGGGAAAAACTGCAAGGTCTGATTTAGGAAAATTTCAGCATGAAAAATCATGTTTTGGGAACAATTTTTACAAATTATTTCACATATATATTGAAGTTAAATGGCCAGAAAAATGACATGTAGTAGTTATTTTCACTTGTTTTATTAGTTTTTATTTGAAATTTGAGTTATCCGTAACATTCTGTATCAAAAATAAAAACTTTTTTTTTTTAAATTGGGAATATTTTTTACCATTTCCATTGGAAATGGATCAGTTTACCGGACCCATGAATACACCAGAAAAAGTCCTAAAAAACACCTTCTGAAAAGCATTTTATGGCGTTTATTTGATACAAATAAATAAAATGTGCTTGGTTACTGTAATTGGCAAAAATATTTGGACCCCTTCCCCCTGTTTCTACGGACCTGTATGTGCTCCCAGTTTGAGCTGAGCCATTTTCATACCCATAGATATATAAAGACAAGAGGGCCTGAAGGCCCTGATATCGCTCACCTCTAGTAATGAAGCTTGGTAGCTTTATCTTACTGTTTCATCAGTTTTTAGCTCACCTGAGCCAAAGGCTCAAGGTGAGCTATTGTGACCGCTCACCGTCCGTAGTACGTCTGTCCGTTCACATTTACTTCAAACGACATCTCCTCTGAAACCCGCCGATTGTAGGGAGAGTTCAAACTGCTCATGATGTTCCTTGAATGCTTCTCTACAGAAGTTGTTAAAAAAAAAAGGAAAAAAAGCACAAACTCTGCTTGAAAAAGCAAAAAAGCAAAAATCTTTAAAAAATCTTCTTGCCCAAAACTACTAGGCCCTTAGCTTTGATATTTGTACAGTAGAATCTCCTGGTGGATCCCTCTATAGTTTGTTAAAATGAAATCCCTAGGGTCACATTTGACACCACCCTGCACAGTTTAAGTGCTGCTCTAGGCAGGTTTTACAGTATTTTTGATTTAGGCAGAACTGTATTTACCTGAGTTACCCTTAATATACTATGGGCAAATAACCAATATTTGCAAACAGTTTGGATCCAGATCAGATGCAACATAATGCTGCATCTAATCTGGATCCAAACTATTTGCCACTCATTTACCAACTTAACATTTTCTAAAAAAAAAAAAAGTACATTTTTTACACACAGAAGGTATTTAGCAGACATCATTTCAGTCTGGTAAGGGTAAGCTCCCAGCAGCCAGTGCTGCTAATGCTACAGTACTCTTACATAATATTTGACCTCAGTGATCAGGCCAACAGAACTGAACATGTTGTCTGCTAAAGTTCCCCCAATAAATACTGACGTTTGTTAACCCATTACCCCATAAATGTGCATTTTTAGGCCTTTGATTTATTCCTCCACTTAAGAAAATAATTCCCCTTTAACCCTTTCCCCCATAGCATATCTCTAGTATTGAATGTAAGTGTCCACTTAAAACAGGTTGAAAGTAAAGCAGAATGCGCTTTAAGCGCATTCTGCTTTACTTTCAGTCTGCTTTAAGCTATCATCTGCTAGAATATAGAAAATATTTTGTATTATACATATTTATGAATGTATAAATTGGAACTATTTTCTTCAGAGCAAGAATAAACTGAATGCGCTAAAAGGCGCTTCTATGGGGGAAAGGGTTAAACAGTCATGAAAATGTAAGATGTGAAATAAGTTTCTATATCCTAGTAGATGGTAGCTTAAAGCAGTTTGAAAGTAAAGCAAAGTGTGCATTAAGACCCATTCTGCTTTACTTTCAACCTGCTTTAGGTGGCCACCTATTTTCAAAACTAGAAACAGGCTATGGGGTAATGGGTAAAATGAAATTGCCTATTTGGAAAGAGCCTAATGAGAGGAAGTGCCATTTGCAAAGGCCATAACTCTGACATCATTGTTTTTTTAGTTATTTCCCTTTGTCATATTTTCTTGTCAAGAAGACAACTCCAGTTCTACTGATGCTATTGTAATGAAATTTTATGTATGGAAAGAAACTGATGAGAGAAAATGCCTAGTGCATAAGGGCAGCAATATTTTGTTTTCCCCTTTGTCATATTTTATTGTCAGGAAAATAACTCCAGTTCTGCTGACGCTAGTGAAATAATTATCATTTACCGGAAATGGAAATAGCTTGATAAGAGGATGTGTCATGGATAAGGGTCATAAGCTTGGCAACAAAATTCACTTTTGTCATGTTTTCTTGTCCGGAAGATAACTCCATTTATAGCTATATTAAAATGTTGTCTTGCCCAGTCAACTTAGGTACAAACTTCAATGTCCTCAGGTGAGCGAATTTAGGGCCATGGCCCTCTTGTAATTTAAATCCATTCAAATTTGTAGTATAGCATGTAAACAATTTTGGAATACAACCTCATAATTCTAATATGGTAGAGTACATCAAGGGCAGATAACTAGAGTCTAAACAATACTGAAATGAAGCCTTTTCTAGCATTTCAAAGTATATCAAGGGCAGATAACTATTGCTACAATTATTAGATTTCAACAATAATTGCACTCCTTTGAGAATTTATAGGTACATGTATATACTTTGTGTGCAAGTAAAATCAAAATCCATTGGAAACTGTAGTTGCAAAAGTGTAAACGCTGTTCGATATGGCATTTTCAGCAATTCAAGGTCAGACAACTCTTGACATATAGGTCCGATTTCAACCATAATCACACTTATTTGAACTCTTATAGTCATATACAATCTGAGCAAGTTTGAAAAAGACCGGATAAAAATTGTGGCCTCTAGAGTGTAAACACCTTTAAATATGACATTTTCAGCAATTCAAAGGTAGATAACTCTCAACCTATTGATCAGATTTCAACCATAATTGAACTCATCCGAACTCTTATGGTCATATACAATCTGAGCAAGTTTGAGATAGATTTGATAAAAAGTGTGGCCTCTAGAGTGTAAACACCCTTAAATATGGCATTTTCAGCAATTCAAAGGTAGATTACTCTTGACCTATTAGTTCGATTTCAACCATAATCGAACTCATCCGAACTCTTAATCTTATGGTAATATACAATCTGAGCAAGTTTGAGAAAGATTGGATAATTATTGTGGCCTCTGGAGTGTAAACACTAAAATTGTTGATGACTAACGACGGACGCCGGACATTCAAGTAGTGCAAAAGCTCACCCTGAGCTAGCTCAGGTGAGCTAAAAATTGGAACAAATTTCAACTGGCTCAGGGAGTATGTCACGGTGTGTAAGGTTCAAATAGCTGTACAAGGGGGCCTAATCGCAATATGGTAGGGTGCAAGACTACTAACCTGGCAACCCGGGTTTCACCCCTGGGAGCTATTACTGTTTATTTATAAACACATCAGGTTAAATTTTTACTTGCATATTGATTCTCAGAAAAGTAAGGTCATCTACCGCCCTCTCTCTCTACAACGACACCCAATGGGACACAAAAAATGTGCGTTGTTCGAAGAAAGTCTATATAGGGAGGGGAATTGATTTACATTTCGTAACGCAGTGTCTGATCTGGATTCAAGCTATTTGTTGCTCGTCTTTAGGGTTTTTTGTCTGTCAAAATGTCCATTATGTATTGTACCTTTGACAAAACGAGCAGACAACAATTTTAAGCAGAAGATATTGCAGCAGTAAAAGCGTCAGACAAACATGTAATTGTCTTGTTTTGGGAACTGTGGCAAACATCATTGTGAGGAGGGAGTCATTGTAGGGAGGAAACACTGAAATTTGTTTTAATGTAAAAATAACACTTACTGTTTCAATATCTTCAAAATCTAGTGCCATTCTTGGTAGTTTAGGTCTTCGCCCGCTTCGTCTAACAGTTGTTTGGACATCAACATCCTACAAACATTAATAACAGCAGCCATTAAAATAAAATAAAAACATTCAATGTCAATTAGAAGCAGAGACAGAAAATGATAACACACTTGACTTCTAATAGGTCGTTAGTTTGATCCCCCGCCAGACCTATTCTTTCGAATGACTCCAACAAGACTTTATAAAAACTGAGGTTTGATGTATCAATGTTTAGACTAGGAATCTAGAAGAAACAGAGAACTCTGTCGATAATAAGAGTAGGGCAACGCGCCCGGGTTTTCTGTATCTGCTCCCCTCTCTCTAGGACATCCAATTAGCCCATACAGTACTGAACCTTAGTAAATTAAATTGATAATCGCAAGCGAATTGCCATCGAATCGCGCGCTTCAAAAAACAAATCCTACGTTTGAATATTTTAACGCGAATTTTCTGAAGCCGTTGGGACAAAAATGGAATCAAAAACAATAACGAAGGCATATTTGCGAACATTTGTGAGATACACCATTCAAGAAAACTTAATCCAGGGTAAAGTAAGTACTCGGAATCGCAAGCGAATAGCTAAAATTATTAATTTAATAAGATTCAGTACTGTAGATGGCAGAAACGGACATTATCAAACAAACAACAGAAAATGAGAAAACATACACACTGCATTCTTATGGCATCAGGTAAATTGACCCTGTCATTAAAATAAATTGTTTCATTCAGTACTGTATACTGTGAGAAATATACACTAAGAAAATGAGCTAGTCTGTTATATCTGTCTTCAAATTTTGATATATTCTTTGTTCATAGACACTATTTTTTATGATACATAGATAAACCGCCTGTATAGCTCAGTGGTAGAGCGTCGGCTTGCAGTGCAGGAGGTTGCGGGTTCTATCCCCAGCCGGGTCAAACCAAAGACTAGAAAATTGCTAGTAATTAATGGCTTCCCTCCTTGGCGCTCAGGATTTCGGGTTATCATTCCGACTAGTTCGTCGGTGTCGGGATTAAACGTGACCGGGTACTGGCCCAATGGTGCACCTAAAAAGTGGCCCTTCTCATAATCATGAGAATTGATGGCGTAGAAACTGCCAGACAGCAAATTGCATGCTGATTCCGTAGAGGCTTTTAGTCAGTCCTGCGAGATCATTGCCAATAAAACTGCGACTTTTATCACCAGTCGAGTACAAGCCATAAACTAGTATTCTACATGTGTACAGTAGTCGGTTATAAAAGCTCTTGAGAGCTTATGTTATTTGTATATGTCTTGCCGACTCAAAATAAAGCTTATCTTATCTTAGTATATATCGCTGCTCAAACGGACCCCTGCTCAAACAACTTCCTAATAAATAGACATAACCACACGCAGACTTTACTTATTGTTACTTATTGTTGATTTCCAGCTCAGGTTCCTGGTGGATCCTCTATGCTGGACTACTCTTCTTGAGTGGGCCTGTTTTTACGCGAATATCTCAATACTTCTTTAGTGAACAGACAATATTATCATATGTTAATGTAAGCAGTTTAACCATTTAGCATCGTGATAAAAGGTTATGTTGTTAGCTGAATACATAAACGAACGACTTCGGATTTCAGTAAATTCATATCCATTTTGACATGGCCCCTCACCATAATAAACAGTCAGTCGATCATTTGTAGCATTTAAATTATAATCTACACTTATCGCTTTTATCTACAAAGTTATTAAACTTAACCGAACCGCATCACCTATAGTTTTGGCTATAAGTGTAGAAAATACAACAGTATAATACAAAACTATTTACCTCTGTCGCACTTGCCGAAGTGGATGCTGCCATTTTGATTTCTGCATGTACGATTTGCTCACGTGACCAAACAAAGTGCTCGCCGTGGGGATTCCGCGCTATATATAAATCGGAATTGCCTGTCGACGAGCTGTCGACTAAGAAGCAATGACGCCTTTTTAAGTCTTTTCGCTAAAAACAATTAAGGTCTTTCCTTGATCCTTTACTTTAAATGTAAGTGTTATTACATATTAGCGTATTTAATTGGTTTTTGATATTTCATGCTCTTTTTGGCACCATCCGGTTGCGAGTCGCTTTAAGCTATTATCTGCTAGGTTATAGAAACATTTTCTGTTGGTATGTGTTTATGGCTGTATATAAATTGGAACTATTTTCTACAGTGTACGAATAAATTTAACTGCGCTTAAAGGCGTTTAGAGTTATAGGGGACAAGTTAACATTGTGGCGCCTGGTCTGGATCAAAGCTGTTAAATACAGTTTTTGAATGACTTAGTACCATATCCTTAAATCTTTCAGGGGTACTTGTATTACATTTCCATTTTCGTTTCGCTGGAGAGTATACATGGGTGCATATTGTTTCATTCCTTATAGCAGATCTACAGATAAAGGTGAATATCATAAAGTACTAACGTTCTTATGCCGTGACGGCTCATTAGAATTATTTTTTTTGTGAAGGTTCTGATGGTCGTCACCCCATTGGGTTAGCTACAGACATCCAAGTACATGTTTGCAAACTTTTGTTAACTCCCTTTGTCTGAAGCTCTGTCATAGATGAATGTATGCTTTGTGGTTGTTGTTGTGAAATCATGGATACCCGTATTACTTCCCCTTCGCTCGCCTTGAAGGAGGGTATACACGGGCGTCTGTTATTCTGCTAATGATGCGCACGTTATAAATCTGGTATTTATAAATGCATGCAGTATAAGAATAGATTATAGATGAACGCAGTTATCAATTGATATGATCAGTGGTGATATATATAGTGTATTATTTGTATAGTCATACATTGGAGAAGATGGTATTCTTTCCAATAAGCGCTTGAACGTTAAATTTTAATTGCAAAAAGTTTGTAGCCTGCTCAGACGCCTGGTAACCCGGTTTCTAATCAGACTTTCAACTGGTTGTCGCTCATGTAAAATGAATATTCGGGATTATTAAAGTGTTAATTTTTAGCTCACCTGGCACGAAGTGCCAAGGTGAGCTTTTAGGATCGCTGAATGTCCGTCGTCCGTCGTCTGTCCGTCCGTCCGTCCGTCCACAATTGTTCGTTAACACTCTAGCGCCTACAAATTTCATCTTATCTTCATGAAACTTCATGACAATGTTTGTCTTGATGAAATCTAGGTCAAGTTCGAAAGTGGGTCATGTCCGGTCAAAAACTAGGTCACTAGGTCAAATCATAGAAAAACCTTGTTAACACTCTAGAGACTACAAATGTCAATGGATCTTTATGAAACTTGGTCAGAATGTTTGCCTCATTGATATCTAGGTCAAGTTCGAATGTGGGTCATGTCAGGTCAAAAACTAGGTCACTAGGTCAAATCATAGAAAAACCTTGTTAACACTCTAGAGGCTACAAATCTCAATGGATCTTTATGAAACTTGGTCAGAATGTTTGCCTTATTGATATCTAGGTCAAGTTTGAATGTGGGTCATGTCCGATCAAAAACTAGGTCACTAGGTCAAATCATAGAAAAACCTTGTGAACACTCTAGAGGCTACAAATCTCATTGGATCTTGATGAAACTTGGTCAGAATGTTTGTCTCATTGATAGCTAGGTCAAGTTCGAATGTGGGTCATGTCAGGTCAAAAACTAGGTCACTAGGTCAAATCATAGAAAAACCTTGTTGACACTCTAGAGGCTACAAATCTCAATGGATCTTAATGAAATTTGGTCAGAATGTTTGTCGCATTGATATCTAGGTCAAGTTTGAATATGGGTCATGTCCGTTCAAAAACTAGGTCACTAGGTCAAATCATTGGAAAATCTTGTTTACACTCTAGAGGTTGATTGTGGGTATACATGTCCAGTCATAATCTAGGTCACTATAGGTCAAGTTTGCCATGGTGTACCAGGTGAGCGATTTAGGGCCATAGTGGCCCTTGTCTAGATTGTAGGCTCACGCGTTTATGCTTCGTTTTCGTTATTAAAACGGGACTGAATGGCGTCTTCCCCATTGTATATCTACGTTGTAAATGTGCTAATATTACAACTAATATTACAGGCAGTGATACTATTTGAATATCAAGGTCTATGTCAGAACGGAGCAGAACTGTTACTGTGTAGCTGCATTAATTGTAGAGAAATACCATTATATGCACATCTAATTTGAATATTGATTCAAATGTAATACTGCTTGAATAGCAAAGGTTTTATCACATACATGTATATGTTTAAATTTCTCTCATTGTTACCTGTAATATATGTTATAGATCTCCATGTATGGAGGAAGAAAAGGGTTTAATCAGGTAAAGGGTTAATGTTACTAAGTCTTCACAGGTACACTGTTTCAAAGGACCCATAGATGCACCAATAGGGTTCAAATGGTTAAAGAAGCTGAGCCCACCTTAAAGGAGGATAAAAGTAAAGCAGTTAATCAAAAGCTGCCACAGGAGATTTCTGCTTTACTTTTATCTTGCTGTAAGCAACCACTTTAACCATTTCACACATAGATGCACATGTTGGCAGTTTTTTTTAATTATTCCTATTTCAAATTTAATGCATGTACTTTTTCATACTTCTACAAATATTATCCTGATAAAGAGTCATTGGAAACCTTGAGTCGTTTTATAAAACTTTGTACGACGAATGTTGTCGTAAGTCAGATTATAAAAGTCTCAATTATTATTTATTTCTCAATCTAATCCTGTCTTGTAACATCTTTTTGGAATCGTCTTGAAAATGTCACAAGACAGGATTAAATAGAGAAATCAGAAATTAAATGTATTTTAAAGTTTTGACTTACGACAACAATGTTTATGAAACGGGCCCCTGCCCTGCATCTGGGCAGATGGATGTTTAAAGCAGGCACATGTAAAGCAGAAAAGCTCTTTCAGGAACTATCTGCTTTACTTCAGTCTGCTTAACCTATTACCCCACAGCCTGTTTCTAGTATTGAAGACACGTGACCACTTAAAGCAGGTTGAAAGTAAAGCAGAATGTGCCTTAAGGCACATTCTGCTTTACTTTCAGCCTGCTTTAAGCTACAGTCTGCTAGGAAATAGAAAACATTTCTTATGATACATATTCATGGCTGTAAAAATTGGAATTAATTCTTTAGTGGATGAATAAATGAAAGGCGTAAAAAGGTGTATTTATGGGGTAATGGGTTAAGCAAGCACCTGTCTGTCAAACTGGCTACATACAGTGGAGAAAACGTTATTCTTTCCCAATAACGCGTTTACGCTAAAACTATTATTTCTATTGCAAACAGTTTGGAGCCAGATCAGACGCTGGGTAACCCGGCGTCTGATCAGGCTCCAAACTGTTTGTCACCAATATAAACATGAATTATCAGAATTGTCCAAAAGTTGCACTTTTCTATGTTTTAGTGTTTTGCGGTTCGTTTAAACGGGAAAGAATAACGTATTCTCCACTGTAAAATCATAGGGCTAGGTAAACCCCCGGCGAACGATTCCGGTAAGATCCGATTTAGTTTACTCCGCCCAAATTAATATTCGTAGTATTCCGTAAAAATTCCTTATAAGGTCATAGCAAAATTCGCTAGTTTTGCATTTGGAGAAATGTAATTCTCGACTTGCAAGAGTCAACTGTACACTGGAGAAATGTCAATGTCGGTCGTCAATCCGCAACTTTCGGTTTATATCTGTGTTCAAGTTAATTGAAAACAGATGATTTCAGTTGGATTTTCGGATGCAGTTCTTTGCTTGTGACGGTTTGAGGAATTTCATTCTGATTTGTAGGATTAATTTGTCAATTTCATGAAATGTAAAGCGGGTGTTTGCTTTGAACAAAGCAGAAAGTCAATTCTAAAAATAGCATTGTATGGTCATGACTAACTTATGGACAAGTCACATTTATATTTTGTACAGTCGGGTTTGTATTTTATACAAACTACAAAATAGATGTTAGCATCTACATGTCTAGATTATTGGCAACGATTGCGATTACCAGTCTGTTGCATATGTAGGTCACAGGAGCTAAAAATAGATTTTTTCAATGGAAACTTAAAAAAATTTCTTCATGTCTAGAACCCTAGTACCCTGATCTTAGATATTTGGAACATAGCATCATCTACAGGTCCTCTATTAAGATTGTAAAAATTATGCCCCTCGGGTAAAAAATGACCCCGTCCTGGACATAAATCATTATCTCCATTTTGATGTACAGCTATTCTCAGGTGAGCGACATATGCCCCATGGGGCTCTTGTTAAATAGAGTTATTTATTTCACACCTACATCGATTAAACCAATCGAAAGCCACTCTTTCTACCACGTGACGGTACAAGAGAACCCTATATTGTACCGGAATTTAAAAAAGCTATCCCAGAAGGCCATATTTTTCTCATATTGGACTCGGATCCAAAAAATCTATACTTTTTTCATATTGGACTGGACAACTCTTCCGACACTCTGTTAAGAGTAACTTCCTTTGGCATTTCACCTTTGTCTGTTACAGTGTTCCATCTCTGCAATGACACCCACTTGGAGACACATATTGTGTGTGTTGCTCGGAGCGAGTCTTTATAGGGAGGGAAAAATAAGACTTGGCTTACATTTGCAATATTTATTTAATTTAATGACGTAACGATAAACAATATGCTGTAGACTTTTTGGCGCGTTAACGTTCAAACGTCAAATACAGTAAATAACGTGTTGACGTTGTAATAAGTTATTTTTCTATATTATGAATATAATTTTTGTTTATCCGAATATACATTTTAAAAATGCATAAGATAATTTATGCCTTATCGGAATGAAATTCTAAACATGAGTAAGTTTAATAATGATAACAAACAAAAGAAAAAATATAAAAATGCTTTTGAGGAATAAAAATAGGTGTTTCTTCACTATTAAAGGGAGGTAATTCATAAAGTTCGTTATATCATAATTTGAAAAAATGGTTCTAGTCTGTTGCATATGTAGGTCACAGGAGCTAAAAATAGATTTTTTCAATGGAAAATTAAAAAAAATCTTCTTGTGTAGAACCCTAGTACCCTGATCTTAGATATTTGGAACATAGCATCATCTACCGGTCCTCTATCAAGATTGTTCAAATTATGCCCCTAGGGTAAAAAATGACACCGTCCTGGACATAAATCATTATCTCCATTTTGATGTACAGCTATTCTCAGCTGAGCGACATATGCCCCATGGGGCTGTTGTTTGTCTTTCTTCCAATATTTTTTATGTTAATTAAATTGACTGCCATGGCAAATAATCAGGTATTAGTCATATTCACCATTTCCTACTTAGATGTGCAGTCCTTGACCGGCCATAAAGTCAGATTTGATGATGTTACCCATCCATCCATCACACACATGCCAATTCCCTATGATGGAGTGCCTTTCATTATCACAGGTGTGCAATTATATGAATGCCACCAGGGTCCACACCATCGGAAGGTAAGTGATGTTATAGTAATTTCATATCGCTATTTCAATGAAGGGAGCTAAGCATCAAAACGATGTTAACCCTTAGCCCGCCAAATAAATTGTCGTCTGCTATATTTCTCGTCTGCTTCAAGTTTCAAAGTGCTTCAAAGTTGCTCCAAATTGCTGAAAATGTTGTCCGAGTGTCAAACAGCTTGGATCCGGATGAGACGCCGAGTTACTCGGCGTCTCATCCGGATCCAAGCTGTTTGCATATGGAGCTATAGTCGTGAGTGGCAGGCTAAGGGTTAAGTGTAATTGACAATTCTAATTGAATAGAGATGTATCATTGAAAACTTTCGGACCCAGTCCAGAGAATCTTGTGTATGTTATAATGATTTAAAGTTATATGTCCAGAATAGTAGATGTTGCCGTATGTTTTTAGTCTATCTGCATCAATCAGTTTTACAGGAAAAGCCATCCCTCTAGTTTGTAATTAAAGCCGCATGGGAATTAAAATTGATTTTTGGCCTTATGTAACTATTCTACATCTGAACTCCTAACTATGATGTACCGGTAATGCACGATAATGAACACCTATGAATTTGTTATTTTTGAAATAATATGCTTGAAGATACAACGTAATTGGTAACGCCAAAAAAAAAAGAAGACAGTTCTGAGTAGTCTACGATATTTAATAGCAACCCTCATAGATACACTTATTAACATGGATATGAGACAGTTAAAGGATAGGCAGTACAAATATACCCCACTGTGTTGTTCTGATTGTTGTTTTGTCACCTTGTTTAGTCACCTGAGCCAACTGCTCGAGGTGAGTTATTTTGATGGCCCTGTATCTGTATTTGGTCGTTATTCCTCAGTCTTTGTTAGCAACCTTTTTAGCTCACCTGGCACGAAGTGCCAAGGTGAGCTTTTAGGATCGCTGAATGTCCGTCGTACGTCGTCCGTCCACAATTGACCCTTCTGTACAAGCGGTGTAGCCACGCCCCCCTTGACAACAGATAAGCGCTGTAGCTAGGTAGGGCACGCATCTTTCAAGATGGAGACCGAAGCCAGTGAATGATAACGTTTAAGATATTTATTAGATCATCAGTTTGCCTTTGCCTTTTTTATTTATTTATGTTATTTGATTTTGTTTGATTTAGAGCGTGTGTGGGTATGGGTGCATATGATCTGGAACCGTTCATTTGACTGAGAATGCCTTTCTTGTTCTGTTTTTCCTTTAGCTACCCAGTAACTAACGCAATCTTCAATTAGAACTTGCTACTAAGTTTTGCTGTTAATCCTACAATTGATCTCGAACAAATAACTTTTTCTTTCAAGATCTTATATATTCTAACACAATGATACAGATTATGCTTATAAGTGATATCATTGACACGTGTCTTATATCATCGTGTTAATCAGACGCACGTGTCATGCAGAGATAAGCGGTCTGATTTAACAATTTCACGTTGAAATAATCGTCCTCGTTATTTTCATTGTCTGCATTATTGTTATAAAATCCGATTAGGTATACAGAGAGAAATGTTGAGTTGAGTGTAAGGCGGTTTGGCTCCTTATAGTGATCATACAACATGTAACACGGCGTCTAATCAGGATACAACCGCCCAGCATAGCAGGCCATGGCGATGAAAGGGTTAATTATTAATTTGCAGCCCGTTAATCACAAATATTTATCTATCGCATTCTAAATAATTATGATTGTAATTGCTAGAGATGGAGAAAGTATGACTAAGGAAGTGTCCATAATTATGAGTGTCAAACGATATGGATACTGATCAGACGCACGAAACGGGGTGTCTGATCAGGACCAACACTAAAACTTACGACTTTCATTAATACGTGGTAGGCTATTGAATTATGATGGAGTAAATATAATTGGATAAGTTTGACAATACCTCCTGTATTTCAATCAGTCTGGATCCAGTTCATTTTATTTTCTACCAACATGGGAGAAATTAGTTTGGAGACTGATCAGACACTTTGATACCCATGGTCTGGCCATGATAGCCTAATTAGACTCTTGAAAAATAATAGTTTGACTAACACCCAATAATATTTTGTAGATACCAAATATATATTAAAAAAATATAATGCCAAATACCCGATAGCGTAAAAGGTTTATCTGTAGCTCTGTAAAAACTGGCTACACCTTTAACCTATTACCCCATAGCCAATTTAGAACTAGTTTTGAAGACGTCATCCGATGACCACTTTAAGCTGGTTGAAAGTAAAGCAGAATGCGCCTTAATGCGCATTGTGCTTAATTTCCAGTCTGTTTTAAGCTCTATTTGAATAAAGTATATACGATCTTATGGTGCATATTCATGACAGTATCAATTGGAACTCTTTTTTGCATTGCCGGGATAAATAAGAGGCGTAAAATGGTGTAATTGTGGGGTAGTAGGTTTCGAAATATACTTAAAGCATAGCAGCAGACTGCTGCTATAGGATAAAATATTCTTAATTGAAAGCAGACTATTTATGAGCGGCCGATGACGTTACTTGGGTTAAATAATTAGTCACAGAAATCGCAAATACGCCCATAGCGTGCAGAAGAAGAAAAATCATCTGGACCCAAACGGTTTGTAAGATCAACGTCATTTAACAAAATTACATATAGGATAAAATGCAAACAAATGGTTTAATTATCATTTATATATCTTGTCATTGAAACCTCTATATCAATTAAGTTTGACGACGTGTCTATCCATTTTTCACTGTATATAATTTAGATATAATGTACATCAAGGGTTTTAACTTCAAGGTATATTAATTTAAGATATTAGATGGAAATAATTATGATATCAGAGCCAAAGCTAAACTATATGAATCCTTAACAGACACCTGGTTTTGGAGTCTGATTGGAATCCATACTGTTTGTAATACGTAGATCTACAGTATACTAGGGACTATCGTTTAAACAATTAGATTGATGTTGTGTGTCTATTTGAATTATTACGTAGAGCTGCATCTTTTTTGTTCAGAACTATTTTCATAGTCATGAATATTAAAGAAGTTTAAGTCCACAAAAAAAATGTCAGCTGTTTCCGTAACATTTCGACTCGACATATTTATTTTGGCTAATATAAATTTAAATCGTTAGATACATAGATAGATTCTACACACGCACAGAGAAAAAGATATAAAAAAAATGAATAAGAAAGTAGAGCGGTTTGACTAGCAGGATAGGGGCGTTTTGGCTATAATTTTCCACACCTTCGTGCATATGAAAGTGTCCTTCGTGATCCTGTTCACGTTATTTTGACCACATGTTCTTATCTATCGTTTGCATTTTTCAAACTGCGTCATGGGCTTAGGGAACGGTTAACACTTAACACCTCCTTGATACCATCTGTCACATTTACACATCACATGCATGGAATTATATATATAATTATGTTCATTTCGTGGCCCATGTGTACACTTTTGTTTATCATTGTCAACCAGTGTCGCATTTACTACTTGATTTCAAAAGCGAGCTATAATTCGATAGCTGGTGCTATGCTCGTGTCCGTACAGTTTGCCCGACAAAATGGCGGACGTTTCGGTTTCTAGGAGGTGTGTGCAAATGCTGCTTTCGGATTGGTCGATCGCTATCTGTTCGATCTGTCAGTCAAGGGTTTGCAGAAGGGTCAATTGTTCGTTAACACTCTAGCGCCTACAAATTTCATCCGATCTTCATGAAACTTCATAACAATGTTTGTCTTGATGAAATCTAGGTCAAGTTCGAATGTAGGTCATGCCCGGTCAAAAACTAGGTCACTAGGTCAAATCATAGAAAAACCTTGTTAACACTCCAGAGGCTACAAATCTGAATGGATCTTTATGAAATTTGGTCAAAATATTTGCCTCATTGATATCTAGGTCAAGTTCGAATGTTGGTCATGTCCGGTCAAAAACTAGGTCACTAGGTCCAATCATAGAAAAACCTTGTTAACACTCCAGAA
This sequence comes from Gari tellinella, assembly GCA_922989275.2. Lineage (NCBI taxonomy): Eukaryota > Metazoa > Mollusca > Bivalvia > Cardiida > Psammobiidae > Gari > Gari tellinella. The sequence goes on from OV277856.1 coordinate 48,863,070, forward strand.
CCTACAAATCTCAATGGATCTTTATGAAATTTGGTCAAAATGTTTGCCCAATTGATATCTAGGTGAAGTTCAAATGTGGGTCATGTCCGGTCAAAAACTAGGTCACTAGGTCAAATCTTAGAAAAATTTTGTTAACACTCTAAAGGCTTCAAATCTAATTAGATTTTAATTCAACTTGGTTAGATTGTTTGCCCAATTGAAATCTAGGTCAAGTTCGAATATGAGTCATGTCAGGTCAAAAACTAGGTCACTAGGTCAAATCAAAGAAAAACTGTTAACCCTCTAGAGGCTACAAATCTTGTTAGATCTGAATGAAATATTTTCAAAATGTTTGCCTACATCGAATCTAGGTCAAAATCAAATGTGGATTGTGTCTGGTCAAAAACAAGGTCACTAGGTCAAATTATAGAAAAATCTAAAGATTGATTGTGGGTCATGACCAGTCATAATCTGGGTCACTATAGGTTAAGTTTACATGGTGTACCAGGTGAGCGATTTAGGGCCATGGTGGCCCTTGTTCAAATGACATCTCATCCTATACCACTTAACAGATTTTTAACAAACTTTACAGGAATGTTCCTTGGGTAAATCTCGTTGAAATTTGTCCAAAGCATTAAAAGCAATGCAGAACTGTGGTTGGCATGGAATCCAAATTGAACTAATAAGAGAATCTTAAAAAAGATAATATTTTTAAAAAACTACCAAAGCTATAGCTAAGATTTTTGGCACATAGCATCATCTAGTGATCTACAGGTTCTCTTATAAAGATTTTTAAAAAATACGCCCTTGGTTTCCAAATTGGTCCTGTTATATAGTGAAATTTTCAATCATTTTCTCTGAAACTCATGTTGAAATGGTTCCGATCCTTTAAATATGTAGGTCATAGGAGCTTAAAATAGATTGATTTTTTTTAGCTCACCTGAGCCAAAGGCTCAAGGTGAGCTATTGGGATGGCCCTGTGTCCGGCGTCCGTCGTCGTGCGTATGTGCGTCGTGCGTATGTGCGTCGTCGTTAACAATTGCTTCAAATGACATCTCCTATACCGCTTGACAGAATTCAACCAAACTTTACAGAAATGTTCCTTGGGTCAAGCTCTTTCAAATTTGTTCAAAGAATTAAAAACAATGTAGAACTCTGGTTGCCATGGCAACCAAAGTGAAAAAATAAGGAAATCTTAAAAAATCTTCTTGTCAAAAACTGGAAGGGCCAGAGCTTACATATTTGGCACATAGCATCATCTACAGGTCCTCTATCAAGTTTGTTCAAATTATGCCCCTGGGGTCAAAATTGGCCCCGCCCCGGGGGTCACAGATTTACATAGAGTTATATCGTGAAATTTTCAAACGTCTTCTTCTCTGAAACTAATGTGGCCAGAGCATTGATATTTGGCATGGTGACACTTCTAGATGTCCTATACGAAAATTGTTCAAATGGTTCTGGTCGGTTGCATAACTAGGTCACAGGAGCTAAAAATAGATTTTTTTCATTGAAAACTTAAAAAATCTTCTTGTCTGAAACTACAAGGGCCAGAGCTTAGATATTTGGCACATACCATCGCCTACAGGTCCTCTATCTAGTTTGTTCAAATTATGCACCTGGGGTCAAAATTGGCCCCGCCCCTGGGGTCACAGTTTTACATAGAGTTATACAGAGAAAATTTCAAACATCTTCTTCTCTGACACTAATATGGCCAGAGCTTTTATATTCGGTATGGTGACACTTTTAAATATACTTTACATAATTTGTTCAAATTGTTCTGGTCTGTTGCATATCTAGGTCAGTCCTGGACCTAAATTATTATCGCCATTTTTTCAGCAATTTTCTCAGGTGAGCGAAATATGCCCCATGGGGCTCTTGTTTATAAAAACTTGAAAACATCGACAGATGCGGAGGCATATAGTAATCGTCCTGTCCGTCAGTCAGTCAGTCCGTCCGTAACAAGGTTAAGTAGAATTTACCGTTTCGTCTATCATCAACACCGCTTACCCAAATGCTTGGATACTTAAACAGTTGTTGCCATGGACCATTCCGTATCCACCAATATCACCAAACTTTGACCTTGACCTTGACCTAATTTTGACTTAGAATATTTTAAATAGGCTATTTCCTGGTTAACTAGATTTTACCGTTTCGTCTAGCATCAACACATCTGACTACAATGCTTTCATACTTATACAGTTGTTGCATTTGACCATTCTCTATCCACCAATATCACCAAACTTTGATTTTGACCTAATCCCGGCTGTACTTTTTCCTAGGTTTTATGAAAAAAAAACATGGAAAAACCACGGAGTATTCGGACGGTCATATTACAAAAACCTTGGAAAAAAAGACGAGAAAACCTTAGAAAATACAAGACCTTGGTTTTTACATGGTTTGACAAAATACCTCCGAAAAGTTTACGAGGAATCCTTGTAAAATATTTAATTTCCAAGGTTTTCTCCTAAAAACCACGGAAACAAAAATCCATGGAAAAGTTTACGAGGAATCCTTGTAAAATATTTACTCTGTTATTTCCGTGGTTTTTTCCTAAAAACCATGGAAATGTTAGAACCATTTTACCTGGTTTCGACAAAATAGCATGGAAAAGTATACAAGGAATAGTTAACTACTAGTGGGTGGGGTACTGCATGCTTTTGTTTGTATCATGTAAATATCCAAGATATATTATGATCATGATAAAATTGTATTTATGTAAGTTATGTAACTTACCATGAATCTTTTGTCAGGAGTCTGAACTGGTTTGGAGTCTTTAATTTTTGCCACATTCACATTTTAAAGTATAGATAAACAGACAACTTAAATCTCTGACCTCTGATTGTTGTGAGCTGGTGTCCTGGGTGTGTATAATATTCACTGTTTTGTGAAACTTACAATTGTAGCAAATATTACGAGGTTCAAATTGTTTAAGTTATTATTTTACAAGGATTTTCCGTGCTAAAAAATGGTTAAGTTCTTATTTCCGAGATTGTTCCGTGTTTATTTTTGCCAAAGTCCAATTTTTCCGAGCTTTTGCCAAGGTTTTAAGAGTTTCCAAGGTTTTTTCTTGATATTTACGTGGTTTTTTTTTCATAAGCATGCATAAACCTTGGAAATGTTGGATGACTAAACAAAAACCTTGGAAATTGTTACGAATAACCATGGAACTTTTAGAATTCCATGTAAATTCCACGTAAATTATTCATATTCCATGGAAATTTTACACTGAACCTTGGAAAAAGTACAGCCGGGATTGACTTTGACCTAATTTTAACTTAGAATATTTTCAATGGGCTCTTCCTCGGTTAACTAGATTTTACCGTTTCATCTAGCATCATCACTGTTTACTACAATGCTTCGATACTTATACAGTTATTGCCTTGGACCATTACCAACTCACCAATAATACCCAAGCTCAGTTTGACCTTGACCTTGACCTAATTTGGACTTAGAAAAAATTCAGAACATATTGTCAAGGATGCCACCGGGGGGCATAAGCGTTTATTGAACGCGCAGTCTTGTTTTCTGAAACCCTTGAACACCGAGCTTAAATATATTTGGCACATAGAATCATCTACCAGTTCTCGGTCATGATTGTTACATTTTTGTTGCTGTGGAAAAAAATGGATCCACCCTATTTGTTGATAATTTGACATATATGTATACATGTATAGTTAAATTTTCAAACATCTTCTCTGGAAGTGATATGGCCAGAGGTTTGATATTTGTTATGTTGACATTTCTTGATGTCCATGACCAATATTGGACAAATGGTTCTGGTTTGTTGCATATCTAAGACACGTGAGCTAAACCACTTTTTTCAATGAAAAACTTTAAAAATCTTCTAAACCCTATTAGACAGAGCTTAGATATTCGGCACATATCATAATATACATTTTGTAAAAAGTGACACCTGCCCTGGACATTTCATTCATTCTCTCCTCATTATCAGCTACATGTATGCTGAAGTGAGCGATATATGACCCAGGGGCCTCATGTTTAATGTAATGCTGACTCCAATGATATCTTTCCCCCACCTTTGACATATTTTTAAAAACTTACCTTTGACCACATATATTATAAGCATGTATTTTCGATAAGGGAGTTTTTTAAAAACTAAAATCTTTATTACTGCATTAAACCCTATGGTGTCATTCATTTGAATCGCCTCGAAGAGATATTTCTACTGAGTAATTATACCATAGGGCTTTTTGAGAAATTATTGAGAAAATACTGGATTTGGTCAGTTTACTCCCTCTTATCTGGGGCCCTACATACGAGTGACTTCTTGTGTTTGCTTGTGATGAATGTCTCTGATACCTTTTTCTGATGTATTTGTAGGCTTCAGGTCACTCAAATGAGGAAATAAGAAAAACAAAGCTACAGACAACCAAAAAGCTGAATTGTCCATCACAGATCCAGGGTTAGAATTTAGCTAAAAATTACACTTGCATTTTTTTGCGAGTGACTTTTGAACTTACTCGCAAAATTCAAAAACTACTCGCGAAAGTTAAACTGTCATTCTGAACATTATGTTTTAACTTTTAACCCGACACAGACTTGTGTAGAAATCAAATACGATCTACCTACACTTCGTGTATTTCATAGTTGTACATTTGTGGTTACAGCTGACAAGGGATAAGATCTTGATTTTCATATCTATGTGTACATACCAAAGTCTTTTAGGGGTATTTTTCTTACATTTTATTATATTGGGGAGAATGCATGCTGTATGCATTATGCAGACCGCACACGATTTCATTACTCGAAAATTAGGTCAGGTCAGGGATAATATATAACTAGACTTCATATATTATCCCTGGTCAGGTTGAGATCGCCAATCCGTCTACGATACAAACGTTTTTTTCACTGGTCGTATATTTCAGGGCTGTGGTTAATAAACAGTATGTCAAAGTAGAATAAGAATATTATACTTGTACTCCGTCTCGTGTGAGTCTTTTAAATGACCTCGTCTTTGAGAATGGTTTCGGTTTGTGTAGTCTGTGATAAGAATTGTTTACACATCGGAACTCCGAAATAGCAAAGTGCGCGTTTCATTAGCCAATGAGAATTGGGAAAGTCCGTCATTACGTCATTCTTACAGACAAAAAAGAGGTTGAAACTGCCCGAGAAGCTATGATTGGCTTACGAAAAGTATTCGCTTGTCTACTCGTCCATTTCCGCCACTCGAAATGTTACGGAAGAAAACGAGCATATTCTTACAGACGCTATACTGTGTTTAGCTGTCCGAAAAACCGTACTCGCATTTTTTTGCGAGTTCGTGGAAAAATCACTTGCAATTTACAAATTCCACTCGCATTTTGCGAGTATGCGAGCTTAAATTCGAACCCTGAGATCAGAGTGAGAAAGATACTGAAATTTCCTCAGTATAAAGTAAGTGGTTGATTATGATGAAAGTAACAGTAATGGTTAAAAATGTAATACTTATTAATTATTGCATGCAAGTTTCTGTTGTCTTCTGACATCTCTTGTTGATGTCCTCAATATCTAAGATCTTCTTCTCCGAAAGTACTGGTCCTATTTATTTCCAGTTTGTTTTCACATAAGTACATAGACTTAAAAAAAATATATACAAGTTTGATCTTTCAACAAACATGGCTGTCAGAGAGCATGGACATTTTCCGTGTTTTGAAATATTGAATTAAAAGTGAAAAACATTTTTGAAATCATATTTTGGCTATATCTTTTTGAGATTTTGTCAGTGTTATGTCCTTGAAAATGTTTATACTGGAATATAGGTCATGTAAGTTGATAAATTAGGTCAATTTGCATATAATTTTTTTCTCCACTCCAGATGCCATAGTGTTAGCCCAATCTTAACAGTTTCTTAGAATGATTATCTTGAACAGATCTAGGCTTTGTGTGAATTTGGGTTACATACGGTTATCATTAGGTCAAAACATGGAAGTTTCTGAACACTGTATGAGCCATATTTGAATTTATGATTTCCTAAAAGTTGGTCAGAATTATCACATTAAAGACTTTTTTCCTCAGTCCATTGATGTACTTTAAACCCCACCTCCCCATTGTTCTCGATCGGTGTGAAAGTAACGGTTAAACACTATCAAAGTGTGTCCTGCCAATGTCACAAATATCATGTTGTCTAGAGGAGCCCTTACATAATCACACTAAAGGTGACTTTTCAATGTTTTTTACTAACCAAACTATCAAATAAATGGTGTGTGTCTCACATGAAACGCCTCAATGATTTACTGTTGTACAGGTAAGCATAAGAATCATGAGATTTGCAAGGGATTATCACCGAAGAGAGGTCAGGAAATATCTTTAACAAAATCTATGCATTGTATTAATATTGATCACTGGGTGTCCAAAAGCAGGTAATTAGGTCGTATCATTGTAAAAGCTTAAAATTATTATTGGGCCCTCATCTAATTTCATGCAACTACTTCAGTTTTATCACCTTGGCAAGATCTAGGTCATTTATGAATATGGGTTAAAATGATTAAAATGTTGAAATGATTGTGGTCTGTTGCATATCTAGATCACAGGAGCTTAAAGAAGAATTTTTCTCCTGTGAAACCACTGACCCGATTTCAACCAAACTATATCAGAACCATCTTTCTAGAATCTAACTGCCTTGGTTTCTTGGTAGCTAGCCCTTTTATACTCGAGGATAAGTAGGTTACCCTTTTTGTGTAACAAAAGTGGTAATGAGTTACTTGTTACCACTTTTGGTAACAAAATGGGTTACTTGTTACCTCATTTAGGTAACAACTTGTTACCTCTTTTAGGTAACAATGTTACATGTTACCTGTTTTTGTTAACAAACCGAATCAAACGGTAAACTAACGTTTTTTTCCTAATCTGATAGTTGGAAAACTTCCAATGTGTTAAAAATGCTATATGAATATGAAATAGCTATTAAATATGTAGAATTACCATTAAATGATGATTTAATGAAGACTTTCTTTTTGGCATCTTGAATGACAAAGAAACTGCTTAGTAACGTTGTGTAAACAACCCACAATGCACTGCAAAAACATGGCTGACGGGTTGCTTCAGCTTCCCACCAGACTGGAAAACAGTAGCGAATTGAAGTCTTTTCGGGAGATATGCGTTATGCTGCATGGCTGATACTAAATTACAATTACCTGTGTACGTTTTCTGATGTTTAAATAAATGGTGGTTGCCATATAATGCCCAAATCAGTCTCGCAAATGGAGATTGGTAAGGTCATTATATGTGCAACTCGCGGGCACCACAATATTCTACCAAGATTGTTCAAATTATGACCCTGGGGCTTATCAGTTTTTCTTAGGAAAACCTTTAAAAATCTTCTCCTCAGAAACTGTGTGGCGTAGATCATTAATATTTGACTTGTAGCTTTGCCATATGGTCCTCTACCAAGATTGTTCAAATTATGACCCCGTGTCAAAATTGGCCCCACCCAGGGGCTTATCATTTTTAAATAGACTTATATAGGAAAACCTTTAAATATCTTCTACTCTGAAACTGTAAGGCCCAGATCTTTAATATTTGACATATAGCTTTGCCTTGTGGTTCCCTACTAAGTGTGTTCAATTATGACACCTGGGGTAGAATTGGCCCCACCCAGGGGCTTATCATTTTTTATAGGAAAACCTTAAAAAGTCTTCTTCTCTTAAACTGTAAGGCCCAGATCATTAATATCTGACATGTAGCTTCCGTTCGCATTGTGTTCCTCTACCAAGATCAAATTATGGCACCTGGGTCATAGCTATATCAAAATGTTGTCTTAGGTGAGCGAAATGTGACCGTCTGGGTCTCTTGTTCATGGGAAAACCTTTAAAAAGTCTTCTTCTCTTAAACTGTAAGGCCCAGATCATTAATATCTGACATGTAGCTTCCGTTCGCATTGTGTTCCTCTACCAAGATCAAATTATGGCACCTGGGTCATAGCTATATCAAAATGTTGTCTTAGGTGAGCGAAATGTGACCGTCTGGGTCTCTTGTTCATGGGAAAACCTTTAAAAAGTCTTCTTCTCTTAAACTGTAAGGCCCAGATCATTAATGTCTGACATGTAGCTTCCGTTCGCATTGTGTTCCTCTACCAAGATCAAATTATGGCACCTGGGTCATAGCTATATCAAAATGTTGTCTTAGGTGAGCGAAATGTGACCGTCTGGGTCTCTTGTTCATGGGAAAACCTTTAAAAATCTTCTTCTCTGAAACCGTAAGGCCCAGATCATTTATATTTGACGTGAAGCTTTGCCTTATGGTCCTCTACCAAGATTGTTCAACTTATGACCCCTTGAACAAATTTGGCCCCGCTTATCAGTTATCAGCTTATCAGGGGCTTATCAGTTTTATAATATAATAATAATAATAATAATTCTTTATTCAATCAGTAACTTGAATTAACAAATTCCTCGTTACTCTTAACATATTAACATACACGTTAACATATTTACAGATGGCCAAAGTGGCCAAACAAACATGCATATAATAATAATAATAATAATAAAAAAAGTATTTCAAATGATAGTAGATTTATTTTCGAAAATTTAGAATTTGAGGTTGAACTGCTATTTTCATGAAAAAAAAAGATACTAAATGATCATTTTTGGTAAATGATTAGATAATAAAACACTGACTCGTATACAAATCAATCAAGGTAGTTCAGTGCAGCTTTCCTCATATCAAAAGCTTCATAGATATACCTTGATAGATTTAGTAAGGTTTTGGAACTATTTGATTTCATCAACTCTACATACTTATAAGCACTTGGGTTTTGGTAAAAATAACGTTTTAGATATTTTTTTAAGTCAGTATACAGAGTACAGTGTTCTGCCTAGAAATCCAAAACTATGGGCCCCAGGGCCCACTGGACATGAAAAAAGGGGGCCATTTTTTAAAAGTGTGGGCCCCACATTTTTTGTCATGAAAATAATAGAAAACACAATAAAAATAACTTGTTTTCCAATTACGACATTCACCAGTGGTGTGCTCTTATTCTTAAATTGCTTTAGTCTAGACAGAGATTGTCATAGAATCTGACCCACCATTGTAAGCCAGCCACGTATGATCTTTTGACCACCTATGCTGAAAAGTTCATCCCTTCTTTTTCTCGGCGGATATACTATTCGTGCGTTTCGAAGAGCCGTCAACTTTATCAGAATCGGCCGTCGGCTGGGGTGGAGAGGGGTTTCTGTTTTTGAGAATCAATTTACTACTTACGGTTGTATTCTGATCCGCAACAGCGTCATGCACGTTTTCTCTTTGGTATACTTAATATTATTTTGGTCTAATTCCTTAATTTTACTCCGCGTATTTCGAAAACTTTGAAAAAAGTCTATCAGTGTAGCTGCCTTACGTTTTTGGTCAGCCATCTTTCAACGAAACAAACGAGAAGGCATGAGAGATTATCAGCGATTGGACTACAGCGGATACTTCCGGTCGACGTATCCAATGAAATTAGTCGTTTTAAATGCTCTAATAGTACGGATAGACTAAAACATTGACCGTCAGTGCGGGGGGAAAAAAAAATTCGCGATTTTTTTAAGCGCGCCCTCGGGCCCATTTACGGGAATTTTTCCGCGCCTTTTGTGATTTTTATGCGCCAATGGCGCAAGGGCGCGGCCTGGGCAGAACACTGCAGAGTACATACTAAAACAAAATGAAACTCGACTTCTATGTCATTCTTGTAACAAAACACACAATACCTTTCCTCTCTTTCAGTTCTACCTGCACCGTAACGCCCGGATTCAATTCTTAAATTATGGGATGATAATCTCAACTTAGCTAAAATATACATGTACTTCTTTGGTAAAACAGTAAGATAATGTTCGTGTTCAAAAGTTTCTTTGAAAAATTTGTATGTATATAAAACGTTAGACTCTTGGATAGAAGCACACCAAGACTGTTTAAATACGTCCACTACTCTGGCTTTAAAAACAACATGAAACTTATTTAAATCCACCGTATATTGATTCAGCCAAACATAGGAAAAACCATAATCATCTAAAAGTTTTTTAACATCACTTAACCAGTTGGTTTTACCCTTGTTAAGATCATCACCCATTTCACTCAACAATGTTTGAAGAATAATATTTTCACTTAGAACAAGTTTGCACCAGTACTTAATTACTCTGCTATACCTATTGATATACAATGGAAACCTACCTAACTCACCGTAAATACACATGTTACGTGTAGAAGCTCTAACACCTAATAATCTCTTACAAAATTATAAATGCAGATTCTCCAATTGTTTACTTTTTGTGCAGCCCCACACTTCACATGAGTAATTCAAGATGGATCTTACGAAGGCATCGAAAAGCTGACAAAAAGTCTTTGGTTTAAAGCAATACTTTTTAACGTTTACAACCAATGTATTAAGGGCTTTTAATCCCTTACCTGTTAATGTACTTATATAACTGTTAAATGTGCCAGTATAACTAAAAACAACGCCTAAATAAGTAAAATCATCTACAATTTCTATTGTTTGACCTTTATATTTCCAAACATATTCCATCGGTACTCTGCCCCTATTTCTGAAAACCATTATCTTTGTTTTCTTCACATTGACCTCTAACCCCCATCTGTCACAATACCTTTCCAAATTATCTAAACTATTCTGCAATTCGCTTGGATCAGACCCCAATATCACCATATCATCCGCAAATAAAAGCAAAATAAGGTTTATTTGATCAAGAGTCAGTCCGCTACTTATTCTGTCTGAAAGAAACAGCTCAAGGTCATTAAGATAAAGAGCAAACATTATCGGTGATATTACCTCCCCTTGCTTTAAACCAATCGCACATTCGTAGAAGGATGAATAATCATCACAATGCTTAATACACATTTTAACTATTGAATACATTTCTTTAATGATCCGTAACATTTTACCCTTAATACCTACCCTAAACAATTTCAGCCAAAGACCATGGTGATACACACTGTCAAATGCCTTTTTCAAATCAACAAAGGCGCAAAATAATTTCCCCTTATTACGCAATATTTTTTGAATTGTTGCATTCAATACAAATATAGCGTCTGTTGTTGAGCGGCCCTTTCTAAACCCAAATTGGGCGTCTGTCAGAATATCATTGTTTTCAGCCCAAGATGAAATGTGATTGTTTAAAACGCCTGTGAAAATCTTTGAGAAACAGCTCACCAACGAAATGCCCCTGTAATTATTAACGTTACTTTTATCACCCTTCTTAAATAACGGTACAATAATACCCTCACACCATTTCTCTGGGAAAACACCCGATTCAAATATACAATTAAATATGTCAACTAAATGAGCAGACAGAATATCAAAAGATTCCAAAAAATACTCGTTAATAAGTTGATCACCGGCATATGCCTTGTTCCTTTTCAATTTTCTAACAACAGCTTCAATTTCAGATTGTGTAATCGGAGAATCAAGCTCCTCAAAAGACACATTTTGTGAATCAAAATCATTATTCACAAAGAAATCTTCTGAATCACTATCATGTGGATTTGGCAAATCATCATTTAGTTTTGAAAAGTATTCAAAAAATTCATCTAGCGATATGTCCCGTGCACTGCTTTCATCATTTCGCTTACTAAAATGCCGCCAAAAGTCCCTCGGCTTTCTATGTCTCAATCTTTCGACCTCTGTCATTTTATTAAGCTCAAAACGTCTTTTCTTTTTTTTAATCAAGTTCTTGTATATCTTTTTCTTATCCAACATTGATATTCTGTTTGCATCATTCTTACATTTATCAAAAACATGCAAATACTGTTGATAAATACGCTTAGCTTCTAAACATTCACTATCAAACCAGTCTGCCTTTTTAATAAAGGACTTTATATAACTATTCGATCGAGATTTATACATGCGTTTTAAAAACAATGGACTAGCTACTTCATTTAATATCTGTGTAAAGTCATTAATGCCTTTATTAACACTCTCTTTGCCATTTAACACCATGTCATCAGTAATTCTATTTAATACAGGTAACTGCAATAAGTCGACGCCTAAAGTCGTCTTTCAAATCCGGGTCCCATTTAACAAAATTAAACACATTTCCCTTTCCAACACATTCATTGTTTAGCGCCGTATTACACCTTAACCCAAAACACACAGGCGCATGGTCAGACCCAGGGCACGACAAATTTCATGAAAAGCTGGTTGCCCACAGGGCAACCAAAATTATTTTCTGGTTGCCCTGAATTTATCACACAAAAGATGTCCCAAATTAACCCGTTTAATTCAAACCCTTCATAGATGTACCAGATTAACCTTTTTAATTAAAACCCTTAATTCACAGCTTTTAGAATACTCAAAAGGAAATATGCAACACATCTCCCTGGATCTCATCAGGCAGGTGAAATTATTAGCATTGGATAATACATAGACATAGATAATACAGATCATCATCTCCTGATACTGATAGGCTGTCACATTTTTTTTGGTTTATATTATTCATGTTTTTTCATTCTTAAATTTGAAATTTAGTTACTATTTCTTAACATCTCTATATATCTCTCACACCTTCAGGGTTTTCCCGGACGCAGGTTTCCTGCATCTTGGACACAATTCTGTCACCTGGGACTCCTATTTGTCCAACCCCAAGAGTCCCCAGGACCCTCAAATCTTTGACCACATTTTACTCCAAACCAGCAAATTCTCAGATATGTAGATACTGATGTGGGGTATGCTTCATATACCACCAGAGATTAATCATAAATTTGCACTGTTAAACAGTTTACAAAGGTTTTGCAATTTATTTGTCAACATTCTAATGCATTTACAAATTAAATTAATTTGGGACCCCCAAATATGCCGAGGGACTCTCAAAGTGAAAGGTTTGAGGGTCCTTAGGACTCTCATTTACAAAATGCAAGGGAAAACCCTGCACCTTTTCTTTCAACAGCTGTAGCAGTAGCATTGTAATTTTAAAAATCTATCTCAGTCTCACCCTTCAAATTTATTAATTGACAGTATCAGGGGATTTCATAGGAGAACTAAGATGTAAGTTTTCTGCGTTCTTACATCCCGCACGGGGGCAGGGGCTCATGGTTTATTCATATCCACATTTTCTGGAAGTGACTTTCAGTTTGACTGAAGTAACTACACTTAAAAAACAAAATAAAAGTTCACGTTTTTCTGCCCATATTATTACACTCTCGAGTGATCGGATCCGTTTTTTTATCATTATTATTTGCTTTCCGAAAATTCACCAAACAAGTTTTTTACTTTACAAACTTCGAGGAAGACAACCCAAGTCCAACATTTCATTTGCGAACAAAACTATGTTAAAGTCCATAATTACTGCACCTACCTTTGAAAGTTATTATTAAGACTTGAAAATCGCTGGTAAAACATATTTATTGCCAGCACAATGTTTAATCTTATTTAACAGTGTTTCATTGTACTTTCATTTTTATAGGAAATCCTATATTCATCTTTCATATCATTCGGAGCTCCCCAGGTGTTATCGCTGAATTTAATGACTGGTTCACAAAAAGTTAACTAAGTGTACCAGTCTGTGTTTATAAAATTCTTCTGCGATAAATTTAGAAGTATGCCGAATGTATCCACGAGATTGTTTACACAAAAATGACAAGCTCAGCATGGTGTTTGATCAAGCGTGAACTGCTAATTGGGGTGTGTTATCGCTAGTCCACAAGAATCCTTTGTAACTGTTCTACCCTACAGACAAAGATAAGTGTCCACAGGGGTCTTAATTAATCGGCAAATTTGTTGCACACTTTCAATTTTTATGGCTTTAGTCCGATACTTCAGTCCATGTAGATGCAGTACCGCTAGACAGTAGTAGACACAAGGTCTTACTGTTACGAAATGCAACTAGTAGATGCCTCGCACGGCATTATTCTGACATATTGAAATTTTCCAAAAGTGAAATAATCCGGGCATCTTAAAATGGAATTAAAGGGTTGCCCGCCGGGCAGCAGTTTGAAAAATAGGGTTGCCCAAGCTAAACATTTGGTTGCCCGCCGGGCTCCGGGCACAGGATTTGTCGTGCCCTGTGGTCAGACCATTCATTAAATTTACCTATTTCAAAATTACACAAGATACCGAAATCACTATTCCGTAACAATAAGTAATCAATAACACTGCTACCGTTTATGCTAGTATAAGTGTAATCACCTATCGAATTATCTTTAAACAGCCTGCCATTCGCAAGCCTAAAGCCGCTAGACTTGCATAAGTCTAACAGCTTTAGCCCGTGCGAATTGCAACCTTTATCCATGGAAACACGAGATAACGGTACATCAGGGGTATAGTCATCATAATCAATAATATCAGAGTTGGAATCGCAAACAATGTAGTCAGGTCGAGATCCATTGCCAACACGTGCATTCCAGTCACCACACAGCAGTACACTACCTGCGGACTCGTAACAGTTAATGTCATTCTGTATAAGTTGAAACAAATCAATGTCATGTACATCATAAGCTGGTGAATTCTCAACCCAAATATAAATTCCTGCTAAATAAACATCATTTTCAAAATTAAAAAACTGCTTATCTAATTTCAACCATATCACCGTGTCCAAATGGTTTTTAGCAACTGTAACACCCTTAACCAATGATTCTTTTATGAAAACAACTGTATACCGCCACTACAACGTCTCGCCCGTCGATTCTGAAACTGTCTAGGAAAATTGAAACTCTTGTAACCTTTAATGTTAATCTTTGACGATTTGTTTGCCCATGTCTCAAAAAGAAATATAATATCATACTGCTCTAATACACGTAGTAAGTCACAATCGCTCAACTTATCACTGCCTAGCCCATGAATGTTCCATGACAAAACTTTCAGCTCAGCCCCTACGCATCCCTAACTGTTTATATAGACTTATATAGGAAAACCTTTAAAAATCTTTTTATAGCTATATATATCACAATATTGTCTTGCCCAGTCAGCTTAGATACAATCTTCTCAGGTGAGCGACTTGTGGGCCATGGCCCTCTTGTCTTGAAAACTATTCATGATATTGTCCTAACACTTAGTACACATTATAAGCGTTGTGTTGTGAGACTTTTCATTAAGTTTGACAAGTCTTGTACAAAAATTGACAGATTTATCGCCCTTTATAACTTGAAATTTTGTTCCTTAATATGCATTTTTTCTTTGGATATGTCATTTTATTGAAAACAATTTATGACATTGTCTTCAAACTTGGTACACATTATAAGTGTAATGTTTGCAGACTCTATTTGAATTTACATAACTCTTGCCAACAAATGACAGAATGATGCCCCTTTTTAATTTTGAATTGTGTTCTTTTTTTTTTTGAACATGTCATTTTCTTGACAACTATTCATGATATTGTCTTCAAATGTGGTAAACATTAAAAGTGTTGTGTTGTGAGACTTTTCCTTCAAGTCTGACACTTGTAATGTGAGACTTTTCCTTAAAGTCTGACAACTCTTGCCTAAAATTTGACAGAATTATGCCCCTTTTCTACTTGAAATTTTGTTCCTTGATATGCATGTATTATTCTTTCTTCATGTCATTGTGCTGTTTGTGTCAGGTCAGCTGGAGTGTGGGTATTTATCGCCTTTAGTGATAGCAGTTCTAGTTTTTACTCTTTTTTGCGTAATCCTTGGCATATAATGTTGAGTGACGTGGCTGTATTAAATCATACATATTGTTGCTAATGGTATACTGTGTATGTTTTTGATAACAGATTGTCATGTTGTTGTACATTTATGTTGAAATAAATCTATCTATCTAAAAAAAAGAGACATTTACAGAGTCTGACACAGAGAGAGGAAGATAAAGAGACATGCAAAAAGACAGACAGAAAGAGAGATATGTTATTAATTTATACTTAATACATTGTTACCCAAGTCTACCAAATTTGCTTATCACCACCAAAATGTGCAAGGGACTTAATCGCCAAGGTGAAATACTGTGTTGGGCCTAATTGCAACATGTGAGCAATATCAAGGCCTTCAAAGGCTCTCTTGTTTTTGTCCTCATATTATCCTATGTAAATTTGAACAGTTTCTTAAACTGCATGATTTATATGTTTTTGTTTCAGATTGAAGGCACTCCAACAGATTGGAAAAAACGCAAACTTTCACAAAAGTTGAAGAGAGAGTTTGGCTCAACCACAACCCGCATACCATTGGTATATGCCTACTTTACAGGACCTGATGATCACAACCACCCGACCGGAGGGGTAAATTATTTCCTATTTTTAGTTCACCTGGGTCCAAGGCTCAAGTTGAATTGTATTCACTCTGTTTCGTTGTGTGTTGACCTTAACACTTGCTTCAATATGTCCCAGGGGTATATAATGGCCCTGTCTCTGGGTGCACATTTCTTGTTGAACTGGCACAAAGTGCCAATGTGAGTAGCAACCCCAGCTGATAAGCTTAGCCACTTAAGAATTTAGGTAAAAATCGATACCACCTGTACAAAACTTCATTTTTCTATTATCCAATATTTCTAAAGTGCATAAAATTATATACCATATGAATCGGAATTAAACAAGCTATTTAATGGTGTGATTAAAAATTCTGTAGTATAAGCTATAGTGATGTTATCACAAGTTAAATCAACTGTGGATCGCCGATTTTTCCAGTTTTGCGTAATCGGCAAATTTGTACATGGAATTTCTGCATGTACATCGCGTGACCTTTGTGCGGATTATTTTGGCGCTATAAATATTCATAAGTTGTTTTTAACCAATCAGAGAAGAGATCTATCTTCGCTCCGGAAGTTTCGGTTATTTTCTATGTTGACAAACAAAAAAGTTACGATGACCTGAAGTCTGGGTCAAATTTCAAAAAAATCTCATGGTGAGTATAAAAACCGATGGTACGATCGTATTTAATATACTTTTCTCTTTCTATTGCTACCAACCATTATGAAATACGATGTAAATTAAGCGCAGGCTTTTAAATAGAAGTTGGCGATTTTACCCGGCGAGTCGGTTCAGCGTTAGCGACTGACTGACGGCCACCATCTTGAATATTTTATAGACAGCGACTACGAGATACTTCTGTTACAACTTATATAAACCCGCGTTATAGCTCAAATAAAGCTGAAAGAATTGCTCCAAACGGGTTCTTTTCGTAATTAAATAATGGTTTCATTCATGAATTAACACAAGATCGCTTAATTCATTAAAAAATCGTATGTTTTATCGGCGCCGATATTGAACCCTTAAACCGAACATAAGCTATTTGAGACCTAATGAAATACGTTTAATTACTAACAAAACCATACTCGTGTAGAAATTAACATGTTTTTGAGAGCAACTTGTGTTTTTCATAGCACATTTGTTAATCTATATAAAAAAAAAATCGACATTCCTTAGAATATATTACACATTTTATCATCAATAGTCAGATTAAGGGGGAGGTTATGAAATCTAAAATGGGAACAATTATTAACCTATTACTCCATAAATGCACCTTTCATTAAATAAAGGTTCACTCTTTAATTCCTTAACTGAAAAAAAAGAAAGTTACAAGTCATATCTAAGATTGTATAGCTGAAAGTAAAGCAGAATGATATTGAGGTTCTTTTTGCTTTACTTTCAATTTGCTTTACTTTTAATTTGCTTTAAGTGGACACCTGTCTTCAAAACTAGGAATATGGAGTCTATGGAGTAAAGGGTTAATAAATAAAACAAGTCAGATCCCTTCACAATTTTTATTTTCAACTTATAAATTTTACTTTTATTTCAGGTTCTAATCAACCAGAAATGACATTTCAGAGAAGTTGGCAAATGCGGAAAATTGGTGCATATGTCGTGATGGAATGACCAGGAAAAAGCAGAAGATTGCGAACACATCTATTACTCTTTCTACTGGGTATACATATATATTGTCTGCCAAGGTTTCAGTCATGTTTTTCATTGTAATGACTGTGTACAGACCTTAAAGACTATGAAGCAACGTGTAGTGAGCATGGCAAACTCTGTAGAGACAGTTTGTCGATATTCCGAAAGCAAACATGGATTTAATTTAAAAAAAATATATATCTTAACTTATTCACACCTAGTGAAACATATATTATTATCAACAGTGCACTAATTGCAAGTATACTTGTCCTATTCAAACATTGAAGACCCAGTTCAGATGGTGATTGCATGAGCTCTTTGACCAGGGTCTGCACTGTTTGTCGATTTCCTGATGGCCAGATTGCAATGTTATTTATTTGCAAAAAAATAATGCTTATTATAAAACATTGCTTGCTTTAATACTTGTTATATCATTCTTGCCTTTTAATTGAAATACCATGTTCAGAGATAGTCTAAAAGTAAAAGTACAGCTAGACTGCCTGAGATAATAAATAGTGTATTTTTTTTAGTACGAGCCCTAATAAAATCTAATGAGTCATGTCGAAAAATGCATTTAAAATCAAGCTCTCATGGAACTCATTAGAGGTATTTTCAATAGCCATGGTCTATTTTACAACTGTGAGTCTGTATCTCTGCATATATATTCATTTATTTGTGAATTTGTGTGATGAAGTTGTGTGATATGGAAAAAATATAGAAAAATAAATGTCAAAACATTTGTATGTGTTGATTTCTTTCCTATTGAAACAAAACAGAAAACATTATTATAATAAATCTTTTAAAAACAATAGAAAGGACAATATTCAAAGAAGATTGTCTGAAAATTTCATGGAAAAATCTTTAAAAACAAAAAAGTTATGACAATTTTACTGAAATAATGATGACCGGCTTTGATGAATCGGTGCCGCGCGTCGCGAAAAAATACAGTAGAAATAATAGCTCATTTTTTCTGAAAAATGGCGAAATATTGAATGATAAAATTTGTCATAACTTTTATTTTTTAAGATAGAAATAAAATGAAAACAGATTTGAAAAGCTTGCAAAGAGATCTATCTGTATGATGTGTTTTTGATTTACTATTGATATCTTGAAAATTCAGCTGGGGTTGCTAATGTGAGCTATTTTGATCTCCCCTTGCCCGTTGTTAACTTCTTCATATATTTTCTTCTTGGAAACCACTGGGCCAATTTCCTCAACACTTCATAGGATTGTTCCTTGTAGGGTAATTTCAGATTTCTTCTAATATAGGTCATCCAATTGAAATTGTGTTTTCCATGGCAACCAATTGAAAAATTTCATTCTAAAAAATGCTTGTTAATTGTGAATAACTTTACCCAAATCATGAAATGTCACATGGTTAGAAACCACTGGTCAGATTTGAAAGCAATTTTTCAAATATCAGAGCACCTGAAAAGGGGAGTATTTCAAAAACTAAAATATTTGTTTTTGCATTGAACCCAATAGTGTCTGCCAGGGGTTGAATTTATTCCTCTTATGGGTGCTGGGGCAGGCTACTGGGGGGAGGCATGTGTTTTTCCCAAAAACAAGCTCTAGTTCTACTGTGTTACACAGGCTTGCAGAGCTGTATTATAGTGCCAAGGTGAGCTATTTTGATAGTTCTGTGTCTGTCGTCGTTCGTTCGTCCGTTCGTCGTCAACATTTTCTTTAAACGACATCTCCTCGAAAACAACTTGATTGATTTTTAACAAACTTGGCAGAAATGATCCTTGTACGGTCCTCTTACAAAGTTGTTCAAATAGTTCCGGTCCATTGCATATCTAGGTCACAGGAGCTAAAAATAGATTTTTTCAATGAAAACTTAAAAAATCTTCTTGTCTGAAACCACCGTACGCTGAGCTTAGATATTTGGCACAAAGCATTGTCTTCAGGTCCTCTATCAAGATTGTTCAAATTATGTCCCTGGGGTAGAAAATGACCCCACCCGTGGGTCGTAATTTTACATAGAGTTATATATTGAAATCTTCAAACATCTTTATCGCTGAAACTATTATGGCCAGAGCTTTGATATTTGACATGGTGACATTTCTAGAAGCCCTCTACAAATCTTGTAAATATGGTTCCGGTCTGTTGCATATCTAGGTCACAAGAGCTAAAAATAGCTTTTTTCAATGAAACTTAAAAAATGTTCTTGTCTGAAACCACAGTACATTGAGCTTAGATATTAAGCACAAAGCATCGTCTTCAGGTCCTCTATCAAGATTGTTCAAATTATGTCCCTGGGGTAGAAAATGACCCCGCCCCGGGGGTCGTAATTTTACATAGAGTTATATACTATTATAGTGAAATCTTCAAACATGTATTTCTCTGAAACTAAAATGGCCAGAGCTTTGATATTTAGCATGTTGACACTTCTAGAAGCCCTCTACCAATATTGTAAATATGGTTCCGGTCTGTTGCCTATCTAGGTCACAGGAGCTAAAAGTAGATTTTTTTAATGAAAGCTTAAAAAATCTTCTTGTCTGAAACCACAGTACCCTGAGCTTAGATATTTGGCATAAAGCATCATCTATAGGGTCTCTATCAAGATCTTTAGGCCCTTGGGTCAAAACTGCCATGGCCCTAGGGGTCGCAGTTTTACATAGAGTTATATAGGGAAATATTCTTCTGAAACTATTATGGCAAGAGCTTTGATATTCAGCATTATGAAGCGACACTTTTAGATGTTCTTTACCAATATTGCTGAAATAGTTCGGGTCTGTTGCATATCTGGGTCACATTAGCTAAAAATAGATTTTTTTCAATGAAAAGTCTTCCAGTCTGAAACCACCCATGTACAAAATATTTGACAGAACACAAGTTCATCAGCAAGATATTTGAAATTATGTCTCTGGGGTATAAAATGATCCCACCCCAGGGGTCATGTGACCCTTGTGTTGGTTTTTCCAGGTGAGCGATATTTAGGCCTGCATGGGCCTCTTGTTAAATTTATTCATTATGACTTTTTTTCTGGTCATAATGAAGGAATTAACTAATGAAAAGTATATCATCACTATAGCCTGTTTCTTAAAATGATATTTTTTCAATGTATAGCTCTCTGGATTTACCCTGCCTCTTGACAAGCGGATAACATCACGCATACAAGAACTATCAGTTTCTGGTCACCGGAATGTCTCTAGCGTGAAATTGATGATAGATGAATATGTGAAGGAAATTGCACCCAATGTTCCAGCCAGCAACCGAAGGTTTTACCCTACCAAGAAGGATATCAGAAATCATATGTACAATGCTGTAATTGGTGCCAAGTAAGTTATTTGAGAAAACAATAGTCTATCATTCTTGCTTAATCCTAATGTTAAAAAACCCAACACACTACTCTAAGATATGCCTCCTAGCTCACATGAGGCAAAGGCTCAAGGTGAGCTATTGTGATGGCCCTATGTCTGTTGTGTGTTGTTGTTAACATTTTCATCAATTGACATCTATACAGCTTGATCAATGTCAAACAAACTTTACCAGTATGTTCTTTGGGGAGATGTCTTCCAAAATAATTAGTTTATCTGGAAAACCATGACAATGACAAGGAAAAGTATGCATATATATATATATAAGGCTATTAGGGGGGAGACATTATTAGCTCAACCAAGCTAGTTCAGGGTGTGCTTTTGCAATCCTTGAAAGTTAATCGTCAACAATTTCATTGTTGACACTCTAGATGCCACACTTTTTAGCTCACCTGAGCACAAAGTGCTCAAGGTGAGCTTTTGTGGTCGGTCTTTGTCCGGCGTTGTGCGTCAACAATTTCTTCAAACATTTTCTTCTCCAAAACCACTGGCTGGATTGCAACCAAACTTCACAGGAATGTTACTTGGGTCAAGCTCTTTCAAAGTTGTTCAAAGAATTTGAAACAATGCAGTGAAAAAATGAGGAAACCTTAAAAAGTCTTCTTGTCAAAAATCAAAAGGACCAGAGCTTAGATATTTGGCACATAGCATCATCTACAGGTCCTCTATCAAAGTTGTTCAAATTTTGCCCCTGGGGTCAAAATTGACCCCGCTTTGGGGGTCACCGTTTTACATAGAGTCTCTGAAACCAATATGACCAGAGCTTTGATATTTGGCATGGTATAACTTCTAGAGGTATTTGACATATAATGTTGAATTGGTTCCGGCCTGTTGTATATCTAGGTCACAAGAGCTAAAAATAGATTTTTTCAATGAGAACTTAAAAAATCTTCTGGTCTGAAACCATAGTACACTCAGCTTAGATATTTTGAACATAGCATCGTCTACAGGTCCTCTATCAAAGTTGTTCAAATTTTGTCCCTGGGGTCAAAATTGGCCCCGCCCCGGGGGTCACAGTTTTACATAGAGTTATATAGTGTTCAAACATCTTTTTCTCTGAAACCAATATGACCAGAGCTTTGATATTTGGCATGGTATAACTTTTAGAAATCTTTCACATATGTTGTTGACTTGGTTTCGGTCTGTTGCATATCTTGGTCACCGGAGCTAAAAATATTTTTTTTCAAAGAAAACTTCAAAAATCTTCTTGTCTGAAACCATAGTACACTGAGTTTAGATATTTTGCACATAGCATCGTCTTCAGGTCCTCTATCAAAATTGTTCAAATTTTACCCCTGGGGTCAAAATTGGCCCCACCCCGGGGGTCACCGTTTTACAAAGAGTTGCATAGTGAAATGTT
Organism: Gari tellinella; assembly: GCA_922989275.2. Classification (NCBI taxonomy): domain Eukaryota; kingdom Metazoa; phylum Mollusca; class Bivalvia; order Cardiida; family Psammobiidae; genus Gari; species Gari tellinella. Next base: position 48,885,494 of record OV277856.1, read on the forward strand.
CCAACATCTTTTACTCAGAAACCAATATGGCCAGAGCTTTGATACTTGGCATGGTGTAACTTCTAGAGGTCCTTCACATATATTGATGAATTGGTTCTGGTCTGTTGCATATCTGGGGCACCGGAGCTAAAAATAGATTTTTTCAATGAAAACTTCAAAAATCTTCTTGTCTGAAACCATAGTACACTGAGTTTAGATATTTTGCACATATCATCTTCGACAGGTCCTTTATCAAAGTTGTTCAAATTTTGCCCCGCCCTTGTGGTCACCTTTTACAAATCTTCTTTTCTGAAATCAAGTGACCCATCCTAGTGTCACCATGGACAGGTGAGCGATCAAGGGCCATTCTGGCCCTCTTGTTATCAAATCTTTTATAAACTTGCTCAGGTTGTATATGGCCATAAGAGTGTGTATGAGTTTGATTATTATTGAAATCAGACAAAATGGTAAAGAGATATCTACCTTTGAAATGCTGAAAATGCCATATTTTATAATGTTAACAGTCTAGAGGCCACAACTTTTCGCTAATCTTTCTTAAACTTGGTCAAATTGTATATGACCATAAGAGTTCGGATGAGTTTAATTATGGTTCAAAACAGACACTGAGACAAATATGTCTGAAAATGCCCTGAAAATGTAATATTTTACAATCTTTACACATTTAAAGGCCACAATTTTTATCGAATCTTTCTCAAACTTGCTCAGATTGTATATGACCATAAGAGTTCGAATGAGTTCGATTATGGTTGAAATGGTACCAATTAATAGGCCAAGAGTTATCTTCCATTGAATTGCTGAAAATGCCATGTTTAACCATATTTATTCTTGATGCCAATATTTCTCAAACTTGCTGAGATTGTATATTACTATAAGGTACAGGGTGAGTATGAAAATGCTTGAAATCTGACTAATTGGTCAAGAGTTATCTGCCCTTGAAGTGTTGAAAATTCCTTATCTAACAGTGTTTAAACTCCAGCAACTAGTTTTAAATGGATTTTGATTATCCCTGCACACAATGCATGTAACCATAAGTTCTTTATGGAGTGCAATTAGTTTTGTAATCTGATGATTTTGGAAAGAGGTATCTGCCCTTGATATACTTTGAAATGCTTGAAAATGCTTTATTTCAGTTTTGTTATTGCTCTTGTTATCTGCGCTTGATGTCCGTTATTATATAGGTTGTATTCCAATATTGTTAAAACACTTTATGTCTACAAATTTGAATGGTTTTAGATTAATATAGGTAAAACTGAAAGGTAAATTTCTCAGGCTTCATTTAAACAGGTTAAGAATATCAGGGCCTTCAGGCCCTGTTGTTTTTGTGTTGTCCATCAATGCATTGGTCTGTCACAATTTTGTTTCCAGACACTAAAAATATAACTTTTGGAGATTATATATAGGGCCATAGAGGCCCCTGTTTGTGTACTTGTTGCTTATGATAAGGCAATGCAGGGGTTTGCATTTCTGGTGTGAATGTCATGACCGTCAATTGTCACATGATCTGTTACTTAAAATAGAATTTTGGTTTCCGGACAATAATGTTTGTTTTCATGGGGCAATCATGTCCATTTTTTGTGTGCGGGTTGCTCATGACAAGTGGATGTGTGGCATTGCATTTTCAGGATTGTGGGTCAAAGGTCACAAGAATTGTTACGCAAATAGATTTTACATGACCCAATTTGCTATTTTGGGAGGGGGGACATGGGTGTGACATCTGTTTTCTCAAAACATGTTATTTATAGTTTAGATTGACCATGCTTTCACATTGGTTATCTTATCAATATTTTTTTTTTCTTTTCAGTCTTCGAACTGCAGAAGCAGACCAGGATGAATTACAGAAATTGATACATGATTGGAAGCAGCGAAATTCTGCTGATAGATTCTTCTTCCAACCAGCGTAAGTCAATGTTCCAATTTTTATTATACCCCCACAAACAGAGTTTGAGGGGGTGTACACAGGAATCAGCCTGTCAGTCGGTCTGTCTGTAAAATCTTGTACTTTCAACTCCTCCTTCAGTTTCAACCCGATTCATTTGATACTTGGCGTAAATGTTACTCAGGTGTAGTAGATGTGCAAGACACAAATTGTAAGTCTCTGTGACCTTGACCTTTGGCCTTGAAACTTGTATTGAAATTGGCAGGCAAATCTTGTTCATTCAACTCCTCCTTCAGTTTCAAACTTGATTCATTTGATACTTGGCATAAATGTTACTCAGGTGTATTAGATGTGCAAGACATGAATTTCAGATCTCTGTGACCTTGACATTTGGCCTTAAAATTGGCAGGCAGAATCTTGTAGTTTGAATTCCTGCAATTTCAACCTGATTCACTTCATACTTTGCATAAATGTTACTCAGGAGTAGTATACAGTCAAACCTGTCTTATGTGACCTTCAAGGGGAGAGACACAATAAGGTCACATAAGACAGGTAGTCGCATAAGTCAGGTTATCAGTTTTCAGGGGTAAATTAGTATACAAATGAACACCATATGGATGTTTCTCTGAATAAAATTATATATCAACCCTTTCTACGAAAAGCAATAATTAAGATCATTTTCTATATTTTCAAACAAAGTTGCATTGCTATTATGACACATGATCTATTTAACTTGTCGACTATTCATCCCAAGTTGATCAAATACTATAAATGATCCAATCAATCACCTGAAATATTCGTCGGTCTGGTCTTTTTAGAGATTTATTCCGTAACAGGTTCGACGAAAAAGTTTAAATTTGTCCTTCAATTCCGTTGTATCTGATAAACATGTGTCCAATTTAGGATCGCTTTCTCAGTCTATTTACTGTATAATTCATATTCAGAATCGCGTCTTATGGAGTAAGAATTCGATCCCAGTGTGCGTTAGTTGTTTTATTGTCTCTGTTGTCTCTCTCACAGGTAAATGTTTCCCGAAATGTCCACGTTTAGTGTCGCGTCTATAATGTTATCGCGCCGCCATTTTGTTCAAGTCAATTCCAAAACATGACAGCGCTATTTTTAACGTCGTTTTATTTGTCAAAATCTCCTATTAAAAACACAGTCTTACAAGTAGAAAAAAATACTTTGTAAAACCGACGGAAGAAAAGACGCTTAAGGGTGTATCAATGTCATGAATTTGGGAACTTTTCAAAGTATATGAAAACACTCTATGATGGTTTTGTATTGAAGAGCTATTTAAGATGAATGAAAAAATAGAAAAAGTGTACATTTTGGTGAACAACAGTTGGCTCTACGGCCATGTAAAATTTACCCCACCCACTTCCTCTTATTTTGTCCTTTTCAAACAGCCCGCTTCAATAAAACCCATTTTAAATGAAAACAAATATGATAATTTGGGTTTGTGTTATTTATTTCCGATCTATGGTAGTATTTCTTCATACAAAAACTAATTTAAGAAAAATAAGGCACCAAATGTGAAATTTATAAAGCTCTAAATATCATCGATATGGTACTTTTTTGTAAATTTTGTAAGGGGTGATAACTCTTTTTACTTTAATAACTCAAAATTTTCAACACTGACCTTTCAATTTCTTTTCATATTTTGAACTGCCTTAGTATGGGCTTTCATCTTGTAGAATATCAGAAAAAGTTAAATACTAGAACTATTTCATTTTCAAACTTTTTTACTTTTTTTCATAAAATAAAAAAATCTAATAAAAGCATGCCCTATATCAAGCATATTTTTGATATTCAAGGATCCATATTGTTCAAACCTGGTGCCTGCTTTGTCTAAATTTGGTTTATATTTGTGAACATACCACCATAGACATGAAATAAATAAAGAAAACCGAAATTAACATTTTTGTTTTGTTTTGAAATAGATTTTACTGAAACTTGTACTCTGAATGGGTAAAAGTTAAAAAAAAAATTCCAAATTTGACATACCTTTTTCAAATCACTGTAGCTCAAAAAAAAGGACACCACCATATATATTTTTTTTCATTATTTCATTCATCATAAATAGCTCTTCCAAAAAAACAATGATAGAAAAAAAGTTTAATACTTTGAAAAAAATGGCTCATGACATTGATACACCCTTAAGAACCATCTGTTTACTTGTAACACACTAATACACATATGCCGATATCCAAGTGTTCGCAACGGCATATAGGAATGTGCATAGAAATTCGGCTACGCAATTTCGGAATATCGCTTTGTTTTCTAATGTGATTTTCATAATGTATCGTACGAAAATCAAGTCAAGAAGCTAACTGTCGGTTTACATGCATATAACATGTTAATTACACGGGTATTTTCGCAACATTTACGATTATGATACGCCGGCGTTTATACGACATAATTTCCCCCATCCGTTCTTTCGTAATGGAGTGTTGGATTGGGAACGACTTTTAACCTCATCCCCGGAATAGTTATTTTCGGGGTTAGAAAAGCATTTTTTGTCGTGTTCTAATAGTTATTTTTATATTTAATTGCTTTTCGGTAGCTCAATTCTCCAAATTCATTCCCAAAATCAAGATCGCCGTTGAACTATTTACCACAATTTGTCTATTCACAAACTATAACATGCAGTTTTGGAACGTGAATTACTTGTTTATAAAACAAATTTTCGGAAATCTTTTTTTCAGAATGAAATATTATCAAATATAATTTAAATGAATATTAAACAAAGATGTTGTATATCACTTTTTAGGTTAACTAAATAAACACTAGACATTTTGATCTAACATACAAACAAAGGAATATTCGCCTCCCGGAAATGAAAACTGAAAAATCGATAATGACCGGCAATTATCGAGTCGCTGCAAACAGGCGCGTTAAATAGGGACATGGGACTTTGGGAGCGGCAGATTACGGTCGTTAGTCGCGTAACACAGGTTTGTCGGTATACACAGTCTTAACATAAAGGAAAATGTGTTGGGAGGAATTTTTAAGGTCGGCTAAGACAAATAGTCGTTATATAGGGACGGTCGCTATGACAGGTTTGACTGTATGTGCAAGACACAAATTTCAGGTCTCTGTGACCTTGACCTTTGTCCTTGAAATGGGCAGGCAAAATTTTGTTCTTTGAACTCCACTTTCACTTTCAAAATCTAAATGATATAGACAAAATCTTGTTCTTTGAACTACACTTTCACTTTCAAAATCTAAATGATATAGACATGGTCTACTAAAGAAACTCTTCAGGTCAGTACAAAACCTGGCAAAGACCAAGGTAAAGTACAGGTCACTAAGAAGTAGAATAGACTGAATTTTAACTTTGACATTATTTTGAACTACACGTGATAGAGACTTCACAGGGCTCTAAATAAAGGGGAGTATTTAAAAAACTAAATGCCTTATTACTGCATTAAAGTCTCTGGTATTACTACTCGTTAGACTTGTCTCAAAATAGACAATTCTAATGAGTAGTTACACTCTAAGAATTGGTGCTGAAATAAGTATGAAAATGTTGATTTTGTTCAGTTTACTGCCTCTTAATATGTGGATTCGGGGACTTCATAGTCCAGGAGTTCTTGCCAAATGAAAACATTTCACTGATAAAACATATAGTGGGCAATTGTTGTTTACTTTTACACCGTTCTTGTTGTTACTTCAGATCCAAATCTGATTGAAACGTTAAGCCCTTGCTGCTGGTAATACAAACACAGTTCCAACGAAGACAGCTTACTAGATATGGCCAACAGATGATATTGTTGGATGCTACATATAAAACTACCAAATATGAGCTTCCAATGTATAATCTGTGTGTCGCAACCAATGTTGGTTTCTTCATAGTTGGTTCTTTTTTTGTAAGTAAAGATTCCAAAAAATCTGTGATGGATGGATTGTCTGTTGTAAAGTCATGGAATCCAACTTGGGCACCACACAGCTTTATGTGTGACTTTGATCTACGTGAGATTGGCGCCATAGAGATGATATTCAAAGGTAAGATGGCTAAAACAGTAATAATTTTCAGTTAAAATATTAAACTCACTTGTTACATTTACTACCAATAAAAATAGGTTAAGATCTTCCAATGATATTTGAGGGGTAAACTTTCTGTCTGTACGATTATCTATAATTAAGGCCCTGCATCTGAAAAGCAGAAGTCCTATAGGAATCACATTTTCTGTCTGTCCATCTGTCTGTCTGTCCAGCACTTTTGATGTGACACAATTACTCCAGCAACTTTTAACATATCTTGTTAATATGAACAGCATATGCTAGGTATTATGAGAGAAAGAGGGAAACTTTTTTAGTGTTCATTAGAAACATTATTTCCCAATTTATCTGCCATTGAATTCTCATAAAACTTCATATATAAACAATAACCATTTTTAGCTCAAGATAAGCTTTTGCAATCCATTGAATGTGCATCGGTAGTCTTTCACAAATGAAGTGTTTAAACTCTAGAGGCCACAATATTTATTAAATATTTCTCAAACTTGCCAAGATAGTTTATTACCCTAACAATTTGGACTAATTTCATTATGGTTGAAATTGGAGCAACATATCAAGAGTACCTACCTTTAAATTTCTGAAAAATGCCAAATTTAAGGGTGTTTACACTATAGAAGCCACTATTTTTAGCTCACCTGAGCTAGCTCAGGGTGAGCTTTTGCAATCCTTGAATGTCCGTCCTCAGTCCTGCGTCGTCAACATTTTAGTGTTTACACTCTAGAGGCCACAATATTTATCTAATCTTTCTCAAACTTGCTCAGATGGTATATTGCCATAAGAGTTCGGATGAGTTCGATTATGGTTAAAATTAGGGGTGTAACGATTCGGCGGTGTACCGATATATTGCGGTGTGAGCTGAATAATATTGCCCCGCGGTTCAGATTCAGAAAAACCGATTTTCTTTGCCTTATTTAAAAACGGTAAAAGAATGGACAAACTTACTTTTTGTTTCGCGGAATTGTTTACGAAACAACGCCTAGACGCAGTCCGGTGTTTTATCCATATCCCTAGCCGGTGTAACAGTAATTATTTCGCTTCCGTTTAATCTCGCTCAACGAGACGCTCTTATTAAGAAACAAACAGCGAATCAAGGGCCTGGTTGAACAAGATTAATACAGTAAACACGATGGCAGATGCTTGTTCCATACTTACACGGTATATTGCAATATATTGCGATTCGATTTCTCCGTATTGCGATAAACTGCGATTCGGGTTTCGGCGAATTGTTACACCCCTAGTTAAAATCAGACAAATAGATCATGAGTTATCTACCTTTGAGCTGCTGAAAATTCCATATTTAACAGTGTTTACACTGTAGAGGCCACAGTATTTAACCAATCTTTCTAAATCTTGCCCAGATTGTATATATATGACCATAAGAGTTAGGAAGATTTCGATTTTGGTTGAAATCTGACAAATAGATCAAGAGTTATCTACCTTTGAATTGCTGAAAATGCCATATTTAACGGTGTTTGTACATTCTAGAGGCCACAGTATTTATCCAATCTTTCTAAAACTTGCCCAGATTGTATATGCCCATAAGAGTTCCGATGAGCTTAATTTTGGTTTCAATCGGACAAATAGATCAAGAGGTATCTACCTTTGAATTGCTGAAAATGCCATATTTAACGATGTTTACGTTCTAGAGGCCACACATTTTATCTAATCGTTCTCAAACTTACTCAGGTTGTATATAATATTACCATAAGACTTCGGATGAGTTCAATTATGGTATAGGTCAAGAGTTATCTACCTTTGAATTGCTGAAAATGATATATTTAACTGTGAGTGTTTACGCTCTAGAGGCCACAATATTTATCCAAGCTCTCTCAAACTTGCCCAGATTGTATATGACCATAAGAGTTTGAAAAAGGGTGATTATGGTTGGAATCGGACAAATAGATCTACCTTTGAATTGCTGAAAATACCATATTTTACAGCGTTTACACTTGCAAATACAGTTTTCAATGTATTTTGATTATACTTGTACACAAAGGATGTAGCTATACGTTCTCGAAGGAGTGCAATTAATGTTGAAATGTAATCATTGTGGCAACAGTTACCTTCCCTTGATATACTCTACTAGTTATCTGCCTTTGATGTACTCTACTATACTACAGTAGGTCGACAAACTTGAATGGATTTAGAATAAAACACGTGAAATTCAAAGGTAAAGCTATCAGGCTTCATTACAAATGGTGATCGATATCAGGCCCTCTTGTTATTTAATGTTTCTCTAACTTGCTCAGATTGTATATGACTAAAACAGATCAGATCAGTTTAATTATGGTTGAAATCGGAACAACAGGTACCCTAAAGAGTTATCTACCCTTGAATTTCTGAAAATGCCATATTTAACGCAGACTTCCCGAAAGTTTAAAATTGGTGCCAGTCCGAATTTGAAAAATATGCCAGTGGGAGACTAATTTTACCCGTTTTAAAGTCGCCGTCTATTACATAACACCTTGCTGTGAACAGTTGGAGCAACTTGTAAAAGTTGTGAGACACTGTTCCATGGAGAAGATAATATCCTTTCATCTGCTTTAAACCGCATGAAAACCGCACCGAACATATGTAAATAAAGGTTGCAAGAAACGTCAATTAACTGATAAGCGTGTCAATAAGACTGTCTGGCACAGTGCAAATACCCCTGGTGTTCAACTTTTGTCCTTTTTAGCTCGCCTGTACGAAGTACATGACGAGCTATTGCAATACCCCCGGTGTAGTCGTCGTCGTCGTGAATGGCGTAAAAAATTTGAACAAAATCCCTATAACTTCTATGTCCCTTGAGGTATTGCTTTCATAGTTGGTATGTGTGTGTATATGGACAAGACCTTTCCATGCACAGAAAAATTTGGACCCCTGTGACCTTGACCTTGAACTTAGGGCCCGTGTTTAGGTTTAGAAATCTGTGTTTAGGTTTCGAAAAATGCCTATAACTTCTATGTCCCTTGAGGTATTGCTTTCATAGTTGGTATGTGTGTGTATATGGACAAGACCTTTCCATGCACAGAAAAATTTGGACCACTGTGACCTTGACCTTGAACTAAGACCCCGCGTTTAGGTTTCGAAATCTGGGTTAAGGTTTCGAAAAATGCCTATAACTTCAATGTCTCTTGAGGTATTACATTCATAGTTGGTATGTGTGTGTGTATGGACAAGACCTTTCCATGCACAGAAAAATTTGGACCCCTGTGACCTTGACCTTGAACTTAGATCCAGAGTTTAAGGATTAGAAATCTGTGTTTAGGTTTCGAAAAACGCTTATATTTCCTATGTCCCTTGAGGTGTAACTTCATATTTAATTTTCATGTGTATATTGACAAGACCTTTCTATGCAGGCAAAAAGCTTGACCTCGGTGACCGTGAGTGTGCTTTTAAGTTTCTAAATGTGCCAATGGCGAGCTTTGTTGTCTCTCTGACAACTCTTGTTATTTCAACCAATAAGAATTATGCATTAACATTGGGCAAAGAATGACTGATGGTTTAATATTTGCATATGGTATATATTGTTTTTATTCTATTTCTTCAAGATGCCCAAGTGTATCTGTGTGATTTTCACCGTGAGCAGTCATGGCAAAGATGGACAACCAAGAAAAGAATCCCTAACCAAAATGAAGTTCTTGAACAGTAAGTTAACTCAACCAGTAATAAGATCAAAGTAGAGTAATAAAAAATTCCGTTTTAATTAGGTTGTTGTAAGAAAGGTTTATCTTGTTGTGATGGCAACAATGATTATTTCCTCCAGCAAACAAGCTTTTACCTTTGGTATGGTGGCTCTCCTTAATATCTTTTACATATTTTGTTAAAAAAAATCTGATCTGTTGCATATCTAGGTCACATGAGCTAAACATATTTTTTTAGCTCACCTGAGCCGAAGGCTCAAGGTGAGCTGTTGTGATCGCCCGCCGTCCGTCGTCCGTCTGTCCGTCCGTTCAAATTTACTTCAAGCGACATCTCCTCTGAAACCGTGAGTCTGAGGGGAAAACTAAAATGCTCACCGTGTTCCTTGGATGCTTCTCTACAGAAATTGTTAAAATGAAACTTTCAAGTGGACTACTTATTGTAATTTATTTAAAAAAGTGAAAAACTTTAAACAATCTTCTTGTAAAAAACTGCTAGGCCCACAGCTTTGATATTTGTTTTTAGCTCACCTGAGCCGAAGGCTCAAGGTGAGCTGTTGTGATCGCCCGCCGTCCGTCGTCCGTCTGTCCGTCCGTTCAAATTTACTTCAAGCGACATCTCCTCTGAAACCGTGAGTCTGAGGGGAATACTAAAATGCTCACCGTGTTCCTTGGATGCTTCTCTACAGAAATTGTTAAAATGAAACTTTGAAGTGGACTACTTATTGTAATTTATTTAAAAAAGTGAAAAACTTTAAACAATCTTCTTGTAAAAAACTGCTAGGCCCACAGCTTTGATATTTGTTTTTTAGTATCTCCTGGTGATTCTCTCTCAAAATTGTTAATAGCAAAACTAAAACTGACCATAGGGATTCACCATAGGGATTTTTTCATTGCCGCTTTATGCAGGATTCATTGCCGCTTTATTCAGGTTATACTGTTTTACTGGAGGTTTAAGCAGGGTTTCAAGCACCCTTATACTAAATCACCTATATTTGCAAACAGTTTGGATCCAGGTCAGATGCTACATTATGCTGCATCTAATCTGGCTCCAAACTATTTGCCATTTACTTACATAGTTTTTTTAATTTAGAAAATGTAAGGTATGATTTGCTTTGCAAAATTCACGTACAATATGCATGGGTGAAAGTTTTCCGTATTGTGACGGAATTCCGTATTTCCGAAATTGCCGAGGGTCATTTTTCCAGAACGTGTAAATCCGTTGAGAAATTCGGGGTGGGGGGGGGGGGGGGGTTAGAGGATGTCTTTGTCGAGTAAGATTGAAAAAACAAAATCGAAGGTGATTTCGAGAGCTGTCAAATTAGTTGAAATTACGGTGTCAATGTTCGCCAATGTTATCGTTCGGCCCTATCGTTCGTCGTACTATAACGGTGACGGCAAAATCCGAGTGAACCAAAACAAATTGGACTGGTTGCCGAATTAGGTTGCTACACGCACGCGGACAGCGTTGAAAACACGGAAACCAGTCTCTGACCAAACATTTCCGTAGTTGATTTCAATAATATGACAGGCATGCTTAAAATAACGAGGTAAGCAAATTTATGAGGGGGCTGTTTGTGATTTTGATCTTGTTGCCGATAATTTTCCGTAGTGCTTCGAAAAACTTCTTTTGGAAAATCTAAAATCTCTTTCTTCGGAGTCTTACTAGGCGCTCATTGTTTTATGAATCATCCGATTACCAGATGCTAAACTATATCACGCGGAACGCTTCGTGTTTTATCGTTGGTGCATCAAAAAGCAATTAGCTCATTTTGTCACCAGTTTTCGCGAATTTAAAATACCGGCGTATCTGTCAAATGCAGCTGAATGGTTAACTTTAATGAAACGCGAACTAAACAAAATAAGGAGATTGAATAGGAAATTCGGCTGAAAATCCGATTTTATTATAAAACAAGTAGCTTACTCAGTTACTGAAGTATTAATGTCATCTTTTTTAATTTTTCACATTACATATTATAATTTATTGGACTGTTAAACAATCCGTTTTCTATGGCTATAAAGTATTGAAAAGGTATTTTAATAGCATTCTTATCATTAAAGTAATTGATAGTAACCATTCCATTCATTAAGTAAAGAAATATTTATCTGATTTGGGTAACCCAAGATTAAAATTTAGTCTAGCATCACAGCTTTGAAACAGTTTAGAAAAATCAAAATGTATAAAATTGAACCACTAAAATCATTTTTAGGGAGGCCTCTTGTTCCATCAACTATGGGAAGGCTTCTCTCTCCCATCATAGCCTACTGCTTTAAATTTTGTGCCACTTGGTTTTAACTTTCTGAAAGCAAATTGAACATGAAAATGAGAGCTAAAATAAACTCACACACAGCTCACGGTTAGAAATCGTTTATCAAGGAACCATTTATCAATCAAATAAAGTAGACATGGCACAGAGGTAAGTTATTTACCTTATGAGTAAATCCTTTGAGCAGAGAGAGGGAGGTATTTTCATTAGGATAAGTGAAATGCCTATCCCCACCCCTCTCAAATGTCATGCCTTTAAATGTACAAAACTTTAGAATGGCCTGTACAAATAATAATGAAAAAATATTTCTTAAATATATTTATAGGGTAACCCAAGTCTTATGCCATTTTTAAAAAAATCATTTTATGAGGCGGAAGTATGTGGTCAGCACCTGCCCCTTCATATATATAATCATACACCTATGCACTGGTCTATATAAATGAAATATAGGTGTCAAAACAGGATCAGACAGGACTGGGTGTTTTCTGTGACAATGGTTTTTAGTATCTGTACGATAGTTTAACTATATTCAACTGAAAAGTACTGACAACAATGATTTATTTGAATAGTCTAAACTGTTAACTGAAAGCAAGGGCCAGTTATGAATTATATGTACATCTATCCTGTACGAACAGTGTAGACTAAGATCAGAATGTTCCCATCAGAACCTTCTGAACGGGATATGTACAGTATCCTTGCAAAAGCTTATACAACCAGAGTCAGTTTTTATGGTAATGCTTGACTGGAAATAGAGTATGTTCTAAATGTTTTGTATTGGATCTAGTAATACATGTCATAATTTTTAAGTGTCAGTGATACAAAATCTTATACATTCAGCTTTATAAAACAGTATAATGATAGAAAACCTAAATACCATTCCATATTTTTCTCCCTTGGAGCTAACTCATACATGGACCTAACTAGAAACATATTTTTGTGGCCTTACAATGATAATTGTAAAAGCAAAGTGCTTATAATTTACTTTGGAGTATAACAGTTTGCTGAAAGCAATTTCCATCTTTTGTTAAATAAAATCAAAATTAAGATTTATTTTTCAATCCTTGGAAAACATTAATGCTTATGACCAAGAAAATTATTTTTTATATTTTTCCATTGCTTGTCATTTTCAATCAATTTTCAAACAGTTTCAGACCTTAAAAATGCTTAAAACCCAGGAGCTTCCGGGGGCCTCTGGCCCCCTGGTCCCCCAGCCAGGGCCTTGCCCTGGACCGACTGGGGGTCCTGGCGGCCCCCAAGCCCCCAGCATAGTTTTCAGTATTTTCAGTTTTGTCAACTTTCACCCATGAATATGTATAGCAGACATCAATTCAGCATTATAAGAGTTAAGTTTCCAGCTAGTGGCAGAATTGCATAACTGACCTCAGGTCAGCTGTTGTACACCAACAGAACTGTCTGCTGGACATGTTGTCTGCTAAAGTTTAGAAATGGTTCAGTCTGCTTCATACTTAGAGAAACAGGATCTGGAGGTGATCCACTGACAGTTATGTAATTATGTCTTATGCCATATTTATACATATGTTTAATATTGGTTTTATCAGAGTTATCTGTATATTTTGTCATTTTTTCTTGTCCAGGAGATAATCTAATTAAAAACCCATTCCCCCATAAATACTGATGTTTGTTAACCCAATCACCCTATAAAAATATGCATTTTTAGGTCTTTAATTTATTCCTCCACTAAAGAAAATAATTCCGCTTGATACAGTCATGAAAATGTAAGATAAGAAAGAAGTTTCTATATTATAGTAGATGGTAGCTTAAAGCAGTTTGAAAGTAAAGCGGGTGTGCCTTAACCCTTCCCCACATAGAAGCGCCTTTTAGCACATTTAATTTATTCATCCAATGAAGAAAATAGTTCCCATCTTACAGTCATGAAAATGAACCCTAAGAAATATTTTCTTAATTCTAGAAGATAAAAGCTTAAAACAGGCTGAATTTAAAGCAGAATTTACCTTAAGGCACATTCTGCTTTACTTTCAACCTGCTTTAAGTTGTCATATACCTTCAATACTAGAAACAGACCATGGGGTAAAGGGTTAAGGCGCATTCTGCTTTACTTTCAACCTGCTTTAGGAGGCCACTTATTTTCAAAACTAGAAACAGGCTTTGGGGTAATGGGTAAAATGAAATTGCATACAAATGTATTTGGAAAGAGCCTAATGAGAGGAAGTGCCATTGGCAAAGGCCATAACTCTGACATCATTGTTTTTAGCTCACCTGAGCCAAAAGCTCAAGGTGAGCTATTGGGATGGCCCTGTGTCCGTCGTCGTGCGTTGTCCGTCGTGCGTTGTCGTTAACAATTGATTCAAATGACATCTCCTATACCGCTTGACAGATTTCAACCAAACTTTACAGGAATGTTCTTGGGTCAAGCTGTTTCAAATTTGTTCAAAGAATTAAAACAATGTAGAACTCTGGTTGCCAAGGCAACCAAAGTGAAAAAATAAGGGAATCTTAAAAAATCTTCTTGTCTAAAACTACAAGAGCCAGAGCTTAGATATATGGCACATAGCATCATCTACAGGTCTTCTTTCAAGTTTGTTCAAATTATGCCTCTGGGGTCAAAATTGGCCCCACCCCTGGGGTCACAGTTTTACATAGAGTTATATAGTGAACTTTTCAAACGTCTTCTTCTCTGAAACTAATTTGGCCAGTGCTTTGATATTTGGCATGGTGACACTTCTAGATGTACTTTACCTATTTTGTTCAAATGGTTCTGGTCGGTTGCATACCTAGGTCACCGGAGCTAGAAATAGATTTTTCAATGAAAACTTAAAAAATCTTCTTGTCTGAAACTACAAGGGCCATACCTTAGATATATGGCACATAGGGTCCTTTATCAAGTTTGTTCAAATTATGCCCCTGGGGTCAAAATTGGCCGCACCCCGGGGGGTAAAAGTTTTACATTGAGTTATATGGTGAAATTTTCAAACATCTTCTCCTCTGAAACCAATATGGACAGAGCTTTGATATTCGGCATGGTGACACTGATAGATGTCCTTTACCTATTTTGTTCAAATGGTTCCAGTCTGTTGCATATGTAGGTCACAGGAGCTAAAAATAGATTTTTTCAATGGAAACTTATAAAAAATTTTTTTTCTAAAACCCTAGTACACTGATCTTAGATATTTGGCATAAAGCATCATCTACAGGTCCTCTATCAAGATAGTTCAATTTTAATAATGCTCCTCG
Organism: Gari tellinella; assembly: GCA_922989275.2. NCBI lineage: Eukaryota > Metazoa > Mollusca > Bivalvia > Cardiida > Psammobiidae > Gari > Gari tellinella. The sequence continues at coordinate 48,900,496 of OV277856.1, forward strand.
GGTAAAAAAATGACCATGTCCTGTACATAAATCATGATCTCAATTTTTCAGCTATTCTCAGGTGAGCGAAATATGCCCCATGGGGCTCTTGTTTTCTATAAAAACTAATAGGGCTCAAGCTTAGATATTTGGCAGATGGCATCATCTACAGGTCCTCTATCAAGTTAGTTAAAATTATGCTCTGGGGTCAAAATTGGCCTCGCCCGGGGGTCACAGTTTTACATAGTGTTTAAAGTGATATAGTGAAATTTTCAAACATGTTCCTCTCTGACAATAATATGGCCAGAACTTTGATATTTAGCATGGTGACAGTTCTAGATGCCCTTTACTTTATATTCTGTTCAAATGGTTCCAGTCTGTTACATATGTAGGTCACAGGAGCTAAAAAAAGATTTCTTCAATAAGAGCTTAAACAAATCTTCTTGTCTAAAACCCTAGTACCCTGATCTTAGATATTTGGCACATAGCATCATCTAAAGGTCCTCTATCAAGATTCAAATTATGCCCCTCAGGTAAAGAATCACCCCCGTCTTGGACATAAATAATTATCTCAATTTTGTCAGCTATTCTCAGTTGAGCGAAATATGTCCAATGGGGCTCTTGTTGATTATACCGTCTATTAAACTTTATATGAATAGATTACTGAAAATGTTTCCCATTGTTTCTATCTTAGTGTTTAGTTGATAAATTGATAAATAACTTTTGCATATGATTATGTCCGTTATCTAGTTGATCTTGTAACATTTATTTGTAGGCTAAGAGGTTTAGCCTGTGCCAGCGATGAAACAGAATTCAAAGAGCTTCTCTCAAATCTGAAAGAGTCCGTGCTGTATCAAGAAAATGTAGAATTTCGCAATTGGATTGAGAAGAAATGGTTGAGTGAAGCAAAGGTATGTAAAAAAGAATATATGTGAGGCAAAGGTCTGTATAGAAGAAAATATATACAGTCGAACTTCGAAAGCTAGAACTCTGAAAGCTAGAACACGATCGAATTCTCGAACTCATTTCTCTGTCCCGTTCCTTTCTCTATATAATCCTTATTGTTCTACTTCTGTATTCTCGAACACGAAAGCTGGAATTCTCGAACTCATGTGCGGTCCCTGTGAAGCAGTTTGTTCTATATTTCACACCTAATGGTCGAACTGTCAACAATAGTTCGCACCTTATGCTCAAAATGTCAACACGATCAGTTTCGGTCCCATTGTTTCATGTTATAATTACACCGGCGGCGCGTGAAATTTTCACACCTCGTCAGATCAGCACTCGTTACACAAATTTATGTATCAGTGTGTGTTTGCTTTAATTATTTTGATGTGATCACCTGAATTGTTTATTGATTAAAGTAAGAGAAAAATAAACACATTTCTTAAGTAAGAATAAGAGAGGTAAAAACTTTGGTGCTTTTGAAAGGGAGTTAACTTAATGTTCAGAAATCGTAATGCACAACGGTGAACTTTTTAAATATTGCTAAATGTCTCGTTTCAAGCGATAATAATGGGGTCCGTCGATTCACCCTACAAAACCCAATAGACACCAATAGTAACCAACAAATACCAATAAAACCAAATATGAGTTAAATCTCCTACATATAGGCATTTATATCAATTTGTAAGTATTCTATTATGAGTTTATGGATATATTTAAGTTATATTTATCATTTGGAGTAAAAATATCGACCAAATATACATTAATACCGATCATAACCATTCCGCTCCAAATCGACTATTCACCCAACAAAACTTTTGAAATGTGGTCACGTCGCAAAACGAGTTGAATCTACTACATGTAGGCATTTATATCAATTTATAAGTATTCTATTATGAGTTTATGGATATATTAAAGTTATATTTATCATTTGGAGTAAAAAAATCGACCAAATATACATTAATACCGATCATAACCATACCGCTCCAAATCGACTATTCACCCAACAAAACTTTTGAGATGTGGTCACGTCGCAAAACGAGTTGAATCTACTACATGTAGGCATTTATATCAATTTATAAGTATTCTATTATGAGTTTATGGATATTTTTAAGTTATATTTATCATTTGGAGTAAAAAAAATCGACCAAATATACATTAATACCGATCATAACCATACCGCTCCAAATCGACTATTCACCCAACAAAACTTTTGAGATGTGGTCACGTCGCAAAACGAGTTGAATCTACTACATGTAGGCATTCATATCGATAAATGAGTATTATAATCAAGGTGTATGGTCATATTAAAGGTTTATGTATCATTTAATTTTAAAAAATCGATCATTTGATGCATTTATGGCAGTTATAACCCTAACGCTCAAAATCTAGAATTCACCCAACAAAACATTTGAGATATGGTCCATGATCGTAAATGAGTTGAAGCTACTGCATATAGGCCTTTATATTGATTTTAGAGCATTATGATCCAAGTTAATGGTCACATAAAGGTTTTATATATCATTGAATTAAAAAAAATCGAGCATTTTATGCATTTATGACAGTTATAACACTAAGACGCAAAATCTGGAATTCACCCAACAAAACTTTTGTGATGTGGCCATGGTCGCAAAATGAGTTGAAGCTACTGCATATATGCCATTATATTGATTTTAGAGTATTATAATCCAAGTTAATGGTCAAATAAAGGTTTTATGTATCATTTAATTAAAAAAAATAAGACTGTATATGCATTTATAACAGTTACAACAGATAATCAGGGTACCTCCTGTTACTTAAAAATTGATCAAACAGTGTTTCACGCTAAATCAATAGCTAACTGCCACAGTTTATCACCTTTAACGAGCTGTGCTTTATTGATAATTGGATTAACAATAACACCACCCGCTGATAGAAGTGTCCCTTTGATGTACCGCCAAGATCATGTGTGATCAAGATGCATACTACAAGCCAAAGTATTGTGGCTATGTAGACATGGCCGTTTTGGTATTTATAAATAATTATTGTCGCATGATTTTATCATTAGTTGTATCTAGTAGAATCTTAATGGTTACCAAAAACAATTTGGATGCTGATCCGATGAGATCTGTGTAGTAGTTTCACGAGTGACTGTAAGAATCGTACCTTTAATTAATTAAAAAAGAAGAACTATATCGCTTGGTCTGAAAAGGTTGTCTACAGAATATGTTTAGATTTGTAAAGTGTGTATTGTTCAAGTGAACAAACGAGTGTAAAACATAGTGTCAAGCAGAACGGGATCAGCGAAGTCAATAGTCAAATTAATATTTACAGTCTGGATACAGACTATTCCTAAAATCAACAGGTTCTTTCTTCATGATCTGTAATTAAAACAGAATATAAATCTTGGGTATATCGACCACTCAATCATAACAGACAAATAATCAATTTCAAAATAAAGGCGCTTTTAATATCTGACCTGACATATTGCTTCCGATTTTTTAAAATGTATATTTCACGCGCATATTTGTTTATGTATTTTCATCATGGGCTTTTAGGCCTAACGGTACTACTGTTAATAAAGTTATAAAACTTATTTCAACTAAATTATAAATATTATTCGGTTTTACATATTAATATAATTATAAGGCATAATGGTCTGTATACATACTTTTCACAAATACACCGCATTTGGTGTGAATATCAAAGGGTTATTTGCTGATGTCAATAATCAAATAGGACTACCCCTATTCACAAGTGGACAGTGTCATGCTGTGAGCGTTAATTGGATTGATATATACTCTCGTTTAATAGGTAGCTTGTTAAATTGGTTAAATTTGGTCATCACCTGTATTGATGACTAACAAAAAGTTTCAGGATTAGTTTATGTTAATATTTTGTCGTCTGCTTATTTCTAACATTTTCATTTTAAAACATATCGATTTTATTATAATCGAAATACTACGGAGACTATACATTAAAACGTCAATCACAAATCATTGAGTGGCCGCTAAACACAAGATTTAAATATATTCATATGACTTCTTTAGACAATATATATAAATGGTTTTGGCTTATATTTGTTAAATAACTCTTTTTTTAAAAATTCAAAATTATGGGGCTCACGAAGGCAGGGTCCCCGTCCCGAGCCCTGGGCACATCTACTTATACATGAATATGCTATATAAGATGATGTGGCAAATGCCTTCAATTACAACCTGAGACAATGGGATGACGCATCTGATGAAGCTTATGCGGGACTATAAACCTCAGCAGAAACAACAACAACAACCTTCAATTACAGTCAATTAGCGGCACGTGTGCAACATCGTTATGTGATTACAAAAGCTGATAAATGTAGTCCGATATATCATGTAAGCGCGCCGCATCGCAAAGCTTTTATTGGGTGATAATTGGAGCAGTAGATCTATATCGGTTATAAATGAATGTATAGTCGAGTTTTTTTAATTATAAGGTACCTGATAGTTTAATGTAGTAACTAACTTGGATTCTAATAAATTTATCGATATAATTGCCTATATGTGGTAGCTTCAACTCATTTTGCGACCATGGCCACATCATAAAAGTTTTGTTGGGTGAATTCCAGATTTTGAGCGTTAGGGTTATAACTGCCATAAATGCATCAAATGATCGATTTTTTAAAATAAAATGATACATAAACCTTAAATATGACCATACACCTTGATTATAATACTCATTTATCGATATAAATGCCTACATGTAGTAGATTCAACTCGTTTTGCGACGTGACCACATCTCAAAAGTTTTGTTGGGTGAATAGTCGATTTGGAGCGGTATGGTTATGATCGGTATTAATGTATATTTGGTCGATTTTTTTACTCCAAATGATAAATATAACTTAAATATATCCATAAACTCATAATAGAATACTTATAAATTGATATAAATGCCTACATGTAGTAGATTCAACTCGTTTTGCGACGTGACCACATCTCAAAAGTTTTGTTGGGTGAATAGTCGATTTGGAGCGGTATGGTTATGATCGGTATTAATGTATATTTGGTCGATTTTTTTACTCCAAATGATAAATATAACTTAAATATATCCATAAACTCATAATAGAATACTTATAAATTGATATAAATGCCTACATGTAGTAGATTCAACTCGTTTTGCGACGTGACCACATCTCAAAAGTTTTGTTGGGTGAATAGTCGATTTGGAGCGGTATGGTTATGATCGGTATTAATGTATATTTGGTCGATTTTTTTACTCCAAATGATAAATATAACTTAAATATATCCATAAACTCATAATAGAATACTTATAAATTGATATAAATGCCTACATGTAGTAGATTCAACTCGTTTTGCGACGTGACCACATCTCAAAAGTTTTGTTGGGTGAATAGTCGATTTGGAGCGGTATGGGTATGATCGGTATTAATGTATATTTGGTCGATTTTTTTTACTCCAAATGATAAATATAACTTAAATATATCCATAAACTCATAATAGAATACTTATAAATTGATATAAATGCCTACATGTAGTAGATTCAACTCGTTTTGCGACGTGACCACATCTCAAAAGTTTTGTTGGGTGAATAGTCGTTTTGGAGCGGTATGGTTATGATCGGTATTAATGTATATTTGGTCGATATTTTTACTCCAAATGATAAATATAACTTAAATATATCCATAAACTCATAATAGAATACTTATAAATTGATATAAATGCCTATATGTAGTAGATTTAACTCATATTTGGTTTTATTGGTATCTGTTGGTTACTATTGGTGTCTATTGGGTTTTGTGGGGTGAATCGACGGACCGATAATAATGCGAGCATAGCGATTTTAAAACAACTTATATACATATGACTCGTTTTCTTTTAGTGTAACCAGCGCATATTAATTATCTATGTTTTTCTATTCATGTGTATATAATCATTATTTCTATGCTAGTTGTGCATTAGGTATATAATGACCATGAATGAAAACAACGGTAGTTTTTGACGTACGTTTTAATTGCAAATGCATATAATAAGCAAGTAGACACCAAACTATTTCTGCCTTATGTAGATTTATGTGTATGATGTTAATGTTAGAGATCGAATTAGTTATCTGTCAAATTATTGTGTTTAAAACGTACACATTATTCTGATATACCCAACACACCAGCTGTGTGTCTCCATCGCAGTACAAAGTCGAACTTGAAGTTTCGAACTTCATACAACCTGAAACTAGAACAACCCTTTTCTCGAACAAATTCTAACGCCCCCAGGGTGTTCGAGGTTTCGAAGTTCGACTGTAATAGATATTGTGGGTGGTGTTTTTAGCTCAGCTGAGCTGGCTCAGGGTGAGCTTTTGCAATCCTTGAATGTCCGTCATGAATCGTTGGTCGTCAACCATTTTAGTTTTTCACTCTAGAGGCCACAATTTTGATCCAATCTTTCTCAAACTTTCTCCGATTGTTTCTGGTTGAAAATGGACCAATAGAGCAAGAGTTATCTTCCCTTGAATTGCTGAAAATGACATATGTAACAGCGTTTACACTCTTACAACTAGTTTTCAATGGATTTTGATTATACTGCGCACAAAGTATATAGCTATTAGTTCTCGAAGGAGTGCAATTATTGTTGAAATGTAATAATTGTGGCAATAGTTATCTGTCCTTGATATGCTTTAAAATGCTAGAAAAGGCTTCATTTCCATATTGTTAAGGCTCTAGTTTTCTAACCTTTATGTACTTTACTAACTAGAATTATGAAGTTGTAATCTAAAATTGTTTACATGCTATACTACAAATTTGAATGGATTTAGATTAAAATGGGTGAAACAGAAAGGTAAAGCTATCAGGCTTCAGTACAACAGGTGAGCGATATCAGGGCCTTCAGGCCCTCTTGTTTGTGTTTCAGATACAAAAGTTTATTTAAACAAACATATTTATTTCATAAAATGTACAGTATACATACATGTAAAAAAAATTTAAACACCATAATAATGATGTACACTTCTAAATAGTGTTTAAAAGAAGTATAAGTATAAACAAGATCCTGGATAGATTAATATCACACTCTACTAATATTTAGAGGCTCATTTTCTATTTTTAATGAAAACTAGTGTTAAAAGGCTTTTTAAACTGAAAATAGACTATCTTTCATAACCTCATCACCAGAGAACTATACTGATGTCATCTAAAGTCATCCATGACGTCAGTGTCATGACTACTCTTTGTTTTAGTAATGAGGGCTGATATAATTTATAAAAGGTCACATGACAAAAGTACCCAAAAACCTGCACTTCAGGGACAAGATTTTTGTATAAATTGTATTCAATTTGTGTACAACCCTGATGAAGGCCTTTGTAAGGCCGAAACGTTGGTGAATACAAAACAGTCAACACAATACCAGGGCTCCAGATAAGAGGGAGTAAACTGCACAAATGTTCAATACTGAGTTGTTTGTTAACACGTAATGGGGATAATTACGTGTTTAAACTTTATACCTCTATCTTCATTTTTAGCTCACCTTTGGAGCTATTGTGATCGCCCTGTGTCCGTCGTCGTCAGTCCGTCCGTCGTCAAACTGTTTCTTTGAACAACCACTGGGCCAAGTTCTTCAAAACTTAATAGGATTGTTCCTTGTAGTGTACTCTCTCAGATTTCTTCAAATATAGGTGATTCAATTGAAATTGAGGTTGCCACTTGATTGACCGACAAAAAACGGTATCCTTTTTTCATTTTTCAACATCTTTAATAATCTATAATACATCAAACATTTCAAAAAATCCACTGGGTTTTGGCTTAGTTTGGGCGTGGTTCCTGCTTCCATGTTAACCCACTTGATTAACAGGACGCCGGACAAATCGTCGTAAAGGGCGACCTTTAACAGCAATCTTTACCTCCCCAAAGGGAAAATTAATGCCACAAAAGGCTTTAAATAACTTGTGCCACAAAGGCTTTAAATAGATTTTGCCACAAAAGGCTTTAAATAAATCTTGCCACAAAAGGCTTTAGATTATGCCTCAAAAGTTGTTTACCGATGCCACAAAAGGCTTTAAATAAATTTTTGCCACAAAAGGCTCGAACTAAATATGTTCCTAACTGAAATAACATCACATACACTTTCAGATCCCAGGAAAACAGTAATCTGGCCAGTGCCTTCCATGATGATTTTCCGTGTTTGAAAACATAAGTATTCCAAGCTAAATGTACAATTAAAATTAACATTAAAATATAGAAAATAGTTCAAAGTAAACTTTTTGTTTGGATTTCGCTGCCGCCAAATGGCACCTGGCTGCTCGCATAATCATGCGACCAGCCAGGAGCCACCGCCAAAAGTAAAGATACTTTTGCCTCAGCGAAAACCGAACAATAACTAGATTGCTGCTGAAGCAGGAAACACCACCCGTTTGCACCATTCCAATTCTATTCACTGAAAATAAACAGTTCCACTGTTGTGGTAAGCTTCGATGGCGGACGACAACTGATTAAGAAAAATACAGTTGCCCAGGAAAGTAAGATGCACCCCATCAGCCATGTAGAATGCTGGGGCAGTATCCCGCAAGTCTGGGTGTCTAATGTAAAACCCCTTGCTTTTTATTACTTTGTTTGCTGCATACCCATTAACTCTTTTTCTAATGGCTTCCATGGCCACTACATTATTTGAATAACGCCAACATCGTCTTGGCAGTATTTCTGACCAAATAATTTTAGCCCGGAAATTAGCAGACATGTACGTTAAAACCTGATCTATGTACAACCGTAAATCTTTTAACGAAATGCGACCAAAATCGTTACCACCACAATGGATAATGATAAAGTCTGGCTCCTCTCCAACCTCTTTAAGCAATGCAAGCTTCCTGGTCAAATCCAAGAGTGACAAACCACTGTATCCCTGCCACCAAATATTAGTATTCTGCAGACCCAAGTTCAGACCTCCCGGGCGACCTCTGGCAACAGTAAAGGCGTGTTTCACAATGGAAGATCCTATGCACCATATCGTTGTACCGCCTAAAAGACTTTGCGCAGAATTACTAAGGGAAGCCTTATAATAGTCTACCCAAATCATCCTGCAATTATCTCATGTGGCAGCACTACTAAAACGATGGGAGTGTATGAACTTGGTCTGGTTTAATATACCCCTTATATGCGTCGGAACGCCAGCGGCCTGCACCTTTAATCGATTCAACCGACCAGCCTGCCATGAATGCAGACGTTGCTGCCCCTATACGGAATGAATGAGAACTGTAGCTCCCATAATCTAACTGGAGGCTCTTTAAGACTTTCTTTAGAACGGCTGTAAATTGATACCGTGTCAGAGGGGTGCCATTAAAATGACAAAACAGAGGGCCTTTAACATGAGGTCTCTGCTTAAGAAAATACTTCATTATCCCCACAGGGCAAATCCTTGAATCATTCTTTAAAATTCTTAAATATGCGCCAGAACCATATTGATCAGTCTTTGAATGCCTTATCAAAACGGTAAAAGATTCACTCCTCGAGTCCATACATAAATCTGATATGGAAATGACTTCTGTTGTACATTTCAAACTTTTTACTGCCAATTCCCCCACCCTCAAGAATGCAAAGAATGCAAAACTATAGGCAGCCCTAAATAAATGGGTTTCATAAGCATTGGTACAGACACTATGCAAGTTCTCTAAAACTAATTGCAACAAATCCCTAGTTATTGGCAAACGAGCCCTGCTTCGAGGACCTGCCCTCTTCAGCCCTTCCAATGCCTTCTGAATTACGTAATTTTTTGATACATCAACCTGGTTATTTATTTTGCATTGAAAACTGATAGACTTGATATACAAGTTTGCTGTAGCGTAAGACAGTCCCTGTAAAGACAGCCAAGCTATATACAATGTCATGCTATTCACCGACGGTGGCCATGATTTTGGAAAACTATATTTTGTTCTAAAACGCTCAAAACTATCTAGTCCCGTACCATATGCAGCCTTAGTATTGCCAGCCAGAGAAGCCTCTAAAAGTCTTTGAGATTCAAATCGTAAATCATTGATTGAAATCTGTCGGGAATTGGTTGTGGTTTGTGCAATGCCTGTGGTGCCATTCGTCGGAAGCGGTCCCACTGTTTACGAGAAATTGAATCAGCAATATAATTCTGTTCGGACACAATATGCCTAGCCCTAAATATTATTCCATACTCCATAGACAACATTACAAACTGTCTTACTAGTTGCATAAGGCGTTTCGACTTGGCCGATTGTTTATTTAAAACACAACAAAGTGATTCATTATCAATGAAGAGCAAAACTCTTCTATGTTTCAATTTTTCTCCCCACAAAAATACAGCCAGCAATACAGGTACCATTTCCAAGAAAGTAATATCCTTCAACAGACCATTTTTATCCCAAGATATAGGCCACTGAAAAAATGACCACTCTCCCTGCAAAAAGCAACCACAACCCAAGTTTCGAGAACCAGCGCTATCCGTAAAGAGTTGCAAGGTATCACTATCATACCATTTACATGGCGGAATATATGTTATTCCATTAAAATTAACCAGAAACCTCAGCCACATACCCAAAACCTGTCCAATCCCTGAAGATATCCAAAGCCTGTGATGTGCTTTCCTGATGCCGCACATTGCATCATAAAGTCTACGTAAGAACGCCCTACTTGATCGAATCGCCTTGCCGAAGAAAGACAGTTTCCCAACAACTGACTGAAACGCCTTTAATGTAACTTTCTTTTTACTAAGCAAGTCCGAAATAGCAACATGGAGCTCCTCAATTTTTGTAGTGGGATACTTACAGTCATATTAACAGAGTCTAAATCAAATCCTAAGAATACCATCCTAGTACATGGGTCCACCGACTTCTCAGTAGCCAGTGGAACGGAAAGTTGATCACATACAGAGATAAATGTATCAGCAAGTTTCTTACAGTGATTTGAGTTCTGCGCTCCAGCAAATATAAAATCATCTAAGTAATGATCCATCGTGTTTAAGCCCGCTAACTTAGTAACCAGCCACTGCAAAAAAGTTGAAAATTTTTCAAACAAGGAACAAGAAATTTTGCAGCCCATGGGTAAGAATTTGTCAATGTAAATATTACCATCTTCATCCTTTAGTCCCAGTAACCAAAAATCTTTTGGAGAAATAGGCAATAATCTAAAAGCAGATTTAATATCTTGTTTCGCCATTTTAGCACCTATACCCAATTGAAAAATCATATCTGCCACTGTATCGAATGAGGTGTACATAACTGAACTGTCCACATCACTAATGCCATCATTCACACTGCAGCCATCTGGATGTGACAGATGTGTAATGAGCCGATAACATCCGTCAGATTTAGGAATTAGCCCCACAGGCGAAATTTTTAAATTCTTTATTGGGGGTGTGCTAAATGGGCCTGCAAATCTACCTAAATCTACCTCTTTCCTAATTTTTTCTTTCAAAATGCCAGGATTCAACCGAGCCGACTTCAAATTCCGTGCTTCTGAACCTAATATATCACCATTAAAACCGATACGAAAACCAGAACGAAAACCTTCACTCAAAAAACTAGCATCCTGAACATTAGGATATTGTTCCAAGTATTTACAAAGTGCATTAACATTTATAGGCGTTCTACCTAACTCTAGCACTGAACACCTAGTATCTTGGTCCTGAAGCCCTTGGGTTAAACCGTGACCTTTGTGGGAACCTGCCTCCCTGAGGTGCAGTGGATGGTGCAGGCCCCCTAAAGCCCTGTCCTGACACCATGTTGACTGTGCACCACCTAGAAGGGTGAGAAGCACCACAATTAATGCAACTGTGCCTGTAAGAACAATTAACCTTTGGGCATTTTCTATAATTAAAGTCATAGCACTTTCTAGATGTTAGTAACCCTGGATCACTGTGTCTAGGGGGTCCAATGAACAAAAGCCATAGTTCATTGTCCAACTCCGCAAATGACCTACCAGCCGGATCCGCGGCAAGGCGCAACCTAAATTGCTGGTCATAAGTCTTCCAGCCTAACCCTACATGCCTACTTGCCGCAGTTCTTATAGTGCTCATATATTTGAGCAGCTCTAGAGTTCTTTCCGGATGAGCAGTTATGAATATTGCTGTATACACCAGAAAGGCATCTGTCCATAACTCAATGCTATTGATCGATTTATGAGCAGGCACCTGTCTCATCAGAAGCTCCCCAGAGCTGCTAAATTCAAACCTGTTTGCAGGTGATGCACTTGGTTGGACTTGAACCTCCAACAACTGTGCCAAATCAACATACAGTCCAGCGGTTATTTTGCCTCGCATAGCCTGGGGGACATGCAGACCCAACTGCAGGTGGACACTAGCCACTGCTCTGGGTTGAAAGTAATCTATATTACAATTAGGCCTAACTACATCAACTATCTGCACCTCAGGTTCATCAATCTCCAACTGACCTGTTTGCGCCTCCATACTTGTCCCCTTGTCCAACACCGTAGGCACTGGCTCCGCCATGGCCGCCCGGGGTGGGTCAGCTGCACTCCCCATGGCCCGACCTTTCTTCGGGGCCACAACCCTCCGACATTCAGCTCCCTCCGCTGCTGCTGTAGGCTTTCTCTTTCTCTGGCTTTTCCTCATTTTGTCCAATTGTGATTCCCAAAAAATAAATAAATAAATTAATTAAATTCAAGAATAGATTCTAATATCTTAATTAACCCAAACAATTAAATTAGCAACTAGAACTAAATTTCGTAACAATTGGGTTCTTGATATTTACTGCAACCCGCGAGGTACGAAAGCATATCCTAACACCATCTCCGCACTAACTCTTTATTTAATTATATATTTAATAAATTATTTTATTTATTACATCTAGTAAAATAATTATCAACAAACTTTTGAGTTATAATAACTTAATCTAATTCTATTTTAATAAGTTCTATTTGTGTACTAAATCTTCAGTCTTAACCGCAACCCGCCATTTAACTTTTCAGCACCATCTCCTCGCTTAATTTTTTTCAATCAAAATCAGACAATATCTCATTTATTCGATTCCATCCAAACAATCTATGCCTGCTTGTTACAGTAAGTGATATACTCCAACTGTTTGACAACAATTATTTTCAACTACCACACATTTAAAGCAGTAATTTAAAAAAAATTGTTGTACGTGTTAAATTTTACGCACCCGATAGTCGTAGTTTTTCAAATGAAAAGAAAGTTTAATCGCATGAGGGGCCGGGTCTAAAACTCCGACGCAACAAACCGGCCGCAATTTAAGCATACACATACAAGCTCCAATAACGTCGATTATCCATAATGATAACCGCTATTATTGCATTGCAAATCCGCTTGTGTACGGACAAATTTAATTGTGAAATTTTGACATCATTACAGCTCAAGTTTTGAACTGAAACATTGTGCACATAATACGCTGCTATGAACTACTAGTACTGATATAATTGCCGAGCCCCTTAAAGCAACACTCCACAAAACACCGTCTGCGAGGAGCTAGTATGGAGTCATTATTACGATGTGCAGTTCTAACCGAATGAGATATAAATAGGTTTTTTTGCGAACATTTCAGCCAGTGAAACGTCATTTTTGACGATTCGCAAAACTTTTTGACCAGCGAACATAACCACTTATACAGTATCTATTATTACAGATATAAATCCAAGCTAAGGAAATTTTTGCAGAGGATAGGATTGATAGCAGAATCGAAATACCGTTCTTTCCTAAACCTCTTTGTATTATGTAAACAAATAAGAAGATAAAGCTATGTGAACATAGGGTTACAAGTAATGGTGTAATCAAAGTACAGTAAAACCTCTCTATAACGGCCACTAAAGTGTGCTAATTTATTAGTTGTTTTTGACAGGTGACTGCTTAAAGCATGGTGACAGTAAAACAGAAAGCTCCTGTAGGAGCTTTCTGTTTTACTGTCACCTTGCTTTAAGCTGTCACCTGTCATTTAAATAACCAATTAGTCCTCGTTTTAGTGGCCGTTATAGAGAGGTTTTACTGTATTACTTTTTATACGCCCCTGAAAACAAGTCGTATTATTGTATACACTGTGCTGTCTATTTATACGTCTGTCTGTCCGTTAACGTTTTCCTTGTTGGTGTTCCATAACCTACATTTATCGACAAATTTAATTTTAAATTAACTCACCACAAATATTCAGTACCAAAATAACTCGGACAATTTAATTTTTTCATGTGGTTTAGAATATATTCCCATTTACGGTCAAATATGGTAATTTTTAAAAAAGAACAGAACTTTGTTCTATGTCCAATTCCTTTTAAATTAGATGTGGTTATACAGGGAGTGAAGCAACTATACATATATCGGTGGTTTTAAGCTAACCAGAGCTAGGTCAGGCTGAGCTTTTGCAATCCTTGAATGTCCGGCGTAAGTCGTAGTCAATAATTTTAGTGTTTACACTGTAGAGGCCACAATATTTATTCAATCCTTCTCGGACTTGCTGAGTTTGTTTATTACCATTAGAGTTCAGATGAGTTCCAATATGGTTAAAATCAGACCAATAGATCAAGAGTAAACTACCTTTGAACTGCTGAAAATGCCATGTTTATCAGTGTTTACACTGTAATATTTACATTCACCTTGTAAAGTCTCTATGTAATCGTATTAAAAAATATGCAGGTCAATTCTCGATGAACCTACGAATCGAATCAGGTTCCAGCCAGTTAGAAAGAGGGCGGAGTCTCCGCCGCGAAGAAAATCTTCCATACGGCGGAGAGATACCGACCAAGTTAGGATCTACTTTTAGATTATCCGTTTGGGTATCTCGAAACCCCTATTTAAAGTCGCAGACAGTTCAATTAAAATCAAATTGCGATAAAAAATATTAAATGCTGTTTTTAAGGGAGGTTATCATATTACGCTCCGTCATTAAAGCTGTACGCGTTCTCTCCCTTCTCCGAGTGTTCTATTTATAGATTAGACAAGTTGTCTTCCAATTACGGTTTGAAATTGACAAGTTCAAACAATTTGTTCACCAGAATTACATAGGAAAGTCGCTCAAACATAAAGCAAAATAATGCATTCACACTTACTAAATTGGTAACGTAATGTTCCGTTATGACATATTGAAACTAGCTTATGTGTATCGGATATGCCACGGATAGCCGCGGGTGTGTGTACACGCTGACTGTGTAGTCGCATTTCAGCGTTGCTATGTGTAAAGCGTGTATAAAAACTTGCGCCACCTAATTGTTTAAAATATGCTTTGATAATAGATATTCAGATTGAAATTTTTGTTTTAGTTTCTTACGAGCGTTCTTAAAGCACAGCGAGAAAGTTTAGTGCGTAAAAACCCTGAAATTATCATGCAAATACAGTACATGTAGTAAGGACTACTTTTGACACCATATTTAGAAACTGGAATGGCTATTACATCGATATTACATCTATCAAACCCATTTGGCCGGTATATGATATATTCATATACATGAAAACAAATCTGGTCAAACTACACATTAAATGGATGACAGAAAATAAAAATATAAATATAAGGAATAAACAAAATCTTTTTGCCGCTCATGACGGTATGACTTCATTAGCTTCGGGGGGTAAATTCATTGAAAACGCCCTTTGGGCGTTTACAAAATTTACCCCCTGCGAAGCTACTGTAGTCATACCGTCATGAACGTCAAAAAGATGTTGTTTATTCCTATAGAGGCCACACTTTTTATCCAATTTTTCTCAAACTTGCCCAGATTGTATATTACCATCCTGAGTTATGTTATGTTTGAATTTGGAGCTACAGATCAAGAGTTATCAACCTTTGAATTGCTGATAATGCCATATTTAAGGTTGTTTACACTCTAGAGGCCACACTTTTTAGCTCACCTGGCACAAAGTGCCAAGGTGAGCTATTTTGATCGTGCTGTGTTCGTCGTCCGTCGTCAACAATTTCTTTAAATTACATCTCCTCCTAAACTACTGGATGGATTTTAACCAAACTTGGCATAAATGATCCTTATATGGTCCTCTTTCCGGTCCATTGCATATCTAGGTCACAGGAGCTAAAAATAGATCGTTTTAATAAAAACTTTAAAAATCTTCTTCTCTGAAACCACAATACCCTGTGCTTAGATATTTGGCACAAAGCATCATCTATAGGTCCTCTATCAAGATTGTTCAAATTATGTCCCTGGGGTCAAAAATGGCCCCGCCCCGGGGGTCACAAATTTACATAGAGTTATATAGTGAAATCTTCAAACCTCTTCTTCTCTGAAATTAATATAGCTAGAGCCTTGATATTTGGCATGGTGTAACTTCTAGAGGTTCTTTACCAATATTATTCCAATGTTTCCGGTCCATTGCATATCTAGGTCACAGGAGCTAAAAATATATTTTTTCAATTAAAACTTTAAAAAATTTCTTCTCTGAAACCCCAGTACCCTGTGCTTAGATATTTGGCACAAAGCATCATCTACAGGTCCTCTATTTAGATTGTTCAAATTATGTCCCTGGGGTCAAAAATGACCCGAAACCCAGTCCCAGGGGTCATGAATTTACATAGATTTATTTAATGAAATTTTCAAACCTCTTCTTCTCTGAAAGTAATGTGGCTAGAGCTTTTATATTTGGCATGGTGTAACTTTTAGAGGTACTTTACCAATGTTGTTGAAATGTTTCAGGTCCGTTGCATATCTAGGTCACAGGATCTATAAATAGATTTTTTCAATAAAAACTTAAAAAATCTTCTTCTCTGAAACCACAGTACCCTGAGCTTAGCTATTTGGCACAAAGCATCATCTTCAGGTCCTCTACCAAGATGGTTCAAATTATGTCCCTAGGCATTCAGCATCATCCAATCAGCAAATTGCACAATCATATTGTCATAATTTCTCAGCATTCCAAGACATGTTACATTTACATCAATGGCACCAGGTGAGCGATTTAGGGCCGTATACGGCTCTTGTTATTAAATCTATCTCAAACTTGCTCTGATTGTTTATGACTATAACAGTTCTGGGTAGCGTTTCATAGAGAATCTTATCTTAACTTAACTATTTATTGCAAAAATATCTTAGTTAAGTTAAGAGCGTTTCATAGACCTCACTTAACTCTCTCTTAACGGCAAATCTTACAGACGACACTGCAGCCAGAGTGTTAAGAGTGGTCTGAGGCTGTCGTAAAAATAAAACAAATTGCACCGTTTTGGTAGCTAAGATCAGGAAATAGTACTATCGTAAAAAATTAAAGGCTTGAGCCAGGAAACGTTATGTGAAACTATGTGAATATGGGTAACATAGAGTAAAAAGTAGGTTTGTTGGTTATAACATAGAAACTACAGTCGAACCTGTCATAGCGACCGTCCCTATATAACGACTATTTGTCTAAGCCGACCTTAAAAATTCCTCCCAACACATTTTCCTTTATGTTAAGACTGTGTATACCGACAAACCTGTGTTACGCGACTAACGACCGTAATATGCCGCTGCCAAAGTCCCATGTCCCTATTTAACGCACCTGTTTGCAGCGACTCGATAATTGCCGGTCATTATCGATTTTTCAGGTTTCATTTCCGGGAGGCGAATATTCCTTTGTTTGTATGTTAGGTCAAAATGTCTAGTGTTTATTTAGTTATCCTAAAAAGTGATATACAACATCTTTGTTTAATATTCATTTAAATTATATTTGATAATATTTCATTCTGAAAAAAAGATTTCCGAAATTTTGTTTTATAAACAAGTAATTCACATTCCAAAACTGCATGTTATAGTTTGTGAATAGACAAACTGTGGTAAATGGTTCAACGGCGATCTTGATTTGGGAATGAATTTGGAGAATTGAGCTACCTAAAAGCAATTAAATATAAAAATAACTATTAGAACTCGACAAAAAAATGCTTTTCTTACCCCGAAAATAACTATTCCGGAGATGATTTACGATTAAAAGGGTTAAAAATGTCGTTCCCAATCCAACACTCCATTACGAAAGAACGGATGGGGGAAATTATGTCGTATAAACGCTGGCGTATCATAATCGTAAATCTTGCGAAAATACCCGTGTAATTAACATTTTATATGCATGTAAACCGACAGTTAGCTTCATGAATGGATTTTCGTACGATACATTATGAAAAATCACATTAGAAAACAAAGCGATATTCCGAAATTGCGTAGCAGAATTTCTATGCACATTCCTATATGCCGTTGCGAACACTTGGATTTCGGCAGGTGTGTATTAGTGTGTTACTAATAAAAAGATGGTTCTTAAGCGTCTTTTCTTCCGTCGGTTTTACAAAGTATTTTTGTTTCTACTTTGTAAAACTGTTTTTAATAGGAGATATTGACAAATAAAACGACGTTAAAAATAGAGCTGTCATATTTTGAAATTGACTTGAATAAAATGGCGGCGCGATAACATTATAGACGCGACACTAAACGTGGACATTTCGGGAAAGATTTACCTGTGAGAGAGACAACAGAGACAAAAAAACAACTAACACACTCTGGGATCGAATTCTTACTCCATAAGACGCGATTCTGAATATGAATTATATAGTAAATAGACTGAGAAAGCGATCCTAATTTAGACACATGTTTATCAGATACAACGGAATTGAAGGACAAATTTAAACTTTTTCGTCGAACCTGTTACGGAATAAATCTCTAAAATATTTCAGGTGATTGATTGGATCATTTATAGTATTTGATCAACTGGGCATGAATAGTCGACAAGTTAAATAAGTAGATCTATTTGTCATAATAGCAATGCAACTTTGTTTGAAAATATAGAAAATGATCTTAATTATTGCTTTTGATAGAAAGGGTTAATATATAATTTTATTCAGAGAAACATCCATATGGTGTTCATTTGTATACTAATTTACCCCTGAAAACTGATAACCTGACTTATGCGACTACCTGTCTTATGTGACCTTATTGTGTCTCTCCCCTTGAAGGTCACATAAGACAGGTTTGACTGTACTTCTAAACACTGTAGGAGCTATAATTTTAGCCATAATTTCAAACAAATTTCTCAGAATGATCATCTTGACAAAATGTAGACAATGTACTAATAAGAAATACTTTGGATTAAAAAGTGGTTCAGTAGGTAAAATTATAGGAAAAGCTTTAAAGTACTCTAGCCCATATCTTTTGCCCTAATTTCATGAAACTATCTCAGAATAATTACCTTGACAAAATTTCGATAAATTATGAATATGGATTATGTCTGATTAAAAAGTAAGGCAGTAGGTAAACTCATATGAAATGACTAAACACTTTAAGGGCCATATTTTTAGCCCCAAATTTATTTAACTTGCTGAAAATACTCACCTAGACAAAAGATAGGCAATGTATGTCAAACATCCAGGTAAAAAAATATCCAGGTAAAATAGTAGGTCATTAGGTACATTCATAGAAACCCTATAGTTCATATGGAGTACACACATCAACATTATTCCAACACATTTGCTTTTTGTAACATAAGGAGCTAGTAACAGAACCTTTAACAATTTAAACCAACCTTTATGAAAAATATTTCAGCTACAAAAGACAAAACCTGCGAAGATCGGAAGCACACAGAGCCTACTCAGAAGACATTCCTCCATGGCTAACAAACAGGCCAGAGAATTTCACCAAGCACTGCTTGCAAAGACTGCCACCAAATGTCAATGCGATAGATGCTGACAAAATCCACTTTGTGCGTGAACATAATTTTGAAGTTAGGAGTTCACAGCACCATCATTATTATTCCATCAATACTGTGGGCCCAAATCCCACCTGCACATGCAAGGATTTTGAAAAACTGCATTGGCCATGCAAGCATATGCTTGCAGTGAACCACATTTATGAAAGTCCAGGATGCTTGGTGGAATTTTTTAGACACCCACTTTTTAGTTTAGACTTGGACTACAATTTTGAAGAAAAGGAAACAGAAATTCAAAAAGATACATGTACTGAAACAACAGAATTACCAAAGACTGAATCCAAAAGTCGCAATGAATGCCTGGAGCTGTTGAGGGAAATAGAAGGAGCTGTATATTCCTCCTCCAGCGTGAAGGACCTAGTGGATACAGCCCAACAGCTCCAGGACGTATTACATGTCCTGGAAGAGAAAGTAGTTCCGAAAAGTGGACTGCCACTAGGTAGGAAAAGGACATTTAAAAGGAAGAAGAAATCCACATTGAAACCACCAGGACCATCAGTAACACAAAAGCCTGTGCGGAAGAACAAGAAACCTCTGAAAACGCCAGCTGAAGGACCAAGAATTACAAGGAGTAAGTTTTGAATTGTGTGTGTTGTTAGCTCACCTGGCACGTAGTGCCAAGGTGAGCTATTTTGATCGTCCTCTGTCCGTCGTCGTTCGCCCGTTCGCCCGTCCGTCCGTTCGTTCGTTGTCAACAATTTCTTTAAACGACATCTCCTCCGAAACTACTGGTTGGATTTCAACCAAACTTGCCAGGAATGATCCTTATATGGTCCTCTTTCAAAGTTGTTCAAATATTTCCGGTCCGTTGCATATCTAGGTCACAGGAGCTAAAAATAGATTTTTTGAATGAAAACTTAAAAAATCTTCTTGTCTGAAACCACAGTACCCTGAGCTTAGATTTTGGCACAAAGAATCGTCTTCAGGTCCTCTGTCAAGATTGTTCAAATTATGTCCCTGGGGTAAAAAATGACCCCGCCCAGGGGGTCGTAAATTTATATAGAGTTATATAGTGAAATCTTTAAATATATTTTTCTCTGAAACTAATATGGCCAGAGCTTTGATATTGGGCATGATGATTATTCTAGAAGCCCTTAACCAATATTGTAAATATGGTTCTGTTCAGTTGCATATCTAGGTCACAGGAGGTAGAAATAGACTTTTTAAATGAAATCTTAAAAAATCTTCTTGTCTGAAATCACAGTACCCTGAGCTTAGATATTTGGCACAAAGCATTGTCTTCAGGTCCTCTATCAAGATTGTTCAAATTATATCCCTGGGGTAAAAAATGACCTCGCCCAGGGGGTCGTAAATTTACGTAGTCTACTAGAGTTATATAGTGAAATCTTTAAATATCTTTACCTCTGAAACTAATATGGTCAGAGCTTTGATATTTGGCATGATGACACTTGTAGAAGCCCTTAATCAATAGTGTAAATATGGTTCTGGTCAGTTGCATATCTAGGTCACAGGAGCTAAAAATAGATTCTTTCAATGAAAATTATGTCTCTGGGGTGAAAAGGGATCCCTTACCAGGGGTTATGTGACCCTTGTGTTGGTTTTTTCACGCCCTGGGGGTCGTAATTTTACATAGAGTTATGTAGTGAAATCTTCAAACATCTTTACCTCTGAAACTAATATGGTCAGAGCTTTGATATTTGGCATGATGACACTTGAAGAAGCCCTTAACCAATATTGTAAATATGGTTCTGGTCTGTTGCATATCTAGGTCACAGGAGCTAAAAAATAGATTTTTTCAATGAAAATTATGTCTCTGGGGTGAAAAGGGATCCCTTACCAGGGGTTATGTGACCCTTGTGTTGGTTTTTCCAGGTGAGCGATTTTTAGGCCCGCATGGGCCTCTTGTTTGTCATGTGTTGCCAACAGTTTTAGTATATAATCCACAATTTTTATCTAATCTTTCTCAAACATGCTCAGACTGTATACAGCGTCCCTCTCTACAACGACAACCAATGGAAGACACAGATTGTGTGTGTTGTTCAATGGTAGTCGTTCTAGGGATTAATCCTAGGCTTACATTTGCAACCAGTTTGAATCCAGATCAGACAACGCATTATTCAGCATCTGATCTGGATTCGAGCTCTTTTTCCATGGCTTTTTTACTTTCTATAAAAGAGGCCGACTTTCTGTGAGTTTCCAATTTTTTTCTAAATTTTGTTGTAGAATTTCCCCAATTTTATTTTTTATTTTTACAATTTTATTCTATTCAATTACCATTTCCTCTTTAGTGTTAAATAGTTTTATTTTCTTGTTTTAAATTAATGAAACTTTATATCTCCTGTAAGTAAGTAGACTTCCATTCAGTTTTTATGTAGATCTATTTTTGAAATCAGTCTATTTTTGTCAATTCGGTCGAAAATCACGCTTGAAAGTGCAAAATGGAAAGGCTAAGGCCTTTTCACTGACTTTATGACTTATGTCAAAAATGGCCCGCCCCGTGGCTTATCATTTTTTCATAGGAAAATCTTTAAAACTCTTATTCTCTGAAACTGTATGGCCTAGACCTTTTATATTTGGCATGTAGCTTTGCCTTCTGGTCCTCTACTAAGATTGTTCGAATCATGACCCATGGGTGAAAAATGGCCCCGTCCAGGTGCTTATCATTTTCACATAGAGTTATATAGGAAAACCTTTAAAACTCTTCTTCTCTGAAACTGTATGGCTTAGACCTTTATATTTGGCATGTAGCTTTCCCACATGGTTCTCTACAAAGATTGTTCAAATCATGACACCGGATCAAAAATAGCCACGCCCCAGAGATTATCAGTTTTACATAGAGTTATATAGTCATAGTTATATATACTTGCACATCAAGTTACATTGATATATTGATATATATGTTTGTAGGTGTACCTGACATTTTGAAAAGGCCAGACAATGATGATGTATTGGTACAGATTGGTCCATTTGTGATCACCAACAGAAGTGTCAATTTCATCAGGACAACCTTGTCTGATGATGTAAGTAGTTTGTTTAAAAGTTGAAGAATGTTTTATACATAATTATGATCCATTGATGACCCTCTACCAGATTTCTTCAAATAAATATGCTAGCTTAATAAACATGATTATTAAAAGTAGGTGGTAAAGAAGCGTTTTTTGTTCCTTCTTTGGACGGAACCGGGGAACGGACCCTTCCCAATTTGACGACCGGACCCTTCCCAATCAAAAGAAATCAATTATCGGACCTGTCTCAAACAAAATAAACATATTTGCCAATTATCAAATTACATTTTCTCTTTAATTCATAGCAAACCATCCATATTCCAACTTATCTTTTGCTGCAATGAACGTAAACAAAGTTACATTTTTTGCGAGTATGTATAAAACAATACCAGTGATTACGGTCGCATTTCGGAAACGGTCTGGGCGAAGATTTATACATGCCCCTTCATCGAGACTGGTTAATGTTGCGTGATCGCAAAATCTGCTGAAATTGATAAGAGTTTACAAACCCAGTCTGACTCTGTTTACCATCATTTATAAAAATTAGAAATCCTACAATTAAAACAATCATGAGCAATAATTCAAGGTATTACAGATTTGTTTTGAAGAAGACGATAATGAAAAACTATCTAGATCACTGCCTTTAACACTCGCGAGCGTGATTGGCAGTATCCAGAGATAGATAAGATAAGATTTTGGATTTTACTAAGTCATCAACTCTGTCTCAGCTGCAACAGCGTCTACTGTGAGTAACACACCCAGCGTAGATTTAGTTTCTACACCATGTTTACCATCATAAACAGTTATAAACAGTTTAGTAACTAAAATTCCCAAATTCTGCGTTTTTATCATTTCCCAATTTGACTTGAAAAATTCCCAATCTGATGGGTACCGGACCCGTTCCCAATTGGGTGAAAAAAAACGCTGTAAAGGTTTTCATTGTTTTTTCTAAATTGTAAGCTAAATAAAAATCTTATTCCAAAACAGAATGTGTCCTGTTTTCAAGCATAGTTTAAATTAATGCCCCGTTTTATTTATTGTACCTTAGGGAAAAAAAGTTAGATCTATGCTCAGTATGCTGACTATCATTTGTTTATTTGATTTTGAAAGTCACTCTACATTTCCCCAAATCTGCAGAAAATCCGGCTTAAATTTCCAAAATCAAAAGGCTAAATAAAGTATCTTACCGATATTTTGAAGAAAAAAACATGAGCACTATGCCTCCTTTTATGCTCCTGCCATATAATGGCCTAGCATATAGTGTTACCCCTTTCTGTCAATCTGTTCTTCATTCATCATTTAGTTTCCATTCCATGTCTCCTTTATAGATGCACATTTTGAAGTCCTATTTGGCATATAGATACATGATGGCAATATGCAGGCCAAGTTCTTATTTGGGGTGTCTGCTCATTATCTCAGTCATGCATTGACATTTTGATTTTAAATTTGGTATATAGGCATATCGTTACTATACCCAGTTTAAGTTGAATTTTGGTTGCGCCAACAAGTTTAAACAGAGTTATGGCCCTTTGAATTAGAAAATTACTGAAAATGTGTGGTTTCCGCTCTGTTATGCCATATTTTGAATTGAATTTTAGTATAAAGACACATCATGGCAATTGGCAGGTCATTTGTGGTTTCAGCTTATTATGTCAGTCAAACATTGATATTTTGAGCCAAAATTTAAGATATATGTACACCAAGAGAATACCTCGGTCAATTTTGTATTTGGTTTAGATCAATTGAATCTTGACAAGAGTTATGTCCCTTACACCATGATTTTAGATCTACATTGCACTAAATTGGTGCCGCCTTGGCCATCAGTGTCACACCAATACATCTCTAGTCTACAATTTCTTTTGCAGCAGCTAACTTCTGCTATAACGCAAGTTTGTCATTTAAGCTTTAAGTCTTGTTGGACTAATGCTTGCTGGCATGTGACACACATGTTCTGAGGAACAATCTTCTAGTTTCAATGGCTTATTGGTATTATCATGTAGGCGCTGATTTAAAGTAAAGAACCTATTTTTTGAACAGAGAAGAGATAAATAAAATAATTGATGTACACATCTTTAAAGGTAAATATGCTCAAAAAGACACATTTTAATGCACTGGTTTAAACTTCCATAACAATTTTTTCATAATCTCTGTCATCGACTTTGACAAATTGATATAAATGTTAACCGAAATATGCTACAAAATACACCTTTGACAGTGCAGATTTCAAATACCCAAAAATAAATTATATACAATAACAATTTCACACACCTACTCATTTCTTTTATTGCAGGTAATAGATGCTTCTATGAATCTACTCATGAAGGATAGGAATGTTTTACACATAGACTGTATCAATACTACAGCAATATTTCATGGACAAACGGACATCCATCAGAACTTATCAAGGGTAAGTAATGTCTGAAATTTACATTCATCTGTTATTAAACAGTCAAACTTATGTATCTTAACAGTCTCGGAACAGTTTAAATATTCTCAAGATAGACATGGCTTCAAGATACCCAAAACTTTATGTAAGGAAAAACTGTGGACAACATAAAAGTTGTACCTTCGTAACGCATGATTTTGAAATATGTTAATGTGTCCATATGTTATGCCATAAAGATATTTTTATGCCCCCAAGGGAAGCATAGCTTTGAACTGTCAGTCCGTCAGACATTCCATTTGAAAACATTGCTCATAACTTAAATATTACACTAAATATTTATTTCTTACTTGGATACAATACCCCTTGGGAAAATACCTTTCAGATGACTTACTTCTTTAACCTTTATCCCTCAATGACCTTGACCTTCAGGAAGTTCAGGATATAATTTTTCAAAAAGCTGTATTATTGGACATGGCTTCCTTATAAGTCGATGGATTTTCTTTATACTTGAATACAACACCCCTTTTGACAAGACCTTTAAACTGACATGTCAATTGTTTACCTTGACCACTCAATCACCCCTACACTTTAAATAAAAATTGATGGAAAACTGTAACATTGCTCATAACTTCCTTAGTACTGAATTGATTTACTTCATACTTGGATGCAACACACCTGGTTACAACACATTTCAGCCGACTTAAATCTTACCTCAACTCAGCCCAAGGTTCAGGATAAGCAGGATAGCCCACTATATGTCCGGTGTCCGTGCACTTTTTGACACATCTACTCGGAAACCACTGACCTGATTTCAACCAAACTTTTGCATAATTATCAGTGATCAGGATGAACTAAATCTTATTTAACTTTTTTGGCTACATGTATTCCCCTTGCATGTAACCATATTTTCTAATGTTAACGTATAGTCAACTTAAATGCACAAGAAAATCTTTAAAAATCATCTTCTCAAAAACTGAAAGGCCCAGAAATTTGAGAATTAGTATGATTCATAACCTACTGGTCTTCTACCAGAATTTTTCAAAATTTGACCAACCACTGGGTGCACTGTTATATAGTGAGATGTTCTAACTTCTATTTCTCTGAAACCAATATGACCATAGCTCTGATTTTTGGCATGGTGTATTTTCCAGAGGTCCTTTACATATATTGTTGAATTTGTTCCGGTCTGTTGTATATCTGGGTCACCTGAGCTTAAAATAGGTTTATTCAATGAAAAATTCAAAATTCTTCTTGTTTTAATTTTCTTGACCCAGCTTAGTGTCAACATGGTGAGGTGAGCGATGAAGGGCCATTCTGACCCTCTTGTTTTGAATGTGTACTCAACTGATGAAGCTTTTGAGCATGGGTCATGTCTAACAAAGGTTAAAAGGTCATATGGAGGTCAAATACCGTTAATAAAAGAATCAAATACTCTGATCATGTGAACATTTCTAAATATCTAAAATAGTTTTGAATATCGCAACGTCATAACTATATAACGATGATGTCAATATGACATCATTATGCCTTTGCCAGTTTTCTTCAAATAATCTTCATAGCTCAAACAACATGGCAACCAGTGGGTGTGGTGAATAATTGAAAACGTAATCATTACTGGTCCATTTACATGACCGTTATCATGTGTACCAGGTGAGCGATTTAGGGCCGCATACGGCTCTTGTTTTTCATAAGCTCTAGCTAGTTTAAATTTTACATGAACCATTTGACATCTTGCTATTTATTCAATTTGCTATTTATTCAATTTTGTATTTGTAATAATCAGGAAAACTTGAACCAGTATGACGCATGCATTGGTGCAATATCTGAAACCAGAGGAACCCATTGGAGTTTGATTGTAAGTACATAAGTAATCATTTCTCATTATTCACAATTATTTCTTTGATTGAAAAGTATTCATATACAAAATTTAAATTTATTGGTGTTTGATTGCTTTTCATTTGCTGCCTTTATTGGATGCATGGCATTTAGTGAAGTGCTATTTAACCTATTACTCCATCAATATACCATTAATCTATTACTCTACTGAAGAAAATATTTCATCTTTATACAGTAATGAATTTGTATTATATAAAATATTTTTCTATCCTGTCAGTTGATTGCTTTCAGGCTGTGAACGTAAAAAAAAAAATACCTTAAGGTGGTTCGCGGGTCAGCTTATGCTGTGTCAGAATTCTTTGAAACCTTGATTAAATTGAAATATACCATATGGAGAGTGAAAAATCGTTAACCCATTAACTGATGCTTACGCTATATAACGCACCTATCAATTAACCAATGGTTACTCAGATTAACGCGTTTACGGCCTAATCAATGGTAACGCGATATGACGCGTTTCCCCCCTAACTGATGCTAACTCGATTTGACTCACTTCGATTTCCATCTCCAAAAAACAACATTTGTCGGCCATTTATAAATTCCGGGGTTCTACTATTTGAAAGGGACGGTTTTTATCTCTGGAAAACCGTATTTTAAAAATAGTGCTGCTATATAAAGATATTGTGTAAATAACCGCTAATGGGTGAAGGTCAGTGGAAATTTTTGCTTTGTGAGCGCCTTCGGCGTTTTTCGGATGTGTCGATTCTGTACGACAACCTAAATCGGCAAATTTGCATATCGTCGCATATGTTCGGCTTCGGAAAAGACCACGTTAGATCCGCCCACATTATGACGCTTCCAAAACCTAAATTTACCTAACCAATCAAAATTGAAAGCGGCATATATCACGCGTGTACAACATGTGTCATATGGCTCTCCACGTGAGCACACACGTGAACGATTTTAGCCGAGGGAATCCGTACGCAGGAAGTGTTTCCGGGTCAACTGAATTTCCAATAAACAATGATATCGGCAACGACTGATCAAAGACAATTCAAAAGAACCGACCACAGTAAGTATAACGACAAATCAGAGAAGCATATGACCCCCCAGACTCCCTTATAATCATATAGATCTAGAATCATTCTTCGATTTATCGCAGAATACTTCACATCGCTTTTTTGTCTGCTTAGCAATTACGTACGTTAAAAAATGTCTGAATCTGACTTTGAGTCGTCTGATGATAATCTTTCAGACTTTTCTGGGTTTGAATCTGACGATCTACCTTTAGCCGATTTTGTGGTTGATGATGATGATGATGAGCCTGCTGTCATGGAATGGACCAATAGGTTCACTCCACCGACGGTGTGTAATTCTTTTCAACTTTTTAATTTAATAAAAAAAAATTCTGTATGACACGACGAACAGTGTATGACCAGATCACATATTGCATTGAAAGGTGAAATGTGATCAGGTCACATACTGTATACGTTTTATACATTTTTAACGAGAGATCTAGATATTTTTACATTTAAAATATAGATCTAGATCTGATATAGATCTATATCATCTATTCATTAAATTTTTACACTATAAGAATTTTTAAATCAAGATTAATTTTAGCAGAGAAAGGACAAGGTTCACGAAGCCTCCGATTTGGCCCTGTAAAAAAATAATTTTTCCAAAAAAGATTTTTATCTTTATTTTCTGTTTATTTGTCAATATCTGATACTAATACTCCATAATATACACACAAACGACCCAAAGTCAAGTTTGACAATCTTATAGTGTCTTGTAAATGAGCCGAGAGGCCAAAAATGACAAAAAAACAGTTTTTTGGTACAATTCTAGGTATAAATCCTAAAAATAAATTATGAAGGCACGTGTGCGACACTTCAAAATTTGGATATGTTACTTCAACTTACATATTTATTGTGTACTTAAAATATCTTTGTGTCGCATTCGTGCCTTCATTGTTTATTTCTATGATTTATACCCTGAATTGTACCAAAAACCTGCCTTTTTGGCCTTTTTTGGCCTCATGGTCCATTTACAAGAAACTATAAAGTTGTCAAAACTTGAATTTGGGTTGAACTTTATGTATAATATGAAGTATTAATATCTGAAATTGACAAATAAAGAAAATATAGCTAAAAAATAAATTGGAAAAAAAAGATTTTACAGGGCCAAAACGGAGGCTTCGTGAACCTTGTCCTTTGGATCTAGATCTAGACTTAAAAAAAAAAGAACTTGTGTCACTTTTTATGCAGAAGAAATTATTATGCAGAATTAATGCATTATTTTTCCTCTGTGTAAAGCAGCCACATGCCTAATTTATTCTTATTTTATATTTGATTCAAGGTTGGGATTAAATTGTTATTTAAGTTTTAACCATTATCCTGATGAAAACAACTAACAGTTTGGGTCCAGATCAGATACCACATGGCATGGTGTCTGAACTTGATCCAAACTGTTTGATACTTGACTTCAATTTTGTTTTAGTTTATAAAAAGTAAAGATCTTTGCAGATAAGTTCAAAGCAAAAGATATTACGAAAGGATAAGGGTTGACAAATTTATTTTGTATATGGGAAATTGATACACAGATTAATGCAAATAATGTAGACCTTGACTAGCCACTACATTTCTAATGTGATGTCTGATCTATGTATGCATATTTGACAATATGTAAACTGAATAATGACTTCAAGCAAACAGATTTCTACATGTAGCAACTTACACATGTTTAGGTCTGTAACGTGTACAATATCTGTGTCTTTTTTTCCTATTTGACTACAAGTAGCTAATTTTGTTATTGTTCTTACATTTCTCTTTTATTTTTTAGATTGAGCCATTCACTGAGGAACCAGGCCCTAAACTACCAGACGGTTTCGACAGAGCAACTGCATCGCCCTTGGACTACTTCTCCTTGCTGTTTCCGAGGGAATTTGTTCTCCTCCTCGTAACATTTACAAATGATTACGCGCAGTGGAAGATGGCCCAGCCTGGTGCTCGACACAACAACAACTGGGAGGAAGTCACTGAGCAGGAGATGAAGGCGTTCTTGGGGATAAACATCCTGATGGGAATCTACCCCCTTCCACGGATTGAGATGTACTGGTCATCAGATATCAGCTTCCAGAACCAACGCATCGTCGGTATGATGACCTGTAATCGCTTCCAACAGCTGATGAAGTATTTTCACGCTTCAGACCGGGCTTCGGAACCAGGACGTGGACATCCAGACTACGACCCTCTCTTCAAAGTTAGGCCAATAATGGAACGTCTGTTGGAGACTTTCAGGACTTACTACACCCTATCCAGAGATGTTTCCATCGACGAGGGCATGATAGCGTTCGCCGGGCGACTGTCTTACCGCCAGTTTGTGCCAAGCAAACCAATAAAGAGAGGAGTCAAGGTCTGGATGATGGCTGATGCCCGCACTGCTTACTTGGCCAGGTTCGAGTTCTACCTTGGACGTCAGGAGACCGGCAGAGAAAATGGACTGGGATACAACGTGGTTATGCGGCTGTCGGATTACCTGAGGAATACCCATCGACATATCTTCTTCGACAACTTCTTCACTGGCGTTCCGTTGATGGAAGATCTTTTGGAGAATGGACTGTATGCTTGCGGAACTGTCAGAGTCATGAGGAAGGGCTTCCCTCGTCAGCTGAAGAAGCCGGCCGATGTTAGTCAACGTGGACAGTTCCCGATGTTAGTCAACGTGGACAGTTCCGAGTGCTCCAGAAAGGTAACACCAACTTGACGGCAAGTGTTTGGATGGATTGAAAGCATGTTCACCACCTTTCCACACTCAGCGATCCCCAGGACAGAGTTTTAGCCCAGCGACGTGTTGGAGCCGACGTCCTTCCTTTTCCAATTCCACACAGTGTCCAGGTATACAACCGCTTTATGGGAGGTGTGGACGTACATGACCAGCATAGAGCCTGCTACGATGTCGGCCGGAAGGGAAAGAAAGCTAGGCGGTACATGTTTTGGTACTTGTTGAATGTGGCCATTGTCAACTCCTTCATCCTGTACAGGGAATCATCCACCAGAAGAACCAAGAAGAAGAAGTTCTACCACCTTGACTTCAGGATTGAGCTAATGAACCAGCTAAATGCCGGCTTCAGCAAGAGGAAAAGATCAGGTCCTACGCCTGGATACTACCCTGGAATGGTGGACGCAGAGAATATCAATGGCCACATCAACTGCAGACTACCAGGCGGAAGAATCAAGTGTGCCTACCACAACCAGGTCCTTGGCGTCAGGAAAGACACAGTGTATGGCTGCACTGTATGTCGCGTGCACTTGTGCAAGAGTTGCCATGCCAGGTGGCACAACCAGTAGAGGCCGGACAAATACTGCAAAAAAAGAAAAAAAACCAAACAAACAAAACCAAACAAACAAAAAAACTCAACAGAAAAAAAACAACAAAAAAACTCAACAGAAAAAAAACAACAAAAAAACTACAACAGAACATTGGGGTGGGGGGGTGGGACGGACCATGATTAGAGCGCCTCCTCGTGGTGTGGTCTGGATGTGACTGGATAAATCATTTTCAGATTAAACTTCAAAGCAACAATACATATGTGGTATACTTAAAAAATAAAAAAGTGTAGACTCAGATCAGACACAATAAAAGTCAGGGTGACTGGGTTTTGGTCTACACTGTTTTTTAGTATCCAAAATTTTCTTAGATTCTTCTAGTTTTTTTCACATGTAGAATTTACAAGTGTATGATTTTAAATACTCACCTTTAAAAAATATTTTATTGGTTTGGAAA
Source organism: Gari tellinella (assembly GCA_922989275.2). Classification (NCBI taxonomy): domain Eukaryota; kingdom Metazoa; phylum Mollusca; class Bivalvia; order Cardiida; family Psammobiidae; genus Gari; species Gari tellinella. The sequence continues at coordinate 48,931,998 of OV277856.1, forward strand.
TGATGTATCTGGTCATAACTGAACGCTCTTGGGTATTGTATTTCAGCAGTTACTTTACAGTTATGGTGAAGTGTACAAATTATTTATATCTGTATTTGTGTCTTATGAATTTACTTTCAACGAGGACGTGATTGGATTATTTGTGTGTTTTTTTAAAATTTTTCTTCTAGTATTTTCCAATTGAAATAAACTATATCAGAATATTAACACTTTTTTGTATTTAATTATAATAAACCCCTTCTAACTAATAAACTATAATAACTAAAATCTAATGGTATGTCAAGTAAATTAAAATATTTCATCAATACTAACTTTAACCCACTGTTACTTCGCTATGGCTCAACCGATCAGTCTAAATGAAACACCATCAAAGAGGAAATTTAATTTCCAACACATTTTACACTCACTCTATAGTGCTAAAATGAATGAAAAAGGTAGTTTTATTGTTGTAAAAACACATGTATCAAACAGTGTATGAGATTTGATTGAGAAAACTTGATACATTTCATAACTACTGACAATTAACCCATCGTAACTCAACTAAATATTAACCAATCTGTCTAAAAATAGCACCATCTGAAAGGAAATTTAATTTCCAACAAACTTGTCATTTACACTTATGTGTTTAAATGAAGAGAACATGCAGTTTTTGTGCATGTAAAAACATAGGTATCAAATTATCCATATTTGTCCAATAGTGTGTATTGAGATGGTGTAGGTAGATACACCTATACTGTATTGGCTATAGGCTTCCTAGATAAGAGATAGGTATTGGTGTTAAAGAGTTAATCTGAGAAATCTGTATGAGGGAATGGGTTAAAATAAAAAAAAGTTACAGTGCCGTTTTTTTCTGACAGGACCTTTTGTCGAGAAGAGATCCTTTTTTAATAAACAGGAATAATTTCTTTATAAAATGATATAACACAGTAATTTCTGTACATTCAAGTAAACTGTACAGAGACTGTAAGATATTGTGCAAACAAAATATATTTCATGACATATTTTCTGGAAATATCAATATTTTAAAAAAGTCAAATTCACTAAATCTCAAATTACAAAAAATCTAGTCGTTTTAACATACACTAATTTTACTCTTATTAGATAGATATTACTTAGTTCTACTAGTCGAAAAAGTTTTATGAAAATCTACAGTGGAATTTACATTTTATACATGATTTCCAGAAATTCTGACAAAATGTTAACACAAAACGAGTAACCTCCCTTGAGTTCAACTTTAAAATGCCGTCAGCTCTAAATAATACCATAAGTCAAACCTGTTATAAGGGACCATTAAATACGGTAGCCTGTAGATTTTTGAAGACAGGTGACTGCTTCATACAGAACAAAAGTAATGCATAAAAGCTCCTATAGGATCTATCTTTTAGCACTACTTTTGTCCTGTGTTAAGCTGCCATCTGTCATGTAGGCTATAGATCCTCACAAAGTTTAGTTGTCACTTGACTATACTTGCATCTGATACTATTCATTATTACGTGACTAAACATAGCCTGTCCTTTGATCACTGCGTTATGGATTAACTAGTCAATAAAATCGGACAATTTATTTTTAAAAAAAGTTTTGAAGCGAGTGGGAATCGAACCTAGAACCTTTGCATTGCTAGTCAACCAACGTAACCAACTGCGCTAACAGAGATGACACTGAATATCATCCAACTTGTCTTTATCTAAATGTTCTACTATAAGCACGTGCCGAAAAGATCAGGTGAAAGTCATCAGCATTTCCGGAACTCGAGATGCGGGCCGCCCGCTGTCGAACCACCTTAAGTACATATTTCTTTAATTTCAACCTGTATTTAAGTGGTCAATTGTCTTCCAAATTAGAAACATGCTATGGGGTAAATGGTTATTGATTCCAGCAACGTGTCTTGTGGTTTGATATATCCGGAACTCTGTAACATCGGATAAGCTTTTCTTGTTATATAAGACTGATAAGTTTGTTCTAGGTAGTTATTCATACATCATTAGACTATCAGAGACTTATAAGGTGTTTAAATTTTTATGCCAGATGCATTGACCTCTCCTGTTTGACCATCCCTACGAGCTTAATAAAAAGCATATTTATGGGTTACTGATATCATGTTTGTTTCACAGTGGTTATATTATCAGTAAAGACTTGTATGAATTATATGTTCCCCTAAAAGTTTTCATAGCTTAAATAACATTCCTAACACTTGCTCATATTAAATGTATTAGTTATTGTTAAAGATGAATTTTTGCACTAATCCATTGAAATGAAATGAGTGCTGTTCTATTTAAATAGATTGAAATCATAATAGACGTTTCTAACATTGCATCTCATGATTACCGGCGGCAGTAGTCCAGTGGTAACACATTGGACTATGGTAACAGGGGTCGTGAGTTCAATCCCCCGCCGGACCAGCAGTCTGATAAGGGGATTTTTGTCTGAATCCCCGATGATGTACAGGAATCGTCTTGAGCATGACGTGTACCCCGAATTGCTGCTGTCCACCTAGGGTTTAAAGTGTGTACCTGTAAAGGGTCTGAGTCGGTACTGTGTCTGCATTTGACTGCGCCATAGGTTAGCAGTGCTCAATATTGTAGGCAAGAGCGCTCAATGATCAGGGGAGTAAATGTACAGTCGGCTGAGCGGTCATTCGGACTGAAAGTAGACTTTAACTTGGTAAATTATTTTTTTATTTTTATATGATTTACAGGAGCAATTGAATGACCAATTGGTCACTATGTCTTTATCAGTGATATACAGCAGACTTGAATAATAAAGGGTACTACTACTATTTTAGCAAAGCAGCATTCCGAACCACAGGGGAAGATTTAAATGGAATAGCACTTAAGGTCATTTCAGCTATATGAAATAAGTACATTTGATTTTCACACTATTTCCTGCTTATCCAATAGTTGTATTTGTTGCTTTATTATACTATTAGATAATTCAGCCAGCTAATAAGTTAATAACTTATTTAAACCCATTGGGAGAGTTGCCCTGCACTTGTCAAGTGTATTGTCATTACTGGTAGTAAGTTAAAACAGTTTAAAGATTAAAAGTTACAGTTTGCCTGTTAGTTTTTACAATTATTAATGTCACTGTTTCGTTGTTGAAATTTTGTATTTCACCATTGCATTCAAATATAATTGCTGTTCTGTTATGCTGTTTCAAAGAATTACCACACTCTTTTAAACTGTAAGCTTTGATATGAAAATTATGAAATGTAATATTTTGATTTTGTACCACCCATAACAAAGTTATGGGAGTTAAACATGATTTTGTCTATCTGTCCATTAACCCTGCGTAGACACAATTATTTCTATGCTTTTACATAAATGTTTAGCTCACCTGAGCCAAAGGCTCAAGGTGAGCTATTGTGATGGCCCTGTGTGCATTGTGCGTCGTCATTAACGACTGCTTCAAATGACATCATCTCCTTTACCGCTGAAGCTCTGTCAAATCTGTCAGATTTTATAGCTATATATATCACAATATTGTCTTGCACAGTCAGCTTAGGTACAATGTTCTCAGGTGTGTGACTTGTGGGCCTTGGCCCTCTTGTTCATGAAACTCTTCTTTCAACAAATACTAATCCTTTACAACAAGTTTTGAAATTAATTGTGAAAGAACAGTTATCAATTTATAATTCCACACTACCCAATAATTTATAGAAACCAAATATTACATTGAATCACCTTATTTTTCCTCAATATATAACCTAAAGATTTCTGAAATTTATTTGATTAGAGTGTGGTAGTTTGTTGCATGCAGACCCTTTCTTTGTGTCACCTGCTGTAGGCATAGGTAACGGTTTTGGGAACATTTTTTGGTTAAATGTCTCAGTTTGTCTGCATTAACAAATTATTTATATACATACTTTAGTCTTGCTTTTTATTCCCTTGCCATGTAATGGCTGGGACATATAGTGAAACCCCTTTCTGTCATTCTGTCCTCCCGTCATCATTTTTTTTTCTGTTTATTACCTCTTCGATAGACGCATATAATGGACTCGTTCTCTTAAATTTTCAGTATATAGATACATCATGGCAATACACAGGTCATATTGTAATTTGGCATCCGCCAGATATTGATTGATAGAGTTATGGCCCAATGAAATAGAAAAGTTAGCACAATTTGAGGTTTATACTCATTATCTCAGTTATATATTGAAATCTTTAAATAAAATTCGGTATTTAGACATATCATTTCATAAAGCCCATGCATTTTTTATTGGATTCCGGCTTAATAAGTTTCGACAGTTTTTATGCACATTGGACTAACAAAAATTCCAACAATGACCTCATCCATGCATTCATGATTGACATTTCAAAATGAAATGTGGTAGGTCTAGGTTGACTTTGGTTTTGCCCAAATATAGTTTGACAGAGTTGCAGTGGCAAAAATGTTTTTATTTCAGGATTAAACCCAAACACTAGGCAATGCACTAAAATGGAGAAAATGGCAACATTTTTAGCTCGCCTGTACGTAGTACATGACGAGCTATTGCAATACCCCCGATGTAGTCGTCTTCGTTGTTGTAGCGGCGGCGTCGTGAACGGCGTAAACAATTTTAAGAAAATGTCTATAACTTCTATTTCCCTTGAGGTATTGCTTTCATAGTTGGTATGTGTGTGTATATGGACAAGACTTGTCCATGCACAGAAAAATTTAGACCCCTGTGACCTTGACCTTGAACTTAGGGCCTGTGTTTACGTTTCAAAATCTGTGTTTAGGATTCTAAAAACGCCTTTAACTTCTATATCCTTTGAGGTATTGCTTCCATAGTTGGTATATGTGTGTATATAGACAAGACCTTTCTTTGCACATGTCATTTTCTTGAAAACTATTTATGACATTGTCTTCAAACTTGGTATACATTATAAGTGTGATGTTTGCAGACTCTATTTGAAGTTACATAACTCTTGCCAACAAGTGACAGAATTATGCCCCTTTTCAACTTAAATTTTTTTTTCTCTATTTTCTTGAACACGATTCATGATATTGTCTTAAAAGGTGGTAAACATTATAAGTGTTGTGTTGTGAGACTTTTCTTTAAAGTCTGACAACCCTTGCATAAAATTTGACAGAATTATGCCCCTTTTCAACTTGAAATTTTGTTCCTTCATATGCATGTATTATTCTTTCTACATGTCACTGTGCTGTTTGTGACAGGTCAGATGGAGTGGGGGTATTTATCACCTTTAGTGATAGCAGTACCAGTTGGAAATGTTTTATTGTTCATGAATTTTAAATGAAGGTATGTTTATTATCTTATTTGCCAGATAGTGCCAATGATAGCTATACAGGCAATGACATCCCTTTGTCTTTCCTCAACGTTTTTTTTAAAAGAACAGTATCCTGACCTTAAAAATTGTCCATATCAACATGTCAGCTAGCAATATTCTTAGCTCAAGTGAGTTTTTGGAATCCTTCAATATCCGGCTTTGGTCGTGGAATTACTCCTGGTGAGAGATTTAGGGATGCATGTTTCTTTTCTTTCAGCCTTAACCATTTTTAGCTCACCTGAGCTAGCTCAGGGTGAGCTTTTGCAATCCTTGAATGTCCGTCGTCAACAATTTTAGTGTTTATAATCTAGAGGCCACAATATTTATCCAATCTTTCTCAAACTTGCTCAGATGGTACATTGCCATAAGAGTTCGAATGAGTTTGATTATGGTTGAAATCGGACAAATAGGTCATGAGTTATTTATCTTTGAAATGCTGAAAATGCCATATTTAACAGTGTTTACGCTCTAGAGGCCACAATATTTATCCAAGCTCTCTCAAACTTGCCCATATTGTATATGATCATATGAGTTCGAAAAAGGGTGACTAGGTATACCATATTTTACAGCGTTTACACTCTTGCAACTACAGTTTTCAATGGATTTTGATTATACAAAGGATAATAAGGATGTTGCTATACGTTCTGGAAGGAGTGCAGTTATTGTTGAAATGTAATCATTGTGGCAATAGTTACCTGCCCTTGATATACTTTGAAATGCTAGAAAAAGGCTTCCTTTCAGTATTGTTTAGGCTTTAGGTATCTGCCTTTGATGTACTCTACTATACTACAGTAGGTCTACAAACTTGAATGGATTTAGAATAAAACAGGTGAAATTCAAAGGTAAAGCTATCAGGCTTCATTACAAATGGTGAGCGACATCAGGGCCTTCAGGCACTCTTGTCTTAATAAACCTAACTATTTGCATGTGTATTAATTACTAAATAATTAATCCAGGTTCTGCCATGATATAATCACCTTATTAACACAATTTTTTTTCAGTAGCTGATGAAAATTATTTGAACAAAGCAACAATAATGTGGACCTTTAATTAATTGAATTAATATAATTTAATATTTATTTTGTACCTTACACGAGTGTTCACAATAATGTTAATTTTTATAAAAAAACAAACAACTTGTAACCTACTTTTTCCAGTTAAAAGGAATATAGCTAACTATGAATAAGTGTAAAGAAGGCTAAAACAGCAGTGCCAGGTCATTTTATGAATATATTACCCCATTCCATTAGACGGCGATCTGCAGCACTGTCTTAGCACGCAGGTCCCCAAACAGAGCATCTAGGTTTCCAGGAGTGCTACCTGATTGCAAATGGATCGCTATCTGATCTCCCGGTCCGTGAGCGCAAAGGTCCCCATGAACACCATGATAATTTAAAGCTACTTAATTGCATCAATCCAATTCGGTGCTCAATGTTGATCCAACAAAAAAAATCAGTAGATCCTTTTTCCTCTGTCTGTTAGTGATCTCTGCATTTTAAAATACCCACTTGTATTTGTAGCTTGACTTTTCGAAGAATATGAAGAGCTATTACCGGTACAGTCCCCCTTGCATTGGCGTAGCATGTTAAGGTTTTTGATAAACCTAGAAAAAGCCATCCTCTTAAAGCATATATCACTTATGTTTCATTTAAATTTTACCATACATACATGTATATAGCCTGCCCTCAATCATCAAGGAAAATAATTCTAGATGGTATTTAGGGTGAATCATCTCCCCTTTTGGACTTAGAAATCCACATTGAGATTTTTGATCAACCTAGAAAATGCCATCCTGTTACAGCATATATCACTGCAACAAATGTTTTTATTCAATAATCGCTCTACCTCAAACATGTTACTTGCCCCAGACTAGAGGTGGATAATTCTTGATGGTATTTTGGGTGAATTATCTCCCCTTTTTGACATCCATTTTTGATCAACCTAGAAAATGCCCTTCACTTAAGGCATATATCACTGTAACTAATATTTTTCCCATAACTACTTTTAGTACAAAGCAACAGATAGTCAAGCTTGCTGTCTTACGGACAACTCTTGTTATCAATAAATCTAGTTTGCATGATGTAACTTGGCATCCAGATCCAAACTGTTATACACCCATACAATGATAATATTAAGTGTGTAAATATAATGGCATTCAACATTGACTTTGATGTGCATAAGAACATCTGTAGTAGCTATTAAATGAAACAAGAGGGCCATAGCCCTTCTTTGTTTATATATGGGCGTGCGCGTGTTACAATTTATATATCATTGATTGATTGATTTTACGGCACTGCGACACATGAAATGTTAGAGTAATTGTATCCATATGATTAAAAATGTATTTCTTAAAATATAGAAAGAAACCATAAATACCTAATTTATAACTTATAATATTTTAATTAATAGTAAGCAGTCTACAATATACTGTGTGCTTGTTTGTTCTATTCAATTTGTTGGAATTATGTATGCCTATTTATTAACATCTTTAACCTTATTAATATAATAAGTGCAATAAAATGTAATCATATATGTATTGCTTGCAGCGAATTTTTGAATGACAGATACAAAGCAGGCATCGAACCAACTCTGCCAGGTACATGGAATATAAGAACACTTCCACATTCCAGGCAACCAGATGGCTTATCATGTGGCGTGTATGTTATAAAGGTATGCTGTATATGTAATGTGTTATACTTTTAACAAAACATAGGTGACGATTACATCAACAAATAATCTGAGCTCAAGATAAGATGGGTTTTAGCGTTTTTCAGCAAGTTTATCCAAAATGAAAAAAAGGGGGGGGGGGGGGGGGGGGGGGGGGGGGGGGGTTGTTGCACTTCAGTGACATAGACTGATGTTGGTTTTTAACAATATTTCTTACTTTGGCTGCCTTTCAAATAACTCGAGCGCATTGGTCTGATTTACAATGAATGGATGTGACATATCGACAAAAGATTGAATCCGTCAAGCAGTTAAGAAATTTTTGATTATTTAAGTTTTTCATGTCATAGACACTGGCTATTTCAGTTTTTAGCTCATCTGAGCCGAAGGCTCAAGGTGAGCTATTGTGACCGCTCATTGTCCGTAGTACGTCTGTCCGTCTGTCCGTTCACTTTTACTTCAAACGACATCTCCTCTGAACCCGGGGATTGTAGGGCGGATTCAAACTGCTCATGATGTTCCTTGGATGCTTCTCTACAGAAGTTGTCTAAATGAAAGAGAAAAAGCAAAAACTCTGCTTGAAAAAGCAAAAAAGCAAAATTTTTTAAAAAATCTTCTTGCTAAAAACTACTAGGCCCTAAGCTTTGATATTTTTACAGTAGAATCTCCTGGTCAATCTCTCTATAGTTTGTTAAAATGAAATCCCTAGGGTCACACTTGACGCCACCCTGCACAGTTTAAGTGCTGCTCTAGGCAGGTTTTACAGTATTTTTGATGAAGCAAAAGCAGAACTGTATTTTACCTGAGTTACTCTTAATATACTAAGGGCAAATAGCCAATATTTGCAAACATTTTGGATCCAGATCAGATGCAACATAATGCTGCATCTAATTTGGATCCAAACTATTGGTACTCATTTACCAACTGAACATGTTCTAAATTCTTTTTTTGTCACTTTTCGCATACAGTAGGTTTTAAGCAGATATCATTTCAGTCTGTTAAGGGTAAGCATTCAGAGCAGTTGCTAATTCTACCATACTACCCAGTATTTGACCTCAGCCACTGAACTGATGGTCTTAGCTGAACATGTTGTCTGCTAAAGTTTATAAATGGTTTAGTCTGCTTCATACTTAGAGAAACAGGGTCTGGAAGTGATCCACTGACAGTTATGTAATTATGTCTTTTGCCATATTTATACATATGTTTAATATTCAAAATATGTATAGCAGACAGCAATTCAGCATAATAAGAGTTAGACCCTAGCCAAATTTCCTACTGGCAGAGTTACATAACTGAACTCAGGTCAGCTGGTCAGCTGATGAGGTGTCTGCTATATATTTATGCCCTGCAGTTGGGGGCATATTGTTTTTGTCTGTCTGCTTTTTTGTCTGTTTGTCCATTTGTTTGTCTGTCAGTCCACAACTTTAATCTTAGCCATAACTTTGTTAAAGTTAGAAACTTTATAACTTGGGTCATGTCGTACAAAGGTCAATGTCAATTTTAAGATATTTCCCAGTGTCATATTTTCTTGTCTTTGAGATAACTCCAGTTCTACTGATGTTAACCCATTACCCCATACATATGCCTTTTTACGCCTTTAATTTATTCCTCCTCTAAAGAAAATAATTCCACTTTATATAGTCATAAACATGTAAGATATAAGAAATAGTATCTATATCTTAGTAGATGATAACTTAAAGCAGGTTGAAAGTAAAGCAGAGTGCGCAATAAATAATCATATGGAAATACATGTAGCTTGATAAGAAGAAGTGTCATGGATAAGGGCCATAACTCTGCCAACAATATTTTTTTAAGTTATTCCAATTTGTCATGTTTTTTTTGTCTGGAAGATAATTCCATTTACAGCTATATTAAAATGTTGTCTTGCCTATTAAGCTAAGGCACAATGACCTCAGGTGAGCGAATTAAGGGCCATGGCCCTCTTGTTTTTAATGTGCGTACAATGAAATAATTACAGGCTTGTGGTAAAGGTCAACTCAATTTGAAGATGTCTATTTCATAGATATACTTTGAAATTTATCTCTTTGAACTTTATTTGATAACATTAATGGAAGATTTGCAGTGCCTTGAATGTCATTTTCCAATCAAAACAAACAATTTAAAGATTGTTGGCTTTACTTAAAAACTTGCACTATTCAATTGGGTGCCAAAGTTAAAGCTGCTGCTGTTGGTGATCTACTAAAACAGTGCAGAATACATGCATTTAAATGTATAAATAAAGTTGTTAGTAAAATATCGGGTTCTGTTCAGATCATCGGCTTTTGATACCGGAGTGTAAAAGTCAGAATTTGTTTTGTTTTGTGTACCCCTCATCTTTTCATTTATAAGCCTACTCAGTGTTCCTTATTAAAAACTATATACAAATTACACTTTTTTCTGGGCTGCCTTAAAGGGATTTATATTCTAAGTAACAAATACTAATCCATATCCAGATGATGGGTAAAAACAAAATTAGATTTGGTGCGCCTATAAGGACGCCAGTGACATGATAAAATGAAAGCCCCTGGTAATATCTGTATTGTGTCAAAAACTTAGCTTTGGTATATGTAGATTTCTTAGCAAAGAAAATAGTGTAATTCTGGTACATGTATTCTTCAAGTTTTGACTGAGTGAAATGATTTTTATTTAAACAGTTTGCAGAAAATTTCTTCAATGAGATGCCATTGACTTTCAAATGGACACGTCAGGACATTCTACAAGAAAGGAGAGCTATCGCTATGAGACTTCTGGCAGCTGGATCTGGTTTGTATTTACTTGCTTACTTTAAAACTTCACTCATTAAAGATCTCTTTGAGCTTTCGTCTTGACAATGGGTATTTGGTAAGCCCATTACTGTTGCTGTGTGTATCAGCAGAGGTATTTTTGATACAGTGATAAATGATGACATAAGGAGGTGCAGTACACAAAAACCATAACTCTGTCATCTCCCAATATTGAAATATCTCCCTTTTTAGATCACCTGAGCAAAAAGCTCCAGGTGAACTATTGGGATGGCCCGGTGTCCGGCGTGCGTCATCGTTAACAATTGCTTGAAATGACATCTCCTCCTATACCGCTGAACAGATTTCAATCAAACTTTACAGAAATGTTCCTTGCATGGGTCAAGCTTTTTGCAAATTTGTTCCCAAAGTGAAAAAATTAATGAAATCTTGAAAAAAGCTTCTTGTAAAAAACTGTAAAGGTCAGAGCTTAGATATTTTGCACAAAGCATTGTCTTCAGGTCCTCTATCAACGTTGTTCAAATTTTGTCCCTGGTGTAAAATATGACCCCGCACCGGGGGTCGTAATTTTAAAAAGAGTTATTTATTGAAATCTTCAAACATCTTTATCTCTGAAAATGACATGGCCAGAGCTTTGATATTTGGCATAGTGACACTTCTATTAGCCCTTTACCAATATTGCAAATATGGTTCTGGTCTGTTGCATATCTAGGTCACAGATGCTAAAAATGTATTTTTTTCCCAATGAAAACTTAAAAAAATCTTCTTGTCTGAAACCCAAATTCATTGAGCTTAGACATTTGCCATAAACAGCATATACAGGTCCTCTATAAAGATTGCTTAAATTATGCCCCTTGGGTCAAAACTGCCAAGGCCCTAGGGGGTCACAGTTTTACATAAGAGTTATATAGTGAAATATTCTTCTCTGAAACTATCATGGCAAGAGCTTTAATATTTAGCATTATGAAGTGACACTTTTAGATGTTCTTTACCAACATTGCTGAAATGGTTCTGTTCTGTTGCATATCTGGGTCACATTCCTGACTGAAACCATCCATTAGGGTTATAGATAAGGCGCGTATTTGCGTAAATACGCAATTAAATACAGTAGAAAAGCAATTACTTTCAAATCCATGCGTACTGAAAACCAATTATTGAAAGGGTTTACGCAAAAGAATTCAAGCAGGCGCATATCGTACGCAATTAGTCGCATTTCTCAAGTTTAATGACGGGGTATTTACTACGACACCGGGTAAATATTTTACCGATACACCGGTTAGACTGGTTATTTATTTCCAAGTAATAGCCTATAGGATTTATGCAGCGCCGCTTTTTGTTAGCTCGTTTAATTAGTAAACCAGTCACATCGTCTGCCAGAATTTCTTCTGTCAAAATGGCATCGCGCGGACGGAAAAAGCGCAACAAAAAAACCACATAATTCAATTACGTTCAGCTTTCCGCGAACGAACCAGAAATAATTTGTAACGGTGTCGTGAATGACATTTTGAATGATGCGTGTAACAGCCAAAAAAGAGGTTGTTTAATGTTACCGACATAATCGACGATCTTTTGTCCCGAATCTGTAAGTCACCAAAGAAACACAACAGTGCTAAAGTTAGCAAAGTTACGGTAAAGGAATCCTGGAATGGCTTTTAAAGTTTCCGTGGCTGAAAATTAATGAATCCTAGTTTTCCTACACAAACATGAGCTGTTGCATTTGTGTTGAAATGAGATCGAAACTGAAATTATCGAGTGTGGGCAAACGAGGGTACAGTACATCAAACAATCAGTTTGTGTTTTGTATTAAATGAAAAAAAAAAATAGAGTAAAAAAGCAATTCATATCAAATTGATGGAGTAACGGTTTTTTTGGATACTCAATTGAAATTCAGAAAATAGAGGGAGTAAATACCCAATTAATGCAAAACCTTATCTATAACCCTGCATCCATGTACAAAATATTTGGCAGAACACTTAATTTTCAAGTTCATCAGCAAGATATTTGAAATTATGTCACTGGGGTAAAAATTGATACCATCCCAGGGGTCATGTGACCCTTGTGTTTGGTTTTTTCAGTTGAGCGATATTTAGGCCCGCGTCTGTGCTTAAAATGTAAGATCCAGGCCTTTAATAGTCAACAATAATCTTAGCATTGTGATCCTCTACAAATATTGTTAAATTTATGAGATTGGCCAAAATTGGGCCAGTCCTGGTGCTTAGCAGTTTTTAGCCAAAGGCTCAAGGTGAGCTATTGTGACCGCTCACCGTCCGTAGTACGTCTGTCCGTTCACATTTACTTCAAACGACATCTCCTCTGAACCCGCGGATTGTAGGGAGGATTCAAACTGCTCATGATGTTCCTTGGATGCTTCTCTACAGAAGTTGTTCAAATGAAAGAGAAAAAGCAAAAACTCAGCTTGAAAAAGCAAAAAAGCAAAAAACTTTAAAAAATCTTCTTCCCCAAAACTACTAGGCCCTAAGCTTTGATATTTGTACAGTAGAATCTCCTGGTGGATCCCTCTATAGTTTGTTAAAATGAAATCCCTAGGGTCACACTTGACGCCACCCTGCGCAGTTGAAGTGCTGCTCTAGGCAGGTTTCACAGTATTTTTGATGAAGCAGAACAGTATTTTACCTGATTTTTTAATTTGATTTGTTTTGATTTTACGTCGCTTTCAACAGTATTTCAGTCATATCGCGACGTCCAGCTAATTAAAGGTGGAGGAAGACCCCAGCAGTCCTTTATGCACTGTTTCAGGCACAAATCGGCAACTGGGTAGAACCACCGACCTTCTGCAAGCCAGCTGGAAGGCTTCCCCACTTGAAAAATCCGAACGACCCTACTGGGATTCGAACTCACAGCGGTGAGGAGCTTAGTGATGTAAGTCACAGTGACTATACCACTAGGCCACGGAGGCCCCTGTATTTTACCTGAGTTACCCTTAATATACTAAGGGCAAATAGCCAATATTTGCAAACATTTTGGATCCAGATCAGATGCAACATAATCATAATGCTACATCTAATCTGGATCCAACCTAGTTGCCACTCATTTACCAACTAACATTTTCTAAATTGTTTTTTTGTACACTTTTCACATACAGTAGGTTTTAAGCAGACATCATTTCAGTCTGGTAAGGGTAAGCTCCACAGCTCTACCCACTGAGGTCAAATATTATGCAACAGTTTGGGAGCATCACAGAACTGGTCATGATCAGCTGAACATGTTGTCTGCTAAAGTTTAGATGTGGTTCAGTCTGCTTCATACTTAGAGAGACAGGATCTGGAAGTGATCCACTGACAGTTATGTAATTATGTCTTATGCCATATTTATACATATGTTTAATATTGGTTTTGTCAGAGTTATCTGTATGTATAGTCATTTTTTCTTGTCCAGGATTCAACCCTTTCCCCCCATATACTGACGTTTGTTAACCCATTACCCCATAAATGTGCATTTTTAGGCCTTTGATTTATTCCTCTACTTAAGAAAATAACTCCACTTTAAACAGTCATGAAAATGTAAGATGCGAAAGTAAATCAAAGTGTGCATTAAGACACATTCTGCTTTACTTTCAACCTGCTTTAGGTGGCCACCTATTTTCAAAACTAGAAGCATGCTATGGGGTAATGGGTAAAATGAAATTGCCTATTTGGAAAGAGCCTGATGAGAGGAAGTGCCATTTGCAAAGGCCATAACTCTGACATCATTGTTTTTTTAGTTATTTCCCTTTGTGATATTTTCTTGTCAAGAAGACAACTTCAGTTCTACTGATGCTATTGTAATGAAATTTTATGTATGGAAAGAAACTGATGAAGAGAAAATGCCATGCACAAGGGCAGCAATATTTAGTTTTTCCCCTTTGTCATATTTTATTGTCAGGAAAATAATTCCAGTTCTGCTGACGCTAGTGAAATAATTATCATTTATTGGAAATGGAAATAGCTTGATAAGAGGATGTGTCATGGATAAGGGTCATAAGCTTGGCAACAAAATTCAGTTTTGTCATGTTTTCTTGTCTGGAAGATAACTCCATTTATAGTTATATTAAAATGTTGTCTTGCCCAGTCAACTTAGGTACAAACTTCAATGTCCTCAGGTGAGCGAATTTAGGGCCATGGCCCTCTTGTTTGTACTTTAAAATCTTTTCTTAATCCGTAAGGCACAGAACATTAATTATCTGACATTGTGATCTTCCACCGAGATTGTTCCTATTATGACACATGGGTCAAAGCTATATCAAAATGTTGTCTTGCCCAGTCAGCTTCTTTGGTATAATATTCTCAGGTGAGCGAAATGTGGGCCTCTTGTTCTTTAATTATTTCCCATGATGTCCATTAATAAAAAAATATAATTGCCCACACCCGGGAGTCACTGTTTTACATATAGAGAAAAATTCAAACATATTCTTCTCTTAAAGCTATATTGCAAGAGCTTTGATATATTGCATATAGAAATTAGAAAAAGTCTTCTGGTCTGAAACCGTATTTCTCATGTCAGGTCATAAAATAGCCTATTAGGTATTGATCATATGGTAAAAAAAAGTAATGAAGACAACTGTACATTTTCTCATTTCATCTGGTGAGTGATTAAGGGCATCATGTTCAGTAAATACTCCTTCCATACAATGACCCTCTGAACGATTGCCTCCTTACGACAGCGATTTTGTCTGTTCCCTTTTCACAGCTGCAATATGGTCTGCTTAAAATTGTTGTCTGGGTTTTTTATGCCCCCGGCTTAGACAGATGCGGGAGCATATAGTAATCGTCCTGTCCGTGTGTCCGTAACAAGGTTAAGTAGATTTTACCGTTTCGTCTAGCATCAACACCGCTTACCCAAATACTTTGATACTTATACAGTTGTTGCCTTGGACCATTACATATCCACCAGTATCACCCAACTTTGATCTTGACCTTGACCTAATTCGGACTAAGAATATTTTAAATAGGCTCTTTCTTGGTTAACTAGAATTTACTGTTTCTTCTAGCATCAACACTACTGACTACAATGCTTTGATACTTATACAGTTGTTGCGTTGGACCATTCCCTATTCACCAATATCACCAAACTTTGATTTTGACCTTGACCTTGACCTAAATTGAACTTAGAATATTTTAAAATTGGCTCTTTCTCGGTTAACTAGATTTTACTGTTTCGTCTAGCAACAACATTGTTTACTACAATGCTTCAATACTCATACAATTATTGCCTTGGACCACTACCAACTCACCAATAATGCCCAAGCTCAGTTTGACCCTGACCTCAGTTTGAACGGCAATCTTGTTTCTCACTCATATTTTTAGCTCAAGGTGAGCTATTGGGATGGCCCTGTATCCGTCGTTAGTCGTTGGTCGTTAGTCGTCGTTAACAATTGCTTCAAATGACATCTCCTCCTATACGGCTTGACAGAATTCAACCAAACTTTACAGAAATGTTCCTTGGGTCAAGCTCTTTCAAATTTTTCAAAGAATTAAAAACAATGCAGAACTCTGGTTGCCATGGCAACCAAAGTGAAAAAATAAGGAAATCTTAAAAAATCTTCTTGTCAAAAACTGGAATGGTCAGAGCTTAGATATTTGGCATATAGCATCATCTACAGGTCCTCTATCAAGTTTGTTCAAATTATGCCCCTGGGGTCAAAATTGGCCCCGCCCCGGGGGTCACAGATTTACATAGAGTTATATAGTGAAATTTTCAAACGTCTTCTTCTCTGAAACTAATGTGGCCAGAGCATTGATATTTGGCATGGTGACACTTCTAGATGTCCTATACGAAAATTGTACAAATGGTTCTGGTCAGTTGCATAACTAGGTCACAGGAGCTAAAAATAGATTTTTTTCATTGAAAACTTAAAAAATCTTCTTGTCTGAAACTACAAGGGCCAGAGCTTAGATATTTGGCACATAGCATCGCCTACATGTCCTCTATCTAGTTTGTTCAAATTATGCCCCTGGGGTCGAAATTGGCCCCGCCCGGGGGGTCACAGTTTTACATAGAGTTATATAATGACATTTTCAAACGTCTTCTTCTCTGGAACTAATATGGCCAGAGCATTGATATTTGGTATGGTGACACTGCTAGATGTTCTATACCAAAATTGTTCAAATGGTTCTGGTCGGTTGCATAACTAGGTCACAGGAGCTAAAAATAGATTTTTTTCAATGAAAACTTAAAAAATCTTTTCTGAAACTACAAGGGCCAGAGCTTAGATATTTTGCACATACCATCGCCTACAGGTCCTCTATCAAGTTTGTTCAAATTATGCACCTGGGGTCAAAATTGGCCCCGCCCCTGGGGTCACAGTTTTACATAGAGTTATATAGAGAAAATTTCAAACGTCTTCTTCTCTGACACTTATATGGCCAGAGCTTTTATATTCGGTATGGTGACACTTTTAAATATACTTTACATAATTTGTTCAAATTGTTCGGGTCTGTTGCATATCTAGGTCAGTCCTGGACCTAAATTATTATCGCCATTTTTTCAGCTATTTTCTCAGGTGAGCGAAATATGCCCCATGGGGCTCTTGTTTGACATTCTTACAGAAAAAATTACAATAATGATGATTGACAAACAATTGTAATCCAGATCACACGCCGGGTATCTCTGTGTCTGATCTGGAATCAACCTGTTTGCAAATGTAAACCAATTTCCCTCCCGATAACAATTCACAACACAATCTTTGTGTGCCATTGAAAGTTGTTGTTGACAGGGAGCACTGAAAATATATTAAAACCTTCATTTATTGAACATTGGATGCTTCTAGATTTTGTTGGTTTTAAAGTAGGGTTATGTTTTCTTTTCATAAATCAGGTTCAACGACAAGAGATAATGGATCGGCACCACAACCATCATCACCTCCGTCATCACATGGGTCAACAACAGAAACAGCGTCACCTAAGTCAACACAACCAGTATCACCTCTGTCAACTGCAGCCTCACAGAGTTCAAGAACATTAACAGCATCACCTGTGTCGCTAAAACCAGCTTCAGTTAAATTCACTCACCAAAATCTTCCTCGGTTCAGTCGCCACATTCAGATGCAGCCTCAGTTCATTGGTCAGAGTCACATTCAGCATCGGTTCAGTCATCACACTCAGTTCAATCGCCACATTCAGATGCAGCCTCAGTTCAAGGGTCAGAGTCACGTTCAGCATCGGTTCAGTCATCACACTCAGCTCAGTCGCCACATTCAGCTGTAGCCTCAGTTCAAGGGTCAGAGTCACGTTCAGCATCGGTTCAGTCATCACACTCAGCTCAGTCGCCACATTCAAATTCAGATCACTCACAAAAATCAGCCTTTAGTCAATGGTCAGAGTCGGCCTCAGCTCAGTCGTCAGAGTTAGTGTCAGTTCACTGGTCTGAGTCGCCCTCAGATCAGTCACCACATTCAGACTCAGGACAGTCAGCCACAGTTAAGTCGCCACAATCAACATCAGCCTTAATTCAGTCCCCAGAAATAGCCTTGCATCAGTCGCCAGATTCAGCTTTACCTAGGTCATTTGTGGAGGCAGTTGGCAATTGGCATACTGAGACTGCAGAGGAAAATCAGGTACAGTTAATTTATTCTTAATATACATGTACTACTAAATATCTGCTAAGTACACAGGGTATACACCTCCATACAAAACAATGCATAGACCTTGTCACTTTCTTACCAATAACTTCAAGCAGTATTTTGTGACTCCTGCTGTAGGCAGAGATGACACTTAGGGATCATTTTTCCGGCGTCTGTCTGTCTCTCACGCTTTTTGTGTCCGGCATCATAACTCCGATTCTAATGAAGCTTTTAAGATGAAACTTCATTTATGATACGCCCGTCTTCAGATGGGAGAATATGCTGTCTGTCCGTCCGTCCGTTAACTTTTTCATGTCCGCTGTCTAACTCAAACAAATTTATTCCAATCCTTTTCAAACTGGATCAGAATGTGAATGACCATAATGTCTCGGTCAAGTTCGATGACCAGCAAAATTACTCATGACATTCAAGAGTGATGCCCCTTTTTACGTCCAAAAACAGGCATTTTACTTTGTCCGCTCTCTAACTCAAATTAATTCTAATCCTTTGGAAACTTGGTCAGCATGTTTATGACCATAATGTCTAGGTCAAGTTTGATAACCAGCAAGATTTCCCTATACATTCAAGAGTTATGCCCATTTTATCGTCGAAAACGGGCATTTTTTAGTTTGTCCGCAATCTAACTCAAACAAATTTATTCTTATCCTTTTCAAACTTGGTCAGCATGTGACCCAGTACTTTCAGGGTTTTTCCCCTTTTGTTCACTGTACCTTGATAGGGTTTTAGACTTTTAGTATGACTACATTCTAAGATCGATTTGACGGGTGTATATTGTGGCCGGATTGCGGTGCTCTTGTGGGAAGAGCTTGACATGTGAACAATGTAAATTGAACAACACCATAAGTTAATTGTACAATGGTACTTTTCTGCCCTGCACAACTTAGTAAGATGGCATACTGTTTTTTATCTGTTTTTATGCATGTACAAAAGTGAACCTTAGACACAAAATGTTAACTACATTTGATGGAGCTTAAGTATTACATATTTGGCATGTGTACTCATCTCCATAAGCTATTTAGCCCAGGACAACTTAGGGTTAGATCTGACAAGGGCAATGCAGTTTAGATTTGAAACAGGCTGCACTTAACCTTGGTCATATCTCTGGAACCACATATTCATTTTTTGGTCCTCAGAGGAACAAGTTATTGAGATCTCATTGTGAATTTCTTATTACACTGCTGAAAATGTATTTTCCCCTGACAGTTGCCAGTGATCAAGTTAACAGATCAGTCCAAGAAAATGTTTTGTTAAATGCCTTTATGAAAGTGTTCTAACAGAAATATTGTAATAAAATACATGCTAAATGAAAATATTCGAAAATCGTATTGATATCAATATACCATGTTTTCTTAGGGTCAATGAAAAGGCATTGAACAATATAAATTTTGGATGGTCATGTAAAGATACAAATAGTTTATTTTGATAGCTTAATGTAAAAATGCTTTTACCTAATTAACCGATTTGACAATAATTTTAGAACTACGTGTGATATAGACCTTCATATTAGACATGTGTACTCTAGAAGGTATTTAGCACAGTACATGTTTGGTAATGTCAGACAACATTCAAGGTTATTTATTAATCATGATCAGAACCACATTTTGAATATCATTGAATTTATTCAATTGGAAATGTAAGTTGATGTAAAACAAAAAAATAAAGCTATCAATGTTGATAACAATATCTTTATAATTACAAACTACAATTTTGAAATAAAATTATAAATGCCTGAATTAGTGTTAATTTTAATAAATGTGTCATTGAAAGTGATACATTGATTTGGTTATTGTAACACTAATTTGGTATTATAGTGCTGATTAATGATGAGATGAGATGATGATGATAGATAATTTCCAGAAGATGAATTTGACTTATTGCTTTTGCTGCAAAGCAGGGCATGTGATCAAAACCCCTAACCTGCCTTTCATGTCAGATGGGACCAGCTTCTTCAGAATAATCCTTGACGGGATAGCATTTTTCAAATGAACAAAAACATCCTCTTTGAAAAATAATTTCTAAAATCAAAGCAAAGTAATTAGTAATTATCTGGGGATAGGTGATTTAACAGCTGCTGTTGAAGTAGCTGTTTTATTGTGGAAAAACAGCTTAATAACATATCCAGAAAAGGCTGGAACTCCATTTTTCAAGCAAACGTAGCATATTTATACACTAGGGATGGGATCACGTCATGTTTAATATTACGTAGTTGACACTTGCTGAGATGTATCAAAGTTCAAGGTCATTTAGAAGTCAAATGGGATAAATTTAACCTTAGCCATAACTTTGAAACTAAAATTGATACACTTCATATTTGGCAATTACAGCTTACTTAAATTTGGAACATTTCAGAAAAAATCCAAGTCATTTAGAAGTCATTTTCACATCAAAGGGGAATTGTGTTTCAGAAATAAATATTTAATCATAACCAGCTATAGAATTTTGAAATGCCTTGAAATTATTGGAACCTTTTATAATATTAAAACATTTATATTTACAGACACAACTGGAGTCAAGAGTTTATGAAAAGATGAAATTAAGACAAACTAGAAAAAAGGTAATAACATTTCCCTGTCTCTGTCGTCCTACAGTTTATTAAAACAAGTGGGTCTTTAACGTCCTGAAATCCCTCACCTGTTGTAATTGTTCTCTTGCTCTGGATTGTCCATACTAGCAAATAATCCATTAACTCAGAGCAAATTTTCATACCTTGGATATTTCGGCTTTATCACAAAGCCTTCATCAACACACTGAGAAGTCAGTAGGTATCACGTGACTTGAGTCGTCACGTGATACCAGGAGAGAGCATTGCAAAAACACAGGACATCATATAGACCCACAGAATACCAAA
This sequence comes from Gari tellinella, assembly GCA_922989275.2. Classification (NCBI taxonomy): domain Eukaryota; kingdom Metazoa; phylum Mollusca; class Bivalvia; order Cardiida; family Psammobiidae; genus Gari; species Gari tellinella. Next base: position 48,953,100 of record OV277856.1, read on the forward strand.
GTGTTGATTTCAGAAGACATGCACATAAAAAGCAGGGTTAAAGAAGCCATCCTCATTAAGCAACGGCGACCATCTCTAAACAGGGACGAGGGGTTGGAGTTGCCGGTGGTTTACAGCCCTCTCCTGGTATCACGTGACGACTCAAAGTCACGTGATACCCACTGACTTCTTCTCAGCGTGTTGATGAAGGCTTTGTGATAAGGACCAAATGTCCAAGGTATGAGAAATTGCTCTAAGTTAATGGATTATTTGCTAGTATGCTTAGGTTTATTCTTCTTTACTTTCAACCTGATTTAAGCTACCAACGATTTAAACATACCCTAGAGAAAAAAAAATTGTGTTGCATATTCAGGACATAGGAAAACACTTTACTGGAGAAAAGATTTGAAGACTAAAAGAGCATGTTTATGAGGAAATGCCACTTAAATCTAAATACATTCAAATTTGTAGGCAGTTGCTTGAGTGTACAATGTACACAAAATTGAAATCGGGCGTATTCTTGTATAGCTGAGTACATCAAGAGCAGATAACTATTGACACAAATACCTGATTTAAAAAAAATAAAATTGCAACTCCTACAACAACTTACATACATTGTGTCAACTATAATAAAACAAAAATAAACATTGAAAAAATGTTGATTATTCTGTTGATACTGTTTATAATGGCATTTTCAACACATCAAGGGCAGAAAACTCTTGATAATAAATTCAAAAGATTTCAACCCGAATTAACCTCATTAGAGAACTTATAGCAATATCGAGTATTACAAAGTTGCATTAACCCATTAACTCATAAGCGAATAACAATTATCAATGCTGATCTCAATACATGCTAGTTGATTAAAGTGTGTCAAAATGAGTCAGTATGAGGCTATAGCGCAATGAGTATGAGGCTATAGCGCAATGAGTCAAAATGAGTCAGTATGGCTTAATGGGTTAAATTCCATTGAAATGTTTATACACAATAGAGTGTAAAAGGTAATAAAATATAGACTTTTCTAGCATTTCTAAATAGTTCAACTAGTCCTAATGATGTCGGCTGTTATGTGAAAACTCTTTCTATTTCAAAATGGCTATAGGTTACAGTAAACACCTAAACATAAGAGTTATTCAAAGAACTTCATTCTCAGGAAACTTCACACACATGTTCACCAACATCACCATTTTTTACAAGTTTGAGCTCGACTTTCTGGGTTCAAAATTTGTTCACCATTGCTGTATATAGAAATTGACTGATTTTTCCATGTCAACTCTCTATTTCATGTATTTCTTTTTATATTCAGGAAAATTCATACACATGTTTACAAACATCACCTGTTGTCAGACTTCCAAAAATATATAAATTGGTGCCAGTACGAATTTGAAAAATATGCCAGTCAGACACAAATTTTAATGGTCAAAAAAGGACTTAAAATGCAATTCTTTGCATAAATTTAAAAAAAAAAAACAGTCAGTCGGACCGGCAAGTTTAAATATTTTCCAGTGCGTCCCAATTTTTGCCAGTCATGAATGACGGACTTGCAGGTTTCGGGAAGACTGTGTTGTACTAATTTGTGTCGACAGTCCTGCCATTCAAAACTAGGTCATCTTAACTATAAATAGAGCGTGACAGAATTTTCAACATCTACTCTCTGCTGTTTTTCTTATCCAATTCTCATGAGTTTTGATTTTGACTAAAGGGATATGAACAAATTCCTTTCATTGGCTGCTTCTACATACAATGGATAATTTCTTTATCAACCTCCAATGAAATTACTCCCAAGATAAACATGGATGTCTGTGTGAGGTAGATTTTACTTAATTTTTACCCTCCCTTAATTGGCATTCTTCTTTACTTTCCAGATGGATTAAAGTTACCTTTCTTAAATTATGTAGAACAGGATATTGGGTAATGAGTTAGATTGTTCTGTTTTCTTTTTTTTCCAGAGGAAAATGTCATCATTTGTCTATGAAGATGTAAAGAAGACAAGTAGAAAAAGACATTGTGTGTGTAATAAACCAGATGATGGAAGGTATTGTATTTTGTATAAACTCCTTTCTTAGCATAACTTGATTGTCATTTAAACACAACCTCGTAATTTGTCCACTTGCAACAATTTTGTTGCAGGTAGAAAGATTATTTGCAGAAAAACGGCAAAGGATTTTGTGTTAAATTATTCATTTTACATACTTTGTCTGGCAAACTCCTTGTACAGTTTTCAAGCAACAATCTTATAATTTGCCAGAGTGTTAGTGTACGTGATTTTTCTCTGCTTCATTTTTTCAAAATCTAAAGCCAGTTTAGTTTGGGGGGTGGGGGTTAATCATTTTTGTCTAACAGATGAAGCCATCATTCTAGTTTGTTGTGCTTTGTCTCTTGTTACAAAGTGAAGGAATAATTTTATATATTTTCTCTACCATTTAACTCAAGGTTTGATAAGGCTAGTATATTAATAGAAACCAATTATCTCACAGCATGTATTGGCAGTGTGTGATGTGTGAAGGCTGGTGGCATCCTAAGTGCTTAGGATTGGAGAGAGAGCCAGAGGATTTCATCTGTGATGGCTGCAAGGTAAGCAATTTAACAACAGGGACAATTGCTTCCATCTAGAAACTTTTATTGAATTGTTATTTACCCCAGTATGTCCATCCATCCATCAGTCCACTTATACAGTATATACTTTGTCCTGGTAATTTTTATGCCCCCGGCATCGACAGATGTGGGAGCATACAGTAATCGTCCTTCCGTTCGTCCATTCGTCAGTAACCAGGTTAAGTAGATTTTACCGTTTCGTCTAGCATCTACTTATACAGTTGTTGCCTTGGAACATTCCCTAGACACCAATAATACCCAACCTTGATCTTGACCTTGACCTAATTTTGACTTAGAATATTTTCAATGGGCTATTTCTTGGTTAACTAGATTTTACCGTTTCGTCTAGCATCAACACCGCTTACTCCAATGCTTGAATACTTATACAGTTGTTGCCTAGGACCATTCCCTATCCACCAATATCACTCAACCTTGATTTTGACCTTGACCTTCACCTAATTTGGACTAAATTTGACTTTTTCAAATGAATAAAGTTTGTGATGCAAAGTACTTGTACATATCTTTAACAATTGTAATCCAACTATCCATCAACTGCAAATATGCATGAATTTGGTACATGTGAGCTGTCCCTACAAGGACATAATTGTGACTCCAGATTTCATTAGCTTGTAAGACTAAAGACTTAAAATTCCAAAACAATTGAGATTAAATTGTATATATGCAGTAAGATTGAAGTGTAGATGCTTAGGATGCAATTTTCTTTCCATTATTAGATATTAGAAGATATAAGAGTTGCACTTGCACATAACTGTTACATTGATGTACTAGTTCAGATAAAATGATGTACGAATTATGTAACAGGGGATAAACCAGTCACATTCATTGATAGTTCTAGTTTTACCACTAGTTGTGCTGAGAGCCTGAAACTTTTACATATTTTAATTTTTTAGCTCATCTGGCACAAAGTGCCAAGGTGATCTATTGTGATCACCCTATGTCAGTTGTAGTCCGTCTGTCATTTTGTCTGTCGTCACATTTTTAGCTCACCTGAGCGAAAGGCTCAAGGTGAGCTATTGGGATGGCCCTGTGTCCGGCGTCGTGCGTATGTGCGTCGTCGTTAACAATTGCTTCAAATGACATCTCCTCCTATACCCCTTGGCAGAATTCAACCAAACTTTACAGAAATATTCCTTGGGTCAAGCTCTTTCAAATTTGTTCAAAGAATTAAAAACAATGCAGAACTCTCAACCAAAGTGAAAAAATAAGGAAATCTTAAAAAATCTTCTCGTCAAAAACTGCAATGGTCAGAGCTTAGATATTTGGCACATAGCATCATCTATAGGTCCTCTATCAAGTTTGTTCAAATTATACCCCTGGGGTCAAAATTGACCCCGCCCCGGGGGTCACAGTTTTACATAGAGTTATATAGTGAAATTTTCAAACGTCTTCTTCTCTGAAACTAATGTTGTCAGAGCCTTGATATTTGGCATGGTGACACTTCTAGATGTCCTTCACCAAAATTGTTCAAATGGTTCTGGTCGGTTGCATAACTAGGTCACAGGAGCTAAAAATAGATTTTTTTCAATGAAAACTTAAAAAATCTTCTTCTCTGAAACTACAAGGGCCAGAGCTTAGATATTTGGCACATAGCATTGCGTACATGTCCTCTATCAAGTTTGTTCAAATTATGTCCCTGGGGTCAAAATTGGCCCCGCCCTGGGGGTCACAGTTTTACATAGAGTTATATAGTGAAATGTTCAAACGTCTTCTTCTCTGAAACTAATATGGCAAGAGCTTTGATATTTGGCATGGTGACACTTCTAGATGTCCTATACCAAAATTGTTCAAATGGTTCTGGTCGGTTGCATAACTAGGTCACAGGAGCTAAAAATAGAATTTTTTCAATGAAAACTTAAAAAATCTTCTTCTCTGAAACTACAAGGGCCATAGCTTAGATATTTGATTCAAAGCATAGCCTACAGGTCCTCTATCAAGTTTGTTCAAATTATGCCCCTGGGGTCAAAATTGGCCCCGCCCCAGGGTTCACAGTTTTACATAGAGTTATATAGTGAACTTTTCAAACGTCTTCTCCTCTGAAACTAATATGGCCAGAGCTTTGATATTCAGCATGGTGACACTTCTAAATATCCTTTACCTATTTTTGTTCAACTGGTTTTAGTCTGTTGCATATGTAAGTCACAGGAGCTAAAAATAGATTTTTTTTCCAATGGAAATTTACAGAAATCTTCTTGTCTAAAAGCCTACTACCCTGATCTTAGATATTTGGCACATAGCATCATCTACAGGTCCTCTTACAAGATTGTTCAAATTATGCCCCTCGGGTAAAAAATGCCCCCTTCCTGGACATAAATAATTATCTCCATTTTGTCAGTTATTCTCAGGTGAGCGAAATATGCCCCATGGGGCTCTTGTTTTCATTAACGATCTTATTCTTGGAAACCACTCAGCCAATTTCTTCAAAACTTCATAGGATTGTTCATTGTAGGGTACTCTCTCAGATTTCTTCAAATATAGGTCATCCAATTAAAATTGTGTTTGCCATGGGCAAACAATTGAATTTTTTTTAAAAATTCTTCTTGTCAAAAAGTTCTGGTGCGCATTGAAATAATTTTACCTAAATGTGCCACGGGTGACATTTCTTTTTTAAAATAATTTTCCTCACTTAAACAATATGGCCGCTAGTGGGTGAGGTAGATTTTCCTCATATGGCTATTTAGTAGATAGCTAGCGGATAGAGAGGCGAAGAAAGGAGCTAGAAATGCAGAGTCATCTGACATGAGTTTCAACTGTAGAAAAGACAAGCGAGAGATTACAAAAGTGTTGAAACAGAAATGTCACGAAAAATGGAACTCCCGATTCTTGTTGGATGATGGTGGTGGGAAAATACACGAGGTGTATGAGTCAGTGGAGGAAGGTCGTCATGAGATTTGGGGTTGCAGAAAGACAAGGTGTTTGCTTAATCAAATAGTATCAGGTAGGGGTGTAACAATTCGCCGAAACCCGCATCGCAGTTTATCGCAATACGGAGAAATCGAATCGCAATATATTGCAATACACCGTGTAAGTATGGAACAAGCATCTGCCATCGTGTTTACTATATTAATCTTGTTCAACTAGGCCCTTGATTCGCTGCTTGTTTCTTAATAAGAGCGTCTCGTTGAGCGAGATTAAACGGAAACGAAATAGTACTGTTACACCGGTTAGGGATATGGATAAAACACCGGACTGCGTCTACTACGCGTTGTTTCGAAAACAATTCCGCGAAACAAAAGTAAGTTTGTCCATTATTTTACTGTTTTTAAATAAGGCAAAGAAAATCGGTTTTTCTGAATCTGAACCGCGGGGCAATATTATTCAGCTCACACCGCAATATATCGGTACACCGCCGAATCGTTACACCCCTAGTATCAGGTCACCCGAGATTAAATCAACACCTGGCCAGGATTAAGGTTATTGAGAACTCTAAATGTGTATGTGGTGCTGAAGAAAGTGTGGATCATTTCCTACTAGAGTGTGAAGTGTACATAGAGCAAAGAAACATTCTGACGACAAAAATTTATGATGTGCTCCTGAAGGAGAATCTCCGTGTGGGCTGCATTAATCTACGGGTGCTGGCAGGAGTGGTTCCAGACATATCCATGATGGGCAGAGCTGAGCTGGTTAGAGCAACCCTGGCTTACATAGAAAATTCAGGGAGATTTTAGTTATTATACGCTTCTGAAAACTACATTCAACCGACTTACATGATGACAAGTGGTTTTTTTAAAGTACAAGAGTTTAAGCACAATGTGACAAGTACTAAGAAGATTATTTGAGAAGCACAATGAGACTATAGGCAGCGTGTAAATGCCATTTAAGGATAACCAACCAACCAACCAACCAAAACTTTAAAAATCTTCTTGTCGGAAACCTTTGGTCCGATTTGAAAGTAATTTCACACAAATGATCAATTGGTGACCCTCTACCAGATTTCTTAAAATAATTTTGATATCTAAAAAAACATGGCCGCCAGTGGGTTGGGCACATTTTCCTTATCTTACTGTATAGTAAGAACTTTAAAAATCTTCTTCTGTGAAACTACTCGTCCAAATTGAAAATAATTTAACACAAATGATCCATTTATGACTCTCTATTAGATTTCTTAAAATCATATTGTTATCTTAAAAAATGTGGCTGTCAGTAGGTTAGGCAAGTTTTCCTTAAATTTCTGTATAGAAAATCTTTAACAATATTTTTCTATGAAACTATTGGACTGATTTAAGAATATTTTTACACAAATAATTATTCATGATTGACCCATTTGCCAGTTATCTTCAAATAATCTTCCTAGCTCAAACATGGCCGCAAGTAGGTTGGGGTGAAATTACTGATGATGGCATATAGTGAAAAGTTAACCATTTTTGGTCAATTACCCTGACAGTAAAATGGGTATCAGGTGAGCGATTTAAGGCTGCATGCGGCTCTTGTTATTAAATATTAATGCTTTGAAAATAAGAATGATGCCATTGACAATTATTTTCTTCATGTCTGTGAAAATATATGGTTATTCCGATTTTATTGTCTAGCATCAACATCGCTTACTACATTGAAGCATTTTTTTTTATTAAATCTCTGCTACATATCTAGTTCAGTTATTTACTGAACAGATTTCAATAATGCAATCACAATATTGATTCTCATCCAAATCTAATTTTTTCACAGCAGGTACAGCCTGAGCCGAAATCTCCCATTTTTGCTACCAAAAAGTTCAAACACGCCCAACCTCCAGAAACGCAATTTGAGAAACCAATGCAGGTATTTTATTGTATCATCTAACATCAACTCCACGAAATAGAATGCATAGGTACTAATACAAATGTTGCCTTGGACCTCTTCCAATTCGGCCATACACTCAAACTCATGTTGATCTTCAAGTTCACCTCTTTTGAAAGTTACATTACAAAAGATACCAACATTTGAGAACAGTTTTGTAAATAGCTTATGCTTTTGTGCCACAAAAACATGCTTTGGCACCAGGTTGTACTCAAAATGTTGGTCCATGTGTGTAAACATTTTCCAAACCATATCACCTATATTACTTCAGATTGAAATCCAAAAGTTTGAGTGGCTACTTCTTGGGATGGCAGAACTATATTCATCTCAGTGTGACTCTTTGTACAAAAATGCTTGTCCTGAGCATATCTCCTATAGGAAACATATTTGGAAGCATGCAAACATTGAGATGCGAAGTGTCAGGGAATATTTCAAGGCAGAGGTCAATATTTACCTTTGACCTAATTTTGTGGGAATTATATCTCATACATAACCAACTAGTGATAGCAAATGTTATGTCTAAGCTCATAATTGTATGTGGAGGACAGTTTGGCATACATATTTTGAATGATCTTGATGAGTATTTTTAGCTCACCTGAGCTAGCTCAGGGTGCAATCCTTGAATGTCGGTCGTGCGTCGTCAAATTTTTTAGTGTTTACACAAAATTTATCCAGTCGTTCTCAAACTTGCTCAGATAGTAAATTACCATAATAGTTTGGATGACTTTGATTATGGTTGAAAGTAGACTAATAGATCAAGAGTTATTTACCTATGAATTGCTGAAAGTGCCATATTTAACAGTCTTTACACTTTAGAGGCCACAATATTTATCCAATCTTTCTGAAACCTGCTCAGATTGTATATTACCATAAGGGTTCGGATGAGTTTGATTATGGTTGAAATCAAGACTAATAGATCAGGAGTTATCTGCCTTTGATTTGCTCAAAAGGCCATATTTAACTGTGTTTACACTCTAGAGGCCACACTTTTTATCTCATCTATCTCAAACTTGCTTAGATTGTATATGACTATAAGAGTTCAGATGAGTTCAGTTATGGTTTAAATCAAAGTAATAAGTCTACAGTTCTCTACCTTTAAATTTCTTAAAAATGCCATATTTAAGGGTGTTTACACTAGAGGCCATATTTTTATCCAATCTTTCTCTAACTTGCTCAGATTGTATATGACTATAAGAATTCAAATCAGTGTGATTATGGTTGGAATCTGACCAATAGGTCAAAAGTTATCTGTCCTTGAATTGCTTTAAATCCATATCTAACAGCGTTTACACTGTTGCAACTAAAGTTTTCAATGGATTTTTATCTTAATAGCACACAAAGTATATATCTATAAGTTCTCAAACGAGTGCAATTATTTTTTTAATTTTAGTCATTGTGGCAATAGTAATCTGCCCTTGATATACTTTCAATGCTAGAAAAGGCTTAATTTCAGTATCGTTAAAGTTATCTGCCCTCGACGTACTCTACTATAATAGAATTTTATATGAGGTAACATGTGTTCAAAGCTTCTTTATATGCTATACTACAAATTGAAATTGATCAAGATTAATACTGGTGAAACAGAAATGGCAAAACTGTCAGGTTTCACTACAACAGGTGAGCGATATCAGGACCTTCAGGCACTCTTGTTACAGTAATGAACTGTCAGAGACAATAAACGATTTGGCGACAATTACTGTTAAACACTATTTGTTCAAATACAAATTAAACAGGTTATCCTGTAATAGCTAGTTTGTTTTATAATTGTGTTTTTGGGGGATATTTCAGACTGATGATGTTGTGTTTGTACGTGAAGAGATCAATGAATCTGCAAGAAATAGTATGTACATGGGTTTCTTCATAGCTCACCTTGGTCCCATTTCATAAAACTTTGTACGACAAATGTTGTCGTAAGTCAGATTGTAAAGGTCTCAATAACTTCTTATTAGCTCACATAAGATAGCTCAGGGTGAGCTTTTTGCAATCCTTTAATGTCCTGCGCCATCACGCGTTTGTTGTGCATCATCAACAATTTAAGTGTTTACACTCTAGATGCAACAATTTTTATTCATTCTTTCTCAAACTTGCTTATATTGTATATTACCGTAAGAGTTTGGATTAGAACAATTTTGGTTGAAAAACGGACCAATAGGTCAACAGTTATTTACCTATTAAGGGCTGAAAATGCCATATTTAACAGTGTATACACTCTAGAGATCACAAATTTTATCCAATCATTTTAAAACTTTATTAGATTGTATATTACTATAAGAGTTTAGATGAGTTTGATTATGGTAGAAATCGGACAAATACATCAAGAGTTATCTACCTTTTGATTGCTGAAAATGCTCTATTTAAAAGTAATATACCAAGTTAAAGTCTACTTTCAGTCCGAATGACCGCTCAGCCGACTGTACATATAACCATGTTTACACTCCAGAGGCCACAATTTTTATACAATCTTCCTAAAACTTGCTCACATTGTACATGACTATATCAGTTTGATTATGGTTGAAATCGAAAAATTGTTCAAGAGTTATCTTCACTTGAATTTCTGAAAATGTCATATTTAACAATTTTTACACTCTAGAATTGATTTGATTCGTTATGATTTTACGTTGCTTTTAACAGTATTTCAGTCATATCGCGAAGTCCAGCTTATATCAGGTGGAGGAAGACTGCTAAAGCCCTTTATGCACTCTTTCAGACACAAATCTGCAACTGGGTAGAACCACCGACCTGCACTCTAGAGGCCACAATTTTGATCAAATCTTTCTAAAACTTGCTCAGATTGTATATTACTTTCAGAGTTCAAATGAGTACTATTAGTTTTGAAATCAGTCTTATAGGTCAAGAGTTATCTACCTTTAAATTGATGAAAATGCCATATTTAACAATGTTTACACTCTAGATGCAACAATTTTTATCTAATCTTCCTCAATCTTCCTCAAATTGTATATGAGTATAAGTGTTCGGATGATTTTGATTATGGTTGAAATCTGACAAATAGGTAATGAGTTATCAGAACTTGAATTGCTGTGCAATATTGTTGAAATCTGATCACAGTGGCACTTGTTATCTGCCCTTGATAAACTTTGAAATGCTAGAAAAGGCTTAGTTTCAGGTTTATTTAGGCTCTAGTTATCTGCCTTGATGTACTCTACTATACTTGAGTAGGTCGTATTCCAATGTTGTTTACATGCTATACTACAAATTTGAATGGATTTAGAATAAAACGGTTGAAATTCAAAGGTAAAGCTATCAATTAAGCTTCATTATAAATGATGAGCAATATCAGGGCCTTCAGGCTTTCTTGTTTCTCTATCTAATCCTGTCTTGTGACATCTCTTTGGAATCGTCTTGAAAAGGCAAATCCAAAGAGGTGTCACAAGAAAAGATTAGATAGAGACATCAAAAATTAAAAATATTTTATAGTTTTGACTTGCAAACGGTTTTCACGCACAAAGTTTTATGAAACGGGCCCAAGAGCACTAAACTTGAGGTGATCTCATTTTGTCTTTACCACAATTGGTAAAGAATGTCTCCTTTCAAAACATTGGCCATATTAAAATTTACTTGTACAGACCCATTAGTGGTTAGGAGGAGGTAATGAATTTTGTAAAAGTTTAAAATTACATTCACTCTGAAAGAAATTTATGAAAGTTGGTGACATTTAGCCTGAATGTTCATTGGGTGGTTCCATACAATATATTATAAAAGAAAATGAAGCATTCAGAATCTGTTTGCCATGGCAACACAAGTGAACATATTTAAACATGGATTTGTCACGGAGCAGATGGCCATGATCTAGGATATTGGATGCATCAAATCACCTTGTAGACTTCTATCAAGCATTAAAAAACCCCAGAGCCATTGGGTTTAAGAGAGCCCCAAAGTTAAAACATTGCACTACGTTCAAATAAGCCCCTTCCTCAGGAGTCACTGGTTTTTCATTGACTTTTGTAGGATTTAAATTTAATTCCAGCACTCTCATGAAAATAAGTCAAACTTTGAAACTGTTACTATTAATAGAATTATGGGACATATATTGAAGTTGTTCTATCAGTCACATGATTTATCGTTAAAATGTTTGCACCTGTGGATATGCAAAAGTGTGACATTGGTGACAAAAGTTGTGTCCCTTGGCAGTATTTCAATTTTATAAGTGAAATATATAAAACGGCTAAATCCACCTATACTACTAATTGGGATCCATTAGCCTGTTTGTTTGTTACGTATGCAAACATGATAAGTATTTTTTTCATATGCATGCAAACAGTATAAGTTATCTTCTATTCTTTTTTTCCCCAGAAATTAGCATTACTGAAGTGGAAAGAAATGTAAGTGTTTTGTGGAGGACAGTTGATTATATAAACTTATTTTCTCTTTAGTACCCATTGAGTTCAAAATATTTTTTTAAATGTAAGGACAGATGCATGCTCGTTCAAAATTGACTAAATTAACAAAGTGAAACAAAACGTTGAATTCTTACAATTGTTTTGGCATGTTGATACTACACAGTACATGTATTCCAATCTCAAAATGCAGCTATAAAAATACTTCATTTACATTTCCTTTGAATATCGTAATGAGAAGGTTATGTTCACAAATAAAAAAAAACCCACCACTTTATGACATAACTTAGAGCCAGTTGTACAGTGCAAGTTGTTCTGAAAGTGTATACATGTAGATGATTTAAAAAAAAATGGCAATGCCAGTGTGGCACAAGGGCTAAAGATACAGCATACTTCCATTCAGTAGCTTCCTTAACACAAGTTATCATAAGGCTTAAAAGCCTTTTCCCATGTGAGCGATATTCCAGTCTGCATTGGCCGCTTGTTATATTTATGATTAATCTAAATAAATGCACTTTTTTGCAGTATGATGAGGTGCGGCCAGCACTGGTAAATTTGATTCGCTGCCAGGAACGGGACTGGTATGTTGAAATTTTTTTATTTTAAATTACAGTAAAACCTCTCTATAACGGCCACTAAAACAAGGTCTAATTGATTGTATAAATGACAGGTGACTGGTTAAAGCAAGGTGACAGTAAAACAGAAAGCTCCTACAGGAGCTTTCTGTTTTACTGTCACCATGCTTTAAGCAGTCACCTGTCGAAAACACCTAATAAATTATCACACTTTAGTGGCTGTTATAGAGAGGTTTTACTGTACCCTATAGACATTCCTACTTTGCAGTTCTGGGGCCTAATTGTCATACAGTATTGGATCTTTTCTGTTTATTAAGGTCTTACATGTGTAATGCGCACCAAAACGATTACACAAAACCTATACACCATCTCATTCAGTACCTAATCCTACAACATTTTCCAGAGTTTAAATACTTTTCACCATTTATAACAGAAAATATGAGTATTTTAGCTAAACTGGCACAAAGTGCCATGGTGAGCTATTTTGATCGTGCTCTGTCAGTCGTCCGTCCGTCGTCAACAATTCTTTAAACGACATCTCCTCAAAAACTACTAGATGGATTTTTACCAAACTTGGCAGGAATGATCCGTATATGGTCCTCTTTCAAGTTTGTCCAAATAATCCTGGTCAGTTGCATATGTACTTTCAACTCCTCCTTCAGCTTCAACCAGATTTGATACTTGGCATAAATGTTACTCAGGTGTAGTAGATGTGCAAGACACAAATTTCAGGTCTCTGCGACCTTGACCTTGACCTTTGGCCTTAAAATTGGCAGGCAAAATCTTGTACTTTCAACTCCTCCTTCAGTTTCAAACAGATTTGATACTTGGCATAAATGTTACTCAGGAGTAGTAGATGTGCAAGACACAAATTTCAGGTCTCTGTGACATTGACCTTGACCTTTGGCCTTGAAATTGGTTTTGAAATTGGCAGGCAAAATGTTATACTTTGAACTCCTCCTTCACTTTCAACCTGATTCACTTGATATTTGGCATACATGTTACTCAGGAGTAGCAGATGTGCAAGACACACATTTAAAATCTCTGTGACCTTGACATTTGGCCTTGAAATTGGTCTTAAAATTGGCAGGCAAAATCTTGTATGGCAAACTCCTCCTTCACTTTCAACCTGATTTACCTGATACTTGACATAAATGTTACTCAAAAGTTGCAGAGTGTCATATACTGTTTTTAAGTCATTTTCACCTTGGCTTACACCGTTAAACTTATTGTAAAACCTTATTGAAAACGTCTGCAGAGTGTGACAGAGTGCTGTATTGTGGGGGTATTTATTACCTTTAGTGATAGCAGTTCTAGTTTTTTTGGGTGTTGAAATGCATTTTTTTTTACATAATTTATTATCCTATACTAATTCTTACCTGTTTATATAAGGGTTTGACATAAATATACAAATTACTATTTTTAATGCTCAAACTGGTTGCGAGTCTCTTTAAGCTACAATCTGCTTAGATCTTATAGGATTATATTTTATACTCATGACTGTATCGTCAATTCTCGTATTCTCGTGGTTTCTCATAATCTCGTGTCTTACGAAAAAGAATTAAATGGACACTCCTGACATCCAGAAATATTTCAACTGTTTTCCTCGGATAAATTTATGTTGGAAAATGTTGTAAGGACCAATAAAACATCAATTGGGTTTGAATTATCTTTTTTCGAAAGTTCACATGTAAAACGTGTTGAATATTGTAATTCATTTACCGTCATTTCCCGAGTATTGTGCGCATCCGTGTATAACACGCACCCTTATTTTCAGGGTTAAATGTCTGGAAAAAAACTTTTCCCAAGGTTTTGGTCAGCCGTCGTACGCACGATTTCTCCTGCTGAACCCAGTTGTTTTTTTTAAATGAAGAGATTTCCGTAGGCATATTTTAAGACCAAGAAAATCCGTTAAATATGTGATAATTACAAGTATTCTGATAGTCAGGGGTGAAATCCGCCCTTCGAAGTTCCAAAAAATAAGATGCGACTGTGTTTCAAATGCTGGAAACGAAACCAGACATATTGTTTTATAGGCATACTTAATTTTCATTTCTAGCGTCACATTAGAACAGGAACGGAATATGTTCCTGATTAGAATCACCCCGCATTATTCTGTGTAAGTTTGTAGATGCGTTTATTAGGATAAAAATATATAAATACTAAACATTTATTGTATCGAATTATTTCATCACTAGCATTTATTGAATTATGAAAAAATACGGTAGAATACGAATGTTCCGAAAAAGTTACAAAAAGTTTCGCTCTGAAAATCGAGTGCCGCAAATCAAAAGAATAATCCGGAAATAGTAAATTGGATTATGCGCAGTTCGGGTCCGGAAATGGCGGGTGTTTATACAGTGACGCTTTGTTTCTACGATGCAACCAGAGCTAAGTTTACTTCCTTTTGAGCGATTTCACGCAATAATTATGAATAACAACTTGTTTATTTACTTTATTTCTCTCTCAGTTCAAAATGCCTTACCGATTTAGATTGTATTAGATACTGTAAGTAACGACTAACGTGCTCCCTCGAAAGAAGCTTCAAATAATGAGGGCTTGCATTCTCAGATCGGAGACTAATTTTAATAACTTATAAGCAATCAAGTGTCATAACATCAACAGTTTACACCCGGACAATCATAACTGATTATAATTGGGGTCACTAGCGTGTCATCTCATAAACAGCCCTAATCCCCGGCCGCCTAGTATGGGAGACCTCAATTAAAGCCCTGCAGCGTATTGCGCAATCTTAACACATCAGCCTACGGGCGCTAACCGTTGGTCAAGGAAGGCTTTAGAGTCTTGTTCCCCTGTATTGTACGCACCCCCAAATTGCAGAAAAAAGATTTTATGATAAAAGTGCGCACAATACATAGCTAAAGACGGTAATACTAGTACATAGTTAAGAATAAATAAACAAACAAAAATTGATGCCACAGACGCAGAAATTGTCCATATGATAGATTTAAAGTGACTCTAGAAACACTTCTCTGAACTGAAGAGTTAACCCCCTCCATAGCAACAAACGTTGACAACCAATCAGAAGGCACGAGAATACGAGAAACATCTGACTGATTCAGATCCTGCAGGGAGGTGTATTCAAACGTAGAAATGACCACGATATTATTTTATTATTATTATTTTTATGGATGATATACTTTAGTCGGAGTTTCAACTGCTTTTTAAGACACAACGAAAGAATCTTAAAAGCAATGTATGTGCTTTATATATATTTTAAGGCTTAGCCACACGAGAATAGGAGACAACAGTATATATCGAAAGAGTTGGATTATTTAAGTGAATGGAGAAACATATTAAATACTTCAAATGAGAATCTATGGGGTAAATGTTTGAATTAGGAAACAAAAATAGGATCTACATAGGTGTTAACTTTCAGACCTAGATTTAACTGTAGGATCATTCTGCCACACTTCGAGCCTATCTTGTTCAACAGTTCAACTAGAACATCGTTTTTCTTTTGTTTCTGCCGCCTACTTGATGATTTAAAATTCTTTCCAACCCGGTCAGCCTTTATGTCAACATTTTTTTGGGGGAAAAATGACATCACCTGTCGGGGAAACCCCACGCTATCGAACTTCCGAACGTGTTCGAAAGCAACTCAGAACTTGTCTTATTGAAATCAGGAAAACCACTGAACCGTTACACACCTAAGACCTAAAGCCAAAGGTAGCCTCTCTGCCAAGAACGAAATGGAAGGCAGATTGCTGATTTTGATAACTTGTGCTGCTTGACAACAAATTATATTAGATGAAATCATATTGGGGCCACCATGATTTAGCAGCTTATATTCAATATTGCAATAGAAAACTTGCCAATATTGAAATCATTGAAAATATTGACATAAACCTCACGACGCGTTACATTTTTGGCAAGCGTGACTGCCTTGGCTTCAGGGAACATAATGTAAATGCTGCATGACATTAATCTTACCAGTTATGGACGAAAAGTGGAGGTGCAGTACACCACAACCATATATCTGTCATTTCTCAATATTTAATTATCTCCCTTTTTAGCTCACCTGGCACGTAGTGCCAAGGTGAGCTTTTAGGATCGCTGGATGTCCGTCGTCCGTCCGTCCGTCCGTCCACAATTGTTCGTTAACACTCTACCAGGTTCAAATCTCATTGGATCTTGATGAAACTTGGTCACAATGTTTGCCTCAATGAAATCTAGGTCAAGTTCTAATGTGGGTCATGTCCGGTCAAAAACTAGGTCACTAGGTCAAATTATCGAAAAACCTTGTTAACACTCTAGAGGCTACAAATTTCATTGGATCTTCATGAAACTTCATCAATATGATTGCCCCAATGAAATCTAGGCCAAGTTCGAATGTGGGTCATGTCCGGTCAAAAACTAGGTCACTAGGTCAAATCTTCGAAAAACCTTGTTAACACTCTAGAGACTACAAATTTCATTGGATCTTCATGAAACTTCATCAAAATGTTTGCCTCAATCAAATCTAGGTCAAGTTCGAATGTGGGTCATGTCCGGTCAAAAACTAGGTCACTAGGTCAAATTATCGAAAAACCTTGTTAACACTTTAGAGGCTACTACTTCCCTTTGATCATCATGAAACTTCATCAATATAATTGCCTCAATGAAATCTAGGCCAAGTTCGAATATGGGTCATGTCCGGTCAAAAACTAGGTCACTAGGTCAAATTATCGAAAAACCTTGTTAACACTCTAGAGACTACAAATTTCATTTGATCTTCATGAAACTTCATCAAAATGTTTGCCTCAATGAAATCTAGATCAACTTCGAATGTGGGTCTTGTCTGGTCAAAAACTAGGTCACTAGGTCAAATTATCGAAAAACCTTGTTAACACTCTAGAGGCTACAAATTTCATTTGATCTTCATGAAACTTCATCAATATGATTGCCTCAATGAAATCTAGGCCAAGTTCGAATGTGGGTCATGTCCGGTCAAAAACTAGGTCACTAGGTCAAATCATCGAAAAACCTCGTTAACACTCTATAGAGACAACAAAATTCATTGAATCTTCATGAAACTTGAACAAAATGTTTGTCTCATTGAAATCGAGGTGAAGTTAGAATGAGGGTCATGCCCGGTCAAAAACTAGGTCACACGGTGTACATGGTTACATGGTTACCAGGTGAGCGATTTAGGGCCATAGTGGCCCTTGTTGTAATAAAGATTCCAATTTTGTCCGAACCATATCATGAACGCTACACCATAAGTTTATGAAACTTTATACAGTGATAGAAGATGATAAGTTGAAGTACTGTACACAAGTACCATAGCTCTGTCATCTCCCAATATTCAATTACATCCCTTTTGTCATAATAATTTTCCTTATTGTCTGAAGCATATCTCCGCTTAACATGTTTTTTCAAGGGAGTCCTTCAAAGAAGGATAAAGTTATCATTGTTCTTATTATAAGATATTGTGATGCAAACCACTTCTATATTTCTGTACCATTTGAGAGCCAATATATATATGTATTGTATAATATGGCACTTTCTTTGTTCATGTCCACCAACCTTTTATGTCTCCTGAATTAACTTCAAAAGATATTTTGAAGCAAACAATTTCAAAATTTCTAGATATCATTTGGTATGAGATGTGCAAGACAGGGGTATTCAAATATTCATCATGCTACAGTGATATTAACAGATTTAAACTTTTATCTTAAACTAATTTGATATTATTTTATTCTAAATGCCCTCTTTTCATGTTAACTATATTTCAATGCTGACTAGAACGGTTGGATACTTTAAACAGTGGTTGCATTGAACAACCAAAATGAAATTCATACATGTATCTAAAGATCTAGATTTTATATTGATCATTATCTAATTTGCACTTAGAATATATGAAGAATTAATATTGAAAGATCTATCTTGATAAGCTCTCAATCAAAATTCGTGTTTTTAGCTCACCTGAGCTAGCTCAGGGTGAGCTTTTGCAATCCTTGAATGTGCGTTGTCCGTCGTGCGGCGTCAACAATTTTTAGTGTTTACCCTCTAGAGGCCACAATATTTATCCAATCTTTCTCAAACTTGCTCAGATGGTATATTGCCATAAGAGTTCAGATGAGTTCGATTATGGTTAAAATCGGATTAATAGGTCAAGAGTTATCTACCTTTGAATTGCTGAAAATGCCATATTTAACAGTGTTTACACTATAGAGGCCACAATATTTATCCAATCTTTCTAAAACTTGCCCAGATTGTATATGACCATAAGAGTTCGGATGAGTTTGGTTTTGGTTGAAATCTGACAGATAGATCAAGGGTCATGTACCTTTGAACTGCTGAAAATGCCATATTTATCGGTGTTTACATTCTAGAGTTCACAATTCTTATCCAACCTATCTCAAACTTGCTCAGATTCTATATGACTATAAGAGTTCAGATGAGTTTGATTATAATTGAAATCAGACTAATAGGTGAAGAGCTATTGACCTTTGAATTGCTGAAAATGCTAAAATTAAGGGTGTTTACACTCTAGAGGCCACAAATTTTATCCAATCTTTCTCAAACTTACTCAGATTGTATATTACAATAAGACTTCGAATGAGTTCAATTGTGGTTGTAATCGGATCAATACCTGGTAGGTAGAGAGTTATCTACCTTTGAATTACTGAAAATGATATATTTAACAGTGTTTACGCTCTAGAAGCCACAATATTTATCCAAGCTCTCTCAAACTTGCCCAGATTGTATATGACCATAAGAGTTTGTAAAAGGGTGATTATGGTTGAAATCGGATCAATAGATCAAGAGTTATCTACCTTTGAGTTGCTGAAAATGCAATATTTTACAGCGTTTACACTCTTGCAACTACAGTTTTCAATGGATTTTTATTATACTTGTACACAAAATATATAGCTATACGTTCTCGAAGGAGTGCAACTATTCTTGATATCTAATCATTGTGGCAATAGTAACCTGCCCTTGATATACTTTTTTTAATGCTAGAAAAAGGCTTCATTTCAGTATTGTTTAGGGTCTAGTTATCTGCCTTTGAAGTTCTCTACTATACTAGAGTGGGTTGACAAACTTGTATGGATTCAGAATAAAACGGGTGAAATTCAAAGGTAAAGCTATTAGTAGGCTTCATTACAAATGGTGAGCGAGATCAGGGCCTTCAGGCCCTCTTGTTATTTATAAATTTAGTAAATACTTGACAAGTATATAATTAATGGTTGTTCTTCATTTTAGCCATGAACAAGGTCATGAGCGACACCATGACTTTGTACACAGCCCTGACATACAAATTGGGTGGAATCACAAGAGGTTTGGTTTCGGAGCTGATTTATACAGTGACGAGGTTTGTCTTCATTCAATTTCATAAGGTGTTTCCTGTTAGATTGGTGCTAAGAGTGCTTAAATATTGACTTCTCATTGTTTTAGACTATTTGCGAAAATACCAAGCTTTTGTTCAGTGAACTCAGATAATCTGGTTGATGTCTGGTGCAAATTACAGTGATATATATATAACATTCCTAATTTAAGGCACAGACTAAGTCTGAAAATTTAATGAGAATTCAGTGTATGTAATGAATAGAGTTAACCTTCAATTTTTCAGTAAGTTAATAACTTCATTACCTGCTTGTACTTTGACATGAACTTATATTATCATGTATGTTAACAGCCGATGGAATCCTTTTTTTTTTCTTCAAAAAAATTATATTGTTAGCGCACCTGGCACAATGTGCAAAGGTGACCTATTTTTATCGCCCTGTGCCTGTTGTCTGTCCGTCGTCCGAATTTTTATTTAAAGATATTCTTCTTGGAAACCACTGGGCCAATTTCATCAAAATTTCTTACGATTGTTCCTTGTAGGGTGCTCTCTCAGATTTCTTTAAATATAGGTCGTCCAATTGAAAATGTAGTTGCCATGGCCACCAATTGAAATGAATGTAAAAAATATTTTTGTCAAATACTACTGATCCGAATTGAAAATAATTTAACCCAAATGTGCCATTGGTGACCTTCTATCAGATTTATTTAAAGAACTTTGCTATTCTAAAAATCATGACCGCTATTGGGTGGGACATATATATGATTGGGTCTCCAGCAAAACCTGCTATAATGACAAAATTTTCGATTTTCCGATTTTTGCTGTTTGTTCAAGAATAGGGTGTTAGAAATACAGAACAAAAAGAATTTTGGTGATATCTCAATTTTTAATGAAATTACAGCTAATTTAGTATCTGCCCTAGCAATGAAACATTGTCACGCGAGTGCTTAATTTGACTTTTAAAAAGCGGTCCAGAAACAGTATTTTAAGAACCAACAAGGCCTACAGTATACACTTTTCCTTCCAATTAAGACATAAGCTTCTGTTGAATAAACATATAAAACTTATTTGGAATGAATTATGGAGAAAAGAAAAGTCTGTTACAGTTCAGTTACCATAGTAACGCAATCCTAAAAAGGACACAAATCTCAGTTTCTGTATGTATTTTGAGGACACTTAACGTCCTGATAGACATGGCGACCACATAGCCTCACAATATTAAAAAGGTACTTCTGGCGAGCGGTAGATATTCCTGCAGGCTGTAGCACGTGCGGCAGACGCTCGTGGGGGAAATCGACGTCACGTGACCTCAGAATATCATATCTTCTCTCATCAACATCATCACTCTCTTTCACAAGAACGACGTCAGACTGGTCCTGTTGAAGCGGAAATACTGATATTTCCTGAAAGTAAAATAGACAAATGTTTTATTAGATCTATATAATTTGCCTCAGAATGTTTGTTCACCCTTTCTTCAATAAAGATTTACTCAAGGTTCCACCTAATTACATGTAACTGAATTTCACTTACATGCATGAAAGTGAAAATTCAATAATTATGTAGCCCTGTAGTATAGATCTAGTATAATAATAAGCCAACATTTACTGATCCCTTTTAAACATCTCCTATAGGAACATACTTTCTCATCTGAGAATTTTCTTTTTGCAAAAGCGTCAAAAGATTGATATGTGGAAAAAATGCTAAACTAACGTTATCAATAATTTGAATATTTAAATTTATAAGGCTCGATCAAAAGCATCTTAATAAAGAAGTGTCTAATGTATATGGTATTGTGCTGGTGTTGCTCTTGCTTTATTTATAGAAATAAACAAACAGTATAAGTAAACTATTCATAAAACAGACAGGGGCTTGGCAGACGATACGCAATCACTTACGTGCGTAACATCAATAGGACAAAAGAAATATCAAACATGGCCAAAAAGTGACATTAAATTTTAAAACATGTAGCGTGAGGATTGGGTGGGTGGGGGTGTTTAGACCTTAATGTCTTCAGTCTAAATCACTCTAAACACGCTTCAGAGCTCAACATTTCAGTTCTAATTCGTGGGAGGTTTCCGGACCCCCCCCCCCCCCCCCCCCCCCCCCCCCCCCCCCCCCCCCCCCCGAAACCAACATTCATCAATTTCAAGTTTCAGAACCTCAAAAAGTTAGTAACTACAAAGTCGGCAGCCTAAAGCCTATGGTGCTACATGTATCTCTTGTACGCCTAAAATTAAAATAGTTTTATATATACAACGGAGCTTTGATCAAAATTGATCGTATTCAAAGCCCTAAAGCCCTAAAATCACACTTCAGGGCTCACAATTTCAGTTCTAATTTCCATTTTTTTCTCGGGGTACATGCACGTCCTCCAACTAACGTTTGTCGATTTCAAGTAGATCTATTAGAAACTTAAAAACTCAGTAGATCTAATGCAAAGTCGACATCTTACATGTAATATATATGGTGCTACACATGTACGTGCACCTCTCATGCGTTGAAACCTCAGATACTTTTAGCTGAGCTAACTTTAAGTTAGTCACAAAAATCTTTTTTATGTCTCATATAAGGGAGCTTACATAGATCTCTCTCAATCAATACATTTTAATCTGGAATAGACTCTAAATAGGTCCTGACCTGATGTTTGACATCCAGCTCTCGATCATCAGTCTGAGTCTAGACAAACGTCTAAAAGCGCCCAGGTCAGTTTCTTCTTGAGATCCAAATGGTGTGGCCGTGTACGTTCTATCAAACAGCAGACTCTCTAAATCCTAAAAAGAAGATTAATGAATATGAAAAATAATACTAATCATGTTACGATGTAAATTCACTTTATTCATACAGTGGGGAAGACGCTATTTTTGCGATGAACGCTATTATTTCCCTTGCAAGCCGTTTGGTGCCAGATCAGACGCCCGGTAACCCGGCGTCTGACAAGGCCTCACACTTTTTGCCCCTCAGATTAAAATAGATAGATCTAGATGTACATATGTTCCCCAGAACACGTGTGTCACCTGCCAGCAAGCATCAGTACAACATTGTCTTTCCATAAAAGAAATTTAATTTCAAAATATTCAGTAAAACAGCAGAGAGCATGAAAAGAAAATGTTGAAAAGAGGAATAAATCTCACAATATTGATACAAGGGTTATGGCCCTTCAAGGCCTTGTGCAATTCTCTTCAACTTGTCAAGTTCTTTTCATAAATGAAGTTTCATCTTCAAAGCTTCAGTAGAACATTCAGAACAGGAGTTATGAGGCGTGACACAAAAAGCGTGACGGACAGACAGACGGACGGACGGGTGGACGGACGAACAGACAGACGCCGAAAAAGTGATCCCTACGTGTCACCTCTGCCTACAGCAGGAAAAACAAAAAGTAGATCGAATTTTCTCCGTTTTGTGCTTTGCGTTTAAAAACGGGAAATAATAGATCTAACGTCTTCCCCACTGTCAGATAAAATTTATTTCTTAGGAGGATACAATAATCTGAAAAACTTAATCATTGTAGATCTAGACCCATGTAATGTGGACTAGATCTAGATCTAGGTCTAAACGCAAAATTTTAATTAAAAAAACAACACAGCTTATAGATTTAAAACTTTGCGAGGGTTTGTCTCTGCCTAGTTTCGACCCCTATGACGACATACTGGGCTATCACACTTTACATGTAGAATCTCTCATTATTCTATATGTAGCAGCCAGGGTTGAGTTTTTATGATTAAATGCTGAGAGATGAGTGGTATCTCAGTCGGGAGAGCACTTGCCCTGTAAGGAAGGGGTCCCGGGTTCGAGTCCAGATAGGGCTTTGATATTTTCTCACCAGGTTTCATTTGGCGCCCATTGTGGTTTCTGTGACTGTATGGGCTCCGAGTTCAAACCCCCGGTCGTTCTCATACCCATATAGAAATTTGCGACGAATTTCAAGTTGTCGGTGGAGTATGTCACAGTGTGTAGATTAATCATCACATGTATGGCCTTGCTGTACAAGCGCGTTTTTATGGTGACGTGATAGAGTTCATGACTGGTCTGCGAACCTTGCGACCCGGATTCAATCCCGGGTCGGTGTGGGTGTTTCGTTATAAAAACACCTGGTTTGTAATATAACCTTAATAAATCTTAACACACCTATTGTTTTAGGGGCTTCTTTTTGTTTTCGTTAAAAAACACAACAGATCTACCCCCAATAAGCACTTTAATACTGTACGCAGATCTGATTGAAAAGACTTCCCGACAGGTCGAAACAAACGGGTAGGTTGGATCTACGTAAACATGCATTTACAGCATTTTTGTTCGAAATGTCATTAGTCCACTATGTTTACAGTTAGAGACAGCGAGCTATTTTTAGACTTCATGCGCTGATCTGAGGACGGCACTCATCAAAAATTATCTTGTCGTCACAGGGGTTCATTGATGAGACTAAAATGTCATGAACTTTGTCAGCTTGATGGAAATTCTTATTGAGCTGAGAAAACACAAACAATAAGCAATGTATGCTAGGGTAACTATGTAGATTCTACATGTAGGCCTACAACGTTATTATTTACGAATCAAAACATTGAAATGTCGTTAGCTAAAAATGGCGCGGTCACGAATGACCTCATATTGATAGAGATCTAAACTAGATCTTATCCAGCGAAAAGATGAGAGAAAACATAGTTATATTGCTATAAATAATTGAAGATACGTACCTCGATATCTTTATCCATCGCTAACAGAGAATCTGGAACTTCTTGATCACGAAAGGTTAAATTTACTTTGTTTTTAAACACATATGTCATGTGTAAGTTTTGATCATGATGTAAAATTCTGACGTCATGTTTAATCGGGAATTCCCAACGTCATAACCGATGTCATTATAGCAGGTTTTCCTGGAGAACGGCTCATATATATAATACTAAACATACTAAAGTAAGCATTCCGTATAACCTTGCCCGTAGAATTTCGACAATTGTATCTAATGAAGGTATGAAATATACAAGATTGCAGGAATTAGAAGAATCTCTTTTGTCACGAAATTACCCCAAACAATTAATTAAAAATGGAATAAAAAAAGCTACAAGACTTTCAAGAGATACACTTTTAAAGGTAAATAACAAAACTGAGAAAGAAAGCATTCCTTTCGTCTCGACACACAATCCAACTAATACTGAAATGTTCCCGATTTTGAAAAATAATTTCCATATACTACAATCAGACGAAACCATAAATAATATAATTTCCAAAACAAACATTATTAAAAGCAAAAGACAACTACCAAATTTAAAAAGAATTCTAACAAGGGCAAAATTCACAGACACAAAACAATTTTCATACAAAGTAACACGATGTGGTAGGCCAAACTGCAGCTTGTGCCAACACATCATCGAAAATAATTCATACAATTTTAATGGTAAGATATTTAAAGTAAATGCCAATATGTCCTGTGATGTAAGAAACGTCTTATATGTCATAACATGCAATGGATGTAACGAATATTATATAGGCCAGACAGGCGACAAATTAAGAACAAGAAGAACAATACATGCCCAGCAAATAAGGGACCCATCCACCCGGCAGATACCTTTAAGTGCACATTTAGACATATGTTGTAAAGAAATTCCCAAGTTTCAAATGTTCCCGTTCTTTAAAATGAATTCAGAAAATATTTCGGTCAGGTTAGCAAAAGAAAAATATTTTATAAACTGTTTCCAACCTAAATTAAATGCATAGAATTGATCAAAAGAACTTCAATGACGTTCCACTAAAATGACGTTATGACGTCACGTTTATGACGTCACATTTATGACGTAGCGTTACCATTGACGCCACGTCATAGCAACAAATATATTACAATCACTGATGAGCCGAGAGGCGAAACGCGTATGGTAATACAAAAGAAAAAATAGAAGGCGTGTTTAGTCATTTTTACCTTTACAATTATATATACTTTTGCCGGTCCGGCATTTGCCGGAATATTTTACATTTTCCGTCTATATATATATATATATATATATATATATATAGAGAGAGAGAGAGAGAGAGAGAGAGAGATAGATAAAGTGAACAGACTACACAGTCAGACATACACATACTCGGTCAGATACGGCAGCGCGCCTAGCTGTAACAATGAAATGTACCAACAAGAATGAACCATCCACATCCCCAAAAAAGGATGCTTCAAGTTCATCTTATAAAGTACACCATTCATCACAACACTCCGAACCGGTACAGTATATTAGCATACATACAATTATAGCTTATATGCATGGTGCCCTTTTAGGGTTTCAACCATAGCACATGCTACGAACATTCATTTGGATGAAAGCCGCTGGATCCATAGGATACAGAGTTAGACGATATAATATGTGATATACAGTCAAACCTGTATAAGACGGCCACCTTTGGGACCTAGTGAAACTGGCTGTTATATACAGGTGGCTGTCTTATGCAGGTCTCATCAGAAACCACGAACCATTACATGCAACTGTATAATAAGAGAGCAATACATGTACAGTGTACAAAATAGCTTTAATCATAACTTTACATTACATACAAATGTATATAATAAAAAATAATACTATTGCCAATAAACATTTAAAAGTTAAACTACTGGTGCTTCTGTGTCTCATGTGCCTTCACAGTCACTACATGTAGCTAATCTGCTTCATGTATATTTCATGTCTCTCCTCCAGCAGCTGTGTGGCTGGTTTATCCCAGTTTTGTGCCTGCTCACATGTCTGTTTCTCTGTTGATGTTCAGGAGATCTTTAAAAATTACACTAGAGCAGTTCCTCCGAAATGATTTGTAACACAGGGAGTATTGAATAATTTTCCGCCTCTTCATCACTGTTGAGATTGTCATTACTGTTCAGCTAGAGCAGTGTATGGTACAGCGACCACACATACTAAATGTGTTGATGTCTCAACTGCACGCCAAGATCGGCTTATTCAGTACCGTTAGATAGCGTCACTGCACTCATGGTTTCTGAAAAATAAAAAGTGGGAGGGGTAAGTTTTACGTAATGAATTATGAAAAATTCTCGCTACTTTTTGTCTCATACATAACAACGGTACTATCGTTGTCGTTAATATCATCACTCGTTATACGCATTTTTATACGCCCGTCATCGACGGTCGTATTATGGTATACCCAGCGCTGTCCGTCCGTACGTCCGTCCGTCCGTTAACTTTTCTTGTTAGCGCTCTCTCACCTTCATTTATTTACCGATTTTGATTAAACTTCCTACAAATATTCCATACCACAATAGCTCGGACGAGTTCGCGTTTCAGACGTTGGCGGCTATTTTTAGCAGAGTTATGCCCCTTTATTGTCAAAAATGGGCATTTTTAAAAAAAAAACAGAACTTTTTTTTTAATTATTCAATTTATTTCAAATTTGATATGGTGATACAATGAATGAAGTTACTTAACATATATTACGGGTTTTTGGTTTGACTTCGTATTTTCAGAGTTATGCCCCTTTACACAATTTTTTTAACAATATATTGTTTCTTGATAATAATTTTACTTACATTTTGTCTATTGTAACCAAATTTCATATTTAGCTTTCTCATCATGCAGGGAAGGCACCTGTGAATTTTGGTTCCTGTTAAATTTCAGACGTTGGCGACTATTTTTAGCAGAGTTATGCCCCCTTTATTGTCAAAAATGGGCATTTTTTTAAAAACCCAGAACTTTTTTCTTGACTATCGCAATACTATCGGGATAGTACTTGAGCTATCCCAATACTACAGCATAGTCTTTTTGAGATCGATAGTCGGGCCTACACTCCGGGCGACTTTTTCCAGTCGGCCTGAGTCTGGACGACTTTGACACCCGCCGGCAGTGACGGGCGTATTTTGCCGCACTGCGGTGCTCTTGTTAATCATTTGGAGCTATTAAAAACGTAAAAAAAGGTCGACAGATTTGATTTCTTGACACGAAACACCGTTGAATAGCGAGTGTTTTCGTTTCCATTCTGTGCCGATATTGTTCCTTTTTTTCGACAGTTTTCTACCAGTCTGTCTCAATAATGTATCTGGCGCTTCTAAACTTGTAAAAAGAATCAAATAAATCAAACATCTTACGCTTTTGCACCAGGAAACTCGGGATTGTTTTGGCAGCCTTTTCGTCAAAAAGACAAATAAACGGGAATATGCGAGATTTGGGTTTCTTTTGATAGGAGAGCTTTTTAGCACGGGAGGTAATTCCTATGAGCATTTAAAGGTTAGGGATAAACCGCGGCCGAAAAATGGCGCTCTTACGCAGGTAGATCGCGAAATCGGGACCGAAAACTAGTGGCCGCTGGCTGCGTTAAGCAGGTGGCCGGCTTATACAGTAAGTTTATATAGTAAATTTGCATGGGACTGTTTAAACGTGGCGCTTTTAGACAGGTGGCGCTCTTATAAAGGTGGCCGTTAGACCAGGTTTGACTGTATATATATTATATAAATATTTGATGGCAGTTTGCGTGACATTCAAATTGTCAACCCGAGAAACAGCATGTCACCCCGAGGCGTAGCCGAGGGTGACATTCTTGTTTTCGAGGGTTGACAATTTGAATGTCACGCAAACTGACATCTAATATTTATTTTATTACACCGAGCTTATCAACCCTGGCTTTGGAATCGTTTTATTCGTCTTTTATAAAATGTGTTGTGAATACCAATTTAGCGCGGACATGTACATAACGCGGGAAATGACGTCGCCGTCTTACGACGTCACATTGTTTATAATTATATTACAAGAAACAAAGAAGAACGTTATGATAAGTAAATTGAAGAAACAGCGTCTTTACATTGTCTAGGTGGCAAATATCCTCTTCCGAAATGGTGGCAAATCGTTAAGGAATGGACAAAAGGAAGCAACTTGTACAGAAAATGCCAAAAGTTGATTAGAAGTTACCAATCTTTTTAACGTTCCAATGTATCCAATAGCGATTGGCATGTCAAGGCTGACAGTACGTTTTCGGACGGTGTAAAAAAGTAATGTCCTTTAGAGTGACGTCACAAAAAGAATATCATAAAGAGTGACAGTATATTTTGAATAGATGTAAAAGACATGCAAAATGTTAACTGTAGGTCTATGGGAATTTAACATTGTAACTCAAAGCGAGGTGTAATAAATATATATATATAGAGAGAGAGAGAGAGACGGAAAATGTAAAATATTCCGGCAAATGCCGGACTGGCAAAAGTAAAAATAATTGTAAAGGTAAAAATGACTAAACACGCCTTCTATTTTTAGCTCGCCTGTTTGTAGAACAGCAGAGCTAATGTCATACCCCCGGCATGGGCGTGGCCGTGAGCGTGGCCAAGGTTAAAGTTTTTTGGACGGGTTGTTTTAAAGCTTAATATTTGTGCTAGGGTGCTGAAATTTTGTATGGAGGTTCATTTGGGGGTACACTTTAATGTTATGAAATTGGAATTTAAAAATGATTTAAATTTATGTCAATTTTCAACATGTTTTGGACTTAGGTTTTTCGACTAAAAATCACCAGGTTTAAAGTTTTTTGGACGGGTTGTTTTAAACTTTAATATTTGTGCTAGGGTGCTGAAATTATGTATGGAGGTTCATTTTGGGGTAAACTTTATTGTTATGAAATTGAAATTTAAAAATAATTTAGATTTATGCCAATTTTCAACAAGTTTGGACTTAGGTTTTTCGACTACAAATCACCAGGTTAAAGTTTTTTGGACGGGTTGTTTTAAAGCTTAATATTTGTGCTAGGGTGCTGAAATTTTGTATGGAGGTTCATTAGGGGTTAAACATTGATGTTATGAAGTTGAAATTTAAAAATTATTTTAATATTTGTCAATTCGGACATGTTTTGGACTTAGGAGTTTTGCTACAAAACGCCAGGTTAAAGTTTTTTGGACGGGTTGTTTTAAAATTTAATACTTGTGCTAAGGTGCTGAAATTTTGTATGGAGGTTCATTAGGGGTCAAACATTGATGTTATGAAGTTGAAATTTAAAAATGATTTTAATATTTGTCAATTTTTAACATGTTTTGGACTTCATTGTTTTGACTCCAAATCACCAGGTTCAAGTTTGGACTGGTTGTTTTAAAATTTAGTATAACTAGACTAAGACTCAACATTTATTTAATCATCTTTCTTAACTGAAATTGATTTGCTCTCGATACAAGATGCTTTTTAGACTCAAACTTTAAACAGGCGAGCATCGGGTGGCTTTGACACCCATTTCTGGTTTCTTTTGTATTACCATACGCGTTTCGCCTCTCGGCTCATCAGTGATTGCAATATATAAGAAAATAGAAAATTGACTTACATGCCTAAGTTTACATATATTTTATTATTACATAAACATAAAAAACTAAACCGGTTTCGCATTTGCTCATCAGGGTGATCATATATAGTGAAAACTTCATAAAAAATTCTTGTCTGAAACCAATGGTCCAATTTTAAAGTAAATTCACACAAATGATCTATGGGTGACCCTCTACCAGATAACTTAAAATAATTTTGATATCTAAAAAACATGACCGCCAGTGGGTGGGGCACATTTTCCTTATGTTAATGTATAGTAAAAAAAATTTAAAAATATTCTGTGAAACTACTGGTCCAAATTTAAAAATAATTTTACACAAATTATCCATTAATGACCCTACCAGATTTCTTAAAATCATTTTGTTATCTTAAAGAACATGGCAGCCAGTGTGTGGGGCAAATGTTCCTTATATTTCTGTAAAGAAAATCCTTTAAAAAAATTCTATGAAACTATCAGCCTGAACAGTTTTACACAAATAATGATTAATGGGTCACCCTTTGCCAGTTTTCCTAGCTCAAACAGCATATACTGGCAAAATCAGTAGTTGGCTTTTTTGGAATGGATCGAAATAAGTGGGCCGTTTTGGACCTGTCAAGCCAGTGGGTGGGGGTGACTTAAGGGATGATGGCTTATAGTGAAAACTTAATCAGCTCTGGTCCATTACCATGATTGTAACCATGGGTACCAGGTGAGTGATTTAGGACCGCCTGCCATTCTTCTTCCATTGCATAGGGAGGTATAAAATCTAACCTATTTAACAGACAATTGTTAAAAAAAATGCTACATAATGATTCTCATAAACAGCTTTTAATGCTGGCTACCAATTACAATTTATTGCTAACTTTTAGGAGAGGAATATGACTGACTTCTTGTTTATGAATTGTAAAGCCATTCCAATAAAAGTAGATTTAACTCCCTTAATATACATGGTGAAATCACAGTGCATATCTATCTCTTTCTGATGAAATTTTGTTTTTATCCCATAATGAATTATGAGTGATTAAGTGTACCACGCACACATGGTTTGCATCCTTAATGCATAAATATTTATTTTCCAATATGTATAATTGGTTATAGAAGTATGATGCATAGTGATGTTGATTTCATGGCCTGTGTTGTCCAACTGTAACATATAGTTATATTAAGAGGTTATTTAACAGTGTTGAGTACAATACTGAAATCTATTGGACGAGTACACAGCAGCCATAATCCATATTGGACGAGGCGTTAGCCGAGTCCAATATGGATTATGGCTGCTTTGTACGAGTCCAATAGAATGCAGTATTGTACTCAACACTGTTAAATTACCTCTTTATTTCACACCATAAAATTATAAAATGACAAAAGAAACCATATAACATATTTAATTGTAGAATCTATCTAACAATGTGAATTTCAAAACATAAATATATAGTACATGTATATGATTGGGTCTCCAGCAAAACCTGCTATAATGACAAAATTTTCGATTTTCATATTTTTGCTGTTTGCTCAAGAATAGGGTGTTAGAAATACAGAACAAAAAGAATTTTGGTGATATCTCAATTTTTAATAAAATTACAGCTAATTTAGTAACTGTCCTAGCATTGAAACATTGACACGCGAGTGCTTAATTGACTTTTAAAAAGCGGCCCAGAAACAGTATTTTAAGAACCAACAATGCCTACAGTATGCACTTTTCCTACCAATTAAGACATAAGCTTCTATTGAATAAACATATAAACTTATTTGGAATAAATTATGGAGAAAAGAAAAGTCTGTTAGAGTTCAGTTGCCATAGTAACGCAACCCTATAAGGGACACAAATCTCAGTTTTTGTATGTATTTTGAGGACACTTAACGTCCAGATAGACATTGCGAACACATGGCCTCACAATATTAAACAGGTACTTCTGGCCAGCGGTATATATTCATGCAGGCTATAGCACGTGCGGCAGATGCTCGTGGGGGGAATTGACGTCACGTGACCTCAGAATATCATATCTTCTCTCATCAACGTGATCTCGCTCTTTCACAAAACGACGTCAGGCTGGTCCTGTTGAAGCGGAAATACTGGATATTTCCTGAAAGTAAAATAGACAAATGTTTTATTATATAATTTTTCCTCAGAACGTTTGTTCACCCTTTCTTCAATAAAAAAGTATTCAAGGTTCCACCCAATTAACTGAATTTTACTTACATGCATGAAAGTAAACAGTCAATATGTAGAGCTGTAGTATAGATCTAGTATAATAATAAGCCAACATTTACTGATCTCTATTAAACATCTCCTATAGGAACATACTTTATCATCTGATAATTTTATTTTTTGCAAAAGTGTCAAAAGATGGATACATGCATGTGAAAAAAATGCTAAACTAACGTTATCCATAATTTGAATAATTAAATTTATAAGGCTCGATCAAAAGTATCTTAATAAAGAAGTGTCTAATGTATATGGTATTGTGCTGGTGTTGCTCTTGCTTTATTTATAGAAATAAACATACAGTATAAGTAAAATATTAATAAAACAGACAGGGGCATGGCCGACGAAACGCACTTACGCACGTGCGTAACATCAATTTAAAAAAAGGAAAAATCAAACATGGCCAAAAAGTGACATTAAAGGTTTAAAAGATGTGGCGTGATGGTTGGGTTGGGTGGGGGTTAGACCTAAGTCACCTTAATGTCTATAGGCTAAATCACTCTAAACACGATTCAGAGCTCAACATTTTAGTTCTAATTTCTATTTTCCGGTGGGAGCTAACTTTAAATAAGTCACAAAACCCTTTTTATGTCTTATATAAGGGGGCTTTGAACAAATTGTATGGTCTTTCACCAATACATTTTAATCTTGAATAGACTCTAAATAGGTCCTGACCTGATGTTCAAGACGTCCAGTTCTCGATCATCAGTCTGAGTCTAGACAAACGCCTAAAAGCATCCAGTTCAGTTTCTTCTTGAGATGGAAATGGTGTGGCCGTGGACGTTCTATCAAACAGCAGACTCTTTAAATCCTAAAAAGAAAATTAATGAACATGAAAAATAATACTAAATACACTTTATTCATACAGTGGGGAAGACGCTGTTTTTGCGATGAAAGCTATCATTTCCCTTGCAAGCCGTTTGGTCCCAGATCAGACGCCCAGTAACCCGGCGTCTGACCAGGCTTCACACTTTTTGCCCCTCAGATTAAAATAGATAGATCTACATGTAGATAGAAATGTAAAAAGAAAATAGATGGGTTCCTCGGAACACGTGTGTCACCTGCCAGCAAGCATCAATATAACATTCTCTTTCCATAAAAGAAATTTCATTTCAAAATCTTCAGTAAAACAGCAGAAAGCATGAAAAGAAAATGTTGAACAGAGGAATAACTCTCACAATATTGATACAAGAGTTATAGTGACCCTTTAAGGTATTGTGCAATACTCTTCCACTTGTCAAGCTCTTTCCATAAATGCTGTTTCATCTTCAAAGCTTGAACAGTAGAACACTCAGAACAGGAATTATGAGGCGTGACACAAAATACGTGACGGACAGACAGACAGACGGACAGGGCAGACAGACAGACGCCGGAAAAGTGATCCCTAAGTGTCGCCTCTGCCTACAGCAGGAAAAATAAAAAGTAGATCGATTTTTTTACGTTTTGTGCTTTGCGTTTAGAAAACGGGAAAGAATAGATCTAACGTCTTCCCCACTGTCAGATAAAAATTATTTCTTAAGGAGGATACAATAATCTGAAAAGCTTAATCATTATAGGTCTAGACCATGTAGATCTTATGTGGACAAGATCTAGATCTAGATCTAAACGCAAAGAATAAACTTTAAAAAAAAAAACAGCTTATAGATTTAAAAATTTGCGAGGGTTTTTCTCTGCCTAGTTTCGACCCCTATGTCGATGTGCTGGGCTATCACACTTTACATGTAAAATCTCCCATTATGTAGCAGCCAGGGTTGAGTTTTTAAGATTAAATGCTGAGAGATTTGTGGTGTCTCAGTCGGAAGAGCACTTGCCCTGTAAGGAAGGGGTCCCGGGTTCGAGTCCAGATATGGCTGTATATTTTCTCACCAGGTTTCATTTGGCGTTCAATGTGGTTTCTGTGAATGTATGGGCTCCGAGTTCAAGCCCCCGGTCGTTCTCATACCCATATAGAAATTTGCGACGAATTTCAAGTTGTCGCTGGAATATGTCACAGTGTGAAGGTTAATCGTCACTTGTTCGGCCTTGCTGTACAAGCGCGTTTTTATGGCGACATAGTAGAGTGCCTGACTGCGAAACTTGCGACTCGAATTCAAGCCCGGGTCGGTGCGGGTGTTTCATTTATATATAAGAACACCTGGTTTATAATATAACCTTAATAAATCTCAACACACCTATTGTTTTAGGGTTTTTTTTTTCGTTCAAAAACACAACAAATCTACCCAATAAGAACTTACTGTACGTAGATCTGATTGAAAAGACTTCCCGACAGGTCGAAACAATCGGGTAGGTTGAATCTACGTAAACATGCATTTAAGCCTACAACATTTTTGTTAGAAATGTCATGAACTTCAAATGACAGCTTGATGGAAAGCCTTACTAAGCTGAGCAAACACAAACAATAAGTAATGTATGCTAGGGTAACTATGTAGATTCTACATGTAGGCCTACTGCGTTATTATTTACGAATCAAAACATTGAAATGTCGTTAGCTTAAATGGCGCGGTCACGAATGACCTCATATTGATAGAGATCTAAACTAGATCTAATCCAGCGAAAAGATGAGAGAAAACATAGTTATATTGCTATAAATAATTCAAGATACGTACCTTGATATCGTTATTCATCGCTAACAGAGAATCTGGAACTCCTTGATCACGAAAGGTTAAAATTTACTTTGTTTTTTACACATATGTCATGTGTAAGTTTATTAACCATGATGTAAAATTCTGACGTCATGTTTAATCGGGAATTCCCAACGTCATAACCGATGTCATTATAGCAGGTTTTCCTGGAGAACGGCTCATATATATTCTCAACAATTACCATTGTATTAACGTCTTCGTAGAATAACAAACCAAGGTTATCACAGGTAGGTACACAAACCTTTAACTGAAACAGTTCAACTTTAAACATCTCAACTCATGTTAGTGGGATTAGCGGGTAAAGTTCAGTGTAAAGTTAAATGAACAGTTGCTGAAAGAAGATTGTGGCATAACCGTGTTTGATAGGTCAGATCTGGATTGGCCCTGGACCCCTTGTGGTACATTTTGAAGCTCGTAGTCTTCAATTAGAGCAATTGCATCCTCAAATCCATCTTCAGGATCAAAGTCATACCCTGTAGGGGCTGAAGATGCTAATGTGCTGACTGTGGCAGATCTCTGCTCTGTAGATGACAATGAACCAACTGTGACAGATCTTTGCGCTGTAGATGACAGTGAACTAACTGTGGCAGATCTCTGCGCCGTAGATGACAGTGAACGGACTGTTGCAGATCTCTGGCCTGTAGATGATAGAGTAGTTGTAGTATTTGGTAACACTTGATCTACGTTTCGTTTGCTTGTGTGAACTAAAATGTTAGACATTTCCTTTTGCTTCTTTAATGAAACATCTGAATAGCTATTTACAGACTGAATGTTTTTGTGGCCAGTCAGCTGTATTATATCTGAACTCTCTGAGACGTTTAACGGTGGTTTTTCTACCAGAATGGTTTGTGAACTTAGTTGATAGTCCAGCTTTGGAACACATATTCTTCATTAAGTCACCAAGAGAATGTTCTCCTAGTGGACAGCTTTTATACCATGTGTGCGGCTTTATTTGTTTATCACTAAGGATTGCCAGATAAAAGGGCGATTCGGGGTCTAGCATAGCTGCTGGTCTTTTATGGGTGAACTCAATTAGTAGTTTAACGGGGCATCTTTCGGGCGTTTCTGGAGTAGCATAAATTCTTGGTGTAAATGACCTTTCTTGTCGAGGATCTTTTCTGGTTTTTGTATCTCTTTCATAGTATTCCAAGTACTGGAGACCATCAGTGTCTGTTTGCACTAAGATATCTCCCCATTTCATATCCCTATGTTCCGTACGGCCCCTCATTCCAAAGAAATTGTTCCTCCACCAGACTGCACTCGGTAAACTTCTAGCATTGTGCATTCCCAACTGACCGGAACTCCATAGAACCTGAAATGTAAACACAATAAGTTTAGCATACTAAAAAGAAGACGTGTTTGTGAAATACTATGCCGCCTGATGTGACCATGATTTCCAAATCATATTGACCTTTGTCTGGTCCGATTTTCTTGTCTGGAGTACACACTTGCCATACAGAATAAGTCTATAAAGGCAGGTTTATGCTCCAGACAAAATAAAAATAGCCTAAAAAAAGATCTCATTTAGTATTGAACTGGATTTTTTTTAAATTTCAGTATTTAAATTTAGATAAAAACTTATCATTTAGCATTCCAATTCAATAAAAAACTTGGTTTAAAAAAAATAGAGAAAAAAAGTCCGTCCCTATCGGGAATCGAACCAGGGTTGATTGCGTGAGAGACGGGCAACTTAGCCTTTCGACCAACGCCGATCCCACAACGGCGGGCTGTTTTTATATCTATATAAAGGCAGTGTATTCGTGTGTTAAAAAAAAAATGAAATCTATAGATTTTTGATTTTTTTTTGCAAACAGAAATTTTTGAGAACAGCAGTTGAATCATGTCTTATCTGTATTTATAAGCATTCAGGGAGTCTATATTCACAACTATAGGCCTACAACAAAAACGTTACATGCATACATGACTAGATTAAATGATTAAACCCCGATAAAGACTATAACCGCTGTAAACAACCGTTATAGTCTGTATCCATCTGTCATTTGTCCAATTCAAATCTAGTTACAAGGTTGCGCTATAATGTTCTAATTTATCATGTTTATAAAACATTAAATAAATAAACCAACCTCTTCTTCTTCCTCTGACAAGGCCTGCGCTCTATTGGGTTTCCTTCCGTATCCTTCATGTTTAAGCTGTTTCCTCTTGGCTGTCAAAACAACTCTGCTCCCTTTAAAGACATGTCCACTAAGAAGACTGACATCGTAGTCTTTCTCTGTCAAATATCTTTCAAAGCTGTTTTGCATAGCCTTTATGCTACCCGGTTCGTACTGTTCTCCATCCTGCTTTCTTACTTTAACGAAAAATGTTCTCAGAATCTGGTTAAGCTCAGCAGGAGGAATGTCCTCCATCTGTCTGTTTTCAGATGGTAAACTCTCTTTCATCCACCGATAGAACACTTTCATGTCAGTTGCAGTTTTTTTAGAGGTGTTTT
Source organism: Gari tellinella (assembly GCA_922989275.2). NCBI lineage: Eukaryota > Metazoa > Mollusca > Bivalvia > Cardiida > Psammobiidae > Gari > Gari tellinella. Next base: position 48,990,237 of record OV277856.1, read on the forward strand.
TGGCTGCGTTTTCTGTCAAAAAGTTCTGTATTTCTTCATTTGATAGCATTTTCTCTTTTTCTTTTTAGCTTGTGACTTCGCAAAAAATCTAGCAGACGAAATATCGTGAAATACAAAGGGAAGTAACTCTTACTAACTCTTAACACAGTATCGGAAGAGTTGTCCAGTCCAATATGAAAAATATAGCTTTTTTGGATCCGAGTCCAATATGAGAAAAATATGGCCTTCTGGGATAGCCTTTTTAAATTCCGGTACAATATAGGGTTCTCTTGTACCGTCACGTGGTAGAAAGAGGGGTTGTCGATTGGTTTAATCGATGTAGGTGTGAAATAAATAAATTTATGAGCCCATTTGAGCCTGCTTGAGTTCAGCTTTTGAAATCCTTAAATGTCAGTCGTGTGTTTTCAACAATTTTAGTGTGAACACTCTATAGACCACAATTTTTTCAAATTTCTGAATTGCTTGAATTGTATATAACCATAAGAGTTCAACTGAGTTTGATTAGGGTTTAAATATGACCAAAAGGTCAAGAGTTATCGGTGCTTAAATTGCTGAAAATGCCATATCTAACAGTGTTTAGAAGCAACAATTTTTAGCTCACCTGAGCTAGCTCAGGGTGAGCTTTTGCAATCCTTGAATGTGCGTCGTCCGTCGTCAACAATTTTAGTGTTTACACTCTAGAGGCCACAATATTTATCCAATCTTTCTCAAACTTGCTCAGATGGTATATTGCCATAAGAGCTCGGATGAGTTTGATTATGGTTGAAATCGGACAAAAAGGTCATGAGTTATATCTACCTTTGAATTGCTGAAAATGCCATATTTAACAGTGTTTACACTCTAGAGGCCACAGTATTTATCCAATTTTTCTAAAACTTGCCCAGATTGTATATTACCATAAGAGTTCTGATGAGTTCAATTTTGGTTGAAATCTGGTAAAAAGATCAAGAGTTATCTACCTTTGAATTGCTGAAAAGGCCATATTTAACGGTGTTTACACTCTAGAGGCCACAGTATTAATCCAATCTTTCTAAAACTTGCCCAGATTGTATATGACGATAAGAGTTCAGATGAGTTTGATTATGGTTGAAATCAGATTTATAGGTCGATAGTTATCTACCTTTGAATTGCTGAAAATTACATATTTAACGATATTTACACTCTAGAGGCGACAAATTTTATCCAATCTTTCTTACACTCACTCAGATTGTATATTACCATAAGACTTCAGATGAGTTTAATTATGTTTGTAATCGGATCAATAGATCAAGAGATATCTACCTTTGAATTGCTGAAAATGACATATTTTACAGCGTTTACACTCTTGCAACCACAGTTTTCAATGGATTTTGATAATACTTGTACACAAACGATGTAACTATACGTTCTCGAAGGAGTGCAATTATTGTTGAAATGTAATCATTGTGGCAATAGTTACCTGCCCTTGATATACTTTGAAATGCTAGAAAAAGGCTTCATTTCGATCAGTATTGTTTAGGCTCTAGTTATTTGCCTTTGATGTACTCTACTATACTACAGTAGGTCGACAAACTTGAAAGGATTTAGAATAAAACGGGTGAAATTCAAAGGTAAAGCTATCGGGCTTCATTACAAATGGTGAGCGATATCAGGGCCTTCAGGCCCTCTTGTTATATAATCTTTTTCAAACTCATGGCTCAGATTGTATATGCCCATAACAGTTCGGATGAGTTTTGGTTATGGTTGAAATTTGACCAATAGGTCAAAGCATTATCTACCTTTGAATTGCTGAAAATGCCATATTAAGCAGAGTTAACACTTTAGATGCCACATTTTTTGTCCAATCTTTCACAAACTTCCTAAATGAGTTTGAATATGGTTGAAATCTGACTAATAAATCAAGAATTGTCTGCCCTTGAAGGGTTTGAAATGCCCTAATATATAATAGTGTTTATACTGTAGCAGCTAGTTTTTAGCTCACCTGGCACGAAGTGCCAAGGTGAGCTTTTAGGATCGCTGGATGTCTGTCGTCCGTCGTCTGTCTGTCTGTCTGTCCGTTCACAATTGGTTGTGAACACTCTTGCGGCTACAAATTTCATCTGATCTTCATGAAACTTCATAACAATGTTTGTCTTGATAAAATTTAGGTCAAGTTCGAATGTGGGTCATGTCCGGTCAAAAACTAGGTCACTAGGTCAAATTAAAGAAAAACCTTGTGAACACTCTAGCGGCTACAAATTTCATCTGATCTTTATGAAACTTCATAACAATGTTTGTCTTGATAAAATCTAGGTCAAGTTCGAATGTGGGTCATGTCCGGTCAAAAACTAGGTCACTAGGTCAAATTATAGAAAAACCTTGTGAACACTCTAGCGGCTACAAATTTCATCTGATCTTCATGAAACTTCATGACAATGTTTGTCTTGATGAAATCTAGGTCAAGTTTGAATGTGGGTCATGTCCGGTCAAAAACTAGGTCACTAGGTCAAATTAAAGAAAAACCTTGTGAACACTCTAGCGGCTACAAATTGCATCTGATCTTCATGAAACTTGTTGACAATGTTTGTCATGATAAAATCTAGGTCAAGTATGAATGTGGGTCATGTCCGGTCATAAACTAGGTCACTAGGTCAAATCATAGAAAAACCTTGTGAACACTCTAGAGGCAACAAATCTCATTTGATTGTAATGCAATTTAGTCAGAATGTTTGCCTAATTAATATCTAGGTCAAATTCGAATATGAGTCATGTCAGGTCAAAAACTAGGTCACTAGGTCAAATGATTGGAAAATATTGTTACCACTCTAGAGGCTACAAATCTCATTAGATCTGAATGAAATATTGTCAGAATGTTTGCCTACATCAAATCTAGGTCAAAGTCAAATGTGTATTGTGTCTGGTCAAAAATTAGGTCACTAGGTAAAATCATAGAAAAATCTTGTTTACACTCTAGAAGTTGATTGTGAGTCATGTCAGGTCATAATCTAGGTCACTATAGGTCAAGTTTTACATGGTGTTCCAGGTGAGCGATTGAGGGCCATGGTGGCCCTTGTCATTGGGTTTTGGTTATACTTGCACACAATGCATATAGCAATAAGTTCTTACAGATCTGCAATTATTGTCAATTTATCTGCCCTTGATACTCTTTGAAATGCTAGAAAGGCTGGTAACACTCGAGGGTCTAAAAATTTGATACTTTGTAAAAATATACATGTATAAGGATGTAAACTCTCCAATGAGTTCAATTATTGTTTAAATTGTTCAAGAATTATCTGCCTTTCATGCATTGGAAAAAAACAACCCACAGTATTTGATTGTGCTTTATCTTTTTGGCCCAAGATGTACTCTACATCAATATAATTTTTGTATTTCAACATTGTTTACACTCTTAGTCAACAAATTTGGTTCGATTTTGAAACTCAATGTTAAAGCTATCAGGATCCATTACAAAAGGTAAAGGATTTCAGGGCCTTCAAGGCCCTTTTGTAGTTTATACTGTTTACTTGCAATTTCAGGTGACAGAAGAAATTGCAGTAAAGTTGATTCGTGATTTCATAGTTCCTGTGCTTGATCCATGGTAATATATTTTCTTTATGACACTTTAACCCAAGAACATGGGAATAAACAATTATAGTTATTGTCGCCTCAGCCAGCAGAGGCCACATTAGTGTTTTGTTTTAAAATGAAGCTACTATTGACCTGGAAAGTCAACATTTCCATATGATAGGCCCATACGACTTGGTTGGAAGCTTATTGTTTTGGATCTGTCTGTTTATCAGTCTTTCCACAACTTTAGCCTTTAACTTTGGAAATACATACGATTGAGACTTTAGGTATCGTATGTGTACTCTCCTCATGAAGCTCTTTACCTCAGTTCAACTTTGGTCATGTTTGACCAAGGTCAAGGCATTCAGAGATGTCTCAGTTCTGTAAAACAAAACTATTTATGGACTAAGTACTGCAGCTAGGGTCAGGCAACCCGTATGTTGCATTGCAGATTGTAGACCTTTACCTTTGAAATTGACTTACACTGACTTGAAGCATGAATAGAATTTTAAAGTTTTGACTTTGACAAAGTAAAAAGGGTTTTACCACACTGGCTATGAAATCTGAATGTATGAATTCTTTATAGGTGGACATTGGGAGAAAATGGAGACTAATTAGAACTTTATTTCTGTGGAATGCTTGTCAAAATGAACGCATTACATTTAGTTTAGAAATATAAATTACATATTTCTATTACATCAATATGTTTTGTTTTTTGTTTCAGCCATCCAGTAACTAGTACAAATATACAGAGCATCAAATACTCTAAGGAAAACAAGAAATTATCAAGACTGCTATTTGCTAGGCCACTGTAAGTAATAGTATATTATTCTTAATTTCTTATATATTTTTAGCTATTTAACCTGAGCCTTCGGCTCAGGATGAGCTATTGTGACCGCTCTTCGTCCGTTGTCCGTCCACATTTTCAAACAACATCTCCTCAGAAACCACTTACCAGATCTCAACCAAACTTTGTCAAAAGCATCAGTGACAAGGGGGAACAAAATCTTGCTCAAGGTTTTTGGTTTGAGTTGTTCCCCTTGCTTTGGGACCAGATTTTCTAACATGACGGTATAGACAACTTTTAATGCATAAGAAAATCTTTAAAAAATTTCTTCTCAGAAACAAAAAGACCCAGACCTTTGATATTTGGTATGTATCATTACCTACTGATATTCTACCAAGATTAATCAAATTTTGAACCTTGGTCCAAAAATAGCCCCGCCCTGGGGCTTATCATTTTTTCTTCGGAAAACCTTTGAAAATCTTCTTGTCTGAAACTGTATGGCCTAGATCATTAATATTTGACATGTAGTTTTGCCTTATGGTCATTTGCCTATATTGTTAAAATTATGATCCCCGGCTCAAAATTGGCGCCACCCCGTAGATTATCAGTTTTACATAGAGTTATATAGGAAAATCTTTAAAAATCTTTTTCTCTGAAACTGTAAGGCCCAGATCTTTAAAATTCAATATATTGCTTTGCCTTATGGTCCTCTACCAAGATTGTTCAATCATAACCCCTGGGCCAAAAATAGACCCGCCCTTGAGCTTATCAGTTTTTCATAGGAAAATCTTTACAAATCTTCTTATCTGAAAGCCCGGGCCAAAAATGGCCCCTCCCTCTAAAGATCAGGTTTTCATAGGAAAACCGTTAAAAAAATTCTTCTCTGAAACCGTAAGACCCAGATCATTTATATTTGACCTGTACCTTTTGCCTTATAGTCCTCTACCAAGATTGTTCAAATTATGCCCCCTAGATCAAATTTGGCCCTGCCCCAGGGCTTATCAATTTTATATAGACTTATATAGGAAAACCTTTAAAGCTCTCTTTATAGCTATACATAACACAATATTGTCTTGCCCAGTCAGCTTAAGTACAATGTTCTCAGGTCAGCGACTTGTGGGCTATGGCCCTCTTGTTAGTGTAAATTACAGTATAACCTCTCTCGATCGACACCTCTCTTAACCAAAAACCTCAGTTATTCGAACAGGGGTCATGTCAGCTTCCCTATTTGTTTTATGTAACCATACTCTCTCTTGATCAGATCCTCTGTTAACAGTTATAAGACATACCTTGAAGGGCTGACAAATGCAAATAAGAGGTTTTTCACACCTCGTTATTCGACGGTATGCTGACCTGTGATCATTGACAGCGACTATGCACAAACAGTAAATAATGACACATACTGCTCGGATGGCCGTGAAAAACAAAGTTTGTTATTTTAACAATGAGTGAATGATGTGCGGGTTAATAAGATACCTTAAGCTGGATTGCAAGCCGGGCACCCGCATCTCGATTTCCGCAAGTGCTGATGACTATCACATGATCTTTTTCAACACATTCTTATAGTATTATATTTACATAAAGAAATGTTTTATAAGCTTCATTGTCTTCCTGAATAGCTCAGTTGATAGAGTGATTGACTAGCAATCCAAAGGCACTAAGTTCGATTCCACATAGTCTTAAGCTTCAAATGATGAATCACCTATTATCCAATAAACTATTTACGCACTCAAATTATCGCTCAATTTATGACAATAGTTGTACTTTATACATTCAATATTATGAAAAAATAGTTTCGGTATACTAGCAGATTTTAGCTTTAAGCAGCTTGAAACTAAAGCAGAATGCAACTAGAGGACATTCTCCTTTAAATGCAATATGCTTTTATTGACCACTTTTCTTGCAACCAAAAAAAATAAATTAATTCTGCAATAGAAATGGAAGTTCTGCTTCATTCTGACAAAGCATAAAACAGGGACATCTCACTTCAGCATACATAGTTTATACATAAACTCCTTCAAGGATAACATAAATGCCTTGCATCCATTCACCAGCACCCAACTATTGAATCAAAAGCATGAAAGGGTCACCCTTTGTTATTATGTGGCCAAAAAATGGGATTATATATCATATCACCTACTTAACCCTTTACCTGATAGCATTGTTTCTAGTATTGAAGATATGTGACTACTTAAAGCAGGTTGAAAGTAAAGCAGAATGCGCCCTAAGGCGCATTCTGCTTTACTTTCAGCCTGCTTTAAGCTATTAACTGCTAGAATAAGGAAAGTATTTAATATCACACATATTCATTACGGTATAATTTGGAACTATTTTCTTCAGCGGATGAATAAATGAATGTGCTAAAAGTCGCTTCTATAAGGGAAAGGGTTAATAATGGACCAGGATTCAGGTGTAATTGGTGTTCTGTAATTATAAGGTAATCTTGTATACAAAAATGTATTATACATTGAAAGTATTGATAACAGAAAAAACACATCAGGGCTCCAGATAAGGGGTAGTTTTCTGAACAAATTCAACATTTTCTCAATCATTTCAGCACCAAACCTTATGGTGTCACTACTCATTAGAATCGTCTCGAAGAGACGATTCTGATGAGTAGTGACACCATATGGTTTAATGCAGAAATAAAGGTTTTAGATTTTGAAAAACTACTCTAATCTGGAGCTCTGCACATTTATTATTATTTCAGGATTGGACATGAATACCTATTGGATGTCCTGCACAAGGAATTTCTTATCCTGATGGCTTGTTTGGCTAAGAAATATTCATACAACGAAGCTGAAGAGATCTGTAAGAAGACAGAAATGGAAAGATCAGAGTTTCTTTCCGGATTACGGGCATTACGTTTATGATATGAGATCGATACCATACAAACACAATAACTTCTTAAATACAGGAAAGAGACATTACAATTTTGATAAGTTGTTTTAATATGTTTGGTGGTACAGGATAGAGACCTTAGCATTAGAAGTGCGGTGTAACAGGATATGACCTTGACACAGTAGAGTGATATTACAAGATTCATTATACAGAATTAAAATCTTTCAGATTTTATATGACGTTGATACACAATAATACAAATCTCATAAGTATTTTATACATGAGAGAGACCTCACATGTTTGGTTAGTCGTCAATGGATTTTCTTGCACGCAAAAGCCGATGGGGACTTCTTACAATTAGAACATCAACTAACTTGGACAAGTGAGGACGTCTTCACTAAGCAAATACTTTATATATGCTATGTAATCCTTGCAAAGTAATAAAACGTGTTATCAACTTCTCACCTGAAAGGGTCTCACTTGCCATCAGACTGTTATATGTATGTGCAGTGTTGCCTTTTGCTATGAACAGCAAAAGGAAGGCTGATTGATTGTATAACAGACAAGTGACAGCTTGAGTCAAAGTGCAGTAAACTAGAGGCTGGTTCACGATTTTTTTTGTAACTCACCTGAGCACAAAGTGCTCAAGGTGAGCTTTTGTGGTCAGTCAATGTCCGTCGTCGTGCGTCAACAATTTTTTCAAACATCTTCTTCTCCAAAACCACTTGCTTGATTGCAACCAAACTTCACAGGAATGTTCCTTGGGTCAAGCTCTTTCAAAGTTGTTCAAAGAATTTGAAACCATGCAGAACTCTGGTTGCTATGGCAACCAAAGTGAAAAAATAAGTAAATCTTAAAAAATCTTTTACATAGAGTTATATATTGAAATGTTCAAACATCTTTTTCTCTGAAACCAATATGTCCAGAGCTTTGATATTTAGCATGGTATTAATTCTAGAGGTATTTGACTTATATTGTTGAATCGGTTCCGGTCCGTTGCATATCTGGGTCACCGAAGCTAAAAATTGATTTTTTTCCCATTGAGAACTTAAAAAATCTTCTTGTCTGAAACCATAGTACACTGAGCTTAGATATTTTGCACATAGCATCGTCAACAGATCCTCTATCAAAGTTGTTCAAATTTTGTCACTGGGGTCAAAATTGGCCCCGCCCCGGGGATCACAGTTTTACATAGAGTTATATAGTGAAATGTTCAAACATCTTTTTCTCTGGAACCAATATGACCAGAGCTTTGATATTTGGCATGATGTAACTTTTAGAGGTCCTTCACATATATGGATGAATCGGTTCTGGGGCCGTATTCTGAAACATTCTAAGTATTTTAATTAGAAATTTCTAAACTCTAACATTTTCAACTAAGATTATTTTTCGCTAACTTTTACTCTAAGAAAATACTAAATTATTTTCTTAGCGAAAAAAAAACTAAGAGTAAATTATGGCCGTTGTCAGGGACTTTCCCGACTAAAATGACGTCACTCTTCTCGCATACTAACATGTGTGACTGTTTATTTGCGGTGTAGTTTTCGGGTTTGTTTTCTTCTCCCGTTTATAAAGCAGCAAGCATTGTCCCAGAATAAGTAGAATAGATAATTAATTGAATAAAAAGTGTTTATACATAAGCGTAAATACATAATTAGGTTCACAATTATAGTTAACTAACCAGCCAAATTTCAACGAAGTCGCCGTAGCTCAATCGATAGCGACTCTGCCTGGCATGACGGGGGTAGCCGGTTCGAGCCACACAGGGTATGATCTTTTTTTTTCTTAACAACCCCCTTCTTTTTTTTTTAATTATCATCACTAGTTCCATAGATTCATTTCTTTAAATACAAATAATTGCTTTATCCTTCCACTTCCAAACTTTTGTGATAGTTTACTCCTTTAAATGTTCTTGCCGTCTTTTTCAATTTTGTTGCCTGCAATATCGTTTCAAAGTCTTAAATGTAAGGAAGTATAACTGAAAAGAATTCAATACGAGTGTCAAACAGTTTGGATCCTGATCAGACACCGCGTTTCAAACGTTCCTTTAGGCGAGAGTGAGTCTAATTCTCACAGTTTCATTGTCGTCTGCTTCAATTCTGTTGTCTGCAGTATCTTTTTAAAGTTAATTGTATGCCTGAAAAGAATTCAATACGAGTGCCAAATAGTTTGGATCCTGATAATATATCCAATCTGTTTGCAAACGCGCATTTAGGCGCCAGAGTGAAAGGGTTAAAGCATGCTAGATTTGATGTAAAAGTCTCCAATTAGAGGTGTCCTTCTTATTGGCAGCCTGCTTTAAAAGAAACCCTCTTATTATGCTAAGCGCGACTTGGATAAAATTTGTTAACAGTTTCTATACAGTAAAGATCCAGATCAGACGCCGCGTTATGCGGCGTCTGATATGATCCAAACTTGTTTGCCAGTCATATTTTACTGTTTTTAAGTTTTGAAAGTATCAAATTGATTATGTTGTTTTCTGCAGATGATGTGTTTGCAGCAGATGACAATTCTGCATGACAATCTGCAGGACACTTTTCTTAATGCTTTTCAAATATCAAGAAATAGTAGAAACATGAAAGTCATTACTAGAACTAGCAGGCTGACAATAAGAAGGAAAATTTCTAATTGGAGACTTTTACTTCAATTTTAGCATGCTTTAACCCTTTCACTCTCAATGGCGCCTAAAAGCACGTTTGCAATCAGTTTGGACCTTGATCAGACGCCGCGTTACGCCACGTCTGATGAGGATCCAAACTATTTGGCACTCGTATTGAATTCTTTTCAGTCATACTGCCTTACAATTTACTTTGAAACGATATTGCTGACAACAAAATTGAAGCAGACGACAATGAAACGGTGAAGAAGTAAATTATTACGAAAGTTTGGCATTGAAAGAATTAAGCAGTTATTTGTATCTAAAGAAACGAATCTATAGAAATAATGATGATTTTAAAAATAAAAAATAAAATAAAAAGAAGGGGGTTGTTAAGAAAAAAAATCATCCCCTGTGTGGCTCGAACCGGCGACCCGCGACATGCAAGTAAGACTCGCTACCGATTGAGCTACGGCGACTTCGTTGAAATTTGGCGTGTTAGTTAATTATAATTGTGAACCTAATTATGTATTTACGCTAGTTTTGGTACATACAGTGGTCATTTATTACTACAAATATAGACTTGGAATAGATATCGATCTTTTCCACGTTTTCGCGATGAAGACCGTATGTAATAATGTCTTAAACAGTAATCCCAGTCCTTTGTAATGACGTTACCCCACCCAGACTTTGACCCAATTTCACGAAGCCACTCAAACACAAACGTCGGCTCAAAAACATCTGCTAAACGTATCTATAGGTCTATAAATGATTTTTATTCAATAAATTATCTATTCTACCTGTTATTACTGCTTAATAAACGTTCGAGTTCTAATCCTAGAAAATTCTAAAAAGTTAAGAGAGGGTCAAAGTTTTCTAAAGTTTTGAGAAAATTCTATAGTAAATTTGGCGAAAACTAAGACTATATTGATTTTCTAAGAGTATATCGTTTTACTTAGTGAAATCTGTCGAGTTTAGAATTATCTTAGTTTTTTTCACTTTCTAAGAGTATATCATCAAAAACTTAGACTAAATTGCCGAAAACTAAGAGAATATTGATTTACTTAAGAGTAAAAGTTATCTAAGAGTGTTTCAGAATACGGGCCCTGGTCTGTTGCATATCTGGGTCACCTGAGATAAAAATATATTTTTTCAATGAAAACTTCAAAAATCTTCTTGTCTGAAACAATAGTACACTGAGTTTAGATATTTTGCACATACAGTAAAGTTCCGCTATTAAGACCACCTGTGGTACTGACAAAAAGTGGTCTTAATATCGAGTCGGTCTTATTATTGAGACCCTTGATATCGATGAGGAATTTTTGGGCAGATATAGATAGATAGGTATATTGAACCTATTTTGAATAGATCGGCACAAAAAAGACTATTTCAAACAACCATAATTTAATTTTTAAAAATACACATATAGACAGAAACTAAAAACTGTCATCAGGGCTCGAACTTCGCTCTTGCGAACTCGCAAAATGCGAGTGGAATTTTGAAAATGCGAGCTGAAAATTTCAGCACTTGAAAAAAATTGCGAGTGTATATTTTGATGTTCAGACGTTCCAAAATGTAAGGTTATAATGGTAAAGACAAATACTGTCTAACCCTTCTAATCATGCAGTAATTTAAATAATTATCGCTGTTCGCCCATCTCCTTCTTTTCATATCTCGGCTATTTATAACTTCGGGAAACCCAGCACTTAACGCATGCGCATGATTGATAGCCCGGCTTCATACGTACCAACCCCGAATCAGCATAAGAAAAAGGGGAACCAGTCTATTAGCTAGTGACCGCAAACTGCGAATGTTGATGTAAATTAAACTCATATATCAACGTTTTCCAGTCGACTCGTCCTTCTAGGGTTTATAAACGGAAGGCTGACGAGACATTTAAGGAAGAACAGCCGAAAACAGACTGAAAGCTAGCCCAAACCAAGTTACGAAACTCACGAAGTAATTGGGTTTTATTGCTTTGTGCGAAAATGGGACGAACCACGGCGTCGCTAAAATCTGTCCTAAAATGGTAGAAAGAAATGCGCATCTTTCTCGAACATAATATTATGGAGTACGATAGTGAAAGCGTTTTCGAAATATAGAGAACTGTCTGCTGACTGTCTTCACCAAAGATAAAAAAAAATCATCCATAAACATCGAACTCTGAAAATATAACACGAGCCTTTCGCCCCCTTGACAAAACGACCCAGTTACAAAGTTTCAGCTATAGTCCGTGTTTAATTAATCTGCGAACCTTGCTGTTTTGAATGAAAATTGACTATATGGGATGGACTGCAAATAAAGACTTATTTAGAGTTAAGAATAGTAACTGTACAGTTTATACACAAAAAGACACACACTAGTAATTATTTTTGAAACTTTATTTACATGAGTAATCTAGCACAGAATGAGATACAGAATGAAAGTTCAACAAAGTAATGTTTATGAACTTTATCTTATAATTTTGATCAAAATGATGTGAAACGTCAATTTGTAGATAAACGTATTGAAAAAGCAAGTTGGAACCTGGTTTTGCAAGTAGAAAATATGGGCACTTGCAAAAAAATGCAAGTGGGAAAAAATCTAAAGTTCAAGCCCTGTGTCATACACATGTAATGAAGATTCAATAATTGAATAAATTATTAATGTTAGCACATAAAGAGGGGCATTAGCAGTGTAACACATAGCCTATAATCTATAAGAAGTGGCATTTCAGTTTGGATCCTGACCAGACTCCAAATTACTTGATGTCTGATCTGAATTAAAACAATTATTCAATAAACAAATCTTAGCACATAAAGAGGGGCCTTAGCACATAGTCTATGAGTTTCAGTGACAAAGAAATAGCATTTTGGACAGTTTAGATCCTGAACAGATTCTAAATTGTTTGATATCTGATCTGGATCTAATCTGTCACACGACATGTTTATGAAGAAATTCGTCGGGGTTAACATTATTAATTATCCAAAGTTATTATTTCATTGTTTACAAAAATCATCTTTCGAGATAACCAATAAAAAAATAATTTATCAAACATAAAATTCGATTGGGGCAGATCAGATGAAAGTCTAAAGTGATAAATTAACATTTTAATTAGTAAATTACACGCTTGTAAGTATTTTACTTATTAGCCCAATTATCTCTCCCTCTGTCATCGAGCTCGATGTATGCGCTAAAAACGGTTTTTTCTGTAACTGTATTTGGCCCAATGCGAGATAAACAAAATATACATGCACCAATAGAGCAATCAAGAGATTAAACAAGTGCCGTATTCATCATACTTTCGCATTTTTTTTAATTATCTGCTTTCAAAACATTCCCGTCGTTGAAGCATCCCTATTGTTTAATCGGCCTTGACCCCTGCCGTAAAGTAATCGGTGTTTGTCGTAAAAGTGTCAAACTGGCTTTTGTCGCGACCGGCGAAGTGTGAACGCCTGCCCTTATTATCGGACCCTAAAACAACACTAATTGGTCCTTTTGTTCTGGGATTAGTGGTCGTAATACGGAATAGCGGACCGGTCTTAATAACGGACCCTACGACCATTAAACTATGAAGGGATATATTCCGTTCTTTTAAAAAGTGGTCGTAATTTCGGACCGGTCTTAATTTCGGACCGGTCGTTAAGCGGAACTTTACTGTATCATCGTTTACAGGTCCTCTATCTTAGTTGTTCAAATTTTGCCCCTGGGGTCAAAATTGGCCCTGCCCTGGAGGTCACCTTTTACAAATCTTCTTTTCTGAAATCACGTGACCCATCCTAGTGTCACCATTGTCAGGTGAGCGATCAAGGGCCATTCTGGCCCTCTTGTTTTATTTCTCTTTGACTCGGGCATTCACTTGAACTTAACATGTAACACCTAACCCATGTGTGATTGGCCTAAACTGTAACCTGCGAACTTTGCTGGGTAGGCATTTGTAGTAGGTTTGGATCCAGATGAGACATGAAGTAAATATGTGTCTTCTCATAATATTTATGTTACAGTAAATCTGTGTAATCAGTCATTACGCGTAATGACTAGTCAATCGGTGAAATTACTTTCTCACTTAAGTCATTTGATGTTACAATTTATGATAATTATACAATGATATTTTTCAAAGGTCAAATATTTCATTTATAAAACAACACAACTCAATACAAAACAACTCAATTTGTCAAAATTATTTTTGAAAATAAAGATAATACCATGTATAGCCAGTAGCTTTACATGAAAATTATTCAATTCTTTCCTATGTACAGCATTGAAGGTCTTAAACATTATTTCACAAGTTTACTGAAATAAGGTGTGAAATAAATGTGGTGTTTTGTGCAGGAAATCTTTGAACTTTTAAAAAAACCAAATTGTATAATTATCATAAATTGTAACATTAAAGGACTAGGTGAGAATTGCATTTCACAGATTGACAAGTCATTATTACAATGACTGATTACACAGATTGACTATAACATATACAGCTTAACCACTAATGTTAGCATTTCATCCTTCTCAATACTTTTAGGATGTGTTTGTTGCTGTCTCCTCGTACTGTTCTACGGAATATGGTAGTAATTCACCAAAACTGGACAGGACATAACATAATAGAATGTGTTATGTTCTTTTCAGTATTTCAGCAGGTGAATTCTTGAATAGGAATCTATCAGGAGTGATTTTATACTCTTATTTTAATGTGACCCTTGCATGTTTAACAACAAGTAGGTCTGAACTTTATGAGGTATCGCCTATGTGGTGTCTCATCTGGGTCTTCACTGTTTGCCTAGTCTACATATTTAGATACAAGGCATCAATTGGGTTAAACCTTTTTAGCTCACCTGAGCCAAAGGCTCAAGGTGAGTTCTTGGGATGATTCTGTGTCCGTCATCGTGTGTTGTCCGTGGTCGTTAACAATTGCTTCAAAATTACATCTCCTATACCGTTTGACAGATTTCAACTAAACTTTACAGAAATTTTCCTTGGGTCAAGCTCTTTAAAATTGGTTCAAAGAATTTAAAACAATGCAGGACTCTTGTTGGCATGGCAACCAAAGTGAAAAAATAAGGAAATCTTGAAAAATCTTCTTGTCAAAAACTGCAAGGACCAGAGCTTAGATATTTGGCGCATAGCATCATCTACAGTTCCTCTATTAAGTTTTTTAAATAATGCCCCTGGGGTAAAAATTGGCCCCGCCCCAGGGGTCACAGTTAAACATATAGTTATATATTGAAATTTTCAAATGTCTTCTCCTCTGAAACTAATATGGCCAGAGCTTTGATATTCAGCATGGTGACCCTTCTAAATATCCTTTACATATTTTGTTCAAATTGTTTTGGTCTGTTGCATATCTAGGTCACAGAAGCTAAAATGTTGTTTTTTTTTCAATGAAAACTAAAACAACCTTCTTGTCTGAAGGGCCAGTGCTTAGATATTTGGTACATAGCATCACCTACAGGTCCCCATTAAAGTTTGTTCAAATTATGCCCCAGGGGTCAAAATTAGCCCAGCCCGGGGAATAACAGTTTTACATAGAGTTATATAGTGAAAATTTCAAACAACTTCTCTGACACTAATATGGTCAGAGCTTTGATATTTGGTATGGTGACACTTCAAAATATCCTTTAAGCATTTTGTTGAAACAATTCCGGTCTGTTGCATATCTAGGTCACAGGACCTAAAAATAGATTTTTTCTATAAAAACCTCAAAAATATTCTCGTCAAAAAACTACAAGGGTCAGAGCTTAGAAATTTTACACATATAGCATCAACAACAGGTCCTCTATCAAGTTTTTTCAAATTATGCCCTGGGGTCAAAACTTGCCACACCCTGGGGGTCACTGTTTTACATAGAGCTATATAGTGAAATGTTCATACGTCTTCTCATCTGAAACTAATATGGCCATAGCTTTGATATTCAGCATGGTGACATTTCTAGATGTTCTTTACCTATTTTGTTCAAATGGTTCCAGTCTGTTGCATAAGTAGGTAACATAAGCTAAAAATAGTTTTTTTCTCTGGAAAATTAAAAAAATTCTTGCCTAAAACCTTAGTACCCTGATCTTAGATATTTGGCACATAGCATCATCTACAGGTCCTCTATCAAGATTGTTCAAATTATGCCCCTCGGGTAAAGAATGACCCCTTGGATTTAAAGCATTATGCCCAATGGGTCTCTTGTTTTAAATTCATACATGCTTTTATAAATAGTTTGTGTGTGTGCGGGGGGGGGGGGGGGGGGGGGGGGGGGGGGGGGGGGGGGGTACAGATTAGATGATAACTGGTCCTTAAAATTGTTGTTTTTAATAAAAACAATTTGCAACATGTTTCATAGATCATCTCGCACTCTGTGCAGTCAAGTCTGATATTGTTCTAAAGCTTTTGATTGTACTGATTTTATCATTCTGCTCAAATTTCAACAAGCTCAATCATGAGAACAATCTCGGACACATCTCAAACACTTTGCGCAAATGTAATATATTGTGATGTTATTACCATAATGTCTAGTTCATTATGTTTCATAAATACAATGAACTAGTTTTAATACCTATTTAATCTTTTTAGCTCACCTGAGCTAGCTCAGGGTGAGCTTTTGCAATTCCTTGAATGTCCATTGTTAGTGGTTCATCGTCAACAATTTCAGTGTTTACACTCCAGAGGCCACCATATTAATCCAATCTATCTCAAACTTGCTCAGATTGTCACTTTCCATAAGTGTTTGGATGAGATTGATTATGGTTGAAATTGGACCAATAGGTCAAGCGTTATCTACATATGAATTGACGAAAATGCCATATTTAAATTTTTCAATACTCTCGAGGCAACACTATTTATTTAATCTTCCTCAATCTTACCCAGATTGTATATTACCCTAACAGTTCGGATGAGATTTATATGGTTGAAATCGGACGAAAAAATCAACAGTTATCTTCCTTTGAACTGCTGAAAATACCATATTTAACAGTGTTAACACTCTAAGGCCGACATTTTTATTCAGTCTATATCAAAATAGCTAAGATTCTATATTACCATAAGACTTCAGTTGAGTGAAATCAGACTAATAGGTTAAGAGTTATTTAACTTTTGAATTGCTGAATATACCATATTTTACAGTGTTTACACTTTAAGAGGCCACAATTTTATTCATATCTTTCTCAGACTTTCCTATATAGTTTAATACCATACGAGTTTGATTATGATTGAAATCAGACCAACAGATCAATAGTTACCTTCCTGTGAATTTCTGAAAATGCCATATTTAAGATTGTTTACACTCTTAGAAGCCACCCTTTCTATTCAGTCTTTTTGAAACTTGCTTAGATTGTAAATGACTTTTACAGTTCAAATAAGTGTGATTACAGTTGAACTCTGACATATAGGTCAAGAGTTATCTGACCTTGAATTGCTGATAATGCCATATCTAACAGTGTTTACACTCATGCAACTACAGTTTTCAATGGATTTTGATTATACTTGCAAAGTATATAGCTATAAGTTCTCAAAGGAGTGCTTTTTATGCCCCCGGCATCGACAGATGCGGGAGCATATAGTAATCAACCTTCCGTCTGTCCGTCCGTCCGTAACCAGGTTAAGTAGATTTTACCGTTTCGTCTAGCATCAACACCGCTTATTCAAATGCTTGGATACTTATACAGTTGTTGCCTTGGAATATTCCCTAGCCACCAATAACACCTAACCTTGAATTGGACCTAGTTTCGACTTAGAATATTTTGAATTAGCTAGTTCTTGGTTAACTAGATTTTACCGTTTCGTCTAGCAGAAACACCGCTTACTGCAATGCTTGGATACTTATACAGTTGTTGCCTTGGACCATTCCCTATACACCAATATCACCCAACCGTGATTTTGACCTTGACCTAATTTGAACTTAGAATATTTTGAATAGGCTATTTCTTGGTTAACTAGATTTTACTGTTTCATCTAGCATCAACACTACTTACTCCAATACATATATAACTATACAGTTATTGCCTTAGACCATTTCCAACACAACAGTAATACCCAAGCTCAGTTTGACCTTGACCTAATTTGGACTTAGAAAAGATTCAGAATATATTGTCAAGGATGCCACAGGGGGCATAAGCCTATAGTTTATAGAACGCAGTCTTGGTTTTTTAGCTCACCTGAGCCTTCGGCTCAGGATGAGCTATTGTGATACCATTCCGTCCGTCGTCCGTCCACACTTTCAAACAACATCTCCTCAGAAACCACTGACCCGATTTCAACCAAACTTTGTCAGAAGCATCAGTGACAAGGGGGAGCGAAATGTTGTTCAAAGATTTTGGCTAGAGTTATTCCCCTTGCTTTGGGACCAGATTTTCTAACATGACCGTATAGACAACTTTTAATGCATAAGAAAATCTTTAAAAATCTTCTTCTCAGAAACCAAAAGGCACAGACCTTTGATATTTGGTTTGTATCATGACCTAATGATATTCTACCAAGATTGTTCAAATTTTGACCCTGGGGCCAAAAATGGCCCCGCCCCAGGGCTTATCAGTTTTTCTTAGGAAAACCTTTGAAAATCTTCTTCTCTGAAACTGTATGGCCTAGATCATTAATATTTGACATGTAGCTTTGCCTTATGATCCTCTACCTAGATTGTTCAAATTATGACCCCCGGGTCAAAATTGGCCCCGCCCCCGGGCTTATCAGTTTTACATAGAGTTATATAGGAAAACCTTTAAAAATCTTCTTCTCTGAAACTGTGAGGCCTAGATCTTTAAAATTTGACATATAGCTTTGCCTAATGGCCCTCTACCAAGATTGTTCAAATTATGACCCCTTGGCCAAAAATGGCCCCTTCTTGGGCTTATCAGTTTTTCTTCAGAAAACCTTTAAAATTCTTCTTCTCTGAAACTGTATGGCCCAGATCATTTATATTTGAAATATAGCTTTGCCTTATAGTCCTCTTCCATGATTGTTCAAATTATGACCACCGGGTCAAAATTGGCCCCGCCCAGGGGCTTATCAGTTTTACATAGAGTTATATAGGAAAATCTTTAAAAATCTTCTTATCTGAAACTGTAAGGCCCAGATATTTTAAATTTGACATGTAGCTTTGCCTTATGGTCTTCTACCAAGACTGTTCAGCTTATGACCCCTGGGCCAAAAATGGCCCCCCCCCTTGGGCTTATCAGTTTTTCATAGGAAAATCTTTAAAAATCTTCTTCTCTGAAACTGTAAGGCCCAGATCATTTATATTTGAAATGTAGCTTTGCCTTATAGTCCTCTACCAAGTTTGTTCAAATTATGACCCCCGGGTCAAAATTGGCCTCGCCCTGGTGCTTATCAGTTTTACATAGACTTATATAGGAAAACCTTTAAATTTCTTCTTCTCTGAAACTGTAAGGCCCAGTTCTTTAATATTTGTCACATAGCTTTGCCTTGTGATCCTCTACCAAGATTGTTCAAATAATGACCCCCGTGCCAAAAATGGCCCCACCCTCGACTTATTAGTTTTTCATAGGAAAACCTTTAAAAAAAATTCTTCTCTGAAACTGTAAGGCCCAGATCATTTATATTTGACCTGTAACTTTGCATTATGGTCCTCTACCAAGATTGTTAAAATTATGACCCTTTGATCAAATTTGGTCCTGCCCCAAGGCTTATCAGTTTTATATAGACTTATATAGGAAAAACCTTTAAAACTCTTTTTATGCCCCCAGCATCGGGGCATATAGTAATCGTCCTGTCCGTCCGTCCGTGCGTGTGTGCGTCCGTAACAAGGTTAAGTAGATTTTACCGTTTCTTCTAGCATCAACACCGCTTACCCAAATGCTTGGATACTTATACAGTTGTTGCCTTGGACCATTCCCTATCCACCAATATCACCAAACTTTGATTTTGACCTTGACCTTGACCTAATTTGGACTTAGAAAACTTTAAATAAATAGGCTATTTCTTGGTGAACTAGATTTTACCGTTTCGTCTAGCATCAACACAACTTACTACAATGCTTTGATACTTATACAGTTGTTGCCTTGGATCATTACCAGCTCACCAATATCACCAAACTTTCATTTTGACTTTGACCTTGACCTGATTTGGACTTAGAAAACTTTAAATAAATAGGCTATTTCTTGGTTAACTAGATTTTACCGTTTCGTCTAGCATCAACACAACTGACTACAATGCTTTGATACTTATACAGTTGTTGCCTTGGACCATTACCAACTCACCAATAATACCCAAGCTCAGTTTGACCCCGACCTTGACCTTAATTGGACTTAGAAAAGATTCAGAATATATTGTCAAGGATGCCACTGGGGGCATAAGCGTTTATTGAACGCGCAGTCTTGTTATAGCTATATATATCACGATATTGTTTTGCCCAGTCAGCTTAGGTGCAATGTTCTCAGGTGAGCGACTTGTGGGCCATGGCCCTCTTGTTTTTTAATTTAATCATTGTGGCAATACTTTTCTGCCATGGAAATATACTTTGAAATGATAGAAAAGGCTTCAATTCAGTATTGTTTAATCTCTAGTTATCTGCCCTTGATGTAATGTACCATACTAGAATTGTGATGTTGTATTTCGAAATTGTTTACATGCTATACTACAAACTTTAATGGATTTAGATTAAAACGGTTGAAAGTCAACAGTAAAGCTATCAGGCTTCATTACAACAGGTGAGCGATATTACGGCCTCCAAAGCCCTCTTGTTTATTTATACAAATGGCTTAAATGGGTGATTTGGGTGCGTAAATGTGTTTGACATGGTTATGTGTCAGTTTTTCTGTCTAAAAACCTTAACCTTGTATATAACTTCTGCATTAATGGATGTATGCCTATCATAGCTAGTATGCAAATTGTATGTGTCGATGACCATTCCGACTTTTTGGCACTTTTTACCTTGACCTGAACCTTTTATACTTGACTTGTGCCTCCCTTTTGTCAATACCTTTCAGACTATTACAAGTTTAGTTTAACCATATTTTATTTAAATTTCTCTAAATGGGATCGGGCCAGAAAATCTACCAACATTAGTTACGACCCTCCTCTAATAATTACAACATTATTGTCCTTGTGACTTTGACCAACTTTTGTAAAATTCTTTAAATGTCGAAACTATTTGAAACAATATGCATACAGCTTCCAAATTTAATATGTATCTTTCTTGTGTCAAGACCACTCCAACTCCATGTGGTTAAGGGACATATCAACTGCCATAGTCGGGCATGATACAGTAGAAGGCTGCTAAAAGGTGTAATCTTTTTAGTGATTTGATTCATAGATGAATCCATTGTAAATGTATATATTTGTATGCCAGTCCAAGTACTTACAGGATAAATGTCAACATTTGTAACTCTGGTGAAGGTTCAGATTTTTATATCGATACCTCATATTTTTAGATTGATGTAAATGAGGTGGTGATGTGGCAATTTGCCTCCTGCAGTTGATATATTACCGATGCACTGTTAAAGCAAAAAATGGATAGCTGATTACAATTTGGTAGTAAGTATTGAAAAAGCCAAAATTTAAAAAAATTGGTTTACATTCCCAGACCTTTGATATTTGGTATGTACCATGACCTAATGGTCTTCTACAAAGATTGTTCAAATGGTGAACACGGGGTAAAAAAGGGCCTCACCCTTGGGCTTATCAGTTTTTCATAGGAAACTGTTAAAAATCTTCTCTGAAACCACAAGGACCAGATCCAGATCCTTAATATTTGACACATAGCTTTGCCTTGTGGTTCTCTACCAAGATTGTCCAAATTATGACCCCTGGGTCAAAAATGGCCCTGCTTGAGGCTGATCACTTTTACATAGACTTCATGTAGGAAAACCTTTCAATATTTATTATTCTCTGAAACTGATAAGCCCAGAGATTTAATATTTGACATACAGATTTTCCTTATCGTCCTCTAACAAGATTGTTCAAATTATGACCACTGGGTCAAAAATTGCCCCGCCCTTGGACTTATAATTTTTTCATGGGAAAAGATTTAAAAATATTATCTGAAACCATAAGGCCAAGATCCTTATTATTTGACATGTAGCTTTGCTTTATGGTTCTCTAACAATATTGTCCAGATTATTACCCCTGGGTCAAAAATGGCCCCGACAGAGGCTTATCAGTTTAACATAGACTTAAATACATCAGAAGCAGACAACACTTCAGCAAGACAAGGGTTAAACCAGCCACTAGTGTAATGCAAAGTCAGTTATGGAGTAAGTGTTGGAATGCACTTATACTACATGACATATTTGCATTAGTAAGCTGATATTTGGAATGAAGGTTCCATGTGGCTTGAATATCAATGTACTGATACAATTTTTTATTGATAGTTACCGATTTAAGAAAGGTTTAATAAGGCAAGCTTTGCTGTTCTCCGACAGCTCTTTTTCAAATAAGTTCTGAATAAGCCTTTCAGGTCAAGTGAATGCTAAGTGCGAAATAAGTATCTCTGTACAGTTGTTCACTAGCATTATGTTTTTCTTATTATATGTATTAATAAACAATTTCAAGTTTATCTAATATTGATTAATTACACCAAAAATCAATATTTTTAATCTACATGAACAAAAGAAGACATTGGAAATTGAAAGCATATTAAGGACGTCGCAAGTAAACGATGTCTTTGCATACCTCATTTGCATCGTTATTCAACTAGTTATATACGACAAATAAACAATGAGTGTTATTCAACGCTCATGTAGTCTGTTGTGTTATAAACATCTTTAATATTTGTTTCGTCAGAGTTGTTTATCTGTATGTCTAACATTGTTCCAGAGGTATTATGTTACTTAACTCGTTAATTAGGCATTTCCATGCTTTAATTTTTTCATCCACAGAAGAAATAATTCCACTTTATACAGTCATAAAAATGTAATATAAGAAGTAGTTTCTATGTTTGAGAAGATTACAACTTAAAGCAAGTTGAAAGTAAAGAAGAATGTCATTTAAAGACACATTCAACTTTACTTTCAACCGGCTTTAGGTGGTTACCTATTTTCCAAACTAGAAACAGGCTATGGGGAAATGGGTTAAATGTAATTGCATATATGGAAATAACCTAATGAGAGAAAGGGCCATAACTCAGCCATTATTTTTTTTAGCTCACATGATCTAGCTCAGGATGAGCTTTGGCAATCCTGAAATGTGCGTCGTTTGTCGCCAACAATTTTAGTGTTTACACTTTAGAGGCCACAATTTTTATCCAACCTTTTCAAACTTGCTCAGATTGTATATGAATTATCATAAGAGTTTGGATGAGTTAGATTATGGTTGAAATAAGACCATTAGGTCTAGAGTGATCTGCCTTTGGATTGCTGAAAATGACCTATTTAACGGTGTTAACACTATAGAGACCTTAGTTTTTATCCAATCGTTTTCAAAATTGCTTCCATTGTATATTACTTTTAGATCTTGGATCAGTTTGAAAATAGTAATCCAACCAATAGGTGAAGACTTATTTGCCCTGAATTTGCTGAACAAGCCATATCTAACTGTTTACACTCTATAGAGACCACAATTTTTATCCAATCTTTCTCAAACTTGCTCAGATTGTGTGTGACTATAACATTAAGAATGAATTTGAATATGGTTCAAATAGGAAAAATTGGTCAAGAGTTATCTTCCCTTGATGTGATGAAAATGACATATCTTAGTGTTTACACTCTACCAACTACAGTTTTTCAATGGATTTTTATTAAAATTGCCTACAATGTATATAGCTATAATTTCTCGAGGGAAGACAAATATTGTTGAAATCTGATCATTGTG
Organism: Gari tellinella; assembly: GCA_922989275.2. Lineage (NCBI taxonomy): Eukaryota > Metazoa > Mollusca > Bivalvia > Cardiida > Psammobiidae > Gari > Gari tellinella. The sequence goes on from OV277856.1 coordinate 49,013,705, forward strand.
GCAATAGTTACCTGCCCTTGACAGAATTTGAAGGATAGAAAAGGCTTAATTTCAGTATAGTTATCAATCTAGCAACTACAGTTGTTGTTCAATGCATTTTGATTATACTTCCCAAAAATGTATATAGCTAGAAGTTCTCGAAGGAGTGCAGTTGTTGAAATCTTATCATTGTGGCAAGAGTTACCCGTCATTGATATGCTTAAAATGCTAGAAAAGGATTTATTTCAGTATTGTTTACGCTCTAGTTTTTCTGACATTGGTGTAGTCTATACATCTTTAATATGTCGTATCCATATACTGTTTACATGCTATTCTACATATTTTAATGGATTGGATTAAAATGGGTGAACCTCAAAGGGTAAAGATATCTGACTTCATTTCAACAGTTGATAAGGCCCGCTTGTAGTATAAAACTATCAGTACATGTATTTTGTTTCACGCCAGAATATTTGAAATGCATCAATCATATCAGTGCAGACACAATTGTTGTCCAAAGAATGTGCCTGTTTTGTATGTACATTATATTCTATTAATGTTGATTATGTGGTAATCATTAAATTTTAGTTTCATAATGTAATAAAGGATTTATACTTTTTATTCATAATCCATTGGCCCAAAAAATGTAAATGCTCCAGAATGTTGACTGCACTCGCAACTGATGTTACATTCAATATTAGAATGTCATTTGCAAACAGAATGTGAAAAGTTGATGATACACTTGTTCCTGTGGATTTCCAGGATAGATCAGAACCTGTTCTATAGGTAAATGAAGACAAAAAATGTAAAAGGTAAAATGCATATCTTTGAAAGAATAGTACCAAGCACCCTTTTCACACGCGTTTTTATACCCTGCTCAAACGAATTTGGAAGGGGTGTATATAGGAATCCTTGTAAGCGCAACCTCTCAATAACCGTTACTCTGATTGGGAAAACATGTATTGTATGTCAAAATCTTATATTATACATTAATTGTCTCACTCGAGCCGAATAAAAGGAGTTTTGTGTTAAAATTCATTTCAAAACCAAATATCGATTTAGGTGACATAGATAACGTTTCATTGGAATCAACCAATGTCATGCGAACAAAATAATCTTCATTAGAATTAAGACGTCAATTTAATCGTATAACATACAGTCTCAGTAGCAAGGAGTAAAACGAGTTTTGCGTATAATTTCAGTTTACTATAGGAATAAACAACATATTTTTGACGTTCATGACGGTATGACTACATTAGCTTCGCAGGGGGTAAATTTCGTAAACGCCCAAAGGGCGTTTACGAAAAATTTACCCCCCGAAGCTAATGTAGTCATACCGTCATGAGCGGCAAAGAGATGTTGTTTATTCCTTATATTTATATTTTCTGTCTTGTCAATTTAATGTGTTTATTGGCCAGATTTGTTTTTCTGTATAAGAATTTATCATATACCGGTCAAAGAGGTTTGATAGATGTAATGTCGATGTAATAGCCATTCCAGTTTCTAAATATGGTGAGAAAGTAGTCCCAACTACATGTACTGTAACTGTATTAAAAATTCAGGATTTTTTCCAGTAAACTTTCTATCTGGGAATGGAAATGACTTACAAGGCAAACAAATAACAGTGCAACTTGAATATCTATTCCCAAAGCACATTATAAAAATACAGGTCGCGGTTGTTTTCTTAACCAATTTACACACATAGCAACGCGATGGCAACGACCTATGGGTCTGTATCACTCCGCTAGTGTCATATGACCGTCGACCAATGGGAGCTTAGTGTTAAGTGCCCGATGTAGTGTATTTGAAGAAGTCCACGAATAGCACGGGGGAAATCCGAACTGGCTAAAACCAGTTTCGAAGGGTAGGTTCATCGAGGGATGACCTGCACATTTTTAATAGGATTACATAAAGACTTTACAGGGTGAATGTAAATATAATCAAATATCCTAATAAATGACATAGGGTACGTTTCTCTGGTATAAATGCAATGTCATGAGGCTATAATAATATTATTAGAATACCATTGAGTAATGTAGTAGACGTAAATTAGAATAATATCAGGTGTCTTATTCGCATCCAGCAAAATGACTTTTAATTTAATTTAGGATTCTAATATTCATCTAAGTGACATCTTTGGTATAGTTTAAATGACATGAGGCTAAAATTATCTCAGTAAAACTCTTAAGTAATATATTAAATGTCAAATCGTTGAATATCTAGTGTATTAGTAAAACGAATTATGTGTATAATTTCATATCAGACACAAATATCCATTTAAATGACATAGGGTACGTTTCTTTATTGTAAACACATTATCACGAGGCTAAAAACATTCAAAAGAATACTTAGTAATAAGACCTCAAAATCGTGTAATAAGTATAGTCTTAATCGCATTGAGCAAAACGAGCTTGTGTATAATTTCATTCATAGTAAAATATCCATAGAAATGACCAAGGGTACGTTTCTTTGGGATAAATACAATATCATGAGGCGAAACAATTTCATTAGATGACTTAAGTAATGTATAAGACGTCAAATGGTATAAAACCATTGTCTTATTTGCATCGAGCAAAAGGAGTTTTATGTATTATTTAATAAAATACTCAAATATACATATTAATGACAGAGTGTACGTTTCTTTAATGTAAATACAATGTCATAATGCTAAAATAATCGCATTAGAAGACTAGTAATCTAGTATACGTCAATTAGTATAATATCCAGTATCTTAGTAGCACCGAGTAAAACCATTAAGCGTATAATTTCATTTCAGAGTCAAATGTTCATATAACTTATAATGGACATAGGATACATTTCTTTGGTACCCTATGTATCATGATGCTAAAGTACTACTATCATTCGAAGACTTAAGTAATAAAGTTGACGTCAAAATGGTATAATCACTATTGTCTTTTTCGTTTCGAGTTAATTAACTTTTGTGTAGAATTTAATTTCATAATCAAACATCTCTATAAGTGACGTACATTACGTTGCTTTGGTATAAAAACGATGTGACGAGCCTAAAATTATTTCATTATAATACATAAATACATTGTAATGTATCACACGTCATTTTAATCATAACCTATCCAGTGTCTTAGTAGCACCGCGTAAAACGAGCTTTGTGTTCAATTTAATTTCAGATTCAAATATCCATACCAATGACATAGGGTAAGTTTATTAGGTGTTAATACAATGTGATCAGGCTAAAATAACATCATTAGAAAACTTTATTAATTAGTGGTCAAATCGTATTATATACAATGTCTTGGTAGCATCGATTTACACGAGTTTTTGTGTATAATTTAATATCCATATAAAATTAGATAGGGTAAAATTCTTATGTATACATGTAATGATAATTCCAATGTCATGAAGGTAGAACACTAGATCTACTTACTTAATGTATTACACCATTTTTGGAGTATAAATTTATTTCGGAATCAATTTTCGAGATAAGTAACATAGTGTACGTTTCTTTGGTACAAAAACGACGTGATGAGGCTAAAATCTCATTAAAATACTAAGATCTTAGTATTGTATTAAACGTCAAATTGTTTAAAAAACAGTGAATGAGGAGCATCGAGTAAAAGGAGTTTTGGTTTTTATTTCAAGTCATATTTAAATTTCTATGTAATTGCCATAGGTTACGTTTATTTGGCGTTATAACAATGCAATGAGGCTAAAATAATATCATTATAATATAGTATTAGGCGTCAAATTGTATTAAAAACCAGTGACTTAGGAACATCGAGTAAAATGAGTTCTGGGTTTAATTTAAAATCGAAATAAAATGTCTATGTAATTCACTCAGGTAACGTTCCCTTGCCATAAATACAAGGTCACGAGGATAAATAATCTCATTAAAATACTTAAGTATTGTATTAGACGTCAAATCGTGTAAAAACCAGTGACTTAGGAGCATCGAGTAAGATGAATTTTGGGTATATTTTTAATTAAAGAATGAAATTTCTATGTAGTTTCCATAAGTTACGTTTCTTTGGCATTGATACAATGTCAGGAGTAAAATAAAATCTCATAAACGTACTTAAGTATTGTTTAAGATGTCAATTGTTTAAAACCCATTGACTTAAGACCATCTATAAACATGAGGTTTTGGTAACAAATTCAATTCAAACTGAAATTTCCAAGTAATTCACACTTGTTACGTTCCTCTAGCATGAATACAATGTCATCAGGCTAAAATAATCTCATTAGGACAACATTAGTCATGAACTAGACGTCAAATCGTATAAAAACATAGTGACTTAAGAGCATCGAGTAACATGAGTTTTGGCTATAATTTCAATTCAAAAGGAAATTTTAATGTAATTCACACATGTAACGTTCCTGTAGCATAAATACAATGTCATCAGGCTAAAATAATCTCATTAGGACAACTTAAGTCATGTATTAGTCGTCAAATCGTAAAAAGAACCTAGTGACTTAAAAGCATCGAGTAACATGAGTTTGTAGTATAATTTCAATTCAAAATGAAATATCTATTTAACTCATATAGGGTTACATTCCTGTAGTATAAATACAAGGTCACGAAGATAAAACAAATCTCATAAGAACAACTTAAGTCATGCATTAGACGTCAAATCGTATAAAGACCTAGTGACTTAAGAGCAGAGAGAAACATGAGTTATGAGTATAATTTCAATTCAGAATGAAATTTCAATTTAACTCACACAGGTTAAGATCCTGTAGCATAAATACAATGTCATGATGCTAAAATAATCACATTTGGACAATTTCAGTCATGAATTAGACGTCAAATCGTATAAAGACCTAGTGACTCAAGAGCATCGAGTAACATGATTTATTGGTATAATTTCATTTCAGAATGAAGTTTCTATTGAACTCACACAGGTTACGATCCTGTAGCATAAATACAAGGTGATCAGGCTAAAATAATCTCACTAGGACAACTCAAGCCATGAATTAGACGTCAAATCGTATAAAAACCTAGTGACTTAAGGGGAGCGAGTAACATGAGTTTGTAGTATAAATTCAGTTCAAAATGAAATTTCTATACTCACACATGTTACATTCCTGTAGCATAAATACAAGGTCACGAAAATAAAAGAAATCTCCTAAGAACAACCTAAGTCATAAGTTAGACGTCAAATCGTATAAAACTTAAGACTTAAGAACATCGAGTAACATGAGTTATTGGTATATTTTCAATGCAGAATGAAAGTTCCATGTAACCTACACAGGCTACGTTCCTGTAGCATAAATACATATAGAAGGTCATCAGGCTAAAATAATCTCATTAGGACAACTCAAGCCATGAATTAGACGTCAAATCGTATAAAAACCTAGTGACTTAAGAGGAGCGAGTAACATGAGTTTGTAGTATAAATTCAATTCAAAATGAAATTTCTATACTCACACATGTTACATTCCTGTAGCATAAATACAAGGTCACGAAAATAAAAGAAATCTGCTAAGAACAACTTAAGTCATAAGTTAGACGTCAAATCGTATAAAAACTTAAGAATTAAGAACATCGAGTAACATGAGTTATTGGTATATTTTCAATGCAGAATGAAAGTTCCATGTAACCTACACAGGCTACGTTCCTGTAGCATAAATACAAGGTCATCAGCCTAAAATAATCTCATTAGGACAACTCAAGCCATGAATTAGACGTCAAATCGTATAAAAAACTTAAGACTTAAGAACATCGAGTAACATGAGTTATTGGTATATTTTCAATGCAGAATGAAAGTTCCATGTAACCTACACAGGCTACGTTCCTGTAGCATAAATAGAAGGTCATCAGGCTAAAATAATCTCATTAGGACAACTCAAGCCATGAATTAGACGTCAAATCGTATAAAAACCTAGTGACTTAAGAGGAGCGAGTAACATGAGTTTGTAGTATAAATTCAATTCAAAATGAAATTTCTATACTCACACATGTTACATTCCTGTAGCATAAATACAAGGTCACGAAAATAAAAGAAATCTCCTAAGAACAACTTAAGTCATAAGTTAGACGTCAAATCGTATAAAAACTTAAGACTTAAGAACATCGAGTAACATGAGTTATTGGTATATTTTCAATGCAGAATGAAAGTTCCATGTAACCTACACAGGCTACGTTCCTGTAGCATAAATACAAGGTCATCAGCCTAAAATAATCTCATTAGGACAACTCAAGCCATGAATTAGACGTCAAATCGTATAAAAACTTAAGAATTAAGAACATCGAGTAACATGAGTTATTGGTATATTTTCAATGCAGAATGAAAGTTCCATGTAACCTACACAGGCTACGTTCCTGTAGCATAAATAGAAGGTCATCAGGCTAAAATAATCTCATTAGGACAACTCAAGCCATGAATTAGACGTCAAATCGTATAAAAACCTAGTGACTTAAGAGGAGCGAGTAACATGAGTTTGTAGTATAAATTCAATTCAAAATGAAATTTCTATACTCACACATGTTACATTCCTGTAGCATAAATACAAGGTCACGAAAATAAAAGAAATCTCCTAAGAACAACTTAAGTCATAAGTTAGACGTCAAATCGTATAAAAACTTAAGACTTAAGAACATCGAGTAACATGAGTTATTGGTATATTTTCAATGCAGAATGAATGTTCCATGTAACCTACACAGGCTACGTTCCTGTAGCATAAATACAAGGTCATCAGCCTAAAATAATCTCATTAGGACAACTCAAGCCATGAATTAGACGTCAAATCGTATAAAAACTTAAGAATTAAGAACATCGAGTAACATGAGTTATTGGTATATTTTCAATGCAGAATGAAAGTTCCATGTAACCTACACAGGCTACGTTCCTGTAGCATAAATACAAGGTCATCAGCCTAAAATAATCTCATTAGGACAACTCAAGCCATGAATTAGACGTCAAATCGTATAAAAACTTAAGACTTAAGAACATCGAGTAACATGAGTTATTGGTATATTTTCAATGCAGAATGAAAGTTCCATGTAACCTACACAGGCTACGTTCCTGTAGCATAAATAGAAGGTCATCAGGCTAAAATAATCTCATTAGGACAACTCAAGCCATGAATTAGACGTCAAATCGTATAAAAACCTAGTGACTTAAGAGGAGCGAGTAACATGAGTTTGTAGTATAAATTCAATTCAAAATGAAATTTCTATACTCACACATGTTACATTCCTGTAGCATAAATACAAGGTCACGAAAATAAAAGAAATCTGCTAAGAACAACTTAAGTCATAAGTTAGACGTCAAATCGTATAAAAACTTAAGAATTAAGAACATCGAGTAACATGAGTTATTGGTATATTTTCAATGCAGAATGAAAGTTCCATGTAACCTACACAGGCTACGTTCCTGTAGCATAAATACAAGGTCATCAGCCTAAAATAATCTCATTAGGACAACTCAAGCCATGAATTAGACGTCAAATCGTATAAAAACTTAAGACTTAAGAACATCGAGTAACATGAGTTATTGGTATATTTTCAATGCAGAATGAAAGTTCCATGTAACCTACACAGGCTACGTTCCTGTAGCATAAATAGAAGGTCATCAGGCTAAATTAATCTCATTAGGACAACTCAAGACATGAATTAGACGTCAAATCGTATAAAAACCTAGTGACTTAAGAGGAGCGAGTAACATGAGTTTGTAGTATAAATTCAATTCAAAATGAAATTTCTATACTCACACATGTTACATTCCTGTAGCATAAATACAAGGTCACGAAAATAAAAGAAATCTCCTAAGAACAACTTAAGTCATAAGTTAGACGTCAAATCGTATAAAAACTTAAGACTTAAGAACATCGAGTAACATGAGTTATTGGTATATTTTCAATGCAGAATGAAAGTTCCATGTAACCTACACAGGCTACGTTCCTGTAGTATAAATACAAGGTCATCAGCCTAAAATAATCTCATTAGGACAACTCAAGCCATGAATTAGACGTCAAATCGTATAAAAACTTAAGACTTAAGAACATCGAGTAACATGAGTTATTGGTATATTTTCAATGCAGAATGAAAGTTCCATGTAACCTACACAGGCTACGTTCCTGTAGCATAAATAGAAGGTCATCAGGCTAAAATAATCTCATTAGGACAACTCAAGCCATGAATTAGACGTCAAATCGTATAAAAACCTAGTGACTTAAGAGGAGCGAGTAACATGAGTTTGTAGTATAAATTCAATTCAAAATGAAATTTCTATACTCACACATGTTACATTCCTGTAGCATAAATACAAGGTCACGAAAATAAAAGAAATCTCCTAAGAACAACTTAAGTCATAAGTTAGACGTCAAATCGTATAAAAACTTAAGACTTAAGAACATCGAGTAACATGAGTTATTGGTATATTTTCAATGCAGAATGAAAGTTCCATGTAACCTACACAGGCTACGTTCCTGTAGCATAAATACAAGGTCATCAGCCTAAAATAATCTCATTAGGACAACTCAAGCCATGAATTAGACGTCAAATCGTATAAAAACTTAAGACTTAAGAACATCGAGTAACATGAGTTATTGGTATATTTTCAATGCAGAATGAAAGTTGCATGTAAGTTACACGTGTTACGTTCCTGTAGCATAAATACAAGGTCATCAGGCTAATATAATCTCATTAGGACAACTTAAGTCATGATTTAGGAGTCAAATCGGACAAAAACCTAGTGACTTAAGAGGAGCGAGTAACATGAGTTTGTAGTATAAATTCAATTCAAAATGAAATTTCTATACTCACACATGTTACATTCCTGTAGCATAAATACAAGGTCACGAAAATAAAAGAAATCTCCTAAGAACAACTTAAGTCATAAGTTAGACGTCAAATCGTATAAAAACTTAAGACTTAAGAACATCGAGTAACATGAGTTATTGGTATATTTTCAATGCAGAATGAAAGTTCCATGTAACCTACACAGGCTACGTTCCTGTAGCATAAATACAAGGTCATCAGCCTAAAATAATCTCATTAGGACAACTCAAGCCATGAATTAGACGTCAAATCGTATAAAAACTTAAGAATTAAGAACATCGAGTAACATGAGTTATTGGTATATTTTCAATGCAGAATGAAAGTTCCATGTAACCTACACAGGCTACGTTCCTGTAGCATAAATAGAAGGTCATCAGGCTAAAATAATCTCATTAGGACAACTCAAGCCATGAATTAGACGTCAAATCGTATAAAAACCTAGTGACTTAAGAGGAGCGAGTAACATGAGTTTGTAGTATAAATTCAATTCAAAATGAAATTTCTATACTCACACATGTTACATTCCTGTAGCATAAATACAAGGTCACGAAAATAAAAGAAATCTCCTAAGAACAACTTAAGTCATAAGTTAGACGTCAAATCGTATAAAAACTTAAGACTTAAGAACATCGAGTAACATGAGTTATTGGTATATTTTCAATGCAGAATGAATGTTCCATGTAACCTACACAGGCTACGTTCCTGTAGCATAAATACAAGGTCATCAGCCTAAAATAATCTCATTAGGACAACTCAAGCCATGAATTAGACGTCAAATCGTATAAAAACTTAAGAATTAAGAACATCGAGTAACATGAGTTATTGGTATATTTTCAATGCAGAATGAAAGTTCCATGTAACCTACACAGGCTACGTTCCTGTAGCATAAATACAAGGTCATCAGCCTAAAATAATCTCATTAGGACAACTCAAGCCATGAATTAGACGTCAAATCGTATAAAAACTTAAGACTTAAGAACATCGAGTAACATGAGTTATTGGTATATTTTCAATGCAGAATGAAAGTTCCATGTAACCTACACAGGCTACGTTCCTGTAGCATAAATAGAAGGTCATCAGGCTAAAATAATCTCATTAGGACAACTCAAGCCATGAATTAGACGTCAAATCGTATAAAAACCTAGTGACTTAAGAGGAGCGAGTAACATGAGTTTGTAGTATAAATTCAATTCAAAATGAAATTTCTATACTCACACATGTTACATTCCTGTAGCATAAATACAAGGTCACGAAAATAAAAGAAATCTGCTAAGAACAACTTAAGTCATAAGTTAGACGTCAAATCGTATAAAAACTTAAGAATTAAGAACATCGAGTAACATGAGTTATTGGTATATTTTCAATGCAGAATGAAAGTTCCATGTAACCTACACAGGCTACGTTCCTGTAGCATAAATACAAGGTCATCAGCCTAAAATAATCTCATTAGGACAACTCAAGCCATGAATTAGACGTCAAATCGTATAAAAACTTAAGACTTAAGAACATCGAGTAACATGAGTTATTGGTATATTTTCAATGCAGAATGAAAGTTCCATGTAACCTACACAGGCTACGTTCCTGTAGCATAAATAGAAGGTCATCAGGCTAAATTAATCTCATTAGGACAACTCAAGACATGAATTAGACGTCAAATCGTATAAAAACCTAGTGACTTAAGAGGAGCGAGTAACATGAGTTTGTAGTATAAATTCAATTCAAAATGAAATTTCTATACTCACACATGTTACATTCCTGTAGCATAAATACAAGGTCACGAAAATAAAAGAAATCTCCTAAGAACAACTTAAGTCATAAGTTAGACGTCAAATCGTATAAAAACTTAAGACTTAAGAACATCGAGTAACATGAGTTATTGGTATATTTTCAATGCAGAATGAAAGTTCCATGTAACCTACACAGGCTACGTTCCTGTAGTATAAATACAAGGTCATCAGCCTAAAATAATCTCATTAGGACAACTCAAGCCATGAATTAGACGTCAAATCGTATAAAAACTTAAGACTTAAGAACATCGAGTAACATGAGTTATTGGTATATTTTCAATGCTGAATGAAAGTTCCATGTAACCTACACAGGCTACGTTCCTGTAGCATAAATAGAAGGTCATCAGGCTAAAATAATCTCATTAGGACAACTCAAGCCATGAATTAGACGTCAAATCGTATAAAAACCTAGTGACTTAAGAGGAGCGAGTAACATGAGTTTGTAGTATAAATTCAATTCAAAATGAAATTTCTATACTCACACATGTTACATTCCTGTAGCATAAATACAAGGTCACGAAAATAAAAGAAATCTCCTAAGAACAACTTAAGTCATAAGTTAGACGTCAAATCGTATAAAAACTTAAGACTTAAGAACATCGAGTAACATGAGTTATTGGTATATTTTCAATGCAGAATGAAAGTTCCATGTAACCTACACAGGCTACGTTCCTGTAGCATAAATACAAGGTCATCAGCCTAAAATAATCTCATTAGGACAACTCAAGCCATGAATTAGACGTCAAATCGTATAAAAACTTAAGACTTAAGAACATCGAGTAACATGAGTTATTGGTATAATTTCAATGCAGAATGAAAGTTGCATGTAAGTTACACGTGTTACGTTCCTGTAGCATAAATACAAGGTCATCAGGCTAATATAATCTCATTAGGACAACTTAAGTCATGATTTAGGAGTCAAATCGGACAAAAACCTGGTGACTTAATAACATCGAGTAACATGAGTTATTGGTATAATTTCAATGCAGAATGAAAGTTCCATGTAACTTACACAAGTAACGTTCCAGTAGCATAAATGCAAGGTCATCAGGCTAACATAATCTCATTAGGACAACTAAAGTCATGATTAGACGTCAAATCGTAAAAACAACCTAGTGACTTAAGAGCATCGAGTAACATGAGTTTGTAGTATAATTTCAATTCAAATTGAAATTTCTGTTTAACTCACACAGGCTACGTTCCTGTAGCATAATCACAATGTCGTCAGGCTAAAATAATCTCATTAGGACAACTGAAGTGTCATGAATTAGACGTCAAATTGTAAAAACAACCTAGTGACTTAAGAGCATCGAGTAACATGTGTTTGTAGTATAATTTCATTTCAAAATAAAAATTCCATGTAACTCACACAGGTTACGTTCCTCTAACATAAATATAACATCATCAGGCTTAAATAATCTCATTAGGACAACTTAAGTCATGTATTAGTCTTCAAATCGTTAAAAAAAACACTAGTGACTTAAGAGCATCGAGTAACATGAGTTATTGGTATTATTTCAATTCAGAATGAGACTTTCTATTGAACTCACATAGGTTACGTTCCTGTAGCATGAATACAATGTTGTCAGGCAAAATTAATCTCATTAGGACAACTTAAGCTATGATTAGACGAAAAATAGTATAAAACCTAGTGACTTAAGAGCATCGAGTAACATGAGTTTGTAGTATAATTTCAATTCAAAATTAAATTTCTATTTAACTCAAACAGGTTACTTTCCTGTAGCATAAAAAAAAGGTCACGAAGATAGAAAAAATGTCATAAAAACAACCTAAGTTATGAAGTAGACGTCAAATCATATAAAACCCTTGTGACTTAAGAGCATCGAGTAACATGAGTTTTTGGTATAATGTCAGTGAAGAAAGAAAGTTCCATGTAACTTACTTAGGTTACGTTCCTGTAGTATAAATACAATATCATCAGGCGAAAATAATCTCATTAGGACAACTTAAGTCATGAATAGTCGTCAAATCGTATAAAACACTTGTGACTGAAGAGCATCGAGTAACTTGAGTTTGTAGTATAATTTCAATTCAAAATAAAAGTTCTATTCAACTCACACAGGTTACGTTCCTCTAGCATAAATATAACATCATCAGGCTAAAATAATCTCATTAGGACAACTAAAGTCATGAATTAGTCGTCAAATCGTAAAAACAACCTAGTGACTTAAAAACATCGAGTAACATGAGTTTGTAGTATAATTTCAATTCAGAATGAAAGTTCCATGTAACTCACACAGGATACGTTCCTGTGACATAAATATAACATCATCAGGCTTAAATAATCTCATTAGGACAACTTAAGTCATGTATTAGTCTTCAATTCGTTAAACAAACACTAGTGACTTAAGAACATCGAGTAACATTAGTTATTGGTATAATGTCAAGTCAGAATGAAAGTTCTATTTCGCTTACACAGGTTACGTTCCTCTAGCATAAATACGATGTCATCAGACTAAACAAATCTCAGTACGACAACTTAAGTCATGAATAAGACGTCAAATCGTATAAAACATAGTGACTTAGGAGCATCGAGTAACATGAGTTTTTGGTATAATTTCAATTCAGAATGACAGTTCCATGTAACGCACACAGGATATGTTCCTGTAACATAAATATAAACTCATCAGACTTAAATAATCTCATTAGGACAACTAATGGCATTTATTAGTCGTCAAATAGTAAAAACAACAGACTGACTTAGGAGCATCGAGTAACATGAGTTTGTAGTTTAATTTCAATTCATAAAAAACAATTCCATGTAACTCACACAAGTTACACTCCTGTAGCATAAATACAAGGTCACGAAGAAACAAAATCTCATAAGAACAACCAAAGTCATGAATTATACGTCAAATCGTATAAAAACCTAGTGACTTAAGATCATCGAGTAACAAGAGTTATTGGTATTATTTCAATTCAGAATGAAATTACTATTAAACTCACACAGGTTACGTTCCTGTAGCATAACTTCAAGGTCATCAGGCTAACATAATCTCATTAGGACAACTTAAGGCATGTATAATTCGTCAAATCGTAAAAACAACATAGTGAATTAAGAGCATCGAGTTACATGAGTTATTGGTATTATTTCAATTCAGAATGAAAATTCTATTGAACTCACACATTTTACGTTCCGGTAGCATAAATACAATGTCACCAGGCTAAAATAATCGCATTAGGACAACTTAAGTCATGAATTAGTCGTCAAATCGTAAAAACAACCTAGTGACTTAAAAGCATCGAGTAACATGAGTTTGTAGTATAATTTCAAGTCAGAATGAAAGTTCCATGTAACTCACACAGGATACGTTCCTGTGACATAAATATAACATCATCAGGCTTAAATAATCTCATTAGGACAACATAAGTCAGGTATTAGTCTTCAAATCGTTAAAAAACCACTAGTGACTTAAGAGCATCGAGTAACATGAGTTATTGGTATTATTTAAATTCAGAATGAAATTTCTAGTGAACTCACACAGGTTTCGTTCCTGTAGCATAATCACAATGTCATCAGGCTAAAATAATCTAATTAGGACAACTGAAGTGTCATGAATTAGACGTCAAATTGTAAAAACAACCTAGTGACTTAAAAGCATCGAGTAACATGAGTTTGTAGTATAATTTCAATTCAAAATAAAACTTCCTTGTAACACACACAGGTTACGTTCCTCTAGCATAAATATAACATCATCAGGCTTAAATAATCTCATTAGGACAACTTCAGTCAGGTATTAGTCGTCAAATCGTTAAAAAAAACACTAGTGACTTAAGAGCATCGAGTAACATGAGTTATTGGTATTATTTCAAGTCAGAATGAAATTTCTACTTAACTCACACAGGTTACGTTCCTCTAGCATAAATACAATGTCATCAGGCTAAAATAATCTCATTAGGACAACTTAAGTCATGAATTAGTCGTCAAATCGTAAAAACAACCTAGTGACTTAAAAGCATCGAGTAACATGAGTTTGTAGTATAATTTCAAGTCAGAATGAAAGTTCCATGTAACTCACACAGGATACGTTCCTGTGACATAAATATAACATCATCAGGCTTAAATAATCTCATTAGGACAGCATAAGTCAGGTATTAGTCTTCAAATCGTTAAAAAACCACTAGTGACTTAAGATCATCGAGTAACAAGTGTTATTGGTATTATTTAAATTCAGAATGAAATTTCTAGTGAACTCACACAGGTTTCGTTCCTGTAGCATAATCACAATGTCATCAGGCTAAAATAATCTAATTAGGACAACTGAAGTGTCATGAATTAGACGTCAAATTGTAAAAACAACCTAGTGACTTAAGATCATCGAGTAACATGAGTTTGTAGTATAATTTCAATTCAAAATAAAACTTCCATGTAACACACACAGGTTACGTTCGTCAAGCATAAATACAATGTCATCAGACTAAAATAATCTCATTAAGACAACTTAAGTCATGAATTAGACGTCAAATCTTATAAAAACCTAGTGACTTAAGAGCATCGAGTAACATGAGTTATTGGTATTATTTAAATTCAGAATGAAATTTCTATTGAACTCACACAGGTTACGTTCCTGTAGCATAAATTCAAGGTAATCAGGCTTAAATAATCTCATTAGGACAACTTAAGGCATGTATTAGTCGTCAAATCGTAAAAACAACCTAGTGACTTAAGAGCATCGAGTAACATGAGTTATTGGTATTGTTTAAATTCAGAATGAAAATTCTATTGAACTCACACAGGTTACGTTCCTCTAGCATAAATTCAATGTCATCAGGCTAAAATAATCTCATTAGGACAACTTAAGTCATAAAATTAGACGTCAAATCGTAAAAACAACCTAGTGACTTAAGAGCATCGAGAAACATGAGTTATTGATTTAATGTCAAGTCAGAATGAAAGTTCTTTTTCACTTACACAGGTTACGTTCTTCTAGCATAAATACGATGTCATCAGACTAAAATAATCTAATTACGACAACTTAAGTCATGAGTAAGACGTCAAATCGTATAAAACATAGTGACTTAGGAGCATCGAGTAACATGAGTTTTTGGTATAATTTCAATTCAGAATGAAAGTTCCATGTAACTCACACAGGATACGTTCCTGTAAAATAAATATAAACTCATCAGACTTAAATAATCTCATTAGGACAACTAATGGCATGTATTAGTCGTCAAATCGTAAAAACAACAGAGTGACTTAGGAGCATCGAGTAACATGAGTTTGTAGTTTAATTTCAATTCATAAAAAACAATTCCATGTAACTCACACAAGTTACACTCCTGTAGCATAAATACAAGGTCACGAAGAAACAAAATCTCATAAGAACAACCAAAGTCATGAATTATACGTCAAATCGTATAAAAACCTAGTGACTTAAGATCATCGAGTAACAAGAGTTATTGGTATTATTTCAATTCAGAATGAAATTACTATTAAACTCACACAGGTTACGTTCCTGTAGCATAACTTCAAGGTCATCAGGCTAACATAATCTCATTAGGACAACTTAAGGCATGTATAATTCGTCAAATCGTAAAAACAACATAGTGAATTAAGAGCATCGAGTAACATGAGTTATTGGTATTATTTCAATTCAGAATGAAAATTCTATTGAACTCACACATGTTACGTTCCGGTAGCATAAATACAATGTCATCCGGCTAAAATAATCTCATTAGGACAACTTAAGTCATGAATTAGTCGTCAAATCGTAAAAACAACCTAGTGACTTAAAAGCATCGAGTAACATGAGTTTGTAGTATAATTTCAATTCAGAATGAAAGTTCCATGTAACTCACACATGATACGTTCCTGTGACATAAATATAACATCATCAGGCTTAAATAATCTCATTAGGACAACATAAGTCAGGTATTAGTCTTCAAATCGTTAAAAAACCACTAGTGACTTAAGAGCATCGAGTAACATGAGTTATTGTTATTATTTAAATTCAGAATGAAATTACTATTTAACTCACACAGGTTACGTTCCTGTAGCATAAATACAATGTCATCAGGCTAACATAATCTCAATAGGAAAACTTAAGTCAGGTATTAGTAGTCAAATCGTTAAAAAAAACACTAGTGACTTAAGAGCATCGAGTAACATGAGTTATTGGTATTATTTCAATTCAGAATGAAATTTGTATTGAACGCACACAGGTTACGTTCCTGTAGCATAAATTCAAGGTAATCAGGCTTAAATAATCTCATTAGGACAACTTACGGCATGTATTAGTCGTCAAATCGTAAAAACAACCTAGTGACTTAAGAGCATCGAGTAACATGAGTTATTGGTATTATTTAAATTCAGAATGAAAATTCTATTGAACTCACACAGGTTACGTTCGTCTAGCATCAATTCAATGTCATCAGGCTAAAATACTCTCATTAGGACAACTTAAGTCATAAAATTAGACGTCAAATCGTAAAAACAACCTAGTGACTTAAGAGCATCGAGAAACATGAGTTATTGATTTAATGTCAAGTCAGAATGAAAGTTCTAATTCACTCACACAGGTTACGTTCTATTAGCATAAATACAATGTCATCAGACTAAAATAATCTCATTACGACAACTTAAGTCATGAATAAGACGTCAAATCGTATAAAAACATAGTGACTTAGGAGCATCGACTAACATGAGTTGTTGGTATAATTTCAATTCAGAAGGAAAGTTCCATGTAACTCACACAGGTTACGTTCCTGTTACATAAATATAACATCACCAGGCTTAAATAATCTCATTAGGACAACTTAAGTCATGTATTAGTCGTCAAATCGTTAAAAAAACACTAGTGACTTAAGAGCATCGAGTAACATGAGTTATTGGTATTATTTCAAGTCAGAATGAAATTTCTATTGAACTTACACAGTTTACTTTCGTGTAGCATAAAAACAATATCATCAGGCCTAAATAATCTCATTAGGACAACTAAAGGCATGTATTAGTCGTCAAATCGTAAAAATAACCTAGTCACCTAAGAACATCGAGTAACATGAGTTATTGGTATAATGTCAAGTCAGAATGAAAGTTCTATTTCACTTACATAGGTTACGTTCCTCAAGCATAAATACAATGTCATCAGACTAAAATAATCTCATTAGGACAACTTAAGTCATGAATTAGACGTCAAAACGAATAAAAACATAGTGACTTAGGAGCATCGAGTAACATGAGTTATTGGTATAATTTCAATTCAGAATGAAAGTTCAATGTAACTCACACAGGATACGTTCCTGTAACATAAATATAACATCATCAGGCTTAAATAATCTCATTAGGACAACTTAAGTCATGTATTAGTCGTCAAAACGTTAAAAAAAACACTAGTGACTTAAGAGCATCGAGTAACATGAGTTATTGGTATAATGTCAAGTCAGAATGAAAGTTCTATTTCACTTACATAGGTTACGTTCCTCAAGCATAAATACAATGTCATCAGACTAAAATAATCTCATTAGGACAACTTAAGTCATGAATTAGACGTCAAAACGAATAAAAACATAGTCACTTAGGAGCATCGAGTAACATGAGTTGTTGGTATAATTTCAATTCAGAATGAAAGTTCCATGTAACTCACACAGGATACGTTCCTGTAACATAAATATTACATCATCAGGCTTAAATAATCTCATTAGGACAACTTAGGGCATGTATTAGTCGGCAAAACGTTAAAAAAAACATATAGTAGAGAGCATTTAAAAAATTTGGGGAAAAAAAATGCACAGAAATGATTTTTGTGTTTTCATATGCTACAATATGTACCGAATGACAGAAAAAAAGTCTAGGAAAATCAAACGATGCGAAATATGATTTTTTGGGGTAAAATGATTGAATTGATAAACGAAAATGATAATTTTTGGAATTTCCATACTGTGACCCTGGGTATTAACATAAAGGCTTCAAATCTACAAATTAGACTGGCAGTTATACCCACTGTGGAATAGTACTAATTAGGATATATAAAACTTTCAAAAAATGGTTCTTTTTGGGTGAAAATCATGAAAATATTAAACAAAACCCCAATTTTTGAGATTTTAGTAGAGCTTCCCTGGTGTCAAACATCCAAATAAAGGAAAAGATGCACAGAAATAGTTTTTGTGTTTTCATATGGTAGAGCATGTACCAAATAACCGAAGAAAATCTAGGAAAATCAAACTATGCGAAATATGTTTTTTGAGGCAAAATTGTTGAAATAATAAATGAAAACGCCAATTTTAGGGATTTCAGTACTGTGTCGTTGGTTATCATTATAAAAGCTCCAAATTTACATGCTAGATACTTATACATCTCTATTGTGAAATAGTACTATTAAGGATAGCTATAACTATGAAAAATGAATTTTGGGGTAAAATTGTTGAAATAATAAATGAAAACGCGAATTTTTGGGATTTCCCTACTGTGAAAATGGATATCAATATAAATACACCAAATATGCAGGTTAGACAGAAAATCATTTTTACTGTGTAATGGTACTAGTAAGGATAAATAAAACTTTCAAAAAACTCTTTTTTTGGGTTAAATTGTCAAAATATTAAACCAAAATCACCAATTTTGGGGATTTTCGTAGACAATCCCTGCCATCAAAATCAAAAGTGATTTATATGTTATCCTATGCTTTAACCCTTTACCCCATAGCATGTTCCTAGTTTTGAAGACATGTGGCCACTTAAAGCAGGTTGAAAGTAAAGCAGAATGTGCCTTAAGGCACATTCTGCTTTACTTTCAGCCTGCTTTAAGCTATCATCTGCTAGGATTTCGAAACAAATTCGGATGGTTCATTTTCAAGACTATAAATTGGAACTATTTCTTCAGTGGAGGAATAAATCAAATGTGCTAAAAGGCGCTTATATCAGGGAAAGGGTTAATATGTACAAACTAATAGAAAAATCATCTAGGAAAATCATACAATACCAATATGGTGTTTTGGGGTAAAATCGTTGAAAAATAAAATGTAAATGAGCTTTTTCGGGATTTTACTACTGTGATGGTGGCTATTAAAGTAAAAGCTCCAGATCTACAGGTTAAACAAATATTCAATTGCGCTGTGGAATGGTACTGATAAAGATTAATAAACTGTCAAAAAACTGATTTATGCAGTAAAGTTGTTATAATAATTAAACAAAAAAACACCAATTTTCGAGATTTTAGCCTGAACATTCCAAATAAAGCCTTATAAATAAAGGAGAAAGTATTGAGAATTGAATTATATGTTTTAGTATGTTTCAATATGTATTAAATAACAGCAAAATAAAGGAAACTCCAACAAAGCCAAATATGACTTTTCGGGGTAAACTGGTTAAAAAAAATTGAATTTTTGGAATTTCCACAACATGGCTTTAGATATAAATGTAAAAGCTTCAAATTTACAGGTAAGACACATTATACTTTGTACTGTAGGCTATACTCACTCTGATTTGGGTCCTCAAATGATATATATTCTTGTTCCGCATACAATTAGGGTTAAGTAACTACCTCTAATATTCGCAGCGCACACAATAAGGGTTAAATTATAGCATTTTGACAATTAAACCAGTGTACTAGCTTAGAGGCAGCATTTAAAATGCCGCTTGTCAAATCAGAGTGTGCACTGATAGTAGACAATAAGCACCACAAAACTGTTAGATCAATAAATTACATAAATTACATAAATTACATGTACGATGTATGCCCAATGTGCGTATACATGTACTATGATTTGCTGATATTTCATACAGTTGTCAGATTCCATTATTACAGCTCAAAGTACAGGATAGCTCATGTCTATTAGTTTCCAACCAACATCAGAACCAACCGGTTTTGCGCAGAAAATCCAACATAGCAGAAAATTGTTCGTTCGTTTATGTTTTGATTTTTTTTATTGGTGGAGGGGGTGTATTTTTCCAAAACCCTATATATTTATAAATTGTTATGTCCGATTTTGGATAAACTAGTTACATATATCATTTAAAAGGACTGTGTCAAGTTATTGATTTGGAGATTTTATTATTCATATCCTCCCCCATATACAGAAATTAAACATTTGCTGTTTTATGTATATTTTTTAATGTTTTCCTCAAAAAGTTATTTTCAAACTCTGTATTTATCATCTTTAGTAAGCTGTTGTTTTGGAAAGAATATATAACTTATTTGTGCATGTATATTACTTCTTTGAAACTTATATAACTATGCTAACAAATACACTGTAGTGCCTGCCACTGTAAAAATCCTCAGTGAAAACTGTTTTCGTTTAATGTAGGAAAATCAAAGAATCCGAAATATGATTTTTGGATAAAATGGTTGAAATATTAACTGAAAAGCTAATTTTTGGGATTTCCTTTCTGTGACCATGGATATCACTATAAAAACTCCAAATATCCAGGCTAGACACATATTCATGTCTACTTTAGAATGGTCCTTGTTAGGATAAATAAAGGTTTCAAAAAACTGTTTTTTGGGGTAAAATTATCAAAATATTAAACCAAAATCACCAATTCTTGTTTGTAAAACAATCTAGGAAAATCCAACAAAGCCAAATATATTCCTACATTATTTGTCTGTTATTTAAACATATCATTACTGATAAATCAATTCTGTGCATCTTTTCCATTAGTTTGATTTCAATCTCAAAATCTGTCAAAAATCCCCAAAATATGAAATTTTGGTTAAATAATTTTACGATTTTACCCCAATTTTTTTTTTTTAAAGTTGTATTTATCTTTACTAGAGCCATTCAACTGTAGACATGAATATTTGTGCAGCCTGTAGATTTCGAGATTTTATATTGGTATCCTCGATCACAGAAGGGAAATCCCAAAAATTAGTGATTTCCATTATTATTTAAACCATTTTACCCAAAATCATATTTTGCATCGTTTAATTTTCCTAGACTTTTTGTCTGTTATTTGGGTACATATTTAAGCAAATAATAACATATGAATCAACTCTGTGCACCTTTTCCTTTATTTGCTTTTAGATGTCAGGGTCTGTTTGAAATCCTCAAAATTTGTGTTTTTTGTTTGATATTTTGACAATTTCATCCTAAAAATCAGCTTTTTGAAAATTTTATTTATCTTAACAAGTACCAATCCACAGTTTACACGAGTATTTGTATAGCCTGTAGATTTCGAGCTTTTATATTGATATTCTCCATCACAGAAGGGAAATCCCAAAAATTAGCGATTTCAGTTATTATTTCAACCAATTTACCAAAAAACATAGTTTGCATTTTTTGATTTTCCTAGACTTTTTGTCCGTTATTTGGTACATATTTAAGCAGATAATAACGTATAAATCAACTCTGTGTATCATTTCCTTTACTTGCTTTTAGATGTCAGGGTATGTTTGAAATCCTCAAAATTTGTGATTTTGGTTTAATATTTTGACAATTTCACCCCAAAATCATTTTTTTGAAAATCTTATTTATCTTAACAAGTACCATTCCACAGCTGACATGAATATTTGTCTAGCCTGTAGATTTCGAGATTTTATATCGATATCCTCGATCACAGAAGGGAAATCCCAAAAATTAGCGATTTCAGTTATTATTTCAACCATTTTACCCCAAAACCATATTTCGCATTGTTTGATTTTCCTAGACTTTTTGTCTGTTATTTGGTACATATTTAGGCAAATAATAACATATAAATCAACTCTGTGCAACATTTCCTTTATTTGCTATGAGATGTCAGGGTCTGTTTGAAATCCTCAAATTTGTGATTTTGGTTTAATATTTTGACAATTTCACCCCAAAAATCAGTTTTTTTTAAATTTTTATTTATCTAAACAAGTACCATTCCACAGCTGACATTAATATGTGTCTAGCCTGTAGATTTCAAGCTTTTATATTGATTTCTACGATCGCAGTTTGGAAATCCCAAAAATTCGTGCTTTCACCTATTATTTTAGCCATTTTACTCCAAAAATCATATTTCGCATCGTTTGATTTTCCTAGACTTTTTTTCTGTCATTCGGTACATATTGGAGCATATGAAAACACAAAAATCAATTCTGTGCATTTTTTTTCCTTTATTTCGATTTTTGACGCTAGATGCCCTCTACTAATAGTGACTGAAGAGCATCGAGTAAATTGAGATATAGGTATAATTTCAAGTCAGAATGAAAGTTCTATTTAACTTACACAGCTTACGCTCCTCTAGCATAAAAACAATGTCATCAGGCTTAAATAATCTCATTACGACAACTTAAGTCATGAATAAGACGTCAAATCGTATAAAAACATAGTGACTTAGGAGCATCGAGTAACATGAGTTTTAGGTATGATTTAATTCAAAATGAAATTTCCGTGTAACTCACATAGTCTACGTTCCTGTAGCATAAATACAAATTCACGAGGATAAAAACAATTCATTAAGACAACTTAAGCCATGATTTAGAAATCAAATCGTATAAAAACCTAGTGACTTAAGAGCATCGAGTAACATGAGTTTTTGGTAGAATTTCAAATCAGAATGAAACTTCTATTAAACTCACACAGGTTGCGTTCCTGTAGCATAAATACAAGGTCATCGGGCTAAAATAATCTCTTAAGAACAACTTAAACAATGATTTAGACCTAAAATCGTATAAAAACCTAGCGAATTAAGACTTAGAGCATCGAGTAACATGAGTTTTAGGTATAATATCAATTCAGAATGAAATTTTCGTGTAATTCACATAGGTTTCGTTCCTGTAGCATACATACAAGGTCACGAGGATAAAATAATCTCATTAGGACAACTTAAGCCATGGTTTGGACGTTAAATCGTATAAAAACATAGTGACTTAAGAGCATCGAGTAACATGAGTTTTTGGGTATACTTTCAATTCAGAACGAAATTTCTAATGAACTCTCACAGGTTACGTTCCTGTAACCTAAATACAATGTCATCAGACTAAAATAAACTCATTAGAACACTGAAGTAATGTATTACACGTATAAAAAGTGAATTAGGAGCACCGAGTAAATGTGTTTTGGTATAATTTCGTTTCGGATCAAATATCTCTATAAATGACACAAAGGTTACGTTTCTGTAGTGTTTTGAATGTACAATGTGAAGAGGCCAAGTTTCTTTTCATTTAGGTACATGAAAAAGTAATAGTATTGAAATCTTTGTAATATATCTACTATTCTAATCAGATACATCAAAGGTAGTTACTGAAAATCAAATAGTGCCATTTCTCACTTATGTTTCACTCCCTAGGATCAATAAAATGTTTGAAGGCTAAAATAATATAAAATATTATCCTATATACTACAGTAAAACCTCTCTATTACGACCACTAAAAAGAATGATAATTAAATGTAAAAAGGACATGTAACAGCTTAAAGCAAGGTGACAGTAACACATAAAGCTCCTACAGGAGCTTTCTGTTTTACTGTCACCTTGCTTTAATCAATCGCCTGTCGTAAAAAAAAAAAAATAATTAACGCAATGTAGTGGTCGTAATAGAGAGGTTTTACTGTACTTGATGAAAGTAATTGACGTGAAATTGGTATAGTAAGAAAACTTTTTTGGAATCATTTTAAAGGTTGTGCATTGGATATTGACATTAATTCTCCAGTTATTATTGCTGAAACATTCAATTATACAGGTATACAAGGGTGATCAAAGATGTCCAACAGTAGAAATTTTAACTGTAAACAATAGGCCGCTTATCACGCGGCACTTACAAATCTCAAATTCTCAAACCGTTTAGTAAAAGCCAAAATGAGCAAGGCCTCAAATGAGACGAATTATATGAGCATGAGATTTTCCTGAGTTTGAGACGTTTAGTAAAAGCCGGGCCAGATAGCAAAAAGTGCAGGCCGTGATGAAACGACGCGTAACGCGGCGTCTCAACAGAGTATGCACTTAAAAAAAAGTATCCCGGCAATTGGAATTAAGTTAAGGATATGTTTACAGTCTACCTGTCAATCAAGCCCGCGTCACGGACACTTGTTATGCATATTCAATAAGTAACGCTTGCTCGATGCGATTTACCATGCGGAGCATCTATGAGAATTGGTTTTAACGGAACATGCGGTCAACTATGTGAGTGTGATGCGGCGGGGAGCTAACTTTCGTTTTTGTAAATATTGACGGTGACCTTAGAAATGTGAAATTTGTGAAAAAGTTAATAATAATAATGATAATCTTTATTTCCTCCAGACAAGGAGAGCATACAACTACATAATACAAACAGTTCAAACCTGTATGAACATATAAAGTGACAAAACATTGACGACAAAAGAAAAGAAAAGGGGAAAAAGAGCAAAAACATGAAGCCATTATGTGGCGAGGTATAGTTGCGTGCATTTGTCTCCCATACTTCGGTCTGAACAATCGCATGCATCCATGTCGAAATACTATATTGATCTACCAGTCTTACATCATAGCAAGTCAAATAGAGAAACATGTATTTCACAATTTGACCACACCAGATAACTCTTAAAACAGACACACTTTTGATGTAGTGCATCTGCATATATGTGATAGCTATTTATTATTCAATAAATAATAAATGGAATAATTTGAATTAAGTAATAAACTATGAATTAAATACATTTGAAGTAATCTGTAACTTGAATGCATTTAAAAAACATAATTTGTTTATGAAACTCATTTTCAACAAACACTTACATGTAGTACCTAATTGTAAGCTTGAAGCAAATGTGACAAGTATGGTTTATGCATACTTTGATACATGTGCTATACAATAGTTCATCAGAAGATAATTTAGTAGAGTAATAATAGAAGTTCATTAATTTTATAGATAGCATTTAGATATTGAGTTTGACAGTATTTAGATATTGAGTTCGACGGTATTTAGATATTGAAGTTCGACAGTATTTAGATATTGAGTTCGACACTATTAAGATATTGAAATTCGACAGTATTTTGGATATTCAAAACGATAGTTTTTAAATATTGAGGGGCGAGGGTATTTAGATATTGAGGTTCGGCAGTATTCAGCTATTGAGTTTGACAGTATTTAGATATTGATGTTCTACAATATTTAGATATTGAGTTCGACAGTATTGAGATATTAAGATCGACAGTATTCGGATATTGAGTTCGACAGTATTAAGATATTGAGGTGCTACAGTATTGAGATATTGAGTTCGACAGTGTTTTGATATTGAGATCGACAGTATTCGGATATTGAGGTTCGGAGTATTTAGGTTTTGAGTTCGACAGTATTTAGATATTGAGATCGACAGTATTCGGATATTGAGGTTCGACAGTATTTAGATATTGAGTTTGACAGTATTTAGATATTGAGATCGACAGTATTCGGATATTTAGGTTCGACAGTATTTAGATATTGAGTTCAACAGTATTAAGACAGTGAGATCGACAGTATTCGGATATTGAGGTTCGACAGTATTTAGATATTGAGTTCGACAGTATTTAAATATTGAGCTCGACAGTATAAAGATATTGAAGTTTGACAGTATTCAGATATCGGGAGCTAGTCATTTCGTAACCGAGTCATTTCGTAACCGGTAAAATAAGTCATTTCGTAGCCGAATTTTTGGTCTTTTCGTAACCGCGCAAAACCTAAAAGTCATTTCGTAACCGATTTTTTGGTCATTTCGTAGCCGACAAAAAAGTTGAAATAGTCATTTCGTAACCACCAAAAATTAAAAAATGAATGGCCTCAAAGAAGGCATAAGTCATTTCGTAGCCTCGGAAAATTGTTAAAGTCATTTCGTAGCCGAAGATTTTTTTCTTTATCTTTTTTATAATTTTTTTGTGCAGTTTCCTGACATTATTCCTGACTATTTTTTCCATTCCAAACAGTTGGGAGCCAGATAAGACGCTGGGTAAGCAGGCGTTTGACCAGGCTCCAAACTGTTTGCCATACGAGTATATACTACCCGGGATGATTTAAAGTATGAAAGAAGAATACCCGAACAGTTTGTAAACCGTTAGGTTAGGTAAAATGTTATTCATCGAACAGTTTGCATTGTGGAATACATTGTACATGAAAAGTAAATCCACCACTTTGATCACGTTTGAAGAATCCTACAGTAGAAAAGACATATTTCTTTCCCAATAAACGCAATAAGCTAAAACATGTATTTCCACTGCACACAGTATGTAGCCTATGTAATCTAACCAGGTTACACATTGTTTCAGAAGGCTCTATATTGTTTTTGAACAGTTATTTTCAACAGTTTGCTTTCGTTTAAGGAAAAATAAAAAATAAAATATTCCCCACTGTACTACACAGACGATTGAAAAAATGTCACAAGACAGGATTAGATGCAGAAATTAATAATAATAGAGACTTTCAGAATACTACTTACGACATTATGTTAGGTTCTATATTGTTTGCTTGGGTTTGACTAAAATCTCAAAAAAAATGAAAATATATGACTAGGAAAACATTAACTCTTTCACTGCCAACGGCGCCAAAAGTCGACTATGCAAACAGTTTTGAACCTAATCAGACGCCGCGTCACGCGGTGTCTGATCAAGATCCATACTGGTTGACACTCGTATCAACATTTCCTCAGTCACAACATCCCAAAAGCTGACCGCTTCAGACGACATTTTCAAGTGTGTCAAAATTAAAGGTGTGGACAATATACCTCTTCGTGGTATAATGATCGATTAACGATAAATTAAACATCCAACTGTAAACCAATTTGTGTCGGTGTTGGGTTTCATCTTAAGACACGCGTAACATATAATGAGCGATTATACACCTTTTATATCTATTTATGTCGGATGTTGGGTCCAATTTTAAAGAATAGAACACTCATATGAATTTAATTGCATAGAGACACGTAATATTATTTCTATTTAAAACAATATTCAACAACTTGATTATAATTCTATTAATCAAGGTTTATACTAAATTCGGCCCCCATTACACTCTTTACATAATTTCTTAACTTTGCATGTTAGCACATTTTTGTTGAAATAATGTCAGGAAACTGCACAAAAAAATTATAAAAAATACCAAAGAAAAAAATATTCGGCTACGAAATGACTTTAACAATTTTCCGAGGCTACGAAATGACTTATGCCTTCTTTGGGGCCATTCATTTTAAATTTTTGGTGGTTACGAAATGACTAATTCAACTTTTTTGTCGGCTACGAAATGACCAAAAAATCGGTTACGAAGTGACTTTTAGGTTTTGCGCGGTTACGAAATGACCAAAAATTCGGCTACGAAATGACTTATTTTACCGGTTACGAAATGACTCGGTTACGAAATGACTATAACTCCAGATATCAAGGGTCGACAGTATTCAGATATTGAGGTTCTACAGTATTAAGATATTGAGATCCACAGTATTAGGATATAGAGGTTCGACGGTATTTAGTATGACAGTATATAGATAGACAGTATTCAGATATTGAATTTCGACAGTATTTGGGTATTAAGTATTGGCACTTCCCTCTGTCAGTCATTCTCTCTCTCTCTCTCTCTCTGTCTCAGTCACTCTCTATGTCTGTCAGATAAGTCCTTCCCTCTTTCCGTCACTCATTCTCTCTGTCACTCATTCTCACTTTCCGTCATTCTCTCCCTCCCTGTCAGTCACTCTCACTTTCCGTCACTCTCTCTGTCAGTCACTCTCACTTTTCGTCATTATCTCTGTCAGTCACTGACTCTCTGTCTATGTCGGTCACTCTCACTCTCAGTCTCAGTCTCAGTCACTATCTCTGTCAGTCACTCTCTCTCTCTGTCACTATATCTCTCAGTCACTCTCTCCCTGTCAGTCACTCTCATTTTCCGTCACTCTCTCTGTCAGTCTCTCTCTGTCAGTCACTTTCACTTTCCGTCGTTATCTCTGTCAGTCACTGTCTCTCTGTCAGTCACTCTCACTCTCAGTCACTGTCTCTGTCAGCTCTCAGTCTCAGTCACTCTCAGTCTCAGTCACTCTCTCGCTGTCAGTCACTCTCTCTCTCTATGTCACTGTCTCTGTCCGTCACTCTCTCTGTCAGTCACTCTCACTTTCTGTCATTCTCTCTGTCAGTCACTTTCTCTGTCATTTTTCTCTGTCAGTCATTGTCATTTCCTGTCATTGTCTATGTTTGTCATTGTCTCTGTCATAGTCTCAACCTTTTTCTCACTTTGACCATTGTCAGTTGTTCCCCTGCCGGGAATCGAACTCGGACCTCCGCTATGAAAGTGCGGAATGTTAACCACTAGACCACACTGGGTCATGAAGATTAAGGTACAAACTCCTTATTATATCTTTAATACCCAATTATCGGGTGTACAATACAACTTTGGTGAAGCGGCATCTTTTTCAAGACATGTATTACTATCTTAAGATAGATGACTGCTTCTTAAAGCATTATTGAGGTAAAGCATAACGCCTTTACAGGGGTGTTCAATTTTACTGAAGTCTAGCATTAAAATGTCAAATTGTGTAATTGATAATTCATTTTCTTTGGGTTACCATTGGACATACGATTGACTGTATCGGATGTGACGTACGCGCACCTTCCTATTGTTATTGTTCGTTACAACCACTTTCCGATTTAAATTTTGAGACATCCTTTATTGACTTGTATATAAACAAATCTTGATTTGCGGTCATTAAAAGCTCTATTTCCTGAAAATCTAGGTTCTTGTCACGCAGAAATTATGATAATTAATCGGTCGTACCAATAACCAGTATAGTTTTTATTGAAGTACATCTAGCAGAGCACACGACGTGGCGTAGTGGGAAGCATTGCGAACTGTCATTGTGGCAACCCGGGTTCGATTCCCCGTACGCGCACTTCTTTTTTCATTCATATTTAGACATTTTTGTTTACCTCATTAACGAAGTTTTTAAATCCTCATCCAACCAACATATTTTTGCTTGAAATTGCCGTGTGCAAAGTGTTCACATTAAAATTGGTATACATGTATTTGCAAATGCAAATGAGTTTTGGATCAGCAGCAAATGGTCATGCATTTTCTAGCGTCTTAAATTGTCGTAGGAACATTTCTCAAACTGCCGGGTGTCTGTCTTTGCGTCCGTCTGTCTGTCTGCTTGTTCGTTCGTCCGTTGTTTTTAGACTTATAAAGACACTCTACTGCAAATTTACGTTTTTATGAGTGGTCGTTTAACTCGTCTGTTACAGTTCTCCCTTTACAACGGCAACCCAACGGGTGACAAAGAGTGCGTCTGTTGTTCTGATGGGCGTTCTTAAATGGATGGATACCGGCAAACAACTTGAATCCAGGTCGGACGCAGCGTCACATGGCGTCGGGTCTGGATTCAATGTGTTTGTTACTCGTCATTAAGACGTTTCTATCAAAATGTCCATAATGTATTTTCAGAAAAACAGCAAACGACAATTTTAAGGAGACGATATTGCAGCCGTGAAAAGGTTTGACACGATTGTCTTGTTGATGGAACAGTTGCAAGTGCAGTTACGCAGTATCTATGCTGGATCCAAAGGGGCTAGTCACGATAATGTTAGCAGATCGTAAACTTATTCGAAAATTACTTACAGCTGTGTTAATCGGTTTGGATCCTGAGTCTTATCAGAATCCAAACCCATTAGTGTTGAAATCCTTTGCTTTGAGCTACTTTCTGCTAAAACATGTCAGAGAAAGAAAATTCACTTTGCTTTAAGCAGCCACCTACATTGAAAACAAAATAATTAACACAATTTGGTGGTTGTCATACAGGAATTTTACAGTTGTAAATCCTGTGTCTAATGGCCATTCAAGAAAGATACATTGAGCTTTCTGCATTACTATTGCTCTGCATTCTTCATGAAATATGGGTCAATTAATATTTTCAGTGACTGCTAAACAGGTTTTAAATGTAATAAAACAGACAATATCTATAGAGTCCATCACCAATTAAAAATAGATAATCCCGAAAGGTGAAACTAAAACAGATTGATAATAAACAAAAAAGGAGCACTACACTTATTTTAAAGTCTTTGTGTTCATTGGGTATCATTCTAGCCTATGTCGGATGAGATGAGTGCTACACCTCTCTCATAGAAGCTGTGGTCTTTGCCCGATCCCTCTCCCTCTGTGTCAAAGTCCAGTGTAAACAGGAGCTGGGCACATTAGTACAGTTCAGGTACACTAGCAGCGTCACCTTGTTACCAGCCTGCACACCCTCCAGCCTGGTAGAAATAAGATAAAACATGTTTGCTCAAACAAGTGTATTATATAACAGATTATTTGTTGGAACTATTATTTAAAATTTGTCTTGTAATTTCATTATTTTTCATATCTTAAGAATTCATTATCCATCAAAGGGTTACAAGTTTATACACCCGTCTTCAGACAGGACGTTTTATGGTATCCCGTATGGGGATGTCTGTCTGTTCCGGTTTTCCACACTACATGTATTCTCTGCCATATGAAACTGATATTTAGTTTATGAATGGCATATCAAGTTTGAGTGTCTTCACAATTCAACAAGTTTTCAATTAGTTATGCCCCTTTCTGAAAATATTAGAAATACATAGTTTTTCTCCACTTTTTTACCCACATGCTTTCTCATATTGAGCTGAAAATGTGGACACATGTATTAATGTGGATAAATGGATTCTGTTGTTTTGATGAACTGCATACCATGTTTGTGATCAAATCTAAACCTATTCTACAGTCCTGGTAGTCATAGGAAAAAGTTTCCTATATCTAGACAGGTCATTGTCTAAAGAAGGTTAAAAGTAAAGCAGGTATCTCGTATTTGGACATTTCTGCTGTACTTTCTGCCTGTAAGCACTGAGGAAAAATAAGTCTTTGTTGCAAAAATACCCAAATCCTTCATTTAACCCTTCATCCTATAGCCCGTTTCTCATATTGAAGATATGTGACCACTTAAAGCAGGTTGAAAGTAAGACAGAGTGTACCTTACATCACATTATCCCTTACTTTCAGCCTGCTTTAAGCTAACATCAGCTGGAATATAGAAAATATTTCTAACAATACATATTTATTCCTGTATCAAATTGAACTGTTTTCTTCAGTGAAGGAATACATAATGGGTAAAAACACATAATCTATGGAGTAATATGTTTAAATGCCTAGACCTTGGGAGTGTTTCTATACAATGTTGAGTTTATAGTTGTTGAAGTATTATGCATAACCCTTTCCCCCATAGAAGAGCCTTTGGGAGCATTCAGTCTATACCCCCGCTGAAGAAAATAGCTCCACTTTATATTGTTACGAATAATCAGCATAAGAAATATTGATCTTCTACCAAGATTGTTCAAAGTTTGACCCTGGGGCCAAAAATGGCCCCGCCCTGGGGCTTATCAGTTTTTCTTAGGAAAACCTTTAAAAATCTTCTCCTCAGAAACTGTATGGCCTAGATCATTAATATTTGACATCTAGCTTTGCCTTATGGTCCTCTACCAAGATTGTTCAAATTATGACCCCCGGGTCAAAATTGACCCCGCCCCGGGGCTTATTAGTTT
Source organism: Gari tellinella (assembly GCA_922989275.2). Taxonomy (NCBI): domain Eukaryota; kingdom Metazoa; phylum Mollusca; class Bivalvia; order Cardiida; family Psammobiidae; genus Gari; species Gari tellinella. The sequence continues at coordinate 49,045,613 of OV277856.1, forward strand.
TACATAGTCTTATATAGGAAAACCTTTAAAAATCTTCTTCTCTTAAACTGTATGGCCTAAATTTTTAATATTTGAGATAAAGCTTTGCCTTGTGGTCCTCTACCAAGATTGTTCAAATTATGACCCCCGGGCCAAAAATTGCCACGCCCTCGGGCCTATTAGTTTTTCATAGGAAAACCTTTAAAAATCTTCTTCTCTGAAACCGTAAGGCCAAGATCATTTATATTTGACATGTAGCTTTGCCCTATGGTACTCTACCAAGATTGTTCAAATTATGAACCGTTGATCAAATTTGGCCCCGCCCCGGAGCTTATCAGTTTTACATAGACTTATATAGGAAAACCTTTAAAAATCTTCTACTCTGAAATTGTAAGGCCCAGATTCTTAATATTTGACATATAGCTTTGCCTTGTGGTTCTCTACCAAGTGTGTTCAAATTATGACCCCCGGGCCAAAATTGGCCCCACCCAGGGGCTTATCAGTTTTTATAGGAAAACCTTTAAAAATCTTCTTCTCTTAAACCGTAAGGCCCAGATCATTAATATCTGACATGTAGCTTCGCATTGTGGTCCTCTACCAAGATCAAATTATATAGCTATATCAAAATGTTGACTTGCCCAGTCAGATTCTACGGTACAGTGTCCTCAGGTGAGCGAAATGTGACCCTCTGGGTCTCTTGTTTGCTCTCTAACACAAATACTATTTTTCCTTGACCTAGATTTAACACCAATACACGTTGTCAGCAAGTTTGGTGAAGATCCAATAAAAAGTGTTTGTGTTAGAGAGCATTTTCTGCTCTCTAACACAGTCATTTTTTAATTATTCAAGGACAACAACTCAGACATGCCTTATGCGATTTTGCTAGTTATTGAACCTGACCTAGATTCTATACTAATAAACATTTGTAGCAAGATTGGTGAAGATAAAAAAAGAAGTGTTTGAGTTAGAGAGCGGACAAGGCTGAAACAGTCATTTTCAGCAAGCTCAAGGTATAGATCCTCCGTAATGTTTTTAATCGCTTACTCATGGTGAATAATATGTACACGTTGTCACTGGATCAAGTAGTGTTTAACCCTGTGCCCATTGGTCGTAACTTTACGGGAGTTTACAAACTGTTTGAATCTAGAAAGACGCTGCATAACGCGGCGTCTCATCTGGATCCAAACTGCTTGACACTCATCTTAAGGTTTGTTTAATTAAAACAATCTAAACTGAACAAATTTTGCAGAGGACAATGTCAAAGCAGACGTCTGTGCAGCAGAATAAGGGTTAACAGGGTAATTCTCAGTGCTCCAGCTATACACATGTAACCGGGAGTAATCTGAACTAATCTAACATTTTCTCACTCATTTCAGCACCGAATGCTATGGTGTTACTACTGATTAAACCGTCTCTTCGAGGCAATTTTAATGAGTATGACACCATTGGGTTTGAAAGCAGAAATAAAGATTTTAGTTTTTCGAAATACTTCCGATATCTGGAGCCCTGTATTTACAGAGTTGTCCTTCTTTCCATTCACAAGGGAGGCTTTTTAATTTGTGCAGCACAAAAATATTATAAATAAAATTTAAAAAGTGAATTTCTTAGATAAAGCCGGTTTTTGTAAAAGAATCACGTCCTACGTAGTTCAAATGGGACCCCAAACAACCGTTTTATGCAGGTTTCTCAAAAACACAATGCAGCTTTAATTCTTAGGGCTGTTTTCAAAAAATATTTTAGATTCTGTTTTTTTAAAGTAAAACAAATAGTGCAGACCCTGATCAGAGGGATCCTCATGGAGCCCATTGCACAGAGGCTACACACATTGCAAAATGAAAATCCACTGGTTTCCAGCATAGAAAGGGTTAACTTATTATCCCCTGAAACTTCCAATGGACAATTCCAGTTTGCAATAAAGGCTGGTCCATTTTAGACTATTTAGGAATTTTTTTTGTAATAAATTGCAAAATGACAAACAGTGAAGTCCTTAATCAGAGGGCTCCTGCAGGAGCCTTCTGATAAGTGACTTCACTGTTTGCATAGGACAAGTGTACTCTTTACAGGTACACATTTGGTAAAGGATGCATATATGCGTCACTAGGGCTCAATGAGTTAAAACTTACACCCAGGTAGAGTTCCTCCAGAGACCAGCTGTTAGCTTGGGCCTCGTACTGACCTGTGGCTGTAATGTATGCCTCAGAAATGAACAGTCCTCCTAGCCACACTTGAAGGTTCTATAGAATAAAACAAACAATTGTTTTTACACTGTAAGATCTCGACTCTTTGCATGCTAGGTAAATTAATTCGTAACAACTTCAGTTCTGCATAAATAGAATCTGAATGTCAAACGATTTAGATCCAGATCAGGCCCCACATATGTGGGGCCTGATCTGAATCGAAACTGTTTGCAAAAGTTATCATCAATTCTTAAATTCAATGTCAGTGTGCAAAGAGTAAGGTTAAAAGTATGTTGATAATCAGAATAATTCAATTCATAATTATTCCGCGCTTTTTCATGCTTCTCATACATTTCTAACATCCTGACAGCTTAATCAGGCTGAAAGTAAAGCAGAAATGTCCCTGTTTTAATTTCAACTTGTTTTAACCCATTACCCCATAAATACGCCTTTAATTTATTCCTTCACTGAAGAAAACAGTTCCAATTTATGCAGTCATGATAAGGTACTGTAAGAAATATTTTCTATATCCTAGCAGATGGTAGCTTAAAGCAGGCTGATAATGAAGCAGAATGCGCCTGAAGGTGCATTCTGCTTTACTTTCAGCCTGATTTAAGTGGTCATCTGTCTTTCAAATCTAGAAACAGGTTATGGGGTAATGGTTTAACCCTTTGAACCCTAGTCCCGCATATATGCGTCCTTTTCAAACAGTGTTCATGTGAATAGAACACTTGTCCTATGCAAACAGTGAATACCTTGATCAGAGGGCTCCGAAAGGAGCCCTCTGATCAGGGTCTACACTGTTTGTCATAATGCCAAACATTGACAAAAACAACCCTTAAAAGTCAGAAATGGACTAGACTAAAATGGAAACTGGAATTGTCCATTTAAAGTTTCAGGGAGGAAATAGTTAAGCAGGCATCTGCCTTGCACATTGAATAGAAGAGGGTTAAACAACTAGGTAAAGTCTCAATATGGGCCTTCTCACCTTAAGTTCCTTGGCACCACCCTGGGTTGTGCATTGAACTACGTTCTGCAATTGTTTGACTCGCAGACTGAAGTCGGTAATCCACTGTATCACTGTGATACCATTAGGAACAGTGTTGCGACGCCATGTCCTTGGGATCATACCTGCACAATAGAAAATAATACAATACCGTTTAACCCCTACCATAATGATCTTATCTTTCTTCTGATAAATGAATTGTTTTCATTTACTCTTGCGGAATTAGTCCTCAAAATATTGAACGGTATGTCGAACAAAGCAGAACCTTACTGACTGTCACTGCAAGGGATGCCTGGGAGGTTGCATCTTTTTAGTATCCTACAGGGATGTAAAACCTTATTAACCTTTTGAACCCTAGTCCCGCATATTGGTGTCCGTTGCAAACAGTGTAAATATGAACAGTACACTTGTCCTATGCAAACAGTGAAGACCCAGAGAAGGCAAAACATTGACAAAACCAACCCTTAAAAGTCAGAAAAGGATTAGACTTAAATGGAAACTGGAATTGTCAATTTAAAGTTTCAGGGAGGAAAGAGTTAACCCTTTACCCCATAGCCTGATTCTAGTTTTGAAAATAGCTCTTAAAGCAGGTTGAAAGTAAAGCAGAATGTGCCTTAATGTGCATTCTGCTTTACTTTCAGCCTGCTTGAAGCTACCAATTGCTAAAATAAAGAAAGTATCTCTTTTGATACATATTCATGACTGTATAAATTTGCCTTATGGTCCTCTACCAAGATTGTTCAAATCATGACCCCAGGGTCAAAAATGGCCCCGCCCTGGGGCTTATCAGTTTTTACATGATTGCTATGATTGTTGATCAATATTGGTATACCAAGACGGCACAGTAGTGACTTCTATATGATAAATGGAATTAATAATGTTTTTAAACATATATTAATTAGCTTTTTAAACAATTAAGTGGAGAGTAGCTTTTATTGTATACCTTACTATAAATAGTAACATATTTTGCTTTGATGACAATGCAATACGCCCTTGCTGAGCGGGCCAATAACCGGATGCAGTCCAATAACCGGTTATTTGGACTGCATCCGGTTATTGGCCCGGGGGCAACAGAATTTATGAACGTGAACACGTTAGCAACGTAACGTTCAAAATGACCAACGTTCGTTGAAGATGACGTCATTTGATTTATATAACGGCCGCGCCTATGTAAACATTCAAACAATCTACATATTCGTTGATTTTGAACCAGGCAGGTATACAATAAACAAGTCATTAAACGGCCGAGGGCGGACCGTCGTTGCTTATTGGCACTCGTTAGCCACAGGCCCTCGTGCCATTATGGCTAACTTGTGCCAATAAGCAACGACGGCCCGTCCTCGGCCGTTTAATAACTGTATATTATTGTATACTTTACTATAAATAGTAACAGATTTTTCTATGATGACAATGCAATACACCCTTGCTGAGCGGGCCAATAACCGGATGCAGTCCAATAACCGGTTATTTGGCTTAGTGGTAGGCATTGCCAACTGTCGTTGTGGCAACATGGGTTCGATTCCTCGTACGGGAAACTTTTTTCATTCACATTTATACTTTTTTACCCCATAAACGAAGTATTTTAACCTTCATCGTACCGAAATATTTTCGCTTTGCAATTGTCGTCTGCGAAGTGTTCAAATTGAAAATTGGTATATTTGCAAATGAGTCTGCGATCAACAGCAAATAGTTATTAATTTCTGGCGTCTTAAATTGTCGCAAGAACATTTATCAAATGTCCGATGTACGTCCGTCTGTCTGTCTGCTTGTTCGCCCGTCCGTCCGTTGATTTTAGTTAAAAATGTGTAATACATATGTATGGTCAATTGCATCCGAATTGTAAACTTGGTTGACACGATTGAATGCTGAAAGCGTTTGTTGTATCTTTTTTAGTCTTAGTGCTTTTAATAAGTAAGTACAACAAACGCTTTCAGAATTCAATCGTGTCAACCAAGTTTACAAGCACTAAGGCTAATAAAGATACGACACTGCAAAATTACGTTATTATGAGTGGTCGTTCAACTTGTCTGTTACAGTGCTCCCTCCCTACCACGGCCACCTAATTGGTGACAAAGATTGTGTATGTTGTTCGGATGGAGTTGTTTTAGGGAGGGATATCGGCTTACATATGCAACAACTTGATTAGAAAGTCCCTTTTTCTCAATTATTACAGTAACCCCCCTATATTCCAACCTCCTTAAGGCTTAATTATGGTATGCAAGATATGTGGTAGCTTGAAACAAGGCGAAAGTAAAACAAAAAGCTAATTTGAGAGCTTTCACCTTGCTGTAAACTGTCACCTGCTTAATTAAACACAAAATAGCCATTTTCATTTAATGGTCGTTATACAGAGATTTTTACTGTACATGTCCGTATTTGGTGTCAGCTTTATGTGAAAAGTGCCCTGTATGTTTCTGTTTCATCCTTATCTGCTAAATTGCCGTCTGCTGCAAATACAGTATCAGCAGAAAAACACATACTCACTTGTATGCTTTCAAAACTTAAGAAAAGTAAAATATGACAGGCACGAAGGTTGGATCCAGATCAGACTTTGCAAACAGTTTATATCAAGATAGGACGCCGCGTCACGCAAACAGTTAGGAAATATTAATCAAGTCGCGCATAGCATAGTATTAGTGTTGACGTAGGCTGACAATAAGAATAAAAACATTATATTTGGAGAATTTTACATATTCTTTTCAGCATGCTTTAAGCAGTTACTTGTATAAAAGACGAATCTATGAAAATAATATAAGTCGTTTAGAAATAAAGGGATCGGACCCTGTGTGGTTTGACCCTGCTATCCACGAGATGCTACATGTACATGTAGTCCGACTCGTTCCCTACTGAGCCACGGAGCCCCCTTTAAACTTGGGCTCGTTAGTGTGATATCAATGTGTTAAGAAGAAACAAGGGAAATGAGCCACAAGGAGGAAAATGAGCCACGAGGAGGGAAATGAGCAACAAGAACGGAAATGGGGAACAACAAGGGAAATGAGCCACAAGAACGGAAATGAGCCACAAGAACTGAAATGAGCAAAAAGAACGGAAATGAGCCAAAAGAACAGAAATTAGCCACATGGGGGAAAATGAGCCACGAGAAGGGAAATGAGCCACAAGAAGGAAATGAGGCACAAGAACAGAAATTAGCCACAAGGACGAAAATGAGCCACGAGGAGGGAAATGACCCTCAAGAACGGAACATTTATACTTTTTTACCCCATAAACGAAGTATTTTAACCTTCATCGTACCGAAATATTTTCGCTTTGCAATTGTCGTCTGCGAAGTGTTCAAATTGAAAATTGGTATATTTGCAAATGAGTCGGCGATCAACAGCAAATAGTTATTAATTTCTGGCGTCTTAAATTGTAGCAAGAACATTTATCAAATTTCCGATGTACGTCCGTCTGTCTGTCTGCTTGTTCGCCCGTCCGTCCGTTGATTTTAGTTAAAACTGTGTAATACATATGTATGGTCATTTGCATCCGAATTAGTGCTTTTAATAAGTAAGTACAACAAACGCTTTAAGAATTCAATCGTGTCAACCAAGTTTACAAGCACTAAGGCTAATAAAGATACGACACTGCAAACTTACGTTATTATGAGTGGTCGTTCAACTTGTCTGTTACAGTGCTCCCTCCCTACCACGGCCACCTAATTGGTGACAAAGATTGTGTATGTTGTTCGGATGGAGTTGTTTTAGGGAGGGATATCGGCTTACATATGCAACAACTTGATTAGAAAGTCCCTTTTTCTCAATTATTACAGTAACCCCCTATATTCCAACCTCCTTAAGGCTTAATTATGGTATGCAAGATATGTGGTAGCTTGAAACAAGGAGAAAGTAAAACAAAAAGCTAATTTGAGAGCTTTCACCTTGCTGTAAACTGTCACCTGCTTAATTAAACACAAAATAACCATTTTCATTTAATGGTCGCTATACAGAGATTTTTACTGTTCATGTCCGTATTTGGTGTCAGCGTCGGTATTGGCAAAAGTGACGTATCTCAAGTTCTAGAAATGGATTTCATGCTTCTGCTCTTTCTTGATATTTGAAAAGCTTTATATGAAAAGTGCTCTGTATGTTTCTGTTTCATCCTTATCATGCTGAATTGCCGTCTGCTGCAAATACAGTATCAGCAGAAAAACACATAATCAATTGTATGCTTTCAAAACTTAAGAAAAGTAAATTATGACAGGCACGAAGGTTGGATCCAGATCAGACTCCACGTAACGCGGCGTCCTATCTTGATATAAACTGTTTGCAAACAGTTAGGAAATATTAATCAAGTCGCGCATAGCATAGTATTAGTGTTGACGTAGGCTGACAATAAGAAGAAAACATTATATTTGGAGAATTTTACATATTCTTTTCAGCATGCTTTAAGCAGTTACTTGTATAAAAGACGAATCTATGAAAATAAGTCGTTTAGAAATAAAGGGATCGGACCCTGTGTGGTTTGACCCTGCTATCCACGAGATGCTACATGTACATGTAGTCCGACTCGATCCCTTCTGAGCCACGGAGCCCCCTTTAAACTTTGGCTCGTTAGTGTGATATCAATGTGTTAAGAAGAAACAATAAGCGACAAGAATAGACAATGAGCCACAAGAATAAATACAAAGCTACAATAAGGAAAATAAGCCACAAGAAGGAAAATACGCCACAAGAAGGGAAATAAGCCACAAGAAAAAATCAAAAGCGACAAGAAAAAAAAGAAGCCACAACCATTGTCATTCCCCTCACGGGAATCGAACTCGGTCCGCCGCGATGAAAGTGCGCAATATTAACCATTAGACCAAATCGGAGCATGTAGATCAATGCACAAATTCTTTATTATATCTTTGATACCCAATCATCGGATGTACAGTACAACTTTGGTGAAGCGGCATCTTTTTGAAGACATGCATTACTATCCTTAGATAGCTGACTGCTTCTTAAAGCATTATTGAAGTGAAGCATAACGTTTTAACAAAGTGTTCATGTTTACTATAGTCATTGAAATGTCAAATTGTGCAATTGACAATTCATTTTTATTTGGGTTACCGTTGAACATACATGTACGATTGACTGTATCGGATGTGACGTACGCGCACCTTCCTATTGTTATCGTCGTATAATAACTATTATAGTTTCCATTGAAGCACATCTAGCAACGGAGACTTGGCTTAGTGGTAGGCATTGCCAACTGTCGTTGTGGCAACCTGGGTTCGATTCCTCGTACGGGAAACTTTTTTCATTCACATTTATACTTTTTTACCCCATAAACGAAGTATTTTAACCTTCATCGTACCGAAATATTTTCGCTTTGCAATTGTCGTCTGCGAAGTGTTCAAATTGAAAATTGGTATATTTGCAAATGAGTCGGCGATCAACAGCAAATAGTTATTAATTTCTGGCGTCTTAAATTGTAGCAAGAACATTTATCAAATTTCCGATGTACGTCCGTCTGTCTGTCTGCTTGTTCGCCCGTCCGTCCGTTGATTTTAGTTAAAACTGTGTAATACACATGTATGGTCATTTGCATCCGAATTAGTGCTTTTAATAAGTAAGTACAACAAACGCTTTCAGAATTCAATCGTGTCAACCAAGTTTACAAGCACTAAGGCTAATAAAGATACGACACTGCAAAATTACGTTATTATGAGTGGTCGTTCAACTTGTCTGTTACAGTGCTCCCTCCCTACCACGGCCACCTAATTGGTGACATAGATTGTGTATGTTGTTCGGATGGAGTTGTTTTAGGGAGGGATATCGGCTTACATATGCAACAACTTGATTAGAAAGTCCCTTTTTCTCAATTATTACAGTAACCCCCCTATATTCCAACCTCCTTAAGGCTTAATTATGGTATGCAAGATATGTGGTAGCTTGAAACAAGGCGAAAGTAAAACAAAAAGCTAATTTGAGAGCTTTCACCTTGCTGTAAACTGTCACCTGCTTAATTAAACACAAAATAGCCATTTTCATTTAATGGTCGCTATACAGAGATTTTTACTGTTCATGTCCGTATTTGGTGTCAGCGTCGGTATTGGCAAAAGTGACGTATCTCAAGTTCTAGAAATGGATTTCATGCTTCTGCTCTTTCTTGATATTTAAAAAGCTTTATATGAAAAGTGCTCTGTATGTTTCTGTTTCATCCTTATCATGCTGAATTGCCGTCTGCTGCAAATACAGTATCAGCAGAAAAACACGTAATCAATTGTATGCTTTCAAAACTTAAGAAAAGTAAAATATGACAGGCACGAAGGTTGGATCCAGATCAGACTCCACGTAACGCGGCGTCCTATCTTGATATAAACTGTTTGCAAACAGTTAGGAAATATTAATCAAGTCGCGCATAGCATAGTATTAGTGTTGACGTAGGCTGACAATAAGAAGAAAACATTATATTTAGAGAATTTTACATATTCTTTTCAGCATGCTTTAAGCAGTTACTTGTATAAAAGACGAATCTATGAAAATAAGTCGTTTAGAAATAAAGGGATCGGACCCTGTGTGGTTTGACCCTGCTATCCACGAGATGCTACATGTACATGTAGTCCGACTCGATTCCTACTGAGCCACGGAGCCCCCTTTAAACTTTGGCTCGTTAGTGTGATATCAATGTGTTAAGAAGAAACAATAAGCGACAAGAATAGACAATGAGCCACAAGAATAAATACAAAGCTACAATAAGGAAAATAAGCCACAAGAAGGAAAATACGCCACAAGAAGGGAAATAAGCCACAAGAAAAAATCAAAAGCGACAAGAAAAAAAAGAAGCCACAACCATTGTCATTCCCCTCACGGGAATCGAACTCGGTCCGCCGCGATGAAAGTGCGCAATATTAACCATTAGACCAAATCGGAGCATGTAGATCAATGCACAAATTCTTTATTATATCTTTGATACCCAATCATCGGATGTACAGTACAACTTTGGTGAAGCGGCATCTTTTTGAAGACATGCATTACTATCCTTAGATAGCTGACTGCTTCTTAAAGCATTATTGAAGTGAAGCATAACGTTTAAACAAAGTGTTCATGTTTACTATAGTCATTGAAATGTCAAATTGTGCAATTGACAATTCATTTTTATTTGGGTTACCGTTGAACATACATGTACGATTGACTGTATCGGATGTGACGTACGCGCACCTTCCTATTGTTATCGTCGTATAATAACTATTATAGTTTCCATTGAAGCACATCTAGCAACGGAGACTTGGCTTAGTGGTAGGCATTGCCAACTGTCGTTGTGGCAACCTGGGTTCGATTCCTCGTACGGGAAACTTTTTTCATTCACATTTATACTTTTTACCCCATAAACGAAGTATTTTAATCTTCATCGTACCGAAATATTTTCGCTTTGCAATTGTCGTCTGCGATGTGTTCAAATTGAAAATTGGTATATTTGCAAATGAGTCGGCGATCAACAGCAAATAGTTATTAATTTCTGGCGTCTTAAATTGTAGCAAGAACATTTATCAAATTTCCGATGAAAGATTGGATACATATTGTGGCCTCTAGAGCGTAAACACTGTTAAATATGGCATTTTCAGCAATTCAAAGGTAGATAACTCTTGATCTATTAGTCCAATTTCAACCATAATTTAACTCATCTGAGCTCTTATGGTAATATACAATCTGGGCAGTTTTAATAAAGTTTGGATAAATATGGTGGCCTATAGAGTGTAAACACTGTTAAAATTGGCATTTTCAGCAATTCACAGGTAGATAACTTGTGACCTATTGGTCCGATTTCAACCATAATCGATCTCATCCGTGCTCTTATGGTAATATACAATCTGAGCAAGTGTGAGAAAGATTGGATAAATATTGTGGCCTATAGAGTGTAAACACTAAAATTGTTGACGACGGACGCCGTGCATTCAAAGATTGCAAAAGCTCATCCTGAGCTAGCTCAGGTGAGCTAAAAACTAAAAACAGGCTATGGGGTAATTTGTTAAATGCCAGCTCACTGTAATCAGCATCAAGAAATCCGTTATTTTTTTCCTCTGAAAGGGCCACTATTCCTCTCTGAGAGAAAGAAAACACTGAAATGCTATCACATTGTATTCTCTGTGGGCGTGTGGTCAGGAGTATAACTGTTGATCTGTTGTCATGGGGACATGTGACTGTTGTGTTGATCAACCCAGTGTATAGCAAACTGTATACAATAAAACAGAAATGTTTGCAAAGCCTTGGCTTCTTGATTTCTTTTGTTTCCTATTTTAATCCATTACCTTTATAAAATGAATTTTTATGCCTTTGATTTATCCCTCTACTAAATAAAATGGTTCCATAAGAAATATTTTCTACATCATTTTGATCCAGATCAGGCCTAGCGTTAACCCATTGCAACATAAATATGCCTTTTTACGCCTTCAGTTTATTTCTCTTATTAAGAAAAATACTTGCAATTCATACAGTTAAGAATATGTATGATCTGAATTATTTTCTATATTTTAGCAGATGGTAGCTTAAAGTAGGCTGAAAGTAAAGCAGAATGCGCCTTAAGGCGCATTCTGCTTTACTTTCAACCTGCTTTGAGTGGTCACCTGTCTTCAAAACTAGAATCAGACTAAGGGGTAGTGGGCCTGATCATTTGGACCCTGTTTCTGTCTATAGTGTTTGTTTATTGACTTGTCAAGTAATGAATAACAGAGGTCAAGGGACAGGTTATTTTTATAGTCTCGGTCAATTATATACAGTGGAGAAAGCATCAAATTCCAAACTATTTGCAATGCAGATAAAACTTAGAAATTACCTTAGAAATTCAAGAGCAACGCATGTGGGTGCAAATGCTCATCCTTTTTGTTATCATAGTTATGGCCAATGTTGAATTCTCCATATTTTACCGACATGACCAAAGTGGTATTGAGCTCTGAGGAGCTTCTTGAGGCGAGTACACATACCAAATATATGTATTTTATCCAACGTTAAGATTTCCGACTACAACACAGATGACTTGTTCCTGTGAATAGCTAACAAGAGGGCCTGAAGGCCCTGATATCGCTCACCTGTTATAATGAAGCCTGATAGCTTTTCCTTTGAATTTGACCCGTTTTAAACTAAATTCATTCAAATTTGTAGTATAGCATGTAAACAACATTGGAATATGACCTATTCATGTATAGTAGAGTACATCAAGGGCAGATAACTAGAGCCTAAATAATACTGAAATGAAGCCTTTTCTAGCATTTCAAAGTATATCAAGGGTAGATAACTCTTGCCACAGGGATCAGATTTCAACAATAATTGCACTCCTCCGAGAACTTAGCTCTATATACATCTGAGCTGGTTTAAAATCCATTGAAAACTGTAGTTGCAAGAGTGTAAACACTGTTTGATATGACATTTTCAGCAATTCAAGGGCAGATAACTCTTGACCTATTGGTCAAACTCTTATGGTAATATACAATCTGAGCTGGTTTAAGAAAGATTTGATTAAAAATGTGGCATCTAGAGTGTAAACACTGTTAAATATGGCATTTTCAGCAATTCAAAGGTAGATAACTCTTGACCTATTGGTCTGATTTCAACCATAACGGTACTCATCTAAACTCCTATGTTTATATACAATCTGAGCAAGTTTGAGAAAGATTGGATTAAATTTGTGGCCACTGTGTAACCATTGTTAAATATTGCATTTTCAGCAATTCAAAGGTAGATAACACTTGACCTATAGGTCTGATTTAAACCATAATCAAACTCATCTGAACTTTTATGATTATATACAATCTGAGCAAGTTTGAGAAAGATTGGATTTAAATTGTGTCCTCTAGAGTGTAACACTGTTAAATGTGGCATTTTCAGCAATTCAAAGGTAGATAACTCTTGACCTATTAGTCAGATTTCAACCATAATGGAACTCATCTGAGCTCTTATGGTACATGTAATATACAATCTGAGCTAGTTGCAGACACTAAAATTGTTGACGACGGACATTAAAGGATTGCAAAAGCTCACCCTGAGCTAGCTCAGGTGAGCTAAAAAGGTAATTTTCTACATTTTTATGGCGCTGGGATTAGATGAGAAAAGAATAATATCTACTGTCGCATTGGTGTCAACGAAAGTTCCTGCTACATTGAGTTCAGAAATTTTGCAAATGACATTTGGTGTTGAAAGAGGGTTAATGAATTGGATCTTGGATGTGCAGTCTCAACTTTAACGAGATCATGTTGGAAACATTGCATCATTTACAAGTTTTACATCACAAAATGCAAGATCTAACCAAGACACTTAACCACTTCGCTCCAAGTCTAATGATGTATACATATACTTGTAAAGAGTACACTTGTCCTATACAAACAGTCTAGACCCAGATCAGATCCCTCTGCACGGATATATTTTGTAAAGCACTTTCCAAAAATGAACTAGGCTTAAATGGTAAATTGAATTATCCATTGACTTTCTACTACTACATCCCTAGATTCACGGGGCGAATGGGTTAAAGGGATAACATTTAACCCATTACCCCATAAATACACCGTTCTACGCCTCTAATTTATTCCTTCATGGAAGAAAATAGTTCAAATTTATATAGTCATCAATATTTATCAAAAGAATAATTTTCTATATAAGAAATAGTACAGCCCGCTGAGGGCCTTCTTGCATTATAGTGACCGACCAGTCAGCCCCAAAATAGTTTACGGCCCGAAGCCGAAGGCTGAGGGCCATAAACTATTTTGGGGCTGACTGGGAGGTCACTATAATGCAAGGAGGCCCAAAGTGGGCTGTACTATTTCTTATAGTATACCGCACTTCTAATTAGGATCAACACAGTTCTGTGTATTGTCTAGTAATGTACAAGTATATATGTGCATTGATTACCTCCCTTTAATAAAATGTTGCATCAGTATTAACTAGTAAGCTTCCTTATGTACACTTGAATCTACACTTTCCATATTATGAAACTTATAATGTAAAATTGATTTTTAAAATTTATTGTATGAACTTTGATTAAATCCCAAACATTTTGTAAAACAATAAAATTATTTAAACGTTTATAAGACTAAAACAAATGAACTCTTTAAGTCACAACTAATCTCTATGAGTCTTATATTTATCATAGATAAATTTCAATTAAAAAACATTTCACATTTTATGTACAAGTAGATCTAGATCTACTCGGACATGGCTAATATTTGCTAAAAGTGACGGTTACAAGGAAGATGCTGCATTTTATACACCTGTATTCAGGTAACACTTTCTTCTAAAAGCAGTTATTTCAAATTTCATTGCGCAATCATTACAACGTCATCATATGATAACAACCGTGCTCAGCGGGCACTATCGTAAAAAAGTGACCGCTAGCTCGTACAAAGATAAAGAAGGAGCGTACGTAGGTAAGGTATACTATATTCTAGTAGATGGTAACAAAGCAGGCTGAAAGTAAAGCAGAATGCGCTTTAAGTGGCAATATATCCTCAAAACTAGAAACGGGCTATGGGGTAATGGGCTATGAGAGCTTTCAATCATAAAGGACTCCTGATCTAGCTATACTTTGCACAGGACAAGAGGGTACTCTGTTTGCAATGGATGTGTCACTAGGGTTCAATGGGTTAAGAAAGTGTTGTGGTTCCACGTCATCACTAAATAAATATGGTTGATTGTGTATCAATTCTATTTTCAATAGTTTTAAAATGATAACAACATTGATGTTTCCGCTACATTTTATTAGGGTTACAAGAGAGAAAGCCTAAGAAGGTAAATGGTAAACTGGTGAAAATCTTTCAGAATTACGAACAATAAATCACAAACCACCATAATATGTAATATACCTTTAAATACCCTCAGTACACAACTTGCTGTACATTTTTTATTCTGATTTATCTAAAAGTATTCTTTCAATTGTGAATTTCAATAAGACAAATACCTTGCAATTCCCGATGTTGAATTTCTGGTGCAATAGTTTTAAAATGGGTCAAAACAAATAAATGCCACACAGATGTTAAACACAAAAGCAAGCAGCATCTCTCAACTGTCTGTTCAACATAAGCCTGTTAATTCTTCGTTTCAAAACATATCCAAACATATTTCTTTTCATATTTATTTCTGTTTAGTATGCAACCTGTTTAACCGTATTAAGCAGTCACTAATATTGGGTAATGGCGGGTATATTTACTGATTAGCCATTATGCCAGGTGGCAGCTCACTGCAGGACACATTACTTTAGTCCTGCATCAAACGATCACCTGTCTTTAAAGATCAGAAGACTATCTTAAGCTCTTATAGCATATAATTCAGTGGTCCTTAAATATAAGTTTGACTGTACTTAGGTTTTACTAAATATCTGTATTTTCTGCATGACAAATTAAGTAAATTATGACCACCACAAAAAAGGCCAATTGATTGTATGAAGGACATGTCACAGAAAGAAAATTCACCTTGCTTTAAGCAGCCACCTACATTGAAAACAAAATAATTAACACAATTTGGTGGTTGTCATACAGGAATTTTACTGTTGTAAATCCTGTGTCTAATGGCCATTCAAGAAAGATACATTGAGCTTTCTGCATTACTATTGCTCTGCATTCTTCATGAAATATGGGTCAATTAATATTTTCAGTGACTGCTAAACAGGTTTTAAATGTAATAAAACAGACAATATCTATAGAGTCCATCACCAATTAAAAATAGATAATCCCGAAAGGTGAAACTAAAACAGATTGATAATAAACAAAAAAGGAGCACTACACTTATTTTAAAGTCTTTGTGTTCATTGGGTATCATTCTAGCCTATGTCGGATGAGATGAGTGCTACACCTCTCTCATAGAAGCTGTGGTCTTTGCCCGATCCCTCTCCCTCTGTGTCAAAGTCCAGTGTAAACAGGAGCTGGGCACATTAGTACAGTTCAGGTACACTAGCAGTGTCACCTTGTTACCAGCCTGCACACCCTCCAGCCTGGTAGAAATAAGATAAAACATGTTTGCTCAAACAAGTGTATTATATAACAGATTATTTGTTGGAACTATTATTTAAAATTTGTCTTGTAATTTCATTATTTTTCATATCTTAAGAATTCATTATCCATCAAAGGGTTACAAGTTTATACACCCGTCTTCAGACAGGACGTTTTATGGTATCCCGTATGGGGATGTCTGTCTGTTCCGGTTTTCCACACTACATGTATTCTCTGCCATATGAAACTGATATTTAGTTTATGAATGGCATATCAAGTTTGAGTGTCTTCACAATTCAACAAGTTTTCAATTAGTTATGCCCCTTTCTGAAAATATTAGAAATACATAGTTTTTCTCCACTTTTTTACCCACATGCTTTCTCATATTGAGTTGAAAATGTGGACACATGTATTAATGTGGATAAATGGATTCTGTTGTTTTGATGAACTGCATACCATGTTTGTGTTCAAATCTAAACCTATTCTACAGTCCTGGTAGTCATAGGAAAAAGTTTCCTATATCTAGACAGGTCATTGTCTAAAGAAGGTTAAAAGTAAAGCAGGTATCTCGTATTTGGACATTTCTGCTGTACTTTCTGCCTGTAAGCACTGAGGAAAAATAAGTCTTTGTTGCAAAAATACCCAAATCCTTCATTTAACCCTTCACCCTATAGCCCGTTTCTCATATTGAAGATATGTGACCACTTAAAGCAGGTTGAAAGTAAGACAGAGTGCACCTTACATCACATTCTCCCTTACTTTCAGCCTGCTTTAAGCTAACATCAGCTGGAATATAGAAAATATTTCTAACAATACATATTTATTCCTGTATAAAATTGAACTGTTTTCTTCAGTGAAGGAATACATAATGGGTAAAAACACATAATCTATGGAGTAATATGTTTAAATGCCTAGACCTTGGGAGTGTTTCTATACAATGTTGAGTTTATAGTTGTTGAAGTATTATGCTTAACCCTTTCCCCCATAGAAGAGCCTTTGGGAGCATTCAGTCTATACCCCCGCTGAAGAAAATAGCTCCACTTTATATTGTCACGAATAATCAGCATAAGAAATATTGATCTTCTACCAAGATTGTTCAAAGTTTGACCCTGGGGCCAAAAATGGCCCCGCCCTGGGGCTTATCAGTTTTTCTTAGGAAAACCTTTAAAAATCTTCTCCTCAGAAACTGTATGGCCTAGATCATTAATATTTGACATCTAGCTTTGCCTTATGGTCCTCTACCAAGATTGTTCAAATTATGACCCCCGGGTCAAAATTTACCCCGCCCCAGGGCTTATCAGTTTTACATAGACTTATATAGGAAAACCTTTAAAAATCTTCTTCTCTTAAACTGTATGGCCTAAATTTTTAATATTTGAGATAAAGCTTTGCCTTGTGGTCCTCTACCAAGATTGTTCAAATTATGACCCCCGGGCCAAAAATTGCCACGCCCTCGGGCCTATTAGTTTTTCATAGGAAAACCTTTAAAAATCTTCTTCTCTGAAACCGTAAGGCCAAGATCATTTATATTTGACATGTAGCTTTGCCCTATGGTACTCTACCAAGATTGTTCAAATTATGAACCGTTGATCAAATTTGGCCCCGCCCCGGGGCTTATCAGTTTTACATAGACTTATATAGGAAAACCTTTAAAAATCTTCTACTCTGAAATTGTAAGGCCCAGATTCTTAATATTTGACATATAGCTTTGCCTTGTGGTTCTCTACCAAGTGTGTTCAAATTATGACCCCGGGCCAAAATTGGCCCCACCCAGGGGCTTATCAGTTTTTATAGGAAAACCTTTAAAAATCTTCTTCTCTTAAACCGTAAGGCCCAGATCATTAATATCTGACATGTAGCTTCGCATTGTGGTCCTCTACCAAGATCAAATTATGGCACCTGGGTCATAGCTATATCAAAATGTTGACTTGCCCAGTCAGATTCTATGGTACAGTGTCCTCAGGTGAGCGAAATGTGACCCTCTGGTTCTCTTGTTTGCTCTCTAACACAAATACTTTTTTCCTTGACCTAGATTTAACACTAATACACGTTGTCAGCAAGTTTGGTGAAGATCCAATAAAAAGTGTTTGTGTTAGAGAGCATTTTCTGCTCTCTAACACAGTCATTTTTTAATTATTCAAGGACAACAACTCAGACATGCCTTATGCGATTTTGCTAGTTATTGAACCTGACCTATATTCTATACTAATAAACATTTGTAGCAAGATTGGTGAAGATCAAAAAAGAAGTGTTTGAGTTAGAGAGCGGACAAGGCTGAAACAGTCATTTTCAGCAAACTCAAGGTATAGGTCCTCCGTAATGTTTTTAATCGCTTACTCATGGTGAATAATATGTACACGTTGTCACTGGATCAAGTAGTGTTTAACCCTGTGCCCATTGGTCGTAACTTTACGGGAGTTTACAAACTGTTTGAATCTAGAAAGACGCTGCATAACGCGGCGTCTCATCTGGATCCAAACTGCTTGACACTCATCTTAAGGTTTGTTTAATTAAAACAATCTAAACTGAACAAATTTTGCAGAGGACAATGTCAAAGCAGACGTCTGTGCAGCAGAATAAGGGTTAACAGGGTAATTCTCAGTGCTCCAGCTATACACATGTAACCGGGAGTAATCTGAACTAATCTAACATTTTCTCACTCATTTCAGCACCGAATGCTATGGTGTTACTACTGATTTAACCGTCTCTTCGAGGCAATTTTAATGAGTATGACACCATTGGGTTTGAAAGCAGAAATAAAGATTTTAGTTTTTCGAAATACTTCCGATATCTGGAGCCCTGTATTTACAGAGTTGTCCTTCTTTCCATTCACAAGGGAGGCTTTTTAATTTGTGCAGCACAAAAATATTATAAATAAAATTTAAAAAGTGAATTTCTTAGATAAAGCCGGTTTTTGTAAAAGAATCACGTCCTACGTAGTTCAACTGGGACCCCAAACAACCGTTTTATGAAGGTTTCTCAAAAACACAATGCAGCTTTAATTCTTAGGGCTGTTTTCAAAAAATATTTTAGATTCTGTTTTTTTAAAGTAAAACAAATAGTGCAGACCCTGATCAGAGGGATCCTCATGGAGCCCATTGCACAGAGGCTACACACATTGCAAAATGAAAATCCACTGGTTTCCAGCATAGAAAGGGTTAACTTACTATCCCCTGAAACTTCCAATGGACAATTCCAGTTTGCAATAAAGGCTGGTCCATTTTAGACTATTTAGGATTTTTTTTGTAATAAATTGCAAAATGACAAACAGTGAAGTCCCTAATCAGAGGGCTCCTGCAGGAGCCTTCTGATAAGTGACTTCACTGTTTGCATAGGACAAGTGTACTCTTTACAGGTACACATTTGGTAAAGGATGCATATATGTGTCACTAGGGCTCAATGAATTAAAACTTACACCCAGGTAGAGTTCCTCCAGAGACCAGCTGTTAGCTTGGGCCTCGTACTGACCTGTGGATGTAATGTATGCCTCAGAAATGAACAGTCCTCCTAGCCACACTTGAAGGTTCTATAGAATAAAACAAACAATTGTTTTTACACTGTAAGATCTCGACTCTTTGCATGCTAGGTAAATTAATTCGTAACAACTTCAGTTCTGCATAAATAGAATCTGAATGTCAAACGATTTAGATCCAGATCAGGCCCCACATATGTGGGGCCTGATCTGAATCGAAACTGTTTGCAAAAGTTATCATCAATTCTTAAATTCAATGTCAGTGTGCAAAGAGTAAGGTTAAAAGTATGTTGATAATCAGAATAATTCAATTCATAATTATTCCGCGCTTTTTCATGCTTCTCATACATTTCTAACATCCTGACAGCTTAATCAGGCTGAAAGTAAAGCAGAAATGTCCCTGTTTTAATTTCAACTTGTTTTAACCCATTACCCCATAAATACGCCTTTAATTTATTCCTTCACTGAAGAAAACAGTTCCAATTTATGCAGTCATGATAAGGTACTGTAAGAAATGTTTTCTATATCCTAGCAGATGGTAGCTTAAAGCAGGCTGATAATGAAGCAGAATGCGCCTGAAGGTGCATTCTGCTTTACGTTCAGCCTGATTTAAGTGGTCATCTGTCTTTCAAATCTAGAAACAGGTTATGGGGTAATGGTTTAACCCTTTGAACCCTAGTCCCGCATATAGGTGTCCTTTTCAAACAGTGTTCATGTGAATAGAACACTTGTCCTATGCAAACAGTGAATACCTTGATCAGAGGGCTCCGAAAGGAGCCCTCTGATCAGGGTCTACACTGTTTGTCATAATGCCAAACATTGACAAAAACAACCCTTAAAAGTCAGAAATGGACTAGACTCAAATGGAAACTGGAATTGTCCATTTAAAGTTTCAGGGAGGAAAGAGTTAAGCAGGCATCTGCCTTGCACATTGAATAGAAGAGGGTTAAACAACTAGGTAAAGTCTCAATATGGGCCTTCTCACCTTAAGTTCCTTGGCACCACCCTGGGTTGTGCATTGAACTACGTTCTGCAATTGTTTGACTCGCAGACTGAAGTCGGTAATCCACTGTATCACTGTGATACCATTAGGAACAGTGTTGCGACGCCATGTCCTTGGGATCATACCTGCACAATAGAAAATAATACAATACCGTTTAACCCCTACCATAATGATCTTATCTTTCTTCTGATAAATGAATTGTTTTCATTTGCTCTTGCGGAATTAGTCCTCAAAATAATGAACGGTATGTCGAACAAAGCAGAACCTTACTGACTGTCACTGCACAGGATGCCTGGGAGGTTGCATCTTTTTAGTATCCTACAGGGATGTAAAACCTTACTAACCTTTTGAACCCTAGTCCCGCATATTGGTGTCCGTTGCAAACAGTGTAAATATGAATAGTACACTTGTCCTATGCAAACAGTGAAGACCCAGAGAAGGCAAAACATTGACAAAACGAACCCTTAAAAGTCAGAAAAGGATTAGACTTAAATGGAAACTGGAATTGTCAATTTAAAGTTTCAGGGAGGAAAGAGTTAACCCTTTACCCCATAGCCTGATTCTAGTTTTGAAAATAGCTCTTAAAGCAGGTTGAAAGTAAAGCAGAATGTGCCTTAATGTGCATTCTGCTTTACTTTCAGCCTGCTTGAAGCTACCAATTGCTAAAATAAAGAAAGTATCTCTTTTGATACATATTCATGACTGTATAAATTTGCCTTATGGTCCTCTACCAAGATTGTTCAAATCATGACCCCAGGGTCAAAAATGGCCCCGCCCTGGGGCTTATCAGTTTTACATGATTGCTATGATTGTTGATCAATATTGGTATACCAAGACGGCACAGTAGTGACTTCTATATGATAAATGGAATTAATAATGTTTTTAAACATATATTAATTAGCTTTTTAAACAATTAAGTGGAGAGTAGCTTTTATTGTATACCTTACTATAAATAGTAACAGATTTTGCTTTGATGACAATGCAATACGCCCTTGCTGAGCGGGCCAATAACCGGATGCAGTCCAATAACCGGTTATTTGGACTGCATCCGGTTATTGGCCCGGGGGCAACAGAATTTATGAACGTGAACACGTTAGCAACGTAACGTTCAAAATGACCAACGTTCGTTGAAGATGACGTCATTTGATTTATATAACGGCCGCGCCTATGTAAACATTCAAACAATCTACATATTCGTTGATTTTGAACCAGGCAGGTATACAATAAACAAGTCATTAAACGGCCGAGGGCGGACCGTCGTTGCTTATTGGCACTCGTTAGCCACAGGCCCTCGTGCCATTATGGCTAACTTGTTCCAATAAGCAACGACGGCCCGCCCTCGGCCGTTTAATAACTGTATATTATTGTATACTTTACTATAAATAGTAACAGATTTTGCTATGATGACAATGCAATACACCCTTGCTGAGCGGGCCAATAACCGGATGCAGTCCAATAACCGGTTATTTGGCTTAGTGGTAGGCATTGCCAACTGTCGTTGTGGCTACATGGGTTCGATTCCTGGTACGGGAAACTTTTTTCATTCACATTTAATTTTTTTACCCCATAAACGAAGTATTTTAACCTTCATCGTACCGAAATATTTTCGCTTTGCAATTGTCGTCTGCGAAGTGTTCAAATTGAAAATTGGTATATTTGCAAATGAGTCTGCGATCAACAGCAAATAGTTATTAATTTCTGGCGTCTTAAATTGTAGCAAGAACATTTATCAAATTTCCGATGTACGTCCGTCTGCTTGTTCGCCCGTCCGTCCGTTGATTTTAGTTAAAACTGTGTAATACATATGTATGGTCAATTGCATCCGAATTGTAAACTTGGTTGACACGATTGAATGCTGAAAGCGTTTGTTGTATCTTTTTTAGTCTTAGTGCTTTTAATAAGTAAGTACAACAAACGCTTTCAGAATTCAATCGTGTCAACCAAGTTTACAAGCACTAAGGCTAATAAAGATACGACACTGCAAAATTACGTTATTATGAGTGGTCGTTCAACTTGTCTGTTACAGTGCTCCCTCCCTACCACGGCCACCTAATTGGTGACAAAGATTGTGTATGTTGTTCGGATGGAGTTGTTTTAGGGAGGGATATCGGCTTACATATGCAACAACTTGATTAGAAAGTCCCTTTTTCTCAATTATTACAGTAACCCCCCTATAGTCCAACCTCCTCAAGGCTTAATTATGGTATGCAAGATATGTGGTAGCTTGAAACAAGGCGAAAGTAAAACAAAAAGCTAATTTGAGAGCTTTCACCTTGCTGTAAACTGTCACCTGCTTAATTAAACACAAAATAGCCATTTTCATTTAATGGTCGCTATACAGAGATTTTTACTGTTCATGTCCGTATTTGGTGTCAGCGTCGGTATTGGCAAAAGTGACGTATCTCAAGTTCTAGAAATGGATTTCATGCTTCTGCTCTTTCTTGATATTTAAAAAGCTTTATATGAAAAGTGCTCTGTATGTTTCTGTTTCATCCTTATCATGCTGAATTGCCGCCTGCTGCAAATACAGTATCAGCAGAAAAACACATAATCAATTGTATGCTTTCAAAACTTAAGAAAAGTAAAATATGACAGGCACGAAGGTTGGATCCAGATCAGACTCCACGTAACGCGGCGTCCTATCTTGATATAAACTGTTTGCAAACAGTTAGGAAATATTAATCAAGTCGCGCATAGCATAGTATTAGTGTTGACGTAGGCTGACAATAAGAAGAAAACATTGTATTTGGAGAACTTGTATAAAAGACGAATCTATGAAAATAAGTCGTTTAGAAATAAAGGGATCGGACCAAGTGTGGTTTGACCCTGCTATCCACGAGATGCTACATGTACATGTAGT
This sequence comes from Gari tellinella, assembly GCA_922989275.2. Lineage (NCBI taxonomy): Eukaryota > Metazoa > Mollusca > Bivalvia > Cardiida > Psammobiidae > Gari > Gari tellinella. Next base: position 49,069,002 of record OV277856.1, read on the forward strand.
CCGACTCGTTCCCTACTGAGCCACGGAGCCCCCTTTAAACGTTGGCTCGTTAGTGTGATATCAATGTGTTAAGAAGAAACAATAAGCGACAAGAATAGACAATGAGCCACAAGAATAAATACAAAGCTACAATAAGGAAAATAAGCCACAAGAAAAAATCAAAAGCGACAAGAAAAAAAAGAAGCCACAACCATTGTCATTCCCCTCACGGGAATCGAACTCGGGCTGCCGCGATGAAAGTGCGCAATATTAACCATTAGACCAAATCGGAGCATGTAGATCAATGCACAAATTCTTTATTATATCTTTGATACCCAATCATCGGATGTACAGTACAACTTTGGTGAAGCGGCATCTTTTTGAAGACATGCATTACTATCCTTAGATAGCTGACTGCTTCTTAAAGCATTATTGAAGTGAAGCATAACGTTTTAACAAAGTGTTCATGTTTACTATAGTCATTGAAATGTCAAATTGTGCAATTGACAATTCATTTTTATTTGGGTTACAGTTGAACATACATGTACGATTGACTGTATCGGATGTGACGTACGCGCACCTTCCTATTGTTATCGTCGTATAATAACTATTATAGTTTCCATTGAAGCACATCTAGCAACGGAGACGTGGCTTAGTGGTAGGCATTGCCAACTGTCGTTGTGGCAACCTGGGTTCGATTCCTCGTACGGGAAACTTTTTTCATTCACATTATACTTTTTTACCCCATAAACGAAGTATTTTAACCTTCATCGTACCGAAATATTTTCGCTTTGCAATTGTCGTCTGCGAAGTGTTCAAATTGAAAATTGGTATATTTGCAAATGAGTCGGCGATCAACAGCAAATAGTTATTAATTTCTGGCGTCTTAAATTGTAGCAAGAACATTTATCAAATTTCCGATGTACGTCCGTCTGTCTGTCTGCTTGTTCGCCCGTCCGTCCGTTGATTTTAGTTAAAACTGTGTAATACACATGTATGGTCATTTGCTTCCGAATTAGTGCTTTTAATAAGTAAGTACAACAAACGCTTTCAGAATTCAATCGTGTCAACCAAGTTTACAAGCACTAAGGCTAATAAAGATACGACACTGCAAAATTACGTTATTATGAGTGGTCGTTCAACTTGTCTGTTACAGTGCTCCCTCCCTACCACGGCCACCTAATTGGTGACAAAGATTGTGTATGTTGTTCGGATGGAGTTGTTTTAGGGAGGGATATCGGCTTACATATGCAACAACTTGATCGGAAAGTCCCTTTTTCTCAATTATTACAGTAACCCCCCTATAGTCCAACCTCCTTAAGGCTTAATTATGGTATGCAAGATATGTGGTAGCTGAAACAAGGCGAAAGTAAAACAAAAAGCTAATTTGAGAGCTTTCACCTTGCTGTAAACTGTCACCTGCTTAATTAAACACAAAATAGCCATTTTCATTTAATGGTCGCTATACAGAGATTTTTACTGTTCATGTCCGTATTTGGTGTCAGCGTCGGTATTGGCAAAAGTGACGTATCTCAAGTTCTAGAAATGGATTTCATGCTTCTGCTCTTTCTTGATATTTAAAAAGCTTTATATGAAAAGTGCTCTGTATGTTTCTGTTTCATCCTTATCATGCTGAATTGCCGTCTGCTGCAAATACAGTATCAGCAGAAAAACACATAATCAATTGTATGCTTTCAAAACTTAAGAAAAGTAAAATATGACAGGCACGAAGGTTGGATCCAGATCAGACTCCACGTAACGCGGCGTCCTATCTTGATATAAACTGTTTGCAAACAGTTAGGAAATATTAATCAAGTCGCGCATAGCATAGTATTAGTGTTGACGTAGGCTGACAATAAGAAGAAAACATTATATTTGGAGAACTTGTATAAAAGACGAATCTATGAAAATAAGTCGTTTAGAAATAAAGGGATCGGACCCTGTGTGGTTTGACCCTGCTATCCACGAGATGCTACATGTACATGTAGTCCGACTCGTTCCCTACTGAGCCACGGAGCCCCCTTTAAACTTTGGCTCGTTAGTGTGATATCAATGTGTTACGAAGAAACAATAAGCGACAAGAATAGACAATGAGCCACAAGAATAAATACAAAGCTACAATAAGGAAAATAAGCCACAAGAAAAAATCAAAAGCGACAAGAAAAAAAAGAAGCCACAACCATTGTCATTCCCCTCACGGGAATCGAACTCGGGCTGCCGCGATGAAAGTGCGCAATATTAACCATTAGACCAAATCGGAGCATGTAGATCAATGCACAAATTCTTTATTATATCTTTGATACCCAATCATCGGATGTACAGTACAACTTTGGTGAAGCGGCATCTTTTTGAAGACATGCATTACTATCCTTAGATAGCTGACTGCTTCTTAAAGCATTATTGAAGTGAAGCATAACGTTTTAACAAAGTGTTCATGTTTACTATAGTCATTGAAATGTCAAATTGTGCAATTAAAATTCATTTTTATTTGGGTTACAGTTGAACATACATGTACGATTGACTGTATCGGATGTGACGTACGCGCACCTTCCTATTGTTATCGTCGTATAATAACTATTATAGTTTCCATTGAAGCACATCTAGCAACGGAGACGTGGCTTAGTGGTAGGCATTGCCAACTGTCGTTGTGTCAACCTGGGTTCGATTCCTCGTACGGGAAACTTTTTTCATTCACATTTATACTTTTTACCCCATAAACGAAGTATTTTAACCTTCATCGTACCGAAATATTTTCGCTTTGCAATTGTCGTCTGCGAAGTGTTCAAATTGAAAATTGGTATATTTGCAAATGAGTCGGCGATCAACAGCAAATAGTTATTAATTTCTGGCGTCTTAAATTGTAGCAAGAACATTTATCAAATTTCCGATGTACGTCCGTCTGTCTGTCTGCTTGTTCGCCCGTCCGTCCGTTGATTTTAGTTAAAACTGTGTAATACACATGTATGGTCATTTGCATCCGAATTAGTGCTTTTAATGAGTAAGTACAACAAACGCTTTCAGAATTCAATCGTGTCAACCAAGTTTACAAGCACTAAGGCTAATAAAGATACGACACTGCAAAATTACGTTATTATGAGTGGTCGTTCAACCTGTCTGTTACAGTGCTCCCTCCCTACCACGGCCACCTAATTGGTGACAAAGATTGTGTATGTTGTTCGGATGGAGTTGTTTTAGGGAGGGATATCGGCTTACATATGCAACAACTTGATTAGAAAGTCCCTTTTTCTCAATTATTACAGTAACCCCCCTATAGTCCAACCTCCTTAAGGCTTAATTATGGCATGCAAGATATGTGGTAGCTTGAAACAAGGCGAAAGTAAAAGAAAAAGCTAATTTGAGAGCTTTCACCTTGCTGTAAACTGTCACCTGCTTAATTAAACACAAAATAGCCATTTTCATTTAATGGTCGCTATACAGAGATTTTTACTGTTCATGTCCGTATTTGGTGTCAGCGTCGATATTGGCAAAAGTGACGTATCTCAAGTTCTAGAAATGGATTTCATGCTTCTGCTCTTTCTTGATATTTAAAAAGCTTTATATGAAAAGTGCTCTGTATGTTTCTGTTTCATCCTTATCATGCTGAATTGCCGTCTGCTGCAAATTCAGTATCAGCAGAAAAACACATACTCAATTGTATGCTTTCAAAACTTAAGAAAAGTAAAATATGACAGGCACGAAGGTTGGATCCAGATCAGACTCCACGTAACGCGGCGTCCTATCTTGATATAAACTGTTTGCAAACAGTTAGGAAATATTAATCAAGTCGCGCATAGCATAGTATTAGTGTTGACGTAGGCTGACAATAAGAATAAAAACATTATATTTGGAGAATTTTACATATTCTTTTCAGCATGCTTTAAGCAGTTACTTGTATAAAAGACGAATCTATGAAAATAAGTCGTTTAGAAATAAAGGGATCGGACCCTGTGTGGTTTGACCCTGCTATCCACGAGATGCTACATGTACATGTAGTCCGACTCGTTCCCTACTGAGCCACGGAGCCCCCTTTAAACTTTGGCTCGTTAGTGTGATATCAATGTGTTAAGAAGAAACAATAAGCGACAAGAATAGACAATGAGCCACAAGAATAAATACAAAGCTACAATAAGGAAAATAAGCCACAAGAAAAAATCAAAAGCGACAAGAAAAAAAAGAAGCCACAACCATTGTCATTCCCCTCACGGGAATCGAACTCGGGCTGCCGCGATGAAAGTGCGCAATACTAACCATTTGACCAAATCGGAGCATGTAGATCAATGCACAAATTCTTTATTATATCTTTGATACCCAATCATCGGATGTACAGTACAACTTTGGTGAAGCGGCATCTTTTTAAAGACATGCATTACTATCCTTAGATAGCTGACTGCTTCTTAAAGCATTATTGAAGTGAAGCATAACGTTTTAACAAAGTGTTCATGTTTACTATAGTCATTGAAATGTCAAATTGTGCAATTGACAATTCATTTTTATTTGGGTTACAGTTGAACATACATGTACGATTGACTGTATCGGATGTGACGTACGCGCACCTTCCTATTGTTATCGTCGTATAATAACTATTATAGTTTCCATTGAAGCACATCTAGCAACGGAGACGTGGCTTAGTGGTAGGCATTGCCAACTGTCGTTGTGGCAACCTGGGTTCGATTCCTCGTACGGGAAACTTTTTTCATTCACATTTATACTTTTTTACCCCATAAACGAAGTATTTTAACCTTCATCGTACCGAAATATTTTCGCTTTGCAATTGTCGTCTGCGAAGTGTTCAAATTGAAAATTGGTATATTTGCAAATGAGTCGGCGATCAACAGCAAATAGTTATTAATTTCTGGCGTCTTAAATTGTAGCAAGAACATTTATCAAATTTCCGATGTACGTCCGTCTGTCTGTCTGCTTGTTCGCCCGTCCGTCCGTTGATTTTAGTTAAAACTGTGTAATACACATGTATGGTCATTTGCATCCGAATTAGTGCTTTTAATAAGTAAGTACAACAAACGCTTTCAGAATTCAATCGTGTCAACCAAGTTTACAAGCACTAAGGCTAATAAAGATACGACACTGCAAAATTACGTTATTATGAGTGGTCGTTCAACCTGTCTGTTACAGTTCTCCCTCCCTACCACGGCCACCTAATTGGTGACAAAGATTGTGTATGTTGTTCGGATGGAGTTGTTTTAGGGAGGGATATCGGCTTACATATGCAACAACTTGATTAGAAAGTCCCTTTTTCTCAATTATTACAGTAACCCCCCTATAGTCCAACCTCCTTAAGGCTTAATTATGGTATGCAAGATATGTGGTAGCTTGAAACAAGGCGAAAGTAAAACAAAAAGCTAATTTGAGAGCTTTCACCTTGCTGTAAACTGTCACCTGCTTAATTAAACACAAAATAGCCATTTTCATTTAATGGTCGCTATACAGAGATTTTTACTGTTCATGTCCGTATTTGGTGTCAGCGTCGGTATTGGCAAAAGTGACGTATCTCAAGTTCTAGAAATGGATTTCATGCTTCTGCTCTTTCTTGATATTTAAAAAGCTTTATATGAAAAGTGCTCTGTATGTTTCTGTTTCATCCTTATCATGCTGAATTGCCGTCTGCTGCAAATACAGTATCAGCAGAAAAACACATAATCAATTGTATGCTTTCAAAATTTAAGAAAAGTATAATATGACAGGCACGAAGGTTGGATCCAGATCAGACTCCACATAACGCGGCGTCCTATCTTGATATAAACTGTTTGCAAACAGTTAGGAAATATTAATCATGTCGCGCATAGCATAGTATTAGTGTTGACGTAGGCTGACAATAAGAAGAAAACATTATATTTGGAGAATTTTACATATTCTTTTCAGCATGCTTTAAGCAGTTACTTGTATAAAAGACAAATCTATGAAAATAAGTCGTTTAGAAATAAAGGGATCGGACCCTGTGTGGTTTGACCCTGCTATCCACGAGATGCTACATGTACATGTAGTCCGACTCGTTCCCTACTGAGCCACGGAGCCCCCTTTAAACTTTGGCTCGTTAGTGTTATATCAATGTGTTAAGAAGAAACAATAAGCGACAAGAATAGACAATGAGCCACAAGAATAAATACAAAGCTACAATAAGGAAAATAAGCCACAAGAAAAAATCAAAAGCGACAAGAAAAAAAAGAAGCCACAACCATTGTCATTCCCCTCACGGGAATCGAACTCGGACTGCCGCGATGAAAGTGCGCAATATTAACCATTAGACCAAATCGGAGCATGTAGATCAATGCACAAATTCTTTATTATATCTTTGATACCCAATCATCGGATGTACAGTACAACTTTGGTGAAGCGGCATCTTTTTAAAGACATGCATTACTATCCTTAGATAGCTGACTGCTTCTTAAAGCATTATTGAAGTGAAGCATAACGTTTTAACAAAGTGTTCATGTTTACTATAGTCATTGAAATGTCAAATTGTGCAATTGACAATTCATTTTTATTTGGGTTACAGTTGAACATACATGTACGATTGACTGTATCGGATGTGACGTACGCGCACCTTCCTATTGTTATCGTCGTATAATAACTATTATAGTTTCCATTGAAGCACTTCTAGCAACGGAGACGTGGCTTAGTGGTAGGCATTGCCAACTGTCGTTGTGGCAACCTGGGTTCGATTCCTCGTACGGGAAACTTTTTTCATTCACATTTATACTTTTTTACCCCATAAACGAAGTATTTTAACCTTCATCGTACCGAAATATTTTCGCTTTGCAATTGTCGTCTGCGAAGTGTTCAAATTGAAAATTGGTATATTTGCAAATGAGTCGGCGATCAACAGCAAATAGTTATTAATTTCTGGCGTCTTAAATTGTAGCAAGAACATTTATCAAATTTCCGATGTACGTCCGTCTGTCTGTCTGCTTGTTCGCCCGTCCGTCCGTTGATTTTAGTTAAAACTGTGTAATACACATGTATGGTCATTTGCATCCGAATTAGTGCTTTTAATAAGTAAGTACAACAAACGCTTTCAGAATTCAATCGTGTCAACCAAGTTTACAAGCACTAAGGCTAATAAAGATACGACACTGCAAAATTACGTTATTATGAGTGGTCGTTCAACCTGTCTGTTACAGTTCTCCCTCCCTACCACGGCCACCTAATTGGTGACAAAGATTGTGTATGTTGTTCGGATGGAGTTGTTTTAGGGAGGGATATCGGCTTACATATGCAACAACTTGATTAGAAAGTCCCTTTTTCTCAATTATTACAGTAACCCCCCTATAGTCCAACCTCCTTAAGGCTTAATTATGGTATGCAAGATATGTGGTAGCTTGAAACAAGGCGAAAGTAAAACAAAAAGCTAATTTGAGAGCTTTCACCTTGCTGTAAACTGTCACCTGCTTAATTAAACACAAAATAGCCATTTTCATTTAATGGTCGCTATACAGAGATTTTTACTGTTCATGTCCGTATTTGGTGTCAGCGTCGGTATTGGCAAAAGTGACGTATCTCAAGTTCTAGAAATGGATTTCATGCTTCTGCTCTTTCTTGATATTTAAAAAGCTTTATATGAAAAGTGCTCTGTATGTTTCTGTTTCATCCTTATCATGCTGAATTGCCGTCTGCTGCAAATACAGTATCAGCAGAAAAACACATAATCAATTGTATGCTTTCAAAACTTAAGAAAAGTAAAATATGACAGGCACGAAGGTTGGATCCAGATCAGACTCCACGTAACGCGGCGTCCTATCTTGATATAAACTGTTTGCAAACAGTTAGGAAATATTAATCAAGTCGCGCATAGCATAGTATTAGTGTTGACGTAGGCTGACAATAAGAAGAAAACATTATATTTGGAGAACTTGTATAAAAGACGAATCTATGAAAATAAGTCGTTTAGAAATAAAGGGATCGGACCCTGTGTGGTTTGACCCTGCTATCCACGAGATGCTACATGTACATGTAGTCCGACTCGTTCCCTACTGAGCCACGGAGCCCCCTTTAAACTTTGGCTCGTTAGTGTGATATCAATGTGTTACGAAGAAACAATAAGCGACAAGAATAGACAATGAGCCACAAGAATAAATACAAAGCTACAATAAGGAAAATAAGCCACAAGAAAAAATCAAAAGCGACAAGAAAAAAAAGAAGCCACAACCATTGTCATTCCCCTCACGGGAATCGAACTCGGGCTGCCGCGATGAAAGTGCGCAATATTAACCATTAGACCAAATCGGAGCATGTAGATCAATGCACAAATTCTTTATTATATCTTTGATACCCAATCATCGGATGTACAGTACAACTTTGGTGAAGCGGCATCTTTTTGAAGACATGCATTACTATCCTTAGATAGCTGACTGCTTCTTAAAGCATTATTGAAGTGAAGCATAACGTTTTAACAAAGTGTTCATGTTTACTATAGTCATTGAAATGTCAAATTGTGCAATTGACAATTCATTTTTATTTGGGTTACAGTTGAACATACATGTACGATTGACTGTATCGGATGTGACGTACGCGCACCTTCCTATTGTTATCGTCGTATAATAACTATTATAGTTTCCATTGAAGCACATCTAGCAACGGAGACGTGGCTTAGTGGTAGGCATTGCCAACTGTCGTTGTGGCAACCTGGGTTCGATTCCTCGTACGGGAAACTTTTTTCATTCACATTTATACTTTTTTACCCCATAAACGAAGTATTTTAACCTTCATCGTACCGAAATATTTTCGCTTTGCAATTGTCGTCTGCGAAGTGTTCAAATTGAAAATTGGTATATTTGCAAATGAGTCGGCGATCAACAGCAAATAGTTATTAATTTCTGGCGTCTTAAATTGTAGCAAGAACATTTATCAAATTTCCGATGTACGTCCGTCTGTCTGTCTGCTTGTTCGCCCGTCCGTCCGTTGATTTTAGTTAAAACTGTGTAATACACATGTATGGTCATTTGCATCCGAATTAGTGCTTTTAATAAGTAAGTACAACAAACGCTTTCAGAATTCAATCGTGTCAACCAAGTTTACAAGCACTAAGGCTAATAAAGATACGACACTGCAAAATTACGTTATTATGAGTGGTCGTTCAACCTGTCTGTTACAGTTCTCCCTCCCTACCACGGCCACCTAATTGGTGACAAAGATTGTGTATGTTGTTCGGATGGAGTTGTTTTAGGGAGGGATATCGGCTTACATATGCAACAACTTGATTAGAAAGTCCCTTTTTCTCAATTATTACAGTAACCCCCCTATAGTCCAACCTCCTTAAGGCTTAATTATGGTATGCAAGATATGTGGTAACTTGAAACAAGGCGAAAGTAAAACAAAAAGCTAATTTGAGAGCTTTCACCTTGCTGTAAACTGTCACCTGCTTAATTAAACACAAAATAGCCATTTTCATTTAATGGTCGCTATACAGAGATTTTTACTGTTCATGTCCGTATTTGGTGTCAGCGTCGGTATTGGCAAAAGTGACGTATCTCAAGTTCTAGAAATGGATTTCATGCTTCTGCTCTTTCTTGATATTTAAAAAGCTTTATATGAAAAGTGCTCTGTATGTTTCTGTTTCATCCTTATCATGCTGAATTGCCGTCTGCTGCAAATACAGTATCAGCAGAAAAACACATAATCAATTGTATGCTTTCAAAATTTAAGAAAAGTATAATATGACAGGCACGAAGGTTGGATCCAGATCAGACTCCACATAACGCGGCGTCCTATCTTGATATAAACTGTTTGCAAACAGTTAGGAAATATTAATCATGTCGCGCATAGCATAGTATAAGTGTTGACGTAGGCTGACAATAAGAAGAAAACATTATATTTGGAGAATTTTACATATTCTTTTCAGCATGCTTTAAGCAGTTACTTGTATAAAAGACAAATCTATGAAAATAAGTCGTTTAGAAATAAAGGGATCGGACCCTGTGTGGTTTGACCCTGCTATCCACGAGATGCTACATGTACATGTAGTCCGACTCGTTCCCTACTGAGCCACGGAGCCCCCTTTAAACTTTGGCTCGTTAGTGTTATATCAATGTGTTAAGAAGAAACAATAAGCGACAAGAATAGACAATGAGCCACAAGAATAAATACAAAGCTACAATAAGGAAAATAAGCCACAAGAAAAAATCAAAAGCGACAAGAAAAAAAAGAAGCCACAACCATTGTCATTCCCCTCACGGGAATCGAACTCGGACTGCCGCGATGAAAGTGCGCAATATTAACCATTAGACCAAATCGGAGCATGTAGATCAATGCACAAATTCTTTATTATATCTTTGATACCCAATCATCGGATGTACAGTACAACTTTGGTGAAGCGGCATCTTTTTAAAGACATGCATTACTATCCTTAGATAGCTGACTGCTTCTTAAAGCATTATTGAAGTGAAGCATAACGTTTTAACAAAGTGTTCATGTTTACTATAGTCATTGAAATGTCAAATTGTGCAATTGACAATTCATTTTTATTTGGGTTACAGTTGAACATACATGTACGATTGACTGTATCGGATGTGACGTACGCGCACCTTCCTATTGTTATCGTCGTATAATAACTATTATAGTTTCCATTGAAGCACTTCTAGCAACGGAGACGTGGCTTAGTGGTAGGCATTGCCAACTGTCGTTGTGGCAACCTGGGTTCGATTCCTCGTACGGGAAACTTTTTTCATTCACATTTATACTTTTTTACCCCATAAACGAAGTATTTTAACCTTCATCGTACCGAAATATTTTCGCTTTGCAATTGTCGTCTGCGAAGTGTTCAAATTGAAAATTGGTATATTTGCAAATGAGTCGGCGATCAACAGCAAATAGTTATTAATTTCTGGCGTCTTAAATTGTAGCAAGAACATTTATCAAATTTCCGATGTACGTCCGTCTGTCTGTCTGCTTGTTCGCCCGTCCGTCTGTTGATTTTAGTTAAAACTGTGTAATACACATGTATGGTCATTTGCATCCGAATTAGTGCTTTTAATAAGTAAGTACAACAAACGCTTTCAGAATTCAATCGTGTCAACCAAGTTTACAAGCACTAAGGCTAATAAAGATACGACACTGCAAAATTACGTTATTATGAGTGGTCGTTCAACCTGTCTGTTACAGTGCTCCCTCCCTACCACGGCCACCTAATTGGTGACAAAGATTGTGTATGTTTTTCGGATGGAGTTGTTTTAGGGAGGGATATCGGCTTACATATGCAACAACTTGATTAGAAAGTCCCTTTTTCTCAATTATTACAGTAACCCCCCTATAGTCCAACCTCCTTAAGGCTTAATTATGGTATGCAAGATATGTGGTAGCTTGAAACAAGGCGAAAGTAAAACAAAAAGCTAATTTGAGAGCTTTCACCTTGCTGTAAACTGTCACCTGCTTAATTAAACACAAAATAGCCATTTTCATTTAATGGTCGCTATACAGAGATTTTTACTGTTCATGTCCGTATTTGGTGTCAGCGTCGGTATTGGCAAAAGTGACGTATCTCAAGTTCTAGAAATGGATTTCATGCTTCTGCTCTTTCTTGATATTTAAAAAGCTTTATATGAAAAGTGCTCTGTATGTTTCTGTTTCATCCTTATCATGCTGAATTGCCGTCTGCTGCAAATACAGTATCAGCAGAAAAACACATAATCAATTGTATGCTTTCAAAACTTGGTTGACACGATTGAATGCTAAAAGCGTTTGTTGTATCTTTTTTAGTCTTAGTGCTTTTTATAAGTAAGTACAACAAACGCTTTCAGAATTCAATCGTGTCAACCAAGTTTACAAGCAGTAAGGCTCATTTTACTCATTGTGGCTAATTTCTGTTCATGTGGCTCATTCCCTTCTTGTGGTTTACTTCTGTTCTTGTGGCTCATTTTCCTTCTTGTGGCTCACTTCCATTCTTTTGGGTCATTTCCGTTCTTGTGGCTTATTTTCCTCCTCGTGGCTCATTTCCGTTCTTGTGGCTCATTTTCGTTCTTTTTGCCCATTTCTGTTCTTGTGGCTCATTTCCGTTCTTGTGGCTCATTTTCCTTGTTGTGGCTCATTTCCATTCTTGTGGCTCATTTCTATTCTTGTGCCCCATTTCCTTCTTGTGGCTCATTTCCCTTCTCGTGGCTTATTTTCCTCCTTGTGGCTAATTTCTGTTCTTGTGGCTCATTTCCGTTCTTTTTGCTCATTTCTGTTGTTGTGGCTCATTTCCGTTCTTGTGGCTCATATCCCTTGTTGTTCCCCATTTCCGTTTTTGTTGCTCATTTACCTCCTCGTTGCTCATTTTCCTCCTTGTGGCTCATTTCCCTTGTTTCTTCTTAACACATTGATATAACACTAACGAGCCCAAGTTTAAAGGGGGCTCCGTGGCTCAGTAGGGAACGAGTCGGACTACATGTACATGTAGCATCTCGTGGATAGCAGGGTCAAACCCCACAGGGTCCGATCCCTTTATTTCTAAACGACTTATTTTCATAGATTCGTCTTTTATACAAGTAACTGCTTAAAGCATGCTGAAAAGAATATGTAAAATTCTCCAAATATAATGTTTTTATTCTTATTGTCAGCCTACGTCAACACTAATACTATGCTATGCGCGACTTGATTAATATTTCCTAACTGTTTGCGTAACGCTGCGTCCTATCTTGATATAAACTGTTTGCAAAGTCTGATCTGGATCCAACCTTCGTGCCTGTCATATTTTACCTTTCTTAAGTTTTGAAAGCATACAATTGATTATGTGTTTTTCTGCTGATACTGTATTTGCAGCAGACGGCAATTCAGCATGATAAGGATGAAACAGAAACATACAGAGCACTTTTCATATAAAGCTTTTTAAATATCAAGAAAGAGCAGAAGCATGAAATCCATTTCTAGAACTTGAGATACGTCACTTTTGCCAATACCGACGCTGACACCAAATACGGACATGAACAGTAAAAATCTCTGTATAGCGACCATTAAATGAAAATGGCTATTTTGTGTTTAATTAAGCAGGTGACAGTTTACAGCAAGGTGAAAGCTCTCAAATTAGCTTTTTGTTTTATTTTCGCCTTGTTTCAAGCTACCACATATCTTGCATACCATAATTAAGCCTTAAGGAGGTTGGACTATAGGGGGGTTACTGTAATAATTGAGAAAAAGGGACTTTCTAATCAAGTTGTTGCATATGTAAGCCGATGTCCCTCCCTAAAACAACTCCATCCGAACAACATACACAATCTTTGTCACCAATTAGGTGGCCGTGGTAGGGAGGGAGCACTGTAACAGACAAGTTGAACGACCACTCATAATAACGTAATTTTGCAGTGTCGTATCTTTATTAGCCTTATTGCTTGTAAACTTGGTTGATACGATTGAATTCTCAAAGCGTTTGTTGTACTTAGACTAAAAACGATACAACAAACGCAGGGTCAAACCACACAGGATCCGATCCCTTTATTTCTAAACGACTTATTTTCATAGATTCGTCTTTTATACAAGTAACTGCTTAAAGCATGCTGAAAAGAATATGTAAAATTCTCCAATATAATGTTTTTATTCTTATTGTCAGCCTACGTCAACACTAATACTATGCTATTCGCGACTTGATTAATATTTCCTAACTGTTTGCGTAACGCGGCGTCCTATCTTGATATAAACTGTTTGCAAAGTCTGATCTGGATCCAACCTTCGTGCCTGTCATATTTTACTTTTCTTAAGTTTTGAAAGCATACAATTGATTATGTGTTTTTCTGCTGATACTGTATTTGCAGCAGACGGCAATTCAGCATGATAAGGATGAAACAGAAACATACAGGGCACTTTTCACATAAAGCTGACACCAAATACGGACATGTACAGTAAAAATCTCTGTATAACGACCATTAAATGAAAATGGTTATTTTGTGTTTAATTAAGCAGGTGACAGTTTACAGCAAGGTGAAAGCTCTCAAATTAGCTTTTTGTTTTACTTTCGCCTTGTTTCAAGCTACCACATATCTTGCATACCATAATTAAGCCTTAAGGAGGTTGGAATATAGGGGGGTTACTGTAATAATTGAGAAAAAGGGACTTTCTAATCAAGTTGTTGCATATGTAAGCCGATAACAACTCCATCCGAACAACATACACAATCTTTGTCACCAATTAGGTGGCCGTGGTAGGGAGGGAGCACTGTAACAGACAAGTTGAACGACCACTCATAATAACGTAATTTTGCAGTGTCGTATCTTTATTAGCCTTATTGCTTGTAAACTTGGTTGACACGATTGAATTCTCAAAGCGTTTGTTGTACTTAGACTAAAAACGATACAACAAACGCAGGGTCAAACCACACAGGGTCCTATCCCTTTGTTTCTAAACGACTTGTTTTCATAGATTCTTCTTTTATACAAGTAACTGCTTCAAGCATGCTGAAAAGAATATGTAAAATTCTCCAAATATAATGTTTTCTTCTTATTGTAAGCCTACGTCAACACTAATACTATGATATGCGCGACTTGATTAATATTTCCTAACTGTTTGCAAACAATTTATATCAAGATAGGACGCCGCGTTACGCGGGGTCTGATCTGGATCCAACCTTCGTGCCTGTCATATTTTACTTTTCTTAAGTTTTGAAAGCATACAATTGAGTTTGTGTTTTTCTGCTGATACTGTATTTGCAGCAGACGGCAATTTAGCAGATAAGGATGAAACAGAAACATACAGGGCACTTTTCACATAAAGCTGACACCAAATACGGACATGTACAGTAAAAATCTCTGTATAACGACCATTAAATGAAAATGGCTATTTTGTGTTTACATGTAATTAAGCAGGTGACAGTATACAGCAAGGTGAAAGCTCTCAAATTAGCTTTTTGTTTTACTTTGCCTTTTTTCAAGCCACCACATATCTTGCATACCATAATTAAGCCTTAAGGAGGTTGGAATATAGGGGGGTTACTGTAATAATTGAGAAAAAGGGACTTTCTAATCAAGTTGTTGCATATGTAAGCCGATATCCCTCCCTAAAACAACTCCATCCGAACAACATACACAATCTTTGTTACCAAATAGGTGGCCGTGGTAGGGAGGGAGCTCTGTAATAGACAAGTTGAACGACCACTCATAATAACCTAATTTTGCAGTGTCGTATCTTTATTAGCCTTAGTGCTTGTAAACTTGGTTGACACGATTGAATTCTGAAAGCGTTTGTTGTACTTACTTATTAAAAGCACTAAGACTAAAAAAGATACAACAAACGCTTTCAGCATTCAAATACAGCCCGCGGGCTTCTTCAGATGTTAATACACGAAAAAAGGTGTATTAACCGTATAATTTAAATTGGCTACATCCCCAAAACGTTGTAATGTTCTACATGTGATTGTTTTGCGTTTGCGTTTCGGTTCGATTAAACGGACATGCACTAACGTTCCCCATTGCAAGAGCATTTGTACAGTGCTCCTTCTCTACCAAAATACCAAATTGGAGACAACAAATGTGTGTTATGCGGGGGTGGTTGTTATATGGATGGAAATTGGCTTACATTTGCAAACATCTTGACTCTAGAGCAGACGCTGCGTCACGCGGCGTCTGATATGGATGCAAGCTATTTGTCATTCGTCCTTATATATGTTGTTGATTTTTCTATCATACTGTCCACTATGTGAGCGACGATTTAAAGTAGACGACATTGCAGCTGTGAAAAGGTTGAACATAATTGTCTTATTTTGGGAACAGCGGCATCCGTTGTTGTAAGGAGGGAATTGTTGTTCAAAGCGCCGCTGTGGGGATGGAGCATTGTACAATGGAGAATACATTATTCTGTTCCCGTTGAAACGAAACAAAACGCAAACGCAAATCTGACCATCTATTTAATTATTTGAGTGGCACATGTAATTTTTTATAGCACAAACACGTGTATTGGGAGATCTTACACCTCCGCTGTAATACTATATAGAATTCATAAACACGAGTGTTGTTTTGAAAATGGATCCTTTGAAAAAAACGGCCTCGAAAGAAAAAGTTATAGCTGGTGTTGGCGCGGCAATAGTATGTGTTCTGATCGTACTGGCTGCAGTGTTTGGATATTTGGGTGGCAAGTCGGCCGGTGGGGGTTCGTCCGCTGGTCAAGGATCACTCGCTAGCCAGTGCTCACAGTCTCCGGGCGCGCTAGCCGGACAAGCACATGTATATTATCAACGGTAAATGTGACGTATCTCTTTACAGCTTGTGTTAAGCTCAGCAGCGTCTGTTTGTCAAAGTCAGGGCTGCCATTTCTCCGGATTTTTCCTAAATCTTCGGATTTTTTTTCTAGTACATGTTAGCTTAAAGTAGGCTGAAAGTCAAGCAGAATGCGCCTTAAGGCGCATTCTACTTTATTTCCAGCCTGCTTTAAGTAGTCATATGTCAACAAAACTAGGAACAGGCAATGGGGCAAAAGGTACGATTTGTAAAATCGCACTTTAAACAAGAGGGCCATGGCCCTTAATTCGCTCACCTGAGGACATTGTAGTTTGTACCTAAGTTGACTGGGCAAGACAACATTTTAATATAACTATAAATGGAGTTATCTTCCGGACAAGAAAACAGGACAAAAGGGAATTTTGTTGCCAAGCTTATGACCCTTATCCATGACACATCCTCTTATCAAGCTATTTCCATTACCGGTAAATGATAATTATTTCACTAGCATCAGCAGAACTGGAGTTATTTTCCTGACAATAAAATATGGCAAAGGGGAAAAACAAAATATTGCTGCCCTTGTGCATGGCATTTTCTCTCATCAGTTTCTTTCAGTACATAAAATTTCATTACAATAGCATCGTTGTCTTCTGGACAAGAAAATATCACAAAGGGAAATAACTCCAAAATTAATGATGTCAAGAGTTATGGCCTTTGCAAATGTCACTTCCTCTCATTAGGCTCTTTCCAAATAGGCAATTTCATTTGACCCATTACCCCATAGCCTGTTTCTAGTTTTGAAAATAGATGGCCAAACCTAAAGCAGGTTGAAAGTAAAGCAGAATGCGTCTTAATGAACACTCTGCTTTATTTGCAAACTGCTTTAAGCTACCATCTACTAGGATATAGAAACTTATTTCTTATCTTACATTTTCATGACTGTATAAAGTGGAATTATTTTCTTCAGTGGGGGAATAAATTAAAGGCCTAAAAATGCACATTTATGGGGTAATGGGTTAACAAACATCAGTATTTATGGGGGAATGGGTTAATTGGAATTATCTAATGACAAGAAATACAGATAAATCTGATAAAACCAATATTAAACATATGTTTAAATATAGCATAAGACATAATTACATAACTGTCAGTGGATCACTTCCAGATCCTGTTTCTCTAAGTATGAAGCAGACTGGACCATTCTAAACTTTAGCGGACAACATGTTCAGCAGACACCACCAGCAGTTCTGTTGGTCAGTCACTGAGGTCAAATATTATGCAATAGTTTGGGAGAGCATCTAGGCAGCTGGCTAAACCCTTATCAGACTGAAATGATGTCTGCTTAAAACCTACTGTATGTGAAAAATGTACAAAAAAACCAATTTAGAAAATGTAATGTAGGTAAATGAGTGGCAAATAGTTTGGATCCAAATTAGATGCAGCATTATGTTTAATCTGATCTGGATCCAAACTGTTTGCAAATATTGGCTATTTGCCTGTAGTATATTAAGGGTAACTCAGGTAAATACAGTTCTGCATAAATCAAAATAACATGAGACCTGCATAGAGCAGCACTAAAACTGCACAGGGTGGGGTCAAGTGTGACCCTAGGGATTTCATTTGAACAAACTTTAGAGGGATCCACCAGGAGATACTACTGTAAAAAATTCAAAGCTTAGGGCCTAGTAGTTATTGACAAGAAGATGTTTTAAAGTTTTTTGCTTTATTGCTTTTTCAAGCAGAGTTTGCGCGTTTTGCCTTTCATTTGAACAACTTCTGTAGAGAAGCATCCAAGGAACATCATGAGCAGGTTGAACTCTTCCTAAAATCGTCGGGTTCAGAGGAGATGTCGTTTGAAGTAAATGTGAACGGACAGACGTACGACGGACGGTGAGCGGTCGCAATAGCTCACCTTGAGCCTTCCGCTCAGGTGAGCTAAAAATGCAAATTGGGAAATCTTAGGATTTTTCATGTCAACTAATGATATTATCCATAAGGTTTGACCTGTCGGTCATCACTTTCCGTCAACTTTCGTTGGCACCATCGTAAGTTTCCGTATACTTTATTTATAGATCAATGAAAACTTCAGGTAGTATACTTCAGTCGATGATCTAACGCCACTGTCGCAATAGCTTAGTGGATAGTGTCATTGACTCGTAGTGCTAGGGTCGTTGGTTCGGTTCAAGGCACTGTTTTGTAAACGTCAGCTTCAGGTGTGTTTTTTTCGATAATTATATATTTTACTTAAAATAAAACAGTTAACGTTTGGGTAAAGAAAAACTTGCTGCTTAACGAAATACAGAAGTAACAAAGAGTGCTTTTTGCCAGAGAGAGCTTTGCATTACGTAATGTTGCTACAGTGGAAAAAAACGTTTTTCTCTTCCAATAAACGCGTTTACGCTAAACTATTATTTCCATAGCAAACAGTTTGGAGCCAGATCAGACGCCTGGTAACCCGGCGTCTGATCAGGCTCTAAACTGTTTGCCACTCAGATTAACATAAATAGCAAAAATAGTCGAAAATTGTCATGCTCTATGATTTATTGTTTTGCGTTTGCGTTTCGTTTGCGTTTAAACGGGATAGAATAACATTTTCTCCACTGTATACGCACTTCTCTATCCAAGTTTCCTAAGGCAAGTTCACTGCACTTTATTTTATACATTTGCATGAATATCATGGTTTGTATGTGTCTACCATAAAAACCACTGAGCCATTACCGACTGTAGATATCTTTATCAGATAATATAATCAAATTCGCGTCATTTTTGTTATTTCCGGAAGATAAAGATAGCTTACGGAAAAAGACGGAATATTCAACAACCGACAGGTCAAACCTTATCGACAATAGCCATGTTGTCAAAGTTTACAACAAACTTCGTGCAGCTAAGACTATATAGAACCAGAATGACCGTCTTTCGAATAAGCTTTCTAATCCGCACGACTAGTATAGGAACAACCGTCGTGCGAATAAGCTTTCTAATCCGCACGACCGTCGAGCCAATAAGAATCCTTATCCGCACGACCGTCGTGCGAAACGTTATCGGTGACGATAGCCTCTATCCCAATGTTTAACCACTGGACTAGGCATTACCGGCCTACGGTGATGTAGATGAAGACGTTCGACGACACTCAAAATTTGACCAATACCAGGGAGATACTCAAAAGGCGTACGTTCAATTTGGACTATTATAGGCCGAACATGCAAACATCTACGGTTATTTAAGGGAGCGGAATAAACTGTAGCATTGCAAATGTGGCACTTACAGTTTAAAATGTTCGTGACTAACTCGAAGTCACTTCAAAAATTAACGTTCATGAATACGGGACGGCCTGTTTCTAATGAAGTCGTTATAACATTCGTGATTTTCACGTATTAAATCTGCCAATCGCAGTCTACGGGGTGGAGACTCTACATCGTCGGAGTCACGGGACAACTCGGTACCCCTGTGGTCTGGGCGACGTGGCCGTGCACGAACTTATCCTACCCTACACGATTGGTAAATTGTCGTCTGTTTTTATCTCAAAATTGACCGGAACGGCTTAAAACTTGTGAAACTGTTGTCTGAATATCAAACAGCATATATCCGGACGAGACGCCGAGATACATGTACTCGATGTGTCATCTTGGTCCAAGCAGTTTGATGGTGTCAGAAAATTGTATTTGGCAGAGTTAATAGTTTTGTTTCAGAATGTATAATGAAATTGTCGATGATGGACATATGCATTGTGAATAACAGAGTGTTTTTTTCTCCAAAATAATAATTTTAGTGTTCACCAAATTCGAAGTTAAGCATTCGAAAATAAAGCAGAAAAATGCAGAACTATAGGTGCCCCCTGATTTGGATCTACATATTTTGCAATAAACTCCTCTGCAGGGTGGAGTTCAAAGGGTTAACTCAATCGGCGCGAAAGGCAAATTGGTCATATCTTTGCAAATATTTGGGTCCAGATGAAACTCGGCGTCTCATCAGGATCCCAATTTATTGACATACTTATCATGTACACTCAGTACAAAAAGAAACGCACATTCTGCGCAGGCGCAGATAAAGAGACTTTTTTAAGATACTAAGACCATATCTCAAGATCAATTTAATTCTGCCACAAGTTTAGAAAAACATATACTTAAAATTACTGTGCTGTATTTTAACCCTTTCACTCTTAATGACGTCAAAAGGCGCGTTTTCAAACAGTTTGGATCCTGATCAGACGCCGCGTTACGCGGCGTCTGATCAGGATCCAAACTGTTTGACACTCGTTTAGATATACTTTAAGTCATACTACTTTGAATCTTACTTTGAAACGATCTTGCAAACAACAAAATTGAAGCAGACGACAATGAAACGGTGGTGGGATAAAAAGATCACGATTAATTTGGCAGCGAAAGAGTTAACTAGTGCCTGTTGAAAACACCGCACCGATTTGTACAGGTTGTGATGATACCAATTCAATGATAAACCTACCATTTTCAACATTGATAGCCCAAGACGGAACTACTGACTGTAATGAAAAGATTATTTCACAAATACGTTCCTTCTACATACAGGTAATATTGTAATAAAAGTGTGCGTTTCTTTTTGCACTGAGTGTATGTGCAACGGAATTTATAAAATATTTACTTTGACATTTCGAAGCAGAAAACAAATGTTACAGACAAAATGATTTGACACCGAAAGAGTAACAGAGACTGAACACCAGATTGGCTTATAAAATACAGAAAAGCAAGTATGTGGCATTATCGTGCATCTGGCATTAACACATTGAACCCTAGCGACGAGTATTTCATCACTAACAAATCATATACCTGTCAAGAGTACACTTGTCCTATGTATACAAACAGTGTAGACTCTGATCACTCTCATCAGGGTAAACACTGTTTGTCATTTTGTAAAATATTGTTAAAATATACCATAATTCTTCAAAAATGGACCAGATTTAATTCGAAACTGGAATTGTCTATTTAAAGTTTCAGGGGTGAATGAGTAAAACATGACCACTCCACTCCAAAAACACCTTCAAGAAAAGTCATCGAATATACATGTGTATTTTATTATATTAGATGTTTTCCATCGCCTTTTCTGCTCTGTCTAGTAGACGGGGTTAATTCGTTTCGCGTCGTTTACGCACGCGCATACATAAACAGGTGACATCTTGCTGCCTCCGTAAAGGAACCAGATTTTCTTACACATCAAGATGGTTTTTCAATATCAACACTTTTTCCTCAAGTGTAAACTTTACAACACCTTTTATTCCGTTGCAATGCTGTTGCTTTTATGATAGAAATAATGCGAGGTAACGCAGGACAAGAAACGAAGCGGTGTAAGTTTACTTATAGTGGCCTTAGCGCTCAATTTAATCGTGCACACAAGTTTATCATATGTAGATTACAGTTTCGCTACACTTGACAGATAATTATTGCTGCTTGGATTGCATTACAATTGGCCGCTAAATGCATGCCAATACCATAACAAAAAGCTCATGTGGGAGCTTTTTATATTGTCGTTGTCCTAAGTTAAGCAGTCACATGTCTCTTAACCTGAATATAATGTATAGGGTTTTACCAGTTTAGAGAGGTTCTACTGTATACGCCTTTCTATTGAAACAAGTCATTCCTCACAGTCTCACAAGATCAATAAAGATATTGATTGCACATGATTTATTTTAATGATATAGTACCCTGATTTACAGCGCAATGTCTATTAAATATATAACATACATGTAACTTAGAACAATTGAAATTATTATTGAATGAATGTGCGATGATGCCGATGCTTGGGTCCATACTGATGGGGTTTAGTGATGATGATCAATGTTTAAGTAATTTTGAGAAGCCCCCGTTATAAATCTCGATAAATGTTGTCGTCGAACGTCTTCATCTACATCACCGTAGGCCGGTAATGCCTAGTAACTACCGCGGGTAAAAGCAGCATGTGCCTTAAAGCGACTCGCAACCAGATGGTGCATTAAAAATAGTGATTTGTAAATATGTGTCAAACGCTTATATAAATGGTAAAGAATTAGTTTAAGATAAGAAATTCTGTTTAAAAAAATGTATTTCAATAAAAAAAAATATTGGTCTCTGGTGGGATTCGAACCCGGGGCCCGGCATTGGCGGACAGAAGGCAAAATAGGGGAAACCGCTTAGACCAATGGACCACGGAACTATCCGTTTATCTCGGATCGATTTAACGTATTTCAATGTGTAGCGATCGAAAGTGCATACAACTTCACAATTCGCCTCGGGTTTATGTCTGAGCCCGTGTAGAGAAGCAACAACAACAACTATACCGTCTACTAGTCGGTATAGAAAAACGATGGAAAATATCTAAAAATCTAAGATTCGGTGACGATTCTTGAGACTTTTTTTGGACTGATCATATTTTTTTAATGTCAGAAGCCAAATAATGCCACAAATTTGCTTTTATTTGAGTATTTTATTTTATTTTGACAAGTACACCATGCGGTTGCGAGTCCCTTTAAAGGGGCGTTCTGCTTTACTTTCAACCAGTTTTAAGTTACTAATTGCTGTGATATAAAAAAAATATTTCTTATGGTATACATTCATGACTAGATCTATATAAGTGAAACTATTTTGTTCAGGGGAAGAATAAATTAGAGGTATAAAAAGGCACATTTATAGGGTAATAGGTTAAAGAACCATATGAAAATATTCCTGAATCCTGAGAAGTCAATGTTTTAGACAGACACTTGCTTAAAGCAGACTGAAAGTAAAGCAGGAAGCTACTTCAGGAGAGTTCTGCTTAACTTTCAGCCTGTTTTAACCCATTACTCTATAAATACGCTAGTTTAGACCTAGAATTTTTTTTTTATCGAAGAAATAATTATTTTCTATATCCTAGAAGATGGTAGCTCAAATCGTGTTGCAAGTAAACATGGGACAACATAGGTGTGAATACATGGGTTCTCTAAAAATAAAAGTCTGTTAACCATTGCCATTTTATTTCTCCATAATTTCTTACAACAGTAAATAAATACGAAGCCATTCTTCATCTCTTCCAATGGTAATGAAAATGTAAGTCCTATTCCTCTCTATACATGTACTACAATCACAACTTTTAATAATGGAATTAACCATAGGCATTCGGCCCGTTGGCTATGACACTACCCCTAGCTGCTATAACCCCCCTCCACCACCACCAAACGTGGATAGAATACCCTAAAATCTATCCATACATTCAATAATCATCATAAAAGAACATTTCCTGAAGTTTCGTGAAATTTAAAAAAAAAAATTTTGTTTGCTAATTTATAAGTAAAATAGTAAAGGCTGCCATGAAAAAGCGCCTTGCAGAAGCAACCCTCACGTTCCCAACCCTGTCATTTTGTCAAATCTTGGACGATCTGGACAGATGATGGCTCATTGTTTACAGCAAACAGTTTTCTTTGACGATAATTGGTAAAAAATTCAAAGCAATCGGCGAACACGCGCATGGGGACTCGACGGGTGGGGAGACCCCTTATTCGGAAACCATCTGTCACGCAAATTTTTCGCAAACAAACGACTGGTTGCCCAGTCAAACTATTACCATTCTAGCGAACCCGAGAACCAGCTTCAAAGCAGGAAATGACGCAAAAGTCAAGCGCCTCGATTGGTCGTATTCGAATCAGGACAACTATAGCGTTAGTTGGACGTGTTGTCAACAGGTTCTATTCGAATCACCACTTGATGTTTTCCGTTGACAAAATGTTGTCAAAACATCAAATCGTTGACCACAATTTCGATTCGAGTCGGGTCAAAAACGTTGTCATCAGTAAATCTTCGAGCATTTGCTCCGCCTAGTTTTCGTTGACAAAAAATTGAATGATTCGAATACGACCAATGATATCATATCCGTTTGTCAACCGAAACTAAACGAAAGTTATCTAGAAATTTATTTCGTAACAGAAATGCTCATTTACCGATAATTCAAAAGGTATTTATTATATATTTCATTTTCTATTAATTACCCGTACCATGGTGTAATGCATGGTCGCAAATGCACTTGTTTATCGCTGAATCAGTGAATGACTGACGAACAAGTCCAAAAATTAAGGTGACAGAAGGATTCCGATATAAGGTGCCTATCGAACTTTTTATTTCTTCACTTGTGCTCGTGTCTTGCTTGGGCTGTGAGCTAACTTTCTTTGAACAGAACTGTTAAATGTAAATAATAAGCCATCATTTGTCAAAATCGGCCCAAAAATGACAAAATGACAAGGTTGGGAAGTTGATGGCCCTGAATACACATCCACCTTTTCATTGTATACATACATGATACGAAAAAAATTTTTTTTTTAAACTTCTTGAAATTTCATGAAACTTCTTGAAACATTTGTTAAGGATGTTTGTTGAACATATGGATGTATTTTGACTCATTTTGAAAGTTTATGGGGGGGGGGGGGGGTTCACAGCTTACGCGCCGAAAACCTGTGGAATTAACAGAGCAACAGATAAGGGTAGTTTTTCAAAACTTAAAATCTTTATTTCTGAAATAAACCCTATGGTGTCACTACTCATTAGAATCGTCTCTTCGAGACGATTCTAATTAGTAGTAACACCATAGGATTTGGTGCTGAAATGAGTGATAAAATGTTTGATTTGTTGAAATAACTACCTCTTATCTGGAACCCTGGGAAAGTCACAGTGCCAAGATTTAATTAACAATGGAAAGTCTCAGTCAGTACCTAAGTTTAACCTATTATCCTGTAGATATGCCCTTTTTACCCTTTTAATTTATTCATCAACTAATAGTTAATCGAAAGTAGCTCCAATTTATAAAGAAATAAATAAGAACCATAGGAAATATTTCACCCTATGTCCTACCAGATGCCAGATGGTAGCTTTACCCCATAACCTCTTTCTAGTTTTGAAAAAAAAGGTGACTACTTAAAGCAGGTGGAAAGTAAAGCAGAATGCGCCCTAAGGTGCATTCTGCTAAATACTTTCAGCCTGCTTTAAGTTTGCACCTGCTAGAATTAAGAAAATATTCCTTATGATACATATTCATGACTGTATAGATTGGAATTATTTTCTTCCACGGAGGATTTAACAGAATGCGCTAAAAGGCACTTCTATAAGGTAAAGGGTTAAAGCAGGATGAAAGTAAATCAGAATAATCCTCCTACATTGTACTCCATAGATACACATTTTTATGCGTTTAATATATTCTTCAACTGCAGAAAACAGTTCCAATATTATACCTTCATGAATATGTATCACAATAAATATTTTCTACTGTAAATTCAAGTGTTAAAAACTAGAACACGTATTGAACGCAATAATGCAACAGATATTGAACGCGTCTAAAGGCGTCATTGCGTTCAATTGGTGTTCTGATATTTAACACCAGGTGTTCAACATAGTGTTCAAATATTAACGCATCCCGTTCAAAATTGCTCAAATTGAACACCATGTGTTCAAAATTGAACGCATTTTGGTGTTCTATTTATTAACGTGTGACGCGTTCAAAAACGATGCAACAGATATTGAACATGTAGAACGTGTTCAAAGGAATTGTGTTAAGTTTTAGAACATTGTTTGAACACACATATGTTTAAATTTGATCACCCTGGCATTTTCGTTTGAACACGTTTGACGTATTGGATGTGCAATTTAAAGCAACTTTTAAGCTTGAAATTGCCTGCCTTCTACTTCCGATGACGTTTCCTTAATGCAGATTAAATAGTTCCCTGCCTTTTAGCATACGGCCGTTAGAAACTAATTTGGGAAAAGAGTAGTTGTTTTATTGACCTTTATTTAACATTTTTCTTTTTCACAACTTAGAGTAGATCTCTTTACAAAGTTGATATTGTACATTTTTATCATCAACACAATTTAATAATGACTTCATTTAAAGTTTGTGCACTGCAGATTTTATCAGCAGGCTAAGCGCTTCTGTAGCGTTTGAGCTAAGTCTAGGTTTGCTCAAACCTGACCAATCAAAGGATTGAGAACAATTTCAGACTCAACTCAAACGCTTTATAAGCAAGGACCCTGGCATTTTCAATTTTCAGAAGATTTCAACTTCAAGATATTGTACAATGTACGCGCATAAGGGACTCATACGTTTTCACTGGGACTTGTCATGACACTTTTTCAGTCACTCTTGTAACATGTCAAACTATTAAAAGCATCAGCACCACATGTATACGTGCATTGGCGACACCCAGTGACACACTGATTTAGAAATTCTCTTCAGTTTATATAGTTTTCAGCTTAATCCTTTGATAGTTTTTCGAATACAGGTCTGATATTTTCCAGAAAGAATTTGAACTTTTTGGAGGACTCCTTAGCAAATCTCTCCTCCATTACCAACTGTTGTAGTAGACCAAGGAACATGGTATATGCCTTGAGGTAGTCTAGATCAAATATGTAGTACACAGCCATCAGCTGCAGCATTTTCACCATTGATCATTTTCCGTAACACTTTATAGTCACCTCATCGCCCAGTAATGAAAGCTGCTGTTTGGCGTGCTTCGTCGTTGAATATCACCGAGGCTGGTGGCGATCCTTCCTAAGTCTTCAACATTTTGGAGATCTCGTCCACATGGATAGCCTACAGTAAAAAGGCTTGATCAGACCAAACATTTTATTCTCTGTTGCTTGATTTTTGCTTTAACCGATTAGCTTTTACTGTATTATGTAGAATATGTTCTCTTTTTTCCAAAAGAATAAGACAGATTTGAACATGTAATTTTATGCTTCGTTCTTAAAAATAATTTGTTTCCTGTAACCTGACTGCCCTTGTGTTTCTACCCCTGGCATGAACAGTTTTTTTTGCTAAATTCATAAATGCACACCAAGCAAGATATTTGTGTGAAACACAATGCCTGCTGATGTGACCACTTCAAAATGACCTTGACCTTTGTCTGACAAGACTAAGGTTGTACCGAGCCCAAGAATTTCTACAGGGGAGTACACATGTCAATCATGAAACCTCTATAACATGTTGTTTTAAATACCTAAGGTTAAATTTAGCATATTTTATACGACCTCTAAATGGCCTAGACCTTTGTCTAACATGACCAAAGTTGCCATGCAATCAAGGGCTTCTTGATTTCAGTTCAAATGCCAAATATTAAGTATCTATCACATGTACATGTAGTTTCAAAGTTATGACGAAGCTTAAATGTGTCATATTTGATCTCTAAATGACATTGAAAGTTGTCACGGATACATATGTTGACCATCTTGTAAGAGCCATTCTTAGACCTCATCTGTGAAACATTTGTGTTTAAATTAACATGTTTGAGAATATAGTACTTACATTGTGAACCATAACAGCTTAGTTCCTCAGATGTGGTGATGCTGCCCCTGCCAATACCTGTCATAGTTTGTCTCACTTTCGATGTACCCATATGCTTCCATTGCTGTTGGATCAATAGTATGGGATTCCTGCACAAATGGATAATAATAATTATTATAAATTTAATAATAATAATAATATTATAATATAGCTGATTAAGTCATTATTTAACAAGAGAGCTAATTTGATAAAGATAAATCTTCAATGAGGCCCTAAACACATATACAAGTACATTTCATACAAAACATGAAATTAACAACAAGATAACAATACTGACTAGATCGAGCAATTTTCAAGAAAATAGTATATTAAATATTAACCATTTGAAATAGTAAACCTATTAATTGAATTTTTGTCCTATGTAAACAGTGAAGACCAAGATCACAGGACTACTAATTCAGTCATCTGATCAGGGTCTGCATCGTCTGTCATTTAACAATATATTTACAAAAGATAGCCCCTTAATACATCTAGTAAAAGATGGCCTAGACTAAATTTGATACTGTAATTGTCCATTTGAAGTTTCAAGGGGGACGTCACAATGTCATTCTTTGACGCCAATTTGAATGTAAAATTCCTCATGGTCTTCTCTTAGGTAATATGTGGGTTGTAAAGCTCATCTAGGTCTATGACAAAAGGGCATAGTGTCATTGTGAATTTATGACATAATAATCTACCTTCAAGAGGCAAAGGAGATGAACACAGGAAAACATAACAAAAATGGTATGACCTGATATATCATTTGAAAACAGTTTTAAGCCAATTTTGACGCTGCGTAACTCGGCGTCTGAATATGCTCCATACGGTTTAACTGCCAAGCCACAACGCCAAGTTCTTCCAGAAAAAGCTGGGTCATGTGGGTGATTACAAAATTTTGATGGGTTTTCTTTAAAAAAAAAATACAAGATAAAAATTAAGAAGTCTGCTTATTATTTGTTGTTTTCAAGGCTTTATCTGCAACCATTGTAATGTATTACCTTGTGATCAGCTGCTATAAACTAACTTATAAAACCTAGTAAGAATGTATACCTGTTTATCTTCTTCAAATGCGTCTGGTCCGAGTGGCTTCACTATAAGCAATGGCAAGTTTGTGCCATATTCTCCAAATTTTCTGTCGCCCTATTAACACTTGTTTTTCCCAATGGTTATCTTGAATTCATAAGGTAACTGAAAAGATGATAATGAAAATTTATAAATAAGAGGTTGCATGTTAGATACGTGGTAGACCTGATTGTTTGGATTTTTAAAATGAATATTTCATTACTTAGATCTGGATCAGCCTTTAAAAATATTTTATAGATCAGACAGAGCAGCCTTTTTAACTTCCTGTTTTATGAACTGTTCCTGGTTTTCAAGCAACCGACTGGTAGTGGTAGAAGTTACAATTGTGTCTATAGAAGTTTCTGGAATATGTTGTGCTTTGCTTGTAAATACAGTATGTATAACGCGTTCTGGTGGCGAAGGGCTTGCTCGTCACTATTAAAGGGAAAGGGCATTTAATCATGTTCAATAGTGCATTGCTTATTTCAGTGGGTGGGGTAACTGTCATGTTTACATTCATGTTCAGACTGATTAAAACAACTAAAATGTATTTACATAGAATTATTTTAGTATATAGATCTATGTACAAGCGACGAGTAGATCATTTACAAAAGAAAAGATTGCATTTACCTCTAAATATACTCAAACAATGAATAAATCCAACAATGCAGCTAGGCGTCCGAGAATTAGACTTCAATGGCGGGCCCAAGATTGAAAAATGACGTCACGTATCACGTGGAACTCTGGGATAATAAATATCTCAGTAGTTCTATTTTTAGCTCCACGCGCTCGCCGCATAAGCACATGTGTTCAACGGGCGTGCTGATTTTGAACGTTTGCGTTCAACAGGAGTACCGATTTTAGATACACTCTTAATAAAAGCCATATCAGAATTTATTTTGCATTTCAAATATGCATTTTAAAATTCGAAACACAACAGAGCAGCTAAAACACCCAAACTGAGCAAAATTTGTGCACGGACAAACTTCTTTTGAACTGATTATAATTTTTGAACGCCTATCGAACACCCAATCCTGACCAATAGACAGTCGTGGATAACATTTTGAACGGACATGTGTTCATAATTAAACACATGTGCGTTCAAAAACAATAAAATTGAACGCGTTTTTACGCGTCGGCGTCCATTTATTTTACAGTGTATCAAATGGTAGCTTACAGCAGTCTGAGAGTGAAGGTGCATTCTGCTTTACTTTCAACCTGCTTTAAGTGGTAAACTATTTTCAATACATGTACAAGAAATAGGCTATGGAGGAAAGGGTTAGTTACAGCATGCTTTAAGCAGCCAGCTGAAAACTGGGGATGGGGGAAAGGGTTAACATACACTAGCACAAACAAAAGAAAACATGTACCGCATTGGAATGTATAAGTGTTTTCTTATGACCTGTCAGAGTTATTTTTAGATTGGAACATTCCAAAATTTTAAAAGGGATGATCACTGTACTCTTTGATTTCCGTATAGTCAGCCAGGGATACGGAATGCTGTATTCATTGTCCGCAATGTACAGTAGAGAAGACTATTATTTCCCGAATAAACGCAAACACAATACACTAAACTGTAGAAAATTATTTTTACCTTTTTAATCTTGGTGGCAAACAGGTTGGAGTCTGATCAGACGTCGGGTTACCCGGCGTCTGATCTGGCTCCAACCTGTTTGCAATGGGCATAAACGTTTTTAGAATAAACACGTTTATTGAGAATGAATAACATATCAGTAAAATTAGAGCAGCTGTCTCGTGCTGTATGAGGATCATGCTTATCTCAAGTTGGAAAGTGTACGAATATATAGATCCTATGTTACCCTGTTATCTATTTACCATTATGAACTATTCTGTTCTGAAAATAACTCTGACAGATCAGAAAAATCAGACAATATGTGTGTCTTGTTTCAGTCATTACTGCCTACAACATTGGCAAGCAGTGCAGACCCAGATGAAACAATCCAAATGTTCTGACTTCTATAGGTCTGCACTGTGTGTAAACACAGTTTAAAAACATTACATGACCAAGTTTGGGTGGTAACACCTAGCACCATAGTAAGTTTGAAAGCCCATGCACTTAGTCAGCTAGCGTCTAGGCAAAGAATCATTGAGGCGTCTCATGTGAGGCCCGCACCTAATATTTGATAGCTTGGTTAGTAAAACCCATTGAAAACCCTATTGAAATCTATTATGTAAGGGCCTCTATTCAAGGCTGAGCCGTTGCCTGAACAATTTCCTCATGCTGTATACCGGTATATACCTGTCTTTTGACACCTAGTGAGAACAGGGGGGGGGGGGGGGGGGGGGGCTCAATGAATGGACTGGCTTAATGTCTTTAACCTGTGCTAAGCTGCGATGCAAAAAAAATCATGTTTTGATTTACAGTAAAACCTCTCTATTACGACCACTAAAATAAATGCTAATTGACTGCATAAAAGACAGGTGACAGCTTAAAGTTAGGTGAAGCTAGGTGAACATAAAACAGAGGTTTCTGTTTTACGTTCACCTTGCTTTATTAAAGGCAGTAACCTGCCTTAAACACATGATAGTTAACAAAATTAAGTGGTCGTAATAGAGAGATTTTACTGTACATCCTTTTCTGCCAATAAAGGTAACTGTAAAGCATGAGAAAAATGTTCACAGCCATCTCTAGTTGTCTAGAGAGACCCTGACATACTCACTCCTAAAGGTTTTTTCAGTGGATTTTACTAACCAAATATAAGGTACGGGCCTCACATGAAACACTTCAATGATTCTTTGCACAGACAAAACCACAGTTTTATTGCTGCACAAGATTTAAAGACTTTTCCTATGTCCATTGATGGCCTCCCCCCATTGTCTCGATAGGTGTGAAATGAACTGTCAAAGCATGCAGCACATGCTATACCAATCTCAATTTACCTGGTGAGGCCCAGATTATACTCGTGCTCTAGTGATTTTGAATGGTTATTTCTAACCAAACTATCAAATATAAAGGTCGGGTCTCACACGAGAAGCTTCAATGGTTCTTTGCAAATGACATGTCCATAAGACCCATGCTTTTTGCAAGGAAATTGTCTGGCAAGGCGTTATGATCGAAAGGTCGTCAGGAGATGTCTTTAACTGAAAAGGGGTAGCCACCCAAGATAGCTCAAGTAATGTCTTTAAGGAAATATTTCTACTTTATACAGTCATGAATATGTACAATAAGAAATATGTTCTACACACTAGCGGATGGTACCTTAAAGCAGGCTGATAGTACTTTTTTGAAGTTCCAGGGGTGAATGAGTTAAATATATCAGATTGTATTGACTCAATTGAGAGAGTACAGTAACTAACACTATTCTATCCACCCAAGAAAAGGCTTGAATTTGGTGTTTAACCCATTGCTCTATAAATATACCTTTTTTAAGCCTCTTTTTTTCCTACACTCAAAAATGTATTCCCTACCTTTAAAGTCCCGAACATAAAGCACAGAAGATTTTGTAGCTTAAAGCAGGTTAAAGTATTCAGGATCATTCTGCTTTAAGTGGTTACCTTTTAAACAAGAGGGCCTGAATGCCCTGATATCGCTCACCTGTTGTACTGAAGCCTGATAGCTTTACCTTTCTGTTTCACATTTTTAATCTAAATCATTTCAAATTTGTAGTATAGCATGTAAACAATTTTGGAATACAACCTCATAATTCTAGTATAGTAGAGTACATACTACATTTCAAAGCATATCAACGGCAGATAACTATTGCAACAATGATTATATTTCAACCATAATTAAACTCCTTCGAGAACTTATAGCTATATACTTTGTATGCAAATATGAAGAAAAAAATCATTCAAAACTGTAGTTGCAAGAGTGTTAACACTGTCAGATATGGCATTTTCAGCAATTCAAGGGCAGATGACTTTTGACCTATTGGTCCGATGTCAACCATAATCACACTTATTCTAACTCTTATGATCATATACAATATGAGCAAGTTTGAAAAAGACTGGTAAAAATTGTGGTCTCTAGAGTGTAAACACTGTTAAATAATAAACATGGCCCTTTTCAGCAATTTAAAGGTAGATAACTCTCGACCTATTCGTCCGATTTCAACTATTATCAAACTCATCTGAACTTCTTATGGTCATTTACAACCTAAGCAAGTTTGAAAAAGATTGGATAAATAGTGTGGCCTCTAGAGTGTAAATACCCTTAAATATGGCATTTTCAGCAATTCAAAGGTATATTACTCTTGACCTATTAGTCTGATTTCAACCATAAACGAATTCATTTGAACTCTTATGGTAATATACAATCTAGGCAAGTTTGAGGAAGATTGGATTAATATCGTAGCCTCTAGAGTGTAAACACTGTTAAATATGGCATTTTCAGCAATTCAAAGGTACATAACTCTTGATCTATTAATCTGATTCCAACCATAATTAAACTCATCCGAACACTTATAATAATATATAATCTTGGCAAGTTTGAAAGAGATTGGATAAATATTGTGGCCTCTAGAGTGTAAACACTGTATACTCTTGACCTATTGGTCCGATTTCAACCATAATCAAACTCACTTATGGTAATATTTAATCTGAGCAAAATATTATGGCCTCTAGAGTGTAAAGACTAAAATTGTTGACGCTGCTTGCCAGATGCCGGACATTCAAGGATTGAAAAAGCTCACCCTGAGCTAGCTCAGGTGAGCTAAAAACCTAAAAACAGGCTAAGGGATAAGATGTTATTCCAGATGATTATTCAAAGCAAAGTTAAAGTAAAGCAGAACGTTTTAGGAGATGTCTGCATTTCTTTCATTCTGCATTACGCCTTCTTTTAACTTTGAAATATAGGTGTGGTCCGGTCGTCTTAAGTTATTGAAATTCAACTGAATAAATGCAGGTAAGTTTATTTTAAGCGAGACCAAGCTATATAATACTATTATAATCGGTTTGGCTATATTTTTGTTTGATTACCTGTTGGATCATAGATGGTGCTCAGTGTTTAACCCATTAACCCATAAATACAACTTTATACGCCTTTAATTTATTCCCAAACTTTAGAAAATAGTTCCGATTTATACGATTTAAAGATTTATACAATTTTGAATATGTATGATATAAAATGTTTTCTTTCTTCTAGTAGATGGTAGCTTAAAGCAGGCTGAAAGTAAAGCAGAATGCCCCTTAAAGCGCATTCTGCTTTACTTTCAACCTGCTTTAAGTGATCACCTATTTTTCAAAACTAGAAACAGGCTATTGGGTAATGGGTTAAGACAGGTGGCTGCTTAAAACGCACTTAAAGTAAAACAGAAATCTCCCTTATATTAAGTTTTACTTCACATTCAGTCTGCTTCTCTTAACATACTAGAGGTGAAAAGGTGATTATCTTTGGAAACAGTCTAACCATGTGTCTCATCAGAATCTAACTGGTTGACACTCTCAAACTGTCTTGAAAAGAAAGTTTAAAAATTCTGTTTTTAGAATAGTAGCAGACAACAATAGTTGCAAAGTTTCTTGTGGCTATGTTATTTATCAGAACAGGGGAAGATCATCAAAAGCCATTTTTATCAGGAATAGACCAATAGGTGGAAAAGCAATTTCCAAGTAAAATACATGTAAGTAAATTTGTGAAAGATGTTTCAATCAGGTAAAAGTCTGGCAGTGAATCTGAATGACAGAGCAAGTTAAAGCATCAGTTTGATTATAGTAAGTAATCATTTACATGTATAATATAGAGTTTTCTGAGGCAAGAGATGTAGTATTGTAACAATGATTTCATACTTCTAATAGACAACAATACATTAATTATACACACAGACTGGGTCGTAAATCATTTATTTTGTAAGATAAATAGTTTATGCAACAAGTTCATTATAAGCTTATTCCACTAATCAATAAATTCGTCTTTTACTCCTTAAATCTATTTCTCCACTGGAGAAAATAGTTCTAATTTATACAGAAATGAATACAGTGAAGTTCACTTATAAGGAAGCTCTTTGGACTGCCTGATTTCTTTGGTTAGATCAAAATTTCATTATATCAGGTCCATTTTACTATAATATGTTAATTAGAGTAAGGGAATATATTTTGTTTTGTTTTGTTACATCCAAAATTTCGTTAAATCAGATTTCTTTAAGCAATCTTCACTGTATTTAGCATAAAAAGTATTTTCTATATCTTATCAAATGGTAACTTGAAGCAGGCTGACAGTAAAGCAAAACGTACCTCACGGTGCATTCTGTTTTACTTATAACCTGCTTTAAGTGGTACTAGAAGCAGGCTATGGGTTAGAGGCTAATGATATCACCATAGTGTGGTCAAGTACAGCACATGCATGACTAGAAAATCAACATACAGTCAAAACTCAATAGTTTGAACACGCTTTAGTTCGAACATACCCATATTTCTAACTCATTTTCGAAAGTAACATATATAAATAAAGGTAGATTTAAGCGAGTTCGAAATAAAGAGTTTGGACTGTACTTATTTCACAGTATTCAAGTTCTGATAAGTCCTGTTTCAATTTAAGTCTAGTACATCGTTGACTAATTAGGGTCATCTATACCATATATTAAAATAATAATAATATTACAAATGAAAAACACTGCAGCCCCTTATCAAAGGGCACCTCTGATTCAGACTAAACTGTAAACTTAAAAGCAGACTCTGAGGTCAAAGAGGTCAACCTTTGTGTGTGCATGGAAAGGTCTTGTCCTTATACACATGAAAACCAAATATG
Source organism: Gari tellinella (assembly GCA_922989275.2). Lineage (NCBI taxonomy): Eukaryota > Metazoa > Mollusca > Bivalvia > Cardiida > Psammobiidae > Gari > Gari tellinella. The sequence continues at coordinate 49,104,156 of OV277856.1, forward strand.
AAAGTAATACCTTAAGGAACATAGGAATTATAAGTATTTATAACCTAAATGCAGATTTCAAACCCTAATCGCAGGACCTAAGTTCAAGTTCAAGGTCACTGGGGTCAAGCTTTTTGCATGTAAGGAAAGGTATTGTCCATGACTAATATACGAGCTAGTTATAAATCATGTATAAGAAACAAAAAGAATCTTTACGATCAGAAACAAACTAGAAAACTAGAGTCATTACGCTATAAAAATGCTAAAGAATATTGGAAAATGCTGAAAGGTATCGTACATGGATCAAACTCGTCTAAACTTAATGCCTCTAATTTTGAAACATATTTTAAAGCGATAAATAATCCTGAATCTGCATTTTTTCAACCAGATGATGAAATTTTAATTTTTAATGACAGATACTTAAACAACGAATTACAGATAATGTTCTCAGAATTAAATGTCAAAATTACACATGACGAACTATTGAAAGCTTGCAAAGAGCTGAAAACTGGAAGATCAGCAGGTCCAGATTTAGTTATAACCGAATTCTTTAAAAATGGTATAGAAGTTTTTATTCCATATATATACAAATTATTCAACAAAGTCTTTGATACAGGTTATTATCCAGAGAAATGGTCTGAGGGACATATTATTCCATTACATAAGAAGGGCGATGTTAATGATGTTGGAAATTACCGGGGAATTACTCTTCTAAGCTCTTTAGGAAAACTTTTTACCAAGATATTAAACACTAGGCTAAATGAATGGGCTGAAAATTACCATGTGTATGTAGAGGCACAGTCCGGCTTTAGAAAAAATATGTGCACTACTGATACTATTTTTGTTCTACACGGCGTTATAACACATCTTATAAATAATCATAAGAAACTATATGTTGCTTTTGTTGACTTCAGAAAGGCTTATGACTTTGTAGTAAGAGATATTTTATGGTACAAACTCTTAAAATATGGTGTAAGGGGGAAAATATTAGATATAATACAGTCAATGTACAAACATCTTAAATCAAAGGTGAAACACAATAACTGCCTTAGTGAGAGCTTCTCGTGCTCATTGGGGGTAGCTCAGGGCGAATGTGTTTCACCATTTATATTTTCTATGTATTTAAATGATTTAGAGGAAGAGTTTATTTTAAAAGGTTTTGAAGGAGTAGACGTTGGAATGTTAAAGTTATGCTTATTGTTATATGCAGATGATATTATTGTATTTTCTGAGTCAGACACTGGCTTACAAACTGGTCTATAGATATATTACATGAATACTGTGTTAAGTGGAAACTGACAGTAAATGTCGACAAAACTAAAATTATGATTTTCAAGAAAGGTGGCAGATTAAGCAGAAACATAAATTTTACATTTAACAATACGGAAATTGAGATTGTAAACAAGTTTAGTTATTTAGGTATAGTGTTTACAACGGGTGGATCGTTTGCAGAAACACATGCCGCACTCAGTGGGCAAGCATTAAAGGCAATTTTCAAATTAAAATCTTATTTGAACAGATTTTCAAACATATCAGTCAAACATACACTAGATTTATTCGACAAATTAATTCTACCTATTCTGAACTTTGGGAGCGAGATATGGGGTTTTTCACATTCGAATAAACTAGAAAAAATTCATCTACAATTTTGTAAACAAATACTTGGTGTTAGAACTCAAACCAAAAACAATTTTATTTATGGCGAGTTAGGTAGGACAGACTTAAGGGCTAATAGATTAGTAAACATTATTCGCTACTGGCTAAAAGTAATTCAAAGTCCTGGGACGAAATATGTAAAAGTAATATACAATATGATGTTAAATGATTTGGATCAACACCCAAACAAACAATCATGGGCTTTTAATGTTAACAGATTATTAGAATCGCTAGGACTTAATTTTGCATGGCTTAATCAAGGGGTGGGGGATGAAAAAGCTTTTATACAAACTTGCAAGCAGAGAATTAATGATAATTTCTGTCAGAATTGGCACTCAGAATTAGAAAACTCAACTCGTTCATCAACTTATATTTTATTTGCAGATTTTGGTTTTAAGACATATTTAACACAAGTTACTGTACAGAAGTTCAGGAAAGACTTGACAAGATTAAGACTATCGTCACATAGATTGAAAATTGAAACTGGACGCTGGAAAAAGCCAAACAAGATGCCAAGAATCGAACGAAAATGCCAAATATGTAATACCATTGAAGATGAATACCATTTTTTACTAGAATGTCCACTTTACCAGGATCTAAGAAAAACATACATTGATAGTTACTTCTGGAGAAATCCAAATATTCCTAAGTTCGTTCAACTGTTACAGCTTGAAATACCTGATAAAATACGGAAATTAGCATGCTTTGTTCATAAATGTTTTGAAAAGAGAGATATAACTTTTCTTTTGAACTGATCGCTTCTTTTAAAAGAAATTTTGTATTTATAACATTTATTATATGTTTTATGCATAAAACATAGTTTGTTAACATCAGTTTGCATAATCATGCTTTCTTTTTGGAATTTCAATTAGGCCTTATGCAAATCAAAAATTTCTGCTTTAAAATATCTATTATCTTGAACAGTTGGAAGTATTTTCTGTACTCGCATTTCTCGAATGCCGATACAGAATATACCCCAATTACCCCCCTTTATGTTGAAAAATATATTTTACATGTGAAGTGCTAGTATAGACATATCTTTTTCATAGAGCTGTGGCTAATCTGTAGTGAGCGACCACACAAACGGTTACTGTATCCTTTAAACAAGGGTGAATCACTAGTGCAGGACACTGCTGTGTTCTGCATTAGGGAGTCACCTGCCTTTTTAAGGCATACATTGCCTTTTCATTAAATAGTCTCGTAAATACAGGTCAAACTGCGTTACATTTTGTTTTCATATGTTGTTTGTTGGTTTTTGTATTTGTATTTTGATTGTGTATTGTTTCAAGTGGAAAATTATCAGCATTGTCTGTGTATTTTATTGCAATGTTAGCAATGGGAAAGTAACAACAGCAGAACACGCAATTCCATTTAATGATCTTTAAACGGAAATGTATGAAATGCTGTTGAGCCAAAATATTGAACCTTAGTTACCTAATCATTGCTTTTCTTAGAATTCTGCATTTTAAGCTATCATTGTTACAAACGATTAAGCATGAGTTGTTAACTTCAATGTTTCATTCTCTCATTATTAATCAAAAATATTTCACAAAATAAAATAGTTATACCGATGTATTTGTTGTTCCATAGTGTAGTCTTGCCCTCTAATAAGGGCAAGGCCTCACGTTTGGAACATACAAATCACAATATGTCTTTTCTTGAAATGCCAATGGCATTTTAATACATACTAAGCGTTATAGTTGATTTGTATTTTGCTTACTGTCTTGCATTTCTTTTCGGCAAGGCAAGTAACAGTAGCAAATTAACGAAACAGTTTATACAGTTTGGACTCTCTAGCACGACCACTGAATCGTGATAATTATATGGGATATATGGCAGGTGACTGCTTGGGGCGGGTGGAGGTGAAGCGGAAAGCTCTTTTAAGGGCTTTCGGCTTTACTTTCACCTTGCATGGGCGGTCACCTGTCTTGTAAACAATCATTTGGCCTTTATTTAGTGGTCGTGATTGAGAGGTTTTGCTGTTCATTTTTTATATAGACGTAGTGTCATGTGCGATATTGTACTGTGCATGAATTGTATTGTATGCTATGTATTGTATTGAGTGAAATTAACCTCTTCTTTGTCATGATAGAAACTCTGTCACCTGCTATCAGCATTTTGAGCATTTTGAGTATACATATTCGTACGTTATAGTCCTATTACTAGTGTACATGTAACATTGATACGAGTTCCTGCAGTTTGGATCCTGATCAAACTTTCGAAATGTTCGACTACCGAGTGATTAGCTTCCAAAATGGTCTCACATGTCAAGGCAGAGAAGGGGAATTTTGCAACACTGCATGCTAATAGTTTGGATATACATGTATTTAAATTAATAAGCTATTGATAAACAACATAGTGCACACACAATGTTTTGAGAGAAAAACGAAACAAAACCAAATCAAGACAGGTGTTTTAATCTATTGTGGATTAGGATGCGTGTCTTATATTTCGTTTTTAGTGCGCGAAAGGTGAACTCATTAGAAACATCATTAAACTCAAATGAAAATGTAAAATCATTTAGGATTGATAAATGACTACAAATCATATAAATCTGTTTTGAAAACTAGTTTGCGTTGCAAACGCCTAATTATAACATTTGGAACTACAAAACAATATGCTTCATCTTCCTCTCTTTATTTGCAAACGTAAATCCTTTACCATCTACCATTGACGTTTTGATTATGTATCTATAGTTTTGAATTTACCTGTACTGATGGGCCTATGGCCTTTTGTATCAATAAAATATCTATCTATCTATCTATCTATACATCACTTGTCTTGTACTTGGTACAGGTGAGCTAAAAACCCACCCCAAAGAAGATAGATTGTAAGTCTGAACTATAGGTGTACATACACCACCCAAAGAAGATAGATTGTAAGTCTAAACTATAGGTGTACAAACACCACCCAAAGAAGATAGATTGTAAGTCTAAACTATAGGTGTACAAACACCACCCAAAGAAGATAGATTGTAACTCTGAACTATAGATGTACAAACACCACCCAAAGAAGATAGATTGTAAGTCTAAACTATAGATGTACAAACACCACCCAAAGAAGATAGATTGTAACTCTGAACTATAGGTGTACAAACACCACCCAAAGAAGATAGATTGTAAGTCTAAACTATAGATGTACAAACACCATCCAAAGAAGATAGATTGTAAGTCTAAACTATAGGTGTACAAACACCACTCAAAGAAGCTAGATTGTAAGTCTAAGCTATAGGTGTACAAACACCACCCAAAGATGATAGATTGTAAGTCTAAACTATAGGTGTACAAACACCACCCAAAGAAGATAGATTGTAAGTCTAAACTATAGGTGTACAAACACCACCCAAAGAAGATAGATTGTAAGTCTAAACTATAGGTGCACAAACACCACTCAAAGAAGCTAGATTATAATTCTAAACAGTGATTGAAGAAGGGTCTGAGACTGGAGACATAGGTGCACTGAGTTAACCTTACTTTATCTTTACTCCATAGATACTTGTTTTTTACCCATTTACTTTATTCCTCAACAGAAAAAAATAGTTCCAATTTATACAGTCATGGATATGCTACATAAGAAATACAGTAAAGCCTCTCTATTACGACCATCAAAACGAAGACTTATTGATTGTATAAAAGACAGGTAACATCTTAAAGCAAGGTAACAGTAAAACAGAAAGCTCCTAAAGGAGCTTTCTGCTTTACTGACACCTTGCTTTAAGCAGTAACCTGTCGTAAACACCTAATAATTTACATAATTAAGTGGTCGTTATAGAGAGGTTTTACTGTAAACTAGAACTATCACTGAAGGTGATTAATACCCCCTCACCTACCATGTCACAAGATAAATCCACAAAAGTTTGAGTAGTTCTAGCCACAAGAATTCTTAAGTCTTGATCCATTTCAAGGCCAGACTTTAAGGTTTCAAGGCCAGAGATCACAGAGACCTGAAATTTGCATCTTGCTTATCTACTACACCTGATTAACATTTATGCCAAGTATGAAGTGAATCAGGTTGAAACTGAAGGAGTACTCCATACAAGATTTTGCAGACAAGACTGGCCACCAATTTCAAGGCCGGGGTCAAGGCCAAGGAGACCTGAAATGTGTGTATTGCACATCTACTACTTCTAATTAACATTTATACCAAGTATCAGGTGAATCAGATTGATACGGAAGGAGGAGTTCACATACAAGATTTGTAGACTGACCACTGACCGACTGACAGACATGCAGGCTGATTCCAGTATGGCCCCTCAAACTTTGTGGGTGTATTATAAGTAGTCTTAAAAGATTAATATAGAACAAAAGTAAAACTGAAATCTCCTAGCTTTCTATTTTGCCTTTGTCCGGTTTAAAACAGATACAACTTTAAGAGAGATCTATGCTTCTTGAACCCATTACTCCATAGCCTGTTTAAGGTGCATTCTGCTTTACTTTCAACCTGCTTTAAGCTACATTCTGCCAGAATATAAGGAATAGTTCTTGAGTTGCACATTCATAACTGTATAAAATGGAACTATTTCTTCAGTGAAGGAATAAATCAAAGGCGTTAAAATGCAAACCTATGGAACAAAGGGTTAAGTAATGATCACATAACACAATTTTGCTGTACTGATAAGGGCAAACAGGGAATCATTTAGCCCAAACTGCAGTTTGGTGCCCTGTATTGTCATACCCAAGTACAGTCTAGCCTCACAATTTCTATAGATAGGTGTTAACTCATTGAGCCCTAGTGACACATATATGCGTCTTTTACCAAAAGAGTACCTATGAAAAGTACACTCAAGTCTTTTCCTATGCAAACAGTGAAGTCCCTGACCAGAGGGCTCCTGCAGGAACCCTCTGATCAGTGTCTACACTGTTTGCCATTTTGTAAAATATTATAAAAAACAACCCTAAATAGTTGACAATGGACCAGTCTTTATTGTGAACTGGACTTGTTCACTGGAAGTTTCAGGGAATAATGAGTTAACTGGTTTCACTGCTAGCATGCATCTATTTTTGACATGTCACTTGATACAGAATTTTCTAGCTTGGACACTTTCAATATGTAATACAAAAGTCTCATTATAAAGCAGAATTTGACATCATAATCTTTTCCAGGTCTGTATTTGGTTTATGATCCACATTTGCGCAGCTTTGTCCACTTCACAGTGTACCAGGTGTAATTTGTTGTCATTGCTGGCCTCCACACATTTGTCATTGTCAGTATTGAGGATCTGACCACTTCTGCAAGTGAATATTACAAAAACATTAAAAGTTCAGTTACACAAAAATATTTTTTGAACTTATTTACTCTACCCTTCTTGTATTTATTTTGGAGCTGAAGCTTGAGAATGTGTCAGTAACTTGCAAATAGAGATGGCTACTTAACCCATTACCTCATAGCCTGTTTCTAGCTTTGAAAACAGGTGACCACTTAAAGCAGGCTGAAAGTAAAGCAGAATGTGCCTTAAGGCACATTCTGCTTTACTTTCAGCCTGTTTTTAAAGCTACCATCTGCTAGGATATAGAAAAGTTTTCTTCTGGTTCATATTCTTGGCTGTATAAATTGGAACTATTTTCTTGAGGAATAAATATATGTTGTCCCCAACAACAGGCATCTGCTCCTGCTCTAAAATTTCTTTTCAAACTAGGGTCAGTATGGCCAACAGTTTAGATTCTGACAAGATGCCTCATTATGAAGCATCTCATCTGGATACCTCGTGTTTCAATGAGTATCAGGGTTTTGCCGTAAACGCAAAAAGCTCCAGGCAGTCACCAGCCAAAATGTAGTTAAACTTCAATTTATAAGGCAAGTATGATGAATTTCTAGATGGAATATACAAAAGAGAGACGAGGCATTGCAATGAAGAAAATGAATTAAATTGGTTGCTACAAAATTGAAATGTTCTGCCAGAGAGAAATTAATTCTAAGACTACCGGTATCCTTGCCCTGTCTTTCCTTCTCCGCTCCTCCATAGACATTTGATGCAGGGCTCCAGATAAGAGGGAGTAAACTGAATAAATCAAACATTTTCTCACTCATTTCAGCACAAAATCCTATGGTGTCATACTCGTTAGAATCGTCTCAAAGAGACGATTCTAATGAGTAGTGACACCATAGGGTTTAAATGATAAATAAAGATTTTAGATTTTGAAAGACTCCCCTTATCTGGAGCTCCGTGATGCCTTTACGTGACTCACAAAAAAAACCTTAAACCCTTCTTGTAAATGTTAGAATGGAAAACTGTTTCTTCATGCACACCTGCGGGGTCCGTTTTACTAAACAACTTACGCAAATTATTTGCCTAAGTCAATATTTTAATTTTTAATTTATTTTTTTATTATCACTTGCTACAAACAGCAAATAGCCAGATCAGAGGACGCGCTTTTAGCGCGTGCTCTGATCTGGCTTTTTGCTGTTTGCAAACGTTTATAATCGAAAAATAAGAGTAAAACGATTTTGACTTACGCAAAATTTTTGCGTAAGTAGTTTAGTAAACGGACCCCTGTAGTCTGGTACTCTATCAGGAGTTTTGTCTTAATGATAAATCTGATGAATGGTGTAGGAGGAGTTGCGTTTATGATCTATAATGCATGGAACATTAAAGTTCAGCTATCTCCCCTTGGAAATGGCGGAATAAAAAACTATTTCTTCATGCATATTTTAAGATGGTTCTCTATCAATCTGTGAAGTTTTGTTAAAATCCGATGAATGGTGTAGTGGCATAAAATGCACTTAAGAGAGTTTTTGACCTGTATTTTATCTTATGTATGAAACATTAAAGTTCAGTTAGTTCAGTTGGAAATATAGGAATAGAAAAGAATATCTCAAGATGGTAATCTATCAACCTTTGAAGTTTTGTTGAAATCCGATGAACAGCATAAGAGCAGTTGCACCTACAAGCGTTTATAACCTATAGTGCATGAAACATTAAAGTTAAATTATCTCCCCTTTGAATTATCTCCCATTAGAACTGGTGAAATGGAAAGATATTTCTCACATAACTACCCTTGTTTTCTATAGCGAACAACGATTACGAATATCCTTATCTCCAACATGTGTAAGATCACTTTGATGATGTCACTATAACGTCACTATTTATAACGGCGTTTTGATGTCACCGGGGTTCCAATAAATGCCTATAGCTTTGAAAAATAACTTAACATTGTTATCATGGTTATGGGAGAAAAAGAATCTGTCACTCGTCGATGTTTAAGACAAGTTGATCTCAAACTCGTCTAGAATAGAAAAGTTATTAAGCTCGCCAAGGCTCGCTTAATAACATTTCAATTCTAGACTCGTTTGACATCAGCTTGTCTTAAACATCGACTCATGACAGATCCTATATATCTTCTTGCACATCCTTCCATGGTGCTGTATCAATCTATGAAGTTTTTTTCCAAATCTGATGAATGGTGTAGGAGTATTTGCACTTACAAGAATGGACAGAAGGATGGTCAGACGAATGGGGTGATTCCTATATACACCCTCAAAATTGTTTGTGGGAGGTGGGATGGGGGTATATAATAAAGAACCATTGGAAACTATTCTTGCATGTTGACAAGTGGAAGCTTAAAACAGGCTGAAAGTAAAGCATGATGCCTCTGAAGAGCTTTCTGTGACCTTAAGTCTGCTTTTAGCAACAACCTCTTTTAGCACAGAAAATGCTATCGGGGAATGAGGCAACAGGGAAAACATTCTTTGCAGAAAGTGGAATAGGACCTAAAATCAAAATACTTTCATACCTCATTCCATGTCCATGGTCCCACTGGCTGTGTGTCACAGAAGCTCATATGTAGGGTGTCCCCAGAGTGGGACTCTATACATCGCTCCCCAACCCCTAACTGACCTTTGGTATTCAAACGAAACATCTGCAAGATACCTCAACATTGATTACTACCTGTCATGTAAAACTTGAACAATACAATGTACATGTATACAAAACAAATTTCTACTTTCTCTTAACTCTTTGCACGCTAGAGGCGAATATTATATCTGCCATAGTGATTACATCTGCAAATAGATTAGATCCAGATGAGACGCCGCGTAACGCGGCGTCTCATCAGGATCCAACTGTTTGCTATTCAGACACTGAATTTAAATACATTAAACAGCAGCCACTTCATCAAAAAGCATCTCTGCTTAATGCAGGACAAAAGTTATGCAGACAGCTGTTTGCATTGCTTTTGTCCAGCATTAAGCTATCATATCTATATTAACCTCTATACATGTATATATTAGCCTCTGTACATGTATCAATCTTAGTTGAGTGTCCACTAAACATAGGTTTCATTGTATGCTACTAGGACAGGCTTGTCAATTGATTGTGAAGCTAATGCTTCAAACATATGTAGCAAATCTGTTTTTTTCTTCTATAAATTGGACATAGTAATGGCAGAAACATCAATTGGATTTCAATTCTGTATGAGACTGTTCTCACTTTCAACTCTTCCCTCATGGAAAGTTCTGTTCACTCTCTTTACTACAATGGTTTTTCAAGCTTCTAATTCATAAATATGCCATTTTACGCCCTAAATTTAATATTCTACTTGCAAAAGTAGTTCCACTTTGAATATACATTAATGAACAAATAACATTAACAACAAATAACCCCGGTGGCAGTCTTGGCAATATATTCTGAATCTTTTATTTAGTCCAAATAAGGTCAAGGTCAAGGCTAAATAGAGGTTGGGTAATAAGGGAGAATTGATATTGGTGCAGGCCAACAACTGAATATGTATAAAAGCATTGCACTCAGTAGTGTTGACACAAGATGAAACAGTAAAATCTAGTCTAATAATAGTCCAAATTAGGTCAAGTTCAAGAACAAGGTTGGATGATATTGGTATATTGGGAAAGGTCCAAGGCAACAACTGTATACGTATCAGCATTCAAGTAAACGGTGTTGAGGCTAGACGAAATGTTAAAATCTAGTTAACCAAGGAATGGCTCATTTACAATAGTCTATGTCCAAATTAGGTCAAGGTCAAAGTCAAAATCAAGGTTGAGCGATATTGGTAGATTGGGAATGGTCCAAGGCAACAACTGTATAGGTATCTAAGCATTTGAGTGTAGTGGTATTGGTGCTAGATGAAATAGTAAAATCTAGTTAACCTGTTACAGACAGACCGATGGAAGGACGGACCGACAGGTCTTTCACTATATGCCTCCACATCTACAGATGCCGGGGGGCATTAAAATATTTTCTATATCCTAGCAGATAGTAGCTTAAAGAAATCTGAAAGTGAAGCAGAATGTGCATTTAGGTGCATTTAGGCACATTCTGCTTCACTCTCAACTTCCTATAATGGTCACCTTTCTTCAAAACTAGAAACAAGCTACATGTATGGTGTTGAGTGAAGGGTTAAAATCAGAGCTTTAAACTTGCTTTAGAAGATCCCTGGGGTGATCTCAAATATTGACCCACAGAGACTTGATTGAATTGTACCAATTCACGAAGAGAAATACTAGACAAGAGCCGCATGCGGCCCTAAATCACTCACCTGAGGAACTATTGTGTTATACTCGATGCATAATGAAGTTTGTCATTGCATGTATGTGGACTGTTGCATGAAACTGAAACGACTCGGAATAAGATTTTCCTGTACAAGTCTATAGTATGTAAAACTGATAAGCCCCGGGGCGGGTCCATTTTTGACCCTGGGGTCATGATTTAAACAATCTTGGTAGAGGACCGTAAGGCAAAGCTGGATGCCAAATATAAAAGGTATGGGCCTTACGGTTTCAGAGAAAAAGAGTTTTAAAGGTTTTACTACATAAGTCTTTGTAAAACTTATAAGCCCCGGTGCAGGGCCATTTTTGATCCGGGGGTCATGAATTGAACAATCTTGGTAGAGGACCATAAGGCAAAGCTAGATGCCAAATATAAAAGGTCTGGGTCTTAGGGTTTCAGAGGAGAAGAGTTTTAAACGTTTATTCCTATATAAGTCTATTTTAAACTGATAAGCCTCGGGCGGGGCCATTTTTGACCCTGGGGTCATGATTTGAACACTCTTGCTAAAGGTTCACAACATGATGCTACTTGTGAAACTTGGTTGTCCTATGACTTATAGTTATTGACAAGAAGATGTTTAAAGTTTTTACTTAAGTTGTCAATATTACGTAAATACGGAAAATGACCACGCCCTCTGGCGGCCATGTTTTTTGACGGATCAAAATTCTTTGAACAATTTTGAAAGTATAATAATTGAGAAACATTTTGGTGAAAACCAAATTGAAATCGGACCAGTAGTTTTTGAGAAGAAGATTTGTTTAGATATCGTGCATGGTTGCCATGACAACACGACCGTTTGCCCCACCCACTTTTTTGAACAATTTTTGAAGCTCACAACTACAGTATGTATATGACCAAGTTTGGTTAAAATTGGGCCATTGGTTTCAGAGAAGAAGTTATTTGAAACAAATTGTGAACAGACGACACGGACACGGACACCGACGTACGATGGACGGCAGCCGATCACAATAGCTCACCTTGAGCACTTTGTGCTCAGGTGAGCTAAAAAGGGCACATCTGCAAGAAATACAGCAAAAAGGCACATTTGCAATATCTAAAATTTCAAAACTTATTTCAGAGAGAGAAAGTCTTATAAATTTTCTTTAAAACAACTTTTAATTCTGACCATCCAAAAAATACTCCTGTAAAGTTATATTGAAATTGACTGGTTAGATTCCAAGATGCCTAGTGTCACTGTGTGGTAACCTACGAATGTCATAGAATACTGCTTTGAGTTGAATTTGATCCCGAAACAGACGTTAAAACAACTACAATCAACAGAAATTGATCAATCAGCATCTCGCTTTCTGGTGTTCAAATAGCATACGCGATTTTTAGAAGGATGGGTTGAGAAAAATAATGTAAAGATTGGACGGCCGGAAGAAATTGACGGTTTCATTGTAGAAAACGCGAGGAGCGTCATGAATGGTGATCGGCGTCTTGCGGTGAGATAGAATGCTGAACTCCTCGGGTCAGCAAATTGTCTGTATATCGAATTGTACGTGAGAAACTAAACATGTCGAGAGTCGGTGATATATGGGTGCCACGCTTGTTAAGTGCAGAAGAAAAAGAAAGATGTGTCCAGGTATCAACACTCTTTTTTAAGACGATATTCGAGAGATTAGGAATTTTTCAGCAAACACCCATCACACAGATCAATTGCATACGATGCGAGAGAAGTGACCGGGGTTCATTTCCAAACTTAGAAAAGCAACATATTTTACCAGGTTGTATCGCTTCGTGCCACATTTCCCAGCATGCACATTTTGAACTTGCCATGCTGTGCGTCAGCAGGGCTGCAATTTCTCCGTAATTTTCCGAAATCTTTTAGTTTTTATGCTAGCAGATGGTAGCTTAAATCAGGTTGAAAGTAAAGCAGAATGTGCCTTAATGCACATTCTGCTTTACTTTCAACCTGCTTTAAGTAATCGCGCTAGAAAAATAGAAAATTTTGAAATCTTAGGATTTTGCAAGATCAACTTATGGCAGCCCTGCGTCAGCGAAAATGCATCGATCACCACTACAAGTATTTTGAAAAGAAGTGACGTTGACGTCGATAACGTCGTAACGTTAACTAGTGTGCGCCGGGGTTACACAGAGAGGGTATTTCAAAATACTCTGTGCTAGTCAGTTTTAAAGATAACACATTAAAACTTCACACAGGTTTACATAAACCCTATGTTTATATATACTGATGACCGTTTGTCTCTGCTGTTTTAACGAACAATTTTATAAGAAAAGTCTACGATGTTTTGGGACAGCCCTCGTATTGATGTCTGATAATGCATTACTCAAAACCATGGATATCACAAACAAGGACATCACATAGTCTCACCTTGAGCATTCAAGTGAGCTAAAATTAGAGAAGCTGTTTAATAAATTCTGTTTACAAATGTTGCTATATAGTAACGCAATAATCTACAAAGCCTGCACTACAGCAATGACAGAGAAGCAGCACTGTTAAATACAATCAAACTATAGTTCAGCAGTCACACAAAATACAAGAATTAGAAATCTATAACACAGGTGACAGCTTAATGCAGGTCATAAGAAATGAAGAAAGCTCCTTCAAAAGCTTTCTGCATTACCTTTAAAGGCTTACATTAAGCAGTAACCTGTCTTCAGTGATGTCCATTCAGCCATTCATTGTTGAAGTATGGATATCTTTTTAACCCATTTGCACCCACTGGATTCTTCCATGTTTATATATTGGATTAGTCCATTTTTTATCAAAGGAACACCTGGTCAAAATTTTGATTTCATTAAGTTGTTTTATATTGAAATTCCTATCAGCAAACAGTGTAGACTCTTATCAGACGCCACATGAGGTGGCGTCTGATCAGAGTCTACACTGTTTGCCTATATCCCATATATGGGATCGTGGGCACAAATGGGTTAAACCTGACAGCTTCATGCAGGACAAAGTAATGCAGAAAGTTCATAAAAGAGATGTCTGCATTACTTTTGTCATGCATTAAGCTGTCACCTATATTTAACCCTTTAACCCATAGAAGCGCCTTTTAGCTGATATGATTTATTCCTCCGCTGAAGAAAATAGTTCCAATTTAATAAGTCATGAACATATAGTTAAGGGGATATTTTCTATATTCTAGCACATGGAAGCTTAAAACAGGCTGCAAGTAAAGCTTTCAATCTTCTTTAAGTGGTCACCTATCTTCAATACTAGAAATAGGCTTTCAGATAAAGGGTTAAATAAAAAGTTCATTCAGCCATTCATGGTAGAAAGTTTTTGATATCACAGAAGTAATGAAGAAAGCTCCTGAGGGAATGATATTCACACATGCTCCCGATAAGAGGGAGTATAAACTGAACAAATCCAACATTTTCTAATTTATTTCAGGACCAAACCCTATGGTGTTACTACTCAAGAGAGATGATTCTAATGAGTAGTAACACTATAGGGTTTAATGCACTTTCTGTTCATGAATGACTGCTTATCATCGGTGTGTCCTGTAGGTAAGTAACATGTTTAGTATCATTGCAGCACGGAGATGGCAGCAAGGCTGTAGGAGTGGCATACATGGGGGGCTAGTAACATGCCATACACTGATCAAACATCATGTCAACAAAACTGATCAAACATCATGTCAACAAAACTGGTCAATATGTCTAGTACTGAAACTATATAACGTCTAGTAATGGGGTAGTACCAAAGCTATATAATGTCTAGTGAGGGGGTTGTACTGAAGCTATATAAGTCTAGTGTTCATGCTAACGGTAAAAAAGGTAAACGTATGGGTTTATCAAGTCTGAAATTTATATGTCATATTCTGCCGACTTTTACAAATACCTCCCTGTTCATCGAGTCACAAGTCGGCCATTTACATATGGCGTAAGTTGCAGCCATGGCACATTGACTTCTTTCCGTCTCAGGTACCAATTTAAATCACCTGGGTGAAGTGGAGCAAAGTATGGTTAATTTTTTGCTTAGAAAAATTTCAGTGATCCTGATAGGGCTCGATGTAAACTGAACAAATCCAACATTTCTCCCGCATTTTGCACCAAATCCTTTTCGTGTAACTACTCATTAGAATCGTCTCAAAAAGACAATTTAAATGAGTAGTAACACCATAGCCTTTAATGCAGAAATAAGGATTTTAGTTTTTGAAATACCCCTCTTAGCTAGAGCAGTAAAACAGCAGGGAAGACATAATTCTTCCCAGTATACATGTTTATGCTAATACCCTAGATCATTGCAAACAATTTGGAATCCGAACAGACGCCAGGTAATCTGACATCTGATCAGGCTCCAAACTGTTTGCCACTAAGATAATAAATAAATTGTGAGAATTTTCAAAACTTTATTTTCTACATTCTATTGCATAGCATATGCTTACTGGTAAACTACAGTGGAGAATCTGTTATTACTGGTAAACTACAGTGGAGAATCTGTTATTCTTTCCCAATAAACGCGTTTACGCTAAAACTATTATTTGCAGAGCAAACAGTTTGGAGCCAGATCAGACGCCGGGTAACCCGGCGTCTGATCAGGCTCCAAACTGTTTGCCACCAAGATAAACATGAAATATCAGAATTGTCCAAAAGTTGTTATTTTCTACGTTTTAGCGCTTTGCGTTTGCGTACGTTTGCGTTTAAACGGGAAAGAATAACAGATTCTCCACTGTAGTTATACTAACATCTTCTCTACTGTAAGGAAACAGTTATAAGAACCACTCTTCACCTGCTTGTTCTCTGAGATTTAACCTTTTACTCCATTTATACGCATTTTAACACCAATTCATACAGTCATGAATTTGCACCATAAGAAATATTTTATTTATCCAAGCAAATGGTATCTAAAAGCACATTGTGCCTTAAGGCGTATTCTCCTTTACTTTCAACCTGCTTTAAGTGATCCCCTGTCTTCAAAACTAGAAACAGGCTTTGGAATAAAGGGTAAAGGCAGATTGCTTTCTTAGCCTTATGATACATGTTTAACCCTTTCCTCCCTGAAACCTCAAATGGACAATTCTTGTTTTCAATTTAGTCTAGTCCATTGTCGACTTTTTAGGATTGATTTTTCAATATATGTCAAATTGACAAACAGTGTAGACCCTGATCAGAGGGCTCCTTAAGGAGCTCTCTGACCAGGGTATGCACTGTTTGCATAGGATAAGTGTATTCCTCACAGTACGCTATTTGCAAATGGCACATATAAGGGGGACTAGGGTTCAAAGAGTCAATATATGTTTCCACATCAACCCTTGTTTGGATGCTATTAGCAAACATGTACATGTATATCAACACTTTTTGACAGCATAACCCAAATCAGCTTCTGAGTGAGTTGTCTGATCAGAGTCTGCACTGTTAACTTGTATGATCTGTCCCACATGAGACTGTACTTGAATTGTTTTCTTATTTCATTAGCTTATGTAGTACTACAGAATGACAAATGTTCATAATGGGTGTAGTTTTATGCATGAATATTCAGAGAGAGAATGGCTATAATCCCATAATCCCATTAGCCTGTTTCCAGTTTTGAAATCAAGTTGCTACTTAACGGACCTTTCCCCCATAGAAGTGCCTTTTAGCGAATATGATTTATTCCTCCGCTGAAGAAAATAGTTCCAATTCAATCAGTCATGAATATATAGTATTGGGAATATTTTCTATATTGTAGCACATGGAAGCTTAAAGCAGGCTGAAAGTAAAGCAGAGTGTGCCTTAGGGCGCATTCTGCTTTACTTTCAACCTGCTTTAAGTGGTCACCTATCTTCAATACTAGAAACAGGCTATCAGGTCAATGTTAACCTTTTACTCCGTAGCCTGTTTCTAGTTTTAAATATAGGTAACCACTTAAAGCAGGTTGAAAGTAAAACAGAATGGGCCTTATTGCTCATTCTGCTTTACTTTCAGCCTGCATTAAGCAACCATCTGCTAGACTACAGTAAATATTTCTTATGATACATATCCATGCCTATATAAATTGGAACCATTTTCTTCAGTGGAGGAACAAATTTAATGCTTAACAAGAGCACCGCAAACCAGGCACATTGTACGCCCGACAAATCGATATACTAAAACCCTATCAAGGTAAAGTGAACAAAAGGAGAAGAACCCTGAAAGTTAGGGGTCATATGCTAGAGCGGACAAACAAAAAATGCCCGTTTTTGACGATAAAAGGGGCATAACTCTTGAATGTCAGTGGCAATGTTGCTGGTTATCAAACTTGACCGAGACATTATGGCCATACACATGCTGACAAAGTTTCAAAAGGATTGGAATAAATGTGTTTGAGTTAGAGAGCGGACAAACTAAAAAATGCCCGTTTTTGACAAAATAAGGGGCATACCTCTTGAATGTCTCGGGCAATCTTGCTGGTTATCGAACTTGACCGAGATATTATGGCCATACACGTTCTGACCAAGGATAATGTCACAAGAAATGGCCAGGTTAATGTCAAAAGAGATGGCCAGGTTAATGTTTTTCAATTATGGGGCTAAGAAATTTAGCCACGTAAGTACCCTCCCGTAAGCACGGACGGACAGCCGGACGGACATACCTAAAACAGTATCCATCTGCCTTTCGGCAGGGGATAATAATCTGTATTACCTCCAGATGAGAGCAGTTAACTCTTTCAATACCGTGGACCCGTTTAAACTATAGTCATTATATTTGAAAACAGTATAGACCCAGATCAGAGAACTCCTTTAGGAGCACTATGATCAAGATCTGCGCTGCCTTCTGATTAAGAACAGTATTTATTAGACTACCCAGAATTCCAGGTAGACGCACGAGATATCTCACGTTAACCCTCCACCCAACAGACGCGTCTTTTAGCACATTTAATTCATTCATACACTGAATAAAATAGTTCCCATTTATACAGTCATGAATATGTATTATTATAAATATTTTATATGTTTTAGCAGAAAGTAGCTCAAAGAAAAGGATTTCAACACTAATGGGTTTGGATTCTGATAAGACTCAGGATCCAAACCGATTAACACACTCATAAATATGAGATATATGATATAAATACAGCTGAAAGTAATTTTCGAATAAGTTTACGATCTGCTAACATTATCGTGACTAGCCCCTTTGGATCCAGCATAGACACTGCGTAACTGCACTTGCAACTGTTCCATCAACAAGACAATCGTGTCAAACCTTTTCACGGCTGCAATATCGTCTCCTTAAAATTGTCGTTTGCTGTTTTTCTGAAAATACATTATGGACATTTTGATAGAAACGTCTTAATGACGAGTAACAAACACATTGAATCCAGACCCGACGCCATGTGACGCTGCATCCGACCTTGATTCAAGTTGTTTGCCGGTATCCATCCATTTAAGAACTCCCTCAGAACAACAGACGCACTCTTTGTCACCCGTTGGGTTGCCGTTGTAGAAAGGGAGAACTGTAACAGACGAGTTAAACGACCACTCATAAAAACGTCAATTTGCAGTATAATGTCTTTATAAGTCTAACAAGAGCGTGTCCCAGTTACACGAATGCCCCTGATGATACAGGGAGGGGAATCCAGACTATCAAACGTAAAAGTTAGAGAGCTGAAACTGTAGTGGAGCGCCATTTTGAGGGCCATTACTCCAAAGGGCCTAGCATAAATTGGTGCCGCTGGTTATCCAAATTGGTCTCAATTTTATGTCAACAAACATTTTCAGAAAGTTTGGTGATGATCAGATGAAAAGCAATGTGTTTGTGAAACACAAATGCCCCCAGCCAGCATCATGTTCTGTAATGTAATGCTTATTTGCAAAAGTAGGTCAAAAGTCATGGTCGTAGGGTAAATGAAACATTGGCATGGTTGGAGAAGTCTTAACACAAGAAACATATAAAGTATGGAAGCTCTAGGCCTACTGGTTCAAATGTTATAGGAGTATACAGATTTATACAAATAAAGGTCAAAGGTCAAGGTCACAATGGCAAAAACGTAGGTATGGTTGGAAAGGTCTTGACACAAGAAATATATAAACAAAATATGAAAGCCGTAGGCCTACTGGTGCAAATGTTATAGCCATTTAAAGATTTCAACAAAAGAAGGTCAAATGTCAAGGTCACAAGGTCAATAAGTTTTGTATGGTTAGAAAGGGAAAACACATGTCAAGTATAAAAGGCCAAGGTGCAAAAATGCAAAAGTTATATCCAAGGTTAAGGTTTTTGGTTAAAGTTTGATTAAATAGGTCAAAGGTCGAGGTCAAGGTCACATGGTCAAAGATGTTGGTATGGTTGGAAAGGTCTTGACACAAGAAATATACATACAAAATATTAAAGCCCTGGGCCAACTGGTGCAAATGTTTTAAACCCATTTTAAGATTTTTACAAAAGTAGGTCAAATGTCAAGGTCACAAGGTCAAAAAGTTTTGTATGGTTGGAAAGGTCTTGCCATGAAGAATGCACATGCCAAGTATAAAAGGCCCAGGTTCAAAAATGCAAAAGTTATAGCCAATGTTAAGGTTTTTGGTTAAAGTTTGATTAAATAGGTCAAAGTTGAAGGTCAAGGTCACATGGTCAAAGATATTGGTATGGTAGGAAAGGTATTGACACAAAACATATACATACAAAATATTAAAGCCCTATGCTAACTGGTGCAAATGTTATAGCAATTTAAAGATTTTTACAAAAGAAGGTCAAATGTCAAGGTCAAGGTCAAAAAGTTTTGTATGGTTGGAAAGGTCTTGCCATGAGGAATACACATGCCAAGTATGAAATGCCCAGGTGCAAACATGCAAAAGTTATAGCCAAGGTTAAGGGTTTTGGTTAAAGTTTGATTAAATAGGTCAAAGGTAAAGGTGAAGGTCGCAAGGTCAAATATGTTGGTATGGTTGGAAAGGTCTGGACACAAGAAATATACATACAGAATATGAAAGCCCTGGGCCAACTGGTGCAAATTTTAAAGCCATTTAAAGATTTTTACAAAAGTAGGTCAAATGTCAAGGTCAAGGTCACAAGGTCAAAAAGTTTAATATGTTTGGCAAGGTCTTGCCATGAAGAATACACATGACAAGTATAAAAGGCTGAGGTTTAAAAATGCAATAGTTATAGCCAAGGTTAAGGTTTTTGGTTAAAGTTTGAACGGTGAACGGTGAAGGTGAAGGTCACATGGTCAAAGATGTTGGTATGGTTGGAAAGGTCTTGACACAAGAAATATACATACAAAATATGAAAGCCCTGGGCCAACTGGTGCAAATGTTATAGCCATTTTAAGATTTTTACAAAAGTAGGTCAAATGTCAAGGTCAAGGTCACAAGGTCAAAAAGTTTTGTATGGTTGGAAAGGTCTTGATACAGGGAAGACACATGCCAAGTATAAACGGCCTAGGTACAAAAATGTAAGAGGACGGACGGACAAACCAACAGACATGACAAAAACTATATGCCCCCGAATCGTAGATTCTGGGGGCATAAAAACAACGGACGGACGGACGGACAGACGAACGAACAAGCAGACAGACAGACGGACGCAAAGACAGACACCCAGCAGTATTTAGATATTGAGATCGACAGTATTCGGATATTGATGTTCGACAGTATTTAGATATTGAGTTCGACAGTATTAATACAGTGAGATCGACAGTATTCGGATATTGAGGTTCGACAGTATTTAGATATTGAGTTCGACAGTATTTAAATATTGAGATCGACAGTATTCGGATATTGAAGTTCGACAAAATTCGGTTATTGAGTTCGACACTATTAAGATATTGAGATCCACAGTATATAGAGGTTCGACGGTATTTAGTTCCCTCCCTCTCTCTCTCTCTCTCTCTCTCTCTCAGTCACTCTCTATGTCTGTCAGATAAGTCCTTCCCTCTTTCCGTCACTCATTCTCTCTGTCACTCATTCTCACTTTCCGCCATTCTCTCTGTCAGTCACTCTCTCCCTGTCAGTCACTCTCACTTTCCGCCATTCTCTCTGTCAGTCACTGTCTCTCTGTCAGTCACTCTCACTCTCAGTCACTGTCTCTGTCAGGTCTCAGTTTCAGTCACTCTCAGTCAATCTCTCTCTCACAGTCACTCTCTCTCTGTCAGTCACTCTCTCTCTCTATGTCACTGTCTCTGTCAGTCACTGACTCTCTGTCAGTCATTCTCTGTCTCTGTCGGTCACTCTCACTCTCAGTCACTCTCAGTCTCAGTCACTCTCACTCTCAGTCACTCCTTCTCTCTTAGTCACTCTCTCTGTCAGTCAATCCCTTTCTCACAGTCACTCTCTCTCTCTCTGTCACTATCTCTCTCAGTCACTCTCTCTCTCTCAGTCACTGTCTCTGTCCGTCACTCTCTCTGTCAGTCACTCTAA
The DNA here is from genome assembly GCA_922989275.2 of Gari tellinella. Lineage (NCBI taxonomy): Eukaryota > Metazoa > Mollusca > Bivalvia > Cardiida > Psammobiidae > Gari > Gari tellinella. Next base: position 49,125,567 of record OV277856.1, read on the forward strand.
CTTTCCGTCATTCTCTCTGTCAGTCACTCTCTCTGTCATTTTTCTCTGTCAGTCATTGTCATTTCCCGTCATTGTCTCTGTTTGTCACTGTCTCTGTCATAGTCTCAACCTTTTTCTCACTTTGACCATTGTCAGTTGTTCCCCTGCCGGGAATCGAACTCGGACCTCCGCTATGAAAGTGCGGAATGTTAACCACTAGACCACACTGGGTCATGAAGATTAAGGTACAAACTCCTTATTATATCTTTAATACCCAATTATCGGGTGTACAATACAACTTTGGTGAAGCGGCATCTTTTTCAAGACATGTATTACTATCTTAAGATAGATGACTGCTTCCTAAAGCATTATTGAGGTAAAGCATAACGCCTTTACAGGAGTGTTCAATTTTACTGAAGTCTAGCATTAAAATGTCAAATTGTGTAATTGACAATTCATTTTCTTTGGGTTACCATTGGACATACGATTGACTGTATCGGATGTGACGTACGCGCACCTTCCTATTGTTATCGTTCGTTACAACCACTTTCCGATTTAAATTTTGAGAAATCCTTTATTGACTTGTATATCAACAAATCTTGATTTGCGGTCATTAAAAGCTCTATTTCCTGAAAATCTAGGTTCTTGTCACGCAGAAATTATGATAATTAATCGGTCGTACCATAACCAGTATAGTTTTTATTGAAGTACATCTAGCAGAGCACACGTGGCGTAGTGGGAAGCATTGCGAACTCTCATTGTGGCAACCCGGGTTCGATTCCCCGTACGCGCACCTTTTTATTTCATTCATATTTAGACATTTTTGTTTACCTCATTAACGAAGTTTTTAAATCCTCATTCAACAAACATATGTGTGCTTGAAAGTGTCGTCTGCAAAGTGTTCACATTAAATTGGTATACATGTATTTGCAAATGCAAATGAGTTTTTGGATCAGCAGCAAATGGTAATGCATTTTCTAGCGTTTTAAATTGTCGTAGGAACATTTCTCAAACTGCCGGGTGTCTGTCTTTGCGTCCGTCTGTCTGTCTGTCTGTCGAACTTGTGTAGAATTTAGACGTTCAATAATATGCGAGCCTAGAAAAAGTCGAAATATTGTCGAAATTCGACATTTGACAATCAACATTTCTTAACCACATTCAATATGTCGAACTTGTATGGAATTTTGACGTTTTACAAGTGCCCTTGCATGGAAAATGTCGAATTATTGTCGAATTTAGACTTGCGAGAAATTGCCAGGCAGGTAAATAGTCGAAATATTGTCGAATTTCGACGTTCGACATTGTCCTTTCACCAAAGTGTCAAACATTCAACATTTCTATAAAGTCGGGGAAATGTGGAAAAAGTATCAAATTTCAATTTCGACAATTTAACGGCAGATAGTGCGGATAAGTCTTCGGGAGTTGTGCGAATGATTCTGTATACGTATGGGCGCAATTGCGGACTGGACCGAATGTGCCTAGAAGAGCCCTTTGATCTAGTTATACACTGTTTACTACATGCATTTGATAAGTATGAATTACTGTACTACAGTAATTAACAATTTTTGCGATTCGCTTGCAATTCGCTTGCAATTCGCTTGCATTTCGATGGCAATTCGCTTGCGATTCAACATAGTAACTTTACCCTCTGGTAAGTTTGCCTGAATGGTGTATCTCAAAAATATTCGCAAATATGCCTTCGTTAATATTTTCGAATCCATTTTCGTCACAGCCGCTTCGGAAAAATCGCGTAAAAATATTCAAGCGTAAGATTCGCCTTTTGACGGACCCGATTCGATGGCAATTCGATGGCAATTCGTTTGCGATTCGCTTGCGATTCGCTTGCGATTATCAATTTAATTTAATAAGGTTCAGTACTGTACGCACTATTATTTTGTAATTGTATGTAGATGTATAACCTGTACATTTATACGAAACACGGTTTGAATTCAGATTAAAGGTCTTCTATGCTTTGCTTTCAACCTGCTTTAAGCTTTAGACTATCATCTGCTAGATTATAGAGAATGTTACTTATAATAAATATTCTTGAATGTATAGATTGAACTATTTTCGGCAAAAAGTGGAAGATGAAAGATGTTAAAATGCGTATCTGTGGAGTAATGAGTTAAGCAAACGTTTACCTTCCTGTATCTGATCACTTAAAGCGGATCTAGATTGAAACATGATGCGCCTTATAGGACGCGTTCTGTTTCAAGTTCAGACTGCTTTACCAGATAAATACGCCTCTAATTTATTCCTTCACTGACGAAAATGCTTCCAATGTATACAGTCATGAAAATGTATCATAAAACAGACTAAAAGTAAAGCAGAATGTGCCTTAAGGCGCATTCTGTTTTACCTTCAACCTGCTTTAAGTTCTCAGTTATTCACCAACCTTAAAAACGAAGAAACGGGCTATGTGGTACTGGGTAAATAGAAAATATTTGTTACGATAAATATTGGTGACTGTCTCGGCAGAAACTATTTTCTTTAGTGTTGGTGTGAATTGAAATGCGTATATGGAGCAATGGGTTAATTTGTCAACCTATATGTGTGGTCCCTGAACATTAACCCTTTGCTCTATAGACTGTTTCTAGTATTGAATATAGGTGACCAATTAAAGCGTGTTAAATGCGCATTGATACGTGTTCTGCTTTACTTTCAGTCTGCTTTAAGATTCAAACTTTCAGTTAACATCTGTTTGAGTATAATATATAATATTTGTTATTATATATTACTGTGTACTTACTTACCTATTTGCTCGTCTGTAATAGACAGAATGGAACAGAGCAATCCTTTCTTTTTTGTCACAGAAAACAAAACATATGTTTTGTAATTACATGTGAAGTATAATATTATAAAAAAAAACCTATAGAATTAGTAGGACATTTGGTGGTCGAATACTGAATTAAGATGGTATAGATCATTTATATTTCTGCGATGTAGGGGGAAGGTGGAAAAATATTATAATACTTAAAGACATCTCCTGACGACCTTTTGGTCATAACGCCTTGCCAGATTATTTACTGTCAATTTCCTTGCAAAAATCATGGGTCTTGTGCATATTGAACCATTGAATCGTCTTATGTGAGACTCTACCAGTTGACAAGAGAGAAGTACAGTGTAACCCTCCCAAAACGGACATTTAAAAAAACGAAGTCAAATTGCGACACATACATCGTCAAGCAAGAACAAGAAGAAAACTGAGTGAGGCGCTGCCTTGGCAATGCCTCAGACCGTTTGGATCCTGATCTGGCGACGAAATGCACAAGTGAGAGGTATGTGTCGTAAAGTCCGGGGGAAGTAGGCTACACTGTACTTCATTTTATTGACGGATACCGTGGGAGTTTTGTCCATTTCCTTCAAGGTCAGCACGTGCAGATGTAGAATTTTAGTAAATAATAACACTGAAAGACGTGAAGTACTGTGTTGCCCTGCTGAGCCGGACAAATATATAAAGACACAGTTTGTCAAATATTTTGTCAGTTCAAAAACAGAAGGGAAGAATCGCGTACCTTTCTACTGTTCACAAAAAGTAGGGGATAATATGCGTAATATTGTTATTGCGAGAAATTTAGAAAATCGTTACCTATTGATGTATATTGAATCTATTTAAAGTATTGGCTCACACACTTTAATCGAAAATTTAACTTGTTCATAACGGCTTAAGCCTTTAGGCCCTTTAAACAGCGTCCAAAGTCCTTATAGACTTCGAGCTACTGAACACCCCCCTCCCCCCATGTGGGGACTTTTGAACACCATACTTTTCTGAAACCTCATGGTCTTCCGAGTACATTCTGTTTTTCTGCACTTTGTACGTTGGGGCTTTACCTTGTCAGAGCAAATTGAAATTACCTCCCCTTTGTGAAAATTAAATTCTGATAGATAATGTAATGATGACTTGTTTTAGTTGCAAAATAGCTGTTTTTCACTGATATCACCATTGTTTTTATGGAGACATAATATCTATCCCAACAATCGATCGAAACGAGTGTTTTCTTACTTTTTACTGAATTATCTCCCCTTGAATATATCAATTACAATAAAAACTAGTTAATTCATAGTTTTATTACATTTAAAGCTTCTTTGAAAACCTAGTTTTTCTTTAAATGATGATAAAATATTCAACTGGGTATAGTGAGGATGTTTTCTAGCATACATTTATTTTATTTTCGCGGAAAATATTGTCTTAAATTATGAAATAACAAAACTACCGACAAAGACTTGAATACAGTTAATAACTGTAAGAAATAAGATTCGGAGAATTACGTATAAATCATGGATCATGGAAATGGATAGTACACGGATACACTGCTAAAACCTTTTCTAGAGGCGGCCCACCGACCGATACAGTGCTACAACCCTTTTGTAGAGGCGGTCCTTCAACGGATACAGTGCTATAATAGTTATCTAGAGGCAGTCCACCAACGAATACAGTGCTATAATAGTTATCTAGAGGCAGTCCACCAACGGATACAGTGCTGGAAACGGCATATACTGGCGATACACCAACGGATACAGTACGACAAACGTTATCTAGAGGAGGGAAACCCACGGATACAGTGCTAAATCCCTTTTCTAGATTCGGGCCACCAACGGGAACAGTGCTACAAACCTTTTGTAGAGGCGGTCCACAAACAGATAGTGCTATATAGGTTATATAGAGGCGGTCCAACAACAAATACAGTACTAGAAACATTATATAGATGCGGTCCATTAATGGATACACTGCTAGAAAAGGTATCAACAGACTGTTCACCAACGGATACACTGCTATAAACAGTATCTTGAGGTGGTCCATCAACGGATACAATGCTAGAAACCCTTTCTAGAGGCGTTCCACTAACATAATTATACAGGGCTAAAACGTTATATAAAGGCGGTCCACCTATGGATACAGTTCTAAAAAGCTTATCTAGAGGCGGTTCATCAACGGATATAGTGCTAAAAAAGTTATCCAGAGGCGGTCCACCAATATATACAGTGCTTTAAACGTTATCTAGAGGCGGTCCACCAACAGGTACAGTGCTAAAAGGTTATCTAGTGGCGGTCAACCATCATATACAGTGCTTTAAACGTTATCTACAGGCGGTCCACCATCAGATACGGCGCTAAAATGTTAGCTAGAAGCGATCCACCAACAGATACAGCGGTCCACCAATAGATACAGCGCTAAAAAGTTATCTAGAAGCGATCCACCAACAGATACAGTGCTTTAAACGTTATCTAGAGGCGGTCCACCAACCGATACAGTGCTAAAAAGCAACAAAGAGGCGTTCCACCAACGGATACAGTGCTAAAAAGTTATCTAGAGGCAGTTCACTAACGGATACAGTGCTAGAAACGTTACATATAGGCGGTCCCCCAACAGATACATTTCTAGAAACATTATCAAGAGGAGGTCCACCAGCGGATACAGTGCTTTAAACGTTATATAGAGGCATTCAACCAACGGATACAGTGCTACTAAAGTTATCTAGGTGGTTCACCAACGGGTACAGTGCTAAAAAGGTTATCTAGAGATAGTCCACCAACGGATACAGTGCTAGAAACGTTTTCTAGATGCAGTCCACAAACGGATACATTGCAAGAAACGTTATCTAAAAGAGGTCTTCCAACCAATTTAGTGCTAGAAACGTTATCTACAGGCGGTCCACCAACGGATACAGTGCTTAAAAATTATCTAGAGGAGGTCCACCAGCGGATACAGTGCTTTAAACGTTATATAGAGGCATACCACCAACGGATACAGTGCTACTCAAGTTATCTAGAGGTAGTCCTCCAACGGATACAGTGCTAAAAAGGTTATCTAGAGGCAGTCCACCAACGGAAACAGTGCTAGAAACGTTTTCAAAAGGCAGTCCATCAACGGATACATTGCTAGAAACGTTATCAAGAGGAGGTCCACCAACTGATACAGTGCTACAAACGTTATCAACAGGCGGTCTACCAGCGGATACAGTGCTAAAACCAAATGTAGAGGCGGTCCACCAACGGATACAGTTCTTTAAACGTTTTCTAAAGGCGGTCTACCAACGGATACAGTACTGGAAACGTTATCTACAGGCGGTCCACCAGCGGATACAGTGCTAGAAATGTTATCGACAGGGGGTCCACCAAGGGATACAGTGCTAGAAATGTTATCTACAGGAGGTCCACCAACGGATACAGTGCTAAAACGTTATCTACAGGAAGTACACCAACGGATACAGTGCTAAAAACGTTATCTACAGGAGGTCCACCAACAGAGAAATGTTATCTACCGGAGCTCAACCAACGAATACAGTGCTAGAAACCTTATCTAGAGGACGTCTTCCTATGGATACAGTGTCAGAAACCTTTTCTAGAGGCCGTCCATCAACGGATACAGTGCTAGAAATATTTTTTAGAGGCGGTCCACCAACGGATACAGTGCTTAAAACGTTATCTACAGACGGTTCATCAACGGAAACAGTGCTTTAAACGTTATCTAAAGTCGGTCAACTAACAGAAACAGTGCTAGAACCGCTATTTTCAGGCGGACCATAAACGGATACAGTGCTATGTACAACGTTATCTAAAGGCAGGCCACCAGCGGATATAGTGCTAAAAACCTTTTGTAGAGGCGGTCCACCAACTGATAAAGTTTTTTAAACGTTATCTAGAGTCCATCCACCAACGGGAACAGTGCTGGAAATGGTATATACTGGCGGTACACCAACAGATACAGTGCTAGGAACGTTATCTACAGCCATTCACCAACATATACAGTGCTAGAAACCTTCTCTAGAGGACGTCTACCAATGGATTTAGTGCTAGAAACCATTTCTAGAGGTCATCCACCAACGGATACAGTGCTAAAACCTTATTTAAAGGCGATCCATCAACGGATTCAGTGCTAAAATGTTATCTACAGGCTGTCCACCAACGGATACAGTGCTAGAAAGGTTATCTAGAAGCGTCCCCCAACTGATATAGTGCCAAACTTTATCTAAAGGCCGTCCACCAACTAATACAGTGCTAAAATGTTGTCTAAAGGCGGTCCACCAACGGATACATCACCACCTATATACATGTATAACCTTTCTAACACTGTATCCGTTTGTGGATCTCCTCTAATTTTTATTCTTCTTGTTTTGTTTGAAAGGGAGGCAATTATCTTACTCCCATCAATTTTTTTTTATTTAAAGCAACCATCAAATTGAATGCTTTTCACTTGATAATGTTGTAAAATAACATGTAATTGGCAACAAAGGATTATTGTTCTATTATTTAATACATATTAAAGCATATGATAACACATAAATCAATTTTGATTTTGATGGCAGGGATTGTCTACGAAAATCCAAAAAATGGGTGCTTTGGGTTTAATATTTTGACAATTTAACCCCAAAAATCAGTTTTTTGAAAGTTTCATTTATCCTTATTAGAACCATTACACAGTTAAAACGATTGTTTGTCTAACCTGCATATTTGGTGTATTTATATTAATATCCACGTTAACAGTAGGGAAATCCAAAAAATTCGCGTTTTCATTTATTTTTTCAACAATTTTACCCCAAAATACATTTTTTAATGTTTAAATTATCCTTAACAGTACTATTTCACAATAGAGATGTATAAGTATCTAGCCTGTAAATTTGGAGCTTTTAAATTGATAACCAACGACACAGTACTGAAATCCCTAAAATTGGCGTTTTCATTTATGATTTCAATAGTTTTGCCTCAAAAAACATATTTCGCATGATTTGATTTTCCTAGATTTTTCTTCTGTTATTTGGTACATGCTCTACCATATGAAAACACAAAAACCATTTCTGTGCATCTTTTCCTTTATTTGGATGTTTGACGCCAGGGAATCTCTACTAAAATCTCCAAATTTGGGTTTTTGTTTAATATTTTCATGATTTTCACCCAAAAAGAACCATTTATTGAAAAGTTTATTTATCCTAATTAGTACACACAGTGGATATAACTGTCAGTCTAATTTGTAAATTTGGAGCCTTTATGTTAATACCCAGGGTCACAGTATGGAAATTCCAAAAATTATCATTTTCGTTTATCAATTCAACCATTTTACCCCCAAAAAATCGGATTTCGCATCATTTGATTTTCCTAGATTATTTTTCTGTTATTCGGTACATACTGGGGCATATGAAAACACAAAAATCATGTCTGTGCATTTTTTCCCCCAAAAACTTTAAATGCCCTCTACTATAACAATATGACAGGAATTAAAAAAGGGAGGTAATATTTTTGTTCAATTACACACAAAGACTGTGCTGTATAACCCAAAGGTTATATATTTAGTTTGTGGACATATAAGGCTTTCATGTAAAGAAGGTTTCGTGATTAGATCTTGTTTCTATGATATGCATTCAACATTTATAAAGGGAAAAGTGACTTGTTTTTGTATAAAAATTGCATTCTGTACTTTTAAGGGGAGATAATTTGAATAAAATTTGAGTTATGTCCAATTGTTTTTGCATTTTTTGCTTTCATTTTGTGTTAGATATATAAGTTTAATAAAAAAATTATATTAGTGCAACAACTACACATACAATTACGTATTTCTCCATTTATGCAAGGGGAGGTAATCTTCAAAGTCAAATTTTAGACTAAAGCCCCAACGTTCAAAGTGCAGAAAATAGGATTTGAACCTACAGGCCCTGGGCTTTCAGAAAAACATAGTGACCAAAAGTCCCCCTATGGGGGGAGGGTTCACATTATTGGCCAGCAGCCAACGTCATCATTTTCACACGGCTCGATAACGTGTTGGACCATCTCTACTGATGCAACAAGGTATGAAACGATGCACAATACTTTCAATAAGACGACTTTTGGTGTTCTGAGGGATTCTGTCCGACTCTTCCTGTCGCACCGAGCTTACGTAACATTCTAGGTGGAGGATCACGTCGTCGAACACACTTTCCAAGAATGTCCTGCACATCTGACGTCTCATTATTCCAATTGCAAATTTTATTGTTAATCTGCGTTTGACATCTACACAACACAATATTCTGAAAGTTTTGCTTATTACCACTTGCTAACTTCCACTTGCTACCCCTCGTGACTTAAAATTGTAATTGCAGCACACATTTTCACGATATTTCTAAATTTTAGGGACCATGCTATCTATACATGACGGATCGTTGTAACATATACATAAAAATGGTCAATAAAAATGTATGTTTCCCATACAGTATCAAAATACCATAATATCCCCTACTTTTTGTGAACATTATATTAGGGAAGATACACTCTACTTGGATCCTATTTTATGTGACAAGACGCATCAGACAATGGTTAAGATAGGGTTCCTAAGAACGTTATATTGTAGAGACGATCATTTTTAATAAATGTTCTAAGTACATGTACTACGCGAATTATAGGTTTTTCTGAATTAGTCGTATATCGACTATTCAGCATTATCGTCTCTTAAAGACGATTACATTTTGTTCTATAGCGCGTTTTATATTTTCAGTGAATCGTCTTTGAACTACAATTAAACATTATCGTCTCAAAGAAACGATACAAGTTTGCGCTACTATGCATTTTTCAATGCTACACTTGTTGTGATAGCAATTTGCCCGTTGCTGTCAATCACACTAGACTAAACGCCTTGAACGTACCAATAAGAACCAAGGTTGAACACATCATTGACCAAATACATCTATCCATGTGTAATGTGAGTGACAGGGTCAATAGATATGACGTCATTTAAGACTCGCCCTAGAGTAAAGGGTTAACATAATTTGAATAGAAAGTGGTGATAAAGCCGGTGCTGAAGCAGAATCCAAATCAACTGTTTTTCGTCTAGGTATACAGTGGGTGGAGGGTTAACGTGAGATATCTCGTGCGTCTACCTGAAATTCTGGGTAGTCTAATAAATACTGTTCTAAATCAGAAGGCAGCACAGATCTTGGTCATAGGGCTCCTTAAGGAGTTCTCTGATCTGGGTCTATACTGTTTTCAAATATAATGACTATAGTTTAAACGGGTCCACGGTATTGAAAGAGTTAACTGCTCTCATCTAGAGGTAATGCAAATTATTATCCCCTGCCGAAAGGCAGAGGGATACTGTTTTAGGTCTGTCCGTCCGGCTGTCCGTCCGAGCGCACGAAAGGTCCTTTGTTGGGTAGGGAGAACAATAGATTCCATTCATTCCGTGATTGCCCTATTGTTATTGTTGGGTATTTTAGTGTACTGTTGGGTACTTTTAAACAAAATATATACCCAACAAATTTCCAACTGTGAGAACGTCCGTCCGTCACGCTGTCCGTCACGTTGTCCGTCCGCAACTGTATCTCTGAAACCGATAAACTGACTTGGATGAAACTTGGTATAGTTATTTGTCATCATAGGTGCACCGTGGAATTATTTTTTTTTCAGAAAATTTTGGGAATTTATGAGTTATCTGCCCTTTTTGTGTTAAAATGCCATATTTAACAGTTTTTACACTCTAGCAACTACAGTATTCAACATATTTTGTTTATACTTGCACACAATGTCTATAAGTACAAGTTATTATTGTCAAAAGAGGATACTTGTGACAAGAGTTATCTGCCCTTGATGTACTTAGACATGCTTGAAAATGCTTTATTTTGGTATTGTTTACATACTAGTGTCTATAAATATGCATGGATTTTGATAAAAAAAACTTTCTTGAACTATGTATTGCTATTAGTTTCCAAATGAATTTGATTATTGTTGAAAACGGAGAAACGAGTCAAGTTATCTGCCCTTGATGAGTCGAAAAAGCCATAATTATTTAACAGTTTTTACCATCTAGAAACTACAGTCTTTAATGGATTTTTATTTAACTTACACACAATGTATATAAATATAAGTTCTTCAAGGGGTGCAATTATTGTCAAATAAGGATACTTTGTGGCAAAGTTATCTGCCCTTTATATACTAAGTAATGCTAGACAAGGCTTTATTGTTTACATGCTAGTGTGTACAAATGTGAATGGATTTTGAAAAAGAATTATTAAACCATTTTGGCTATTATTTATAGAATGAGTTCAATAATGGTCGAAAATGTGCAAATTAGTCAAAAGTAATCTGCCCTTGAAGAGTTGAAAATGTCATATTTAACAGGGTTTACACTCTAGTAACTCCTGTTTTAAACATAGTTCTATTAATACTTGCATATAATGTATATAATAAGTATAATTTCTTGAAATGATGGAATTATTGTCAAAACAAGATACTTGTGGCAAGAATTATCTGCCCTGTATGTACAAATTGAATCAAGAGTTACCTGCCCCTGTCATACTCAGATTTGCTACAAACGGCTTTGTTTTAGTATTGTCTAGGATTTAACATGTACAAAATTGAATGGATTTTTATAAAAGTTTGTAAAAGCTTTTGAATGTTGATCTTTAAAGACAGGTGATCACCATTTTCCCCTTCCTCCCACCATAAAGTCTGCCACTTTCTTCTCGACAATCGCTGCGGCAGGGGATATCAGCTCTAAGGTGCTTGTTATTATTAGTGCTTCCTGTCTTCAGCGATAAACTACTTGATGTGTGACGAACGCCACACAGAGAGCTCCTTAAGGAGCATTCTTCGTTGCTTTTGCCCAGCATTAAGCTTTCGCCTATCTTCGGCAATCACAATCAAGCTCGATTGTCGTGAAATAGAGGTTACACTGTGTTTTGTATTTGCCGTAGCCACCGTCCTTTCTGCCACGCTTAACTCTTTGCATGCTGGGTATTTTTTCGTCTGCAATAATTGTCGGCTGCTGATGTTCTAAACATACAATTTTCTAATTTTCTTTTCAAAACAGGGTCAGGGTATCAAAATGTTTAGATCCTGATGACACGCCGTATTACGCGGCGTCTCATCTGGATCCAAACTGTTTACAAAGATAATCACTGTGGCAGATATATCTGCCGCTAGCAGGTAAATAATTTATGTTGGTGTTCAGTGTTTTATGTAACATGCCTCGGTTGCCTGCTGTATTTCGTTGATAGCGAGTGACATAATGCGGGAAATCCTTAAATCTTAATATTGCTAATCTTGCTCCCCTTTTCAATGCCGATCTCATTTGTATGTTTCTCTCTCTTGCATCATTCTGGTGTGGTCAAATTGTGAAATACATGTTTTTCTTTTTGACTTGCTATGCTGTAAGACTGGTAGATATATATGGTATTTCGACATGGATGCATGCGATTGTTTAGACCGAAGTAGGGGAGACAAATGCACGCAACTATACCTCGCCACATAATGGCTTCATATTTTGCTCTTTTTTCCCCTTTTCTTTTCTTTTGTCGTCAATGTTTTGTCACTTTATATGTTCATACACATTTGAACTGTTTGTATTATGTAGTTGTATGCTCTCCTTGTCTGGAGGAAATAAAGATTATTATTATTATTATTAACTTTTTCACAAATTTCCCATTTCTAAGGTCACCGTCAATATTTACAAAAAACGAAAGTTAGCTCCCGGCCGCATCACACTCACATAGTTGACCGCATGTTCTCGCAATGTTATTCCCAAATAGAACCCATACACACCTATGCTTTATCAACAACATCACTACAATACATCTGCAATAAATCAGCACTGTCAGTCACTCACTCTCACTTTCCGTCACTCTCTCTGTGTCAGTCATGCCTCGCTCACATTTGCTGCGGCTGCCGTACGGCGGCCGCACGGCTCATCATTTCTACGGCGAGTAACAATTCCCCGGCCGCCGCTGAATTTCTACGGCATTTGCTGCGGTTGCCGCGCGGCGAGATTTTATTTTTGTGGGGTTAAAAATCCTGCGGCAACCGTGCGTCTGCCGTACGGTGACCGCACGACGACCGTACGGCCGCCGTACGGCAGCCGTGGAAGTTCCACCAGATACCCTGCAACCAAAATGCTGCTCCTGCTACACAACTTGGTTTTGCTACATGTTCACACAACACATATCAGTCCAACAACACCATGAACTCAAAGAACACATTTGGACAGGATTTAAGAACATCTAAATCCATTTTTAGATAATATACATATTTTACATATATGAACAAAAGTACAAATGCACAATAGGAAAATTGACCATTGAGTTACGGCGGTCGCACGGCGGCCGTACGGCGACCGTACGGCAGCCGTAGAACCACTCTGCGGCGTATGTTTCTACGGCCGCCGTAGATATGAAAAAATGTTATAACTCCGCGTTATAATTCTACGGCGAGCACTACGGCCTGTAAAATATTGGGATTTCTCTTGATTTCACTATCACTCTCCGTCATTATCTCTGTCAGTCACTGACTCTCTGTCAGTCATTTTCTGTCTCTGTCGGTCACTCTGACTCACAGTCACTCTCTCTCTCTGTCACTATCTCTCTCACTCACTCTCTCCCTGTCAGTCACTCTCACTTTCCGTCACTCTGTCTGTCAGTCTCTCTCTCAGTCTCACTTTCCGTCATTATCTCTGTCAGTCACTGTCTCTCTGTCAATCACTCTCACTCTCAGTCACTGTCTCTCTGTCAGTCACTCTCACTCTCAGTCACTGTCTCTGTTAGCTCTCAGCCTCAGTCACTCTCAGTCTCAGTAACTCTCTCTGTCAGTCAATCTCTCTCTCTGTCAGTCACTCTCTCTGTCAGTCATTCTCTGTCCGTCACTCTCTCTGTCAGTCATTCTCTATCTCTGTCGGTCACTCTCACTCTCAGTCACTCTCAGTCTCAGTCATTCTCTCTGTCAGTTAATCCCTCTCTCACAGTCACTCTCTCTCTCTCTCTGTCACTATCTCTCTCAGTCACTCTCTCTCTCAGTCACTGTCTCTGTCCGTCACTGTCTCTGTCAGTCACTCTCACTTTCCGTCATTCTCTCTGTCAGTCAGTCTCTCTCTGTCATTTTTCTCTGTCAGTCATTGTCATTTCCCGTCATTGTCTCTGTTTGTCATTGTCTCTGTCATAGTCTCAACCTTTTTCTCACTTTGACCATTGTCAGTTGTTCCCCTGCCGGGAATCGAACTCGGACCTCCGCTATGAGAGTGCGGAATGTTAACCACTAGACCACACTGGGTCATGAAGATTAAGGTACAAACTCCTTATTATATCTTTAATACCCAATTATCGGGTGTACAATACAACTTTGGTGAAGCGGCATCTTTTTCAAGACATGTATTACTATCTTAAGATAGATGACTGCTTCTTAAAGCATTATTGAGGTAAAGCATAACGCCTTTACAGGAGTGTTCAATTTTACTGAGGTCTAGCATTAAAATGTCAAATTGTGTAATTGACAATTCATTTTCTTTGGGTTACCATTGAACATACGATTGACTGTATCGGATGTGACGTACGCGCACCTTCCTATTGTTATCGTTCGTTACAACCACTTTCCGATTTAAATTTTGAGACATCCTTTATTGACTTGTATATAAACAAATCTTGATTTGCGGTCATTAAAAGCTCTATTTCCTGAAAATCTAGGTTCTTGTCACGCAGAAATTATGATAATTAATCGGTCGTACCATAACCAGTATAGTTTTTATTGAAGTACATCTAGCAGAGCACACGTGGCGTAGTGGGAAGCATTGCGAACTCACATTGTGGCAACCCGGGTTCGATTCCCCGTACGTGCACTTTTTTTCATTCTTATTTAGACATTTTTGTTTACCTCATTAACGAAGTTTTTAAATCCTCATCCAACCGACATATTTTTGCTTGAAATTGTCGTCTGCAAAGTGTTTACATTAAAATTGGTATACATGTATTTGCAAATGCAAATGAGTTTTTGGATCAGCAGCAAATGGTAATGCATTTTCTAGCGTTTTAAATTGTCGTAGGAACATTTCTCAAACTGCCGGGTGTCTGTCTTTGCGTCCGTCTGTCTGTCTGCTTGTTCGTTCGTCCGTCCGTCCGTTGTTTTTAGACTTATAAAGACACTACACTGCAAATTAACGTTTTTATGAGTAGTCGTTTAACTCGTATGTTACAGTTCTCCCTTTCTACAACGGCAACCCAACGGGTGACAAAAGAGCGCGTCTGTTGTTCTGAGGGAGTTCTTAAATGGATGGATACCGGCAAACAACTTGAATCCAGGTCGGACGCAGCATCACATGGCGTCGGGTCTGGATTCAATGTGTTTGTTACTCGTCATTAAGACGTTTCTATCAAAATGTCCATAATGTATTTTCAGAAAAACAGCAAACGACAATTTTAAGGAGACTATATTGCAGCCGTGAAAAGGTTTGACACGATTGTCTTGTTGATGGAACAGTTGCAAGTGCAGTTACGCAGTGTCTATGCTGGATCCAAAGGGGCTAGTCACTATAATGTTAGCAGATCGTAAACTTATTCGAAAATTACTTACAGCTGTATTTATATCATATATCTCATATTTATGAGTGTGTTATTCGGTTTGGACCCCGAGTCTTATCAGAATCCAAACCCATTAGTGTTGAAATCCTTTGCTTTGAGCTACTTTCTGCTAAAACATATAAACTATTTATAATAATACATATTCATGACTGTATAAATGGGAACTATTTTATTCAGTGTATGAATGAATTAAATGTGCTAAAAGACGCTTCTGTTGGGTGGAGGGTTAACGTGAGATATCTCGTGCGTCTACCTGGAATTCTGGGTAGTCTAATATACATTTGTTTCATAGGTACCGAGGGAACAGTCAAATCATTGACCCGAGGTATCAGGGAAGACCTTGATAACTGACCCGAGGCCAACTATCAAAGTAACTATCAAACAAATGATTTATTAACTGACTCTCTATTTAAGCCATGCTGAATGAATGGCTAGATAGATCTAGATATACAAGACTTGAACAACGCGTATTTAGATTCTAGAATCTTAATTAAATTCAATACAACAACTGAATGTGAACATCACTGTTTTGTAAAAAAAAGATGTCTACTATAGTCTTTTTTTCAATTACGATTGAAATTATTATTGTTTCTTATTGACTGAAATTGATTGACACTTTGTCGAATTTACGTCGTGTATGGTTGACGTCATATTTTTGTAACGTCATAATTTGTTTAAAAAAAGGAAGACGTTAGATCTGCAAGCGGTTTATCGATTTTATTCGGAGTTATTCTTAATTTTAGATCTAGATCTAGCCTTTTAAGGGGATTGTTCGGAAGAGAAAAGATTACCCAATCAACTCCGCAAAAGGCTAGATCCTTAAACAAAAATCTGTATCATAAAGACGCCTTATTCGGTCCCGCGATGCAGAAATTTTTTGCGCACCATTTTCGCGCATGTAACAGTGCTGTGTAACCGTCAACTGTTGCCCGCTGGCCTCAGTCTGGTAAATATTTGCGGAAAACAGTCAAAAATGCTTAATATTCACTTAAATAGAGAGTCAGGTAATAATAAATACTGTTCTAAATCAGAAGGCAGCGCAGATCTTGATCATAGGGTTCCTAAAGGAGCTCTCTGATCTGGGTCTATACTGTTTTCAAATATAATGACTATAGTTTAAACGGGTCCACGGTATTGAAAGAGTTAGCTGCTTTCATCTGGAGGTAATACAGATTATTATCCCCTGCCGAAAGGCAGAGGGATACTATTTTAATTCTGTCCGTCCGGCTGTCCGGCCGTCCGTCACGCTGTCCGTCACAACTGTATCTCTGAAACCGATAAACTGATTTGGATGAAACTTGGTATAGTTATTTGTCATCATAGGAGCACCGTGGAATGTTTTTTTTCAGAAAAATTTGGGAATTTATGAGTTATCTGCCCTTTTTGTGTTAAAAATGCCATATTTAACAGTTTTTACACTCTAGCAACTACAGTATTCAACATATTTTGTTTATACTTGCACACAAAGTCTATAAGTACAAGTTCTTGAAAGTGTACAATTATTGTAAAAAGAGGATACTTGTGACTAGAGTTGTCTGCCCTTGATGTACTTAGAAATGCTTGAAAATGCTTTATTTTGGTATTGTTTACATACTAGTGTCTATAAATATGCATGGATTTTGATAAAAACTTTCTTGTACAATGTATTGCTATTAGTTTCCAAATGAATTTGATTATTGTTGAAAACGGAGAAACAAGTCAAGTTATCTGCCCTTGATGAGTCGAAAAAGCCACATTTAACAGTTTTTACCATCTAGAAACTACAGTATTTAATGGATTTTTATTTAACTTACACACAATGTATATAAATATAAGTTCTTCAAGGGGTGCAATTATTGTCAAATAAGGATACTTTGTGGCAAAGTTATCTGCCCTTTATGTACTAAGTAATGCTAGACAAGGCTTTATTGTTTACATGCTAGTGTGTACAAATGTGAATGGATTTTGAAAAAGAATTATTAAACCATTTTGGCTATTATTTATAGAATGAGTTCAATTATTGTCGAAAATGTGCAAATTAGTCAAAAGTAATCTGCCCTTGAAGAGTTGAAAATGTCATATTTAACAGTGTTTACACTCTAGTAACTCCTGTTTTAAACATAGTTCTATTAATACTTGCATATAATGTATATAATAAGTATAAATTCTTGAAAGGATGGACTTATTGTAAAAACAAGATACTTGTGGCAAGAGTTATCTGCCCTGTATGTACAAATTGAATCAAGAGTTACCTGCCCCTGTCATACTCAGATTTGCTACAAACGGCTTTGTTTTAGTATTGTTTAGGCTTTAACATGTACACAATTGAATGGATTTTTATTAAAGTTTGTAAAAGCTTTTGAATTTTGATCTTAAAAGACAGGTGATCACCATTTGCCCCTTCCTCCCACCATAAAGTCTGCCACTTTCTTCTCGACAATCGCTGCGGCAGGGGATATCAGCTCTAAGGTGCTTGTTATTATTAGTGCTTCCTGTCTTCAGCGATAAACTACTTGATGTGTGACGAACGCCACAGAGAGAGCTCCTTAAGGAGCATTCTTCGTTGCTTTTGCCCAGCATTAAGCTTTCGCCTATCTTCGGCAATCACAATCAAGCTCGATTGTCGTGACATAGAGGTTACACTGTGTTTTGTATTTGCCGTAGCCACCGTCCTTTCTGCCACGCTTAACTCTTTGCATGCTGGGTATTTTTTCGTCTGCAATAATTGTCGGCTGCTGATGTTCTAAACATACAATTTTCTAATTTTCTTTTCAAAACAGGGTCAGGGTATCAAAATGTTTAGATCCTGATGACACGCCGTATTACGCGGCGTCTCATCTGGATCCAAACTGTTTACAAAGATAATCACTGTGGCAGATATATCTGCCGCTAGCAGGTAAAGAATTTCTGTTGGTGTTCAGTGTTTTATGTAACATGCCTCGGTTGCCTGATGTATTTCGTTTCGATAGCGAGTGACATAATGCGGGAAATCCTTAAATCTTAATATTGCTAATTTTGCTCCCCTTATCAATGCCGATCTCATTTGTATTTTTTTGTCTCTTGCATCTGGTGTGGTCAAATTGTGAAATACATGTTTCTCTATTTGACTTGCTATGATGTAAGACTGGTAGATCTGTATCACAGTGTATAAACGAACTGTATGATGACCGGGTAAAGTGACTAGCTGTAACAACGAATGTTGACATTTGTGCAGAGGTCGGAACATAAACCTGTTAATTTTGGATATCTTCTTCGAACCCATGCGAGCGAACGTAAGTAATAATTACAGTTATACATTTATTTTGTATCGTAGTACACTTGTAAGGGTGTAGATAGAGAGGAAATTGTGATCTGATTGAAAATCAACACATAGTGTCGATTTCCCTCTCAAATTTGGCAACAGTTCTTTGAAAATGCCCTTTGTTTTAATCGCTTATATTACAATACGGTACTGTATGTTATCTAAATAGACCGCTAAACAAAGCAACCACTTTTTGTTTATCGTAAATCGCCATTTGATTATAAATTTAGGCAAACTTCTACATGTATACTGTATCATTTATTGCAATCATCTGCTATCATTTAAAGCGACTACCCAACAATGTGACTGTATGACATATAGCGACAAGATTCCCCTGAAATTTGTATGACATATAGCAACTAGCTGTACACGATTTCGAAAAGCCTGCTTGGTGTATTGTTATAGTTTCTTAAATAAAAGCTGTATCAGAGTGATACGTATATGTACGTGCAACATCTACTACGACTTATAGTGTGTTCATGCAAATTACCATTTTCGACCATATTTTCGGAAATGTGTATGACATATTGCGACTCGCTTAATATGATTTCACCAATTCTGCATACTGTATTGTTATTATTCGGATATACTGATTTTTCCCCAAATCTTCGGATTTCTGCTCTTACTTTTAAAATTTGGACCTTAGCGTAGTTTGCGTTGAAAACATTGATATGAGTGTCAAACAGTTTAGATCTAGATCAGACGGCGCGTTATGTGTCTGATCTGGATATGAACTATTTGTAGAGCTTTGCAGCGAAAGGGTTAATGGTACGTTTCCTAAAACCGCGCTTGAAAATTTAGAAATCTTAGGATGTTTTAGCAACTTATGGTAGCCCTGATTTCAGCCTAACATTTATCAATTTATGTTTCAGGTTCAATGGATAATTTCCAGTGTATCTACTGCCACTGTGTATACCCGTACACAGGATATTGGTACCAGCGAGTCGAGAGAATTAGCCGGTCGCTCTGCAATGCGTGTATGTTTTTCATGGTTTTATAGCATAAAATGTCTATGATCAACATATATATAATACAGTATTAAAGCGTGATGTTTCTGTGATATGCTGATGTCAAAACAGTTCTGTTTTAATCACAGAAACTCTCGTTAAATATATAATTATGCTGCCTAGTTCCGGTAAATAACAACGATTGCTGACGAAAAATTACGATATCAACTGTTTCAAACGCTCCTGACTACAATATTTACATGAAACACTTAGACTATTTCATAATAATTCATGTAACTCACTAAAACCACACTGTTGGGTCGTTATTTTAAGAATAGAATTAAAAGAAATTTGTGTCAAGTGTACGGCATCTTGGTTGTGAATGAAATATTACTGTACGGCACACTGATGTGTCACTGTACGGGGGTTTGCTACCAGATATTTTGCCCTTAAAACGTTTTGCTCTGTCTCAGTTTGTCCTCATGGTGTTACGTTCAACCAAAGGCAGCCGTGTACCGAGAACAGTCTTCCTATTTATAAATTTTATACTTTTCATTGTTAATTTACTTAAAATAGATAAACTTGATATAGAGCAGGAACACCTAATAAAATGAAATTGAAACGATGAATGTACGTTTAACATATTCTAATAGCTGTTCACGTAACAGAATACTTTTGAAGCGAACGAGTAACTGTATCGGACTATATCTTAATCGAAGATTTCTATTAAAAAACTTAACACACACAGAGTCAATAATGATTGCGGTTAATTTATGATATCAAACTAATCCACCCACTCATAATATATTGAAATACACGTACACAACTATAATTTCTATCTGTGTTTTTCCATTTTGCACGAACATATCGTGCAGTATGTTTACTGGTTAATGCGGTATCATTTACCATAGTGCAATCAGAATAAGCTGCCCGCTTTAAAGTGTGCGGTATTCAATTTAAAGACATTTCCTGATCTTTTTCCGAAGGTGACACCAAACCAGGTATAAAATCATGCAGTCATATGCGAGTTTTGTCCTTACTGCTATCTTGTCCAGGGATAATTATACTCATCCAAGCGTTTCATGTGAGGGTCGTACTTTAAGTTTGTTAGTTTGATTAGTAAAACCCATTGAAAAACCACATTGAGGGGTATGTGAGGGGCTCTCTAGACAAATTGAGATTACTGACATTGACTTTGCACACTTTACTACTGTGTTACCTGTATTTTCACACAGAGTGAGAACAATGGGGGAGTCCATCAATGGACTGATGAAATGTCTTTAATCCAGAGTCCTTTTCTATAAAAACTGCCGCGGTCGTGTTACACTTGCTTGTTATTCCTTATCTTGCTAAATTGTTGTCTGATTCAATAATGTCGTGTGCGAAGAGACACTAAACCCTTTTTTCAATGTGAGTGCCAAAACCAGTTTGAATATAGATCAGAAGTCGCGTTAAAGACATTTCCTGACATACTTTCGGTGGTAACACCAAAACAGGTTTAAAAGCATGCAACCATGTGGAATTTGTGCAGTTAGTGTTAACTGTTCTAGGGATAAAATCATTGAAGCATTTCATGTGAGGTCCGTTCCTTCAATTTGTTAGTTTGGTTAAAAAGATATTGGAATAACTCTTAGGTGTGAGTATGTCAGGGCCTCTCTAGACAACTTGAGATTAGTGACATCTGCTAAGCACACTGTACTCCTGCGTTACCTGTATTTTGACGCCTATTGAGAACAACAGGGTGCATCAAAGGACTTAAAGCGGCGTCTTGTCTTGTTCCAAACAGTTTGCAAATGTTATCCAATGAGCACTCAGGGTTACGTTTATTCGAATAACAGAGTTAAAATTGATAGTTGGCACACATGTTGCTCTGTACGGACAGCACGCCTGTAATAATGAACAATAACAGCAAGCGCCAAAACAGTTTAACTTCACCAGAGTATCTCATAAAGGATGTCGACTTTTCTAAGTCGAACCAGCGAACAACATCTGTGAAAAGCAAATATGTTATATTTTTAATGGGAAATTTGTCTTCAAAGACCAGCCGATTGAATGCTATATAATCAAGTTTGCCAGTCTGTTTCATTTCGTCGATTACGCTTCGGATCAGGGATAGTTATTCTTTATACTCCCTTTATACTTCTTTATACTCCCGAAATTCCTCTACAACAGGCAATTCGGAGTCTTGCAACAAACATGCTCATGTTCTTCATTATATGCAAACTTGCACATTTTTTTTTCAATGGAGATTCTTTGGGTGTAAAGTATCGCTTAGATAGATTATTTTGTTGCGTTTCGTCTATTATAGACATAACCCTCCCCTCCCCTCTACATTGTCCAGGTATAATATTGAAGTTGCACACTTTTTCGGAAAAAACCCAACAGACAACGCTGGCGAAGGTATTTTAATTCCTGATAGCCATGCATCTCTGTCAAGTGGAAAATTACCTCCCGGCACGTGGGTAGTTGTTCCTTACAGTACGAACATTTGTACAGGTCCATAATCTGTATAAAATAAATGGCAATGTACAGAATATATACTTGTACAAATCAAACAGCCGTCGATTTCGATGTAGATTTAAGCAAGTTGCCGTACACTGGATTGAAAGGCTTTAGCAATATGCCGTTCACTAGCGTAGCAAGTTGCCGTACACCTAACCAAATTTCATTTCGGGTTTTTAAAGCACATACGTCAAAAACAATAGTAAAAGTTTCATACTGTCAATCAAGATAGCATAAATTACTCGTATAACATGAATAGATCTCTTATACAATTATTAAAAACAAATTACAATGATATTATGTCAGCAACAGTTGTTATTTACCGGTACCAGGCAGCTTGTTTATACGTCTTACGAGAGGTTCTCTCGGTAAAACTGAAATGTTATGACATCAGCATGTTCCAGAAACATCTCGCTTTAATATAGTATTATTCTACATATTGATCATAGACATATAGTTCTAGAAAATCATGAAAACATACATGCACTGCAGAGCGATCTGCTAAAAACTCTCGACTCGCTGGTTCCAATATCCTGTGTACGGGTATACACAGTGACTGCACTTTCAGCACAGGTGTATTCGACCAAGTCATACAACATTGTGTCGACATTCACGAAGACCAAAACCTAAGATTAAAATTTTATCGATTTCGGACATTACCAACACAATAAAAACTCACTCAAAGGACTTTCGTCTTGACACAAAACCGGCAAAAATTATGACATATATTGTAAAAACAACCCTAAAAAGTAAAAATGGACCAGAATAGAATGAAAACTAGAATTGTCCATTTCAGGTTTCAGGGAGGAAAAGCTAAACTTTATATTAACTTAATCAAGGACTTAACTATATATGTGCATACATAAACAAAATGTCAGCATCAGCTTGGGAGTTGGAAGGTAGCGGGTTTGATCGCCAGTTGCAAACCAGTGCCGTAATAATTGCTAGGAGCAGCTCTCTTTGGGGTCTACATTTTGTGCAAATTGTCAAAAGGAGGCATTGTAAGGTAAAGGGTTGAACAGAAATTTATTTAAACTTTGTTAAACTAACAAAAGGGCAATTTGGACGTAAAAGGATCCTAAAGTCGTCTGAAATCGTTACCGTAAGATCGCTATAATTGATACAGTATAGTCGCTATAATCATTCAGATCACCGTGTAGTCTGATTCAATAAACAATACAGTTTCAGTTTCATCAGTGCAGTACTTTGAACGTGGATATTTTATTAAATCTCACAGCTATTGTGGTTGTACTGCTATCTAAATAAGAATACATAATTTTCTCAAGTTTTAACGCCCGACTAGATGTCAGGATGTGTATAAACTGCATATATGACACGTTTGTAAACACGGCCTCGTGTAAACATTGCCAGGTATTTTTTGATGTAATGGAAATATTTTGTTTGGAAAGCTTGATAACGGAACAATGACAGTCAGGTAAATATCTTAAATCAATGCACAATATAATGTACGTTTGCTTTTCTTAGTGATCTACTTAGAAAACAATGAAAACAGATGAAAACATGTCCGCGTGTCGCACTGAATCGATTGACTCCTTACAAGCTAGTCGCAAAATCTAGTCATCATACAGTTCGTTTATACACTGTGTGTATAGTATTTCGACATGGATGCATGCGATTGTTTAGACCGAAGTAGGGGAGACAAATGCACGCAACTATACCTCGCCACATAATGGCTTCATATTTTGCTTTTTTTCCACTTTTCTTTTCTTTTGTCGTCAATGTTTTGTATATGTTCATACACGTTTGAACTGTTTGTATTATGTAGTTGTATGCTCTCCTTGTCTGGAGGAAATAAAGATTATTATTATTATTATTAACTTTTTCACAAATTTCACATTTCTAAGGTCACCGTCAATATTTACAAAAACGAAAGTTAGCTCCCCGCCACATCACACTCACATAGTTGACCGCATGTTCTCGCAATGTAATTCCCAAATAGAACCCATACACACCTATGCTTTATCAACAACATCACTATTTCTGCTCAAAAACAATACATCTGCAATAAGTCAGCACTTTCAATAAAAATATGACCACCATGAAACACACATCAATGTTTCACTGTGCTATATTTAGACACCCTACGACCCGGAAGTACTTTCGTTGTGGTGTGGCACCTAATGGGTTTCGAATCTGATAAAACTCAGGAGCCAAACCAATTAACACACACATAAATATAAGAAATATGATGAAAATATATATAATTGGCATTTAATTTTCGCATAAGTTGACGATCTAGCTGCTAACATAGTATAGTGACTAGCTCATTTGGATCCAGCATAGACGCTGCGTAACGCATCGTTTGATCTGCATACAAACTGTCTGTCACTCTGCAATTTTAAGCAGACGGTATTTTAGCAGAAAATGTTTTGATAGAGGAACAACGGCAACGGTTGTTGTAAGGAGGGACTCGTTGTTCGGAGGGTTGTTGGCGGAAAGTGAGAATGACAGAGAGAGTAACAGAGAGAATGAGTGACGGAAAGAGAGAAGGACATGTCTGACACAGAGAGAGAATGACTGACAGAGGGAAGTGACTATACTTCAATACCCAAATACTGTCGAACTTCAATATCTGAATACTGTCGATCTAGACATCTAGAAACAGTCAAACCTGTATTAAGATACCTTCCATTGGAGTTTTCAAAGACGGTCACATAAAACAGACACACTTTTGATGTAGTGCAATTTATTATGAACATCTGCATATATGTGATAGCTATTTATTATTCAATAGATAATAAATGGAATTATTTGAATTAAGTAATAAACTATGAATTAAATACATTTGAAGTCTGTAACTTAAATACATTTAAAAAACATAATTTGTTTATGAAACTCATTTTCAACAAACACTTACATGTAGTACCTAATTGTAAGCTTGAAGCAAATGTGGCAAGTATGGTTTATTACTCTACTAAATTGAACTATTGTATAGCACATGTATCAGAGTAATAATAGAAGTTCATTAATTTTATAGATAGTATTTAGATATTGAGTTTGACAGTATTTAGATATTGAGTTCGACAGTATTTAGATATTGAAGTTCGACAGAATTTAGATATTGAGTTCGACACTATTAAGATATTGAAATTCGACAGTATTTTGGATATTCAAAACGATAGTTTTTAAATATGGAGGGTCGAGGGTATTTAGATATTGAGGTTCGGCAATTGAGTTTGACAGTATTTAGATATTGATGTTCTACAGTATTTAGATATTGAGGTTCGGAAGTAATCGGATATTGAGTTTGACAGTATTTAGATATTGATGTTCTACAGTATTTAGATATTGAGTTCGACAGTAGTAAGAAATTGAGGTTCTACAGTATTGAGATGCATGTCTTCAAAAAGATGCCGCTTCACCAAAGTTGTACTGTACATCCGATAATTGGGTATTAAAGATATAATAAAGAATTTGTGCATTGATCTACATACTCCGATTTGGTCTAATGGTTACTATTGCGCACTTTCATCGCGGCGGACCGAGTTCGATTCCCGTGAGGGGAATGACAATGGTTGTGGCTTCTTTTTTTTCTTGTCGCTTTTGATTTTTTCTTGTGGCTTATTTCCCTTCTTGTGGCGTATTTTCCTTCTTGTGGCTTATTTTCCTTATTGTAGCTTTGTATTTATTCTTGTGCCTCATTGTCTATTCTTGACGCTTATTGTTTCTTCTTAACACATTGATATCACACTAACGAGCCAAAGTTTAAAGGGGGCTCCGTGGCTCAGTAGGGAACGAGACATGTAGCATCTCGTGGATAGCAGGGTCAAACCAAACAGGGTCCGATCCCTTTATTTCTAAACGACTTATTTTCATAGATTCGTCTTTTATACAAGTAACTGCTTAAAGCATGCTGAAAAGAATATGTAAAATTCTCCAAATATAATGTTTTCTTCTTATTGTCAGCCTACGTCAACACTAATACTATGCTATGCGCGACTTGATTAATATTTCCTAACTGTTTGCAAACAGTTTATATCAAGATAGGACGCCGCGTTACGTGGAGTCTGATCTGGATCCAACCTTCGTGCCTGTCATATTTTACTTTTCTTAAGTTTTGAAAGCATACAATTGATTATGTGTTTTTCTGTTGATACTGTGATTTGCAGCAGACGGCAATTCAGCATGATAAGGATGAAACAGAAACATACAGAGCACTTTTCATATAAAGCTTTTTAAATATCAAGAAAGAGCAGAAGCATGAAATCCATTTCTAGAACTTGAGATACGTCACTTTTGCCAATACCGACGCTGACACCAAATACGGACATGAACAGTAAAAATCTCTGTATAGCGACCATTAAATGAAAATGGCTATTTTGTGTTTAATTAAGCAGGTGACAGTTTACAGCAAGGTGAAAGCTCTCAAATTAGCTTTTTGTTTTACTTTAGCCTTGTTTCAAGCTACCACATATCTTGCATACCATAATTAAGCCTTAAGGAGGTTGGAATATAGGGGGGTTACTGTAATAATTGAGAAAAAGGGACTTTCTAATCAAGTTGTTGCATATGTAAGCCGATATCCCTCCCTAAAACAACTCCATCCGAACAACATACACAATCTTTGTCACCAATTAGGTGGCCGTGGTAGGGAGGGAGCACTGTAACAGACAAGTTGAACGACCACTCATAATAACGTAATTTTGCAGTGTCGTATCTTTATTAGCCTTAGTGCTTGTAAACTTGGTTGACACGATTGAATTCTGAAAGCGTTTGTTGTACTTACTTATTAAAAGCACTAATTCGGATGCAAATGACCATACATATGTATTACACAGTTTTAACTAAAATCAACGGACGGACGGGCGAACAAGCAGACAGACAGACGGACGTACATCGGAAATTTGATAAATGTTCTTGCTACAATTTAAGACGCCAGAAATTAATAACTATTTGCTGTTGATCGCCGACTCATTTGCAAAGATACCAATTTTCAATTTGAACACTTCGCAGACGACAATTGCAAAGCGAAAATATTTCGGTACGATGAAGGTTAAAATACTTCGTTTATGGGGTAAAAAAGTATAAATGTGAATGAAAAAAGTTTCCCGTACGAGGAATCGAACCCAGGTTGCCACAACGATAGTTGGCAATGCCTACCACTAAGCCACGTCTCCGTTGCTAGATGTGCTTCAATGGAAACTATAATAGTTATTATACGACGATAACAATAGGAAGGTGCGCGTACGTCACATCCGATACAGTCAATCGTACATGTATGTTCAACGGTAACCCAAATAAAAATGAATTGTCAATTGCACAATTTGACATTTCAATGACTATAGTAAACATGAACACTTTGTTAAAACGTTATGCTTCACTTCAATAATGCTTTAAGAAGCAGTCAGCTATCTAAGGATAGTAATGCATGTCTTCAAAAAGATGCCGCTTCACCAAAGTTGTACTGTACATCCACTGATTGGGTATCAAAGATATAATAAAGAATTTGTGCATTGATCTACATGCTCCGATTTGGTCTAATGGTTAATATTGCGCACTTTCATCGAAGCGGACAGAGTTCGATTCCCGTGACGGGAATGACAATGGTTGTGGCTTCATTTTTTTCTTGTCGCTTTTGATTTTTTCTTGTGGCTTATTTCCCTTCTTGTGGCGTTATTTCCTTCTTGTGGCTTATTTTCCTTATTGTAGCTTTGTATTTATTCTTGTGGCTCATTGTCTATTCTTGTCGCTTATTGTTTCTTCTTAACACATTGATATCACACTAATGAGCCAAAGTTTAAAGGGGGCTCCGTGGCTCAGTAGGGAACGAGTCGGACTACATGTACATGTAGCATCTCGTGGATAGCAGGATCAAACCACACAGGGTCCGATCCCTTTATTTCTAAACGACTTATTTTCATAGATTCGTCTTTTATACAAGTAACTGCTTAAAGCATGCTGAAAAGAATATGTAAAATTCTCCAAATATAATGTTTTCTTCTTATTGTCAGCCTACGTCAACACTAATACTATGCTATGCGCGACTTGATTACTATTTCCTAACTGTTTGCAAACAGTTTATATCAAGATAGGACGCCGCGTTACGTGGAGTCTGATCTGGATCCAACCTTCGTGCCTGTCATATTTTACTTTTCTTATGTTTTGAAAGCATACAATTGATTATGTGTTTTTCTGCTGATACTGTATTTGCAGCAGACGGCAATTCAGCATGATAAGGATGAAACAGAAACATACAGAGCACTTTTTATATAAAGCTTTTTAAATATCAAGAAAGAGCAGAAGCATGAAATCCATTTCTAGAACTTGAGATACGTCACTTTTGCCAATACCGACTGCCTTTCGGCAGGGGATAATAATCTGCATTACCTCTAGACGAGAGCAGTTAACTCTTTCAATACCGTGGGCCCGTTTAAACTATAGTCATTATATTTGAAACAGTATAGACCCAGATCAGAGAACTCCTTTAGGAGCCCTATGACCAAGATATGCGCTGCCTTCTGATTTAGAACAGTATTTATTAAACTACCCAGAATTTCAGGTAGACGCACGAGATATCTCACGTTAACCCTCCACCCAACAGAAGCGTCTTTTAGCACATTTAATTCATTCATACACTGAATAAAATAGTTCCCAATCATGAATATGTATTATTATAAATATTTTATATGTTTTAGCAGAAAGTAGCTCAAAGCAAAGGATTTCAACACTAATGGGTTTGGATTCTGATAAGACTCGGGGTCCAAACCGAATAACACACTCATAAATATGAGATATATGATATAAATACAGCTGTAAGTAATTTTCGAATAAGTTTACGATCTGCTAACATTATAGTGACTAGCCCCTTTGGATCCAGCATAGACACTGCGTAACTGCACTTGCAACTGTTCCATCAACAAGACAATCGTGTCAAACCTTTTCACGGCTGCAATATAGTCTCCTTAAAATTGTCGTTTGCTGTTTTTCTGAAAATACATTATGGACATTTTGATAGAAACGTCTTAATGACGAGTAACAAACACATTGAATCCAGACCCGACGCCATGTGATGCTGCGTCCGACCTGGATTCAAGTTGTTTGCCGGTATCCATCCATTTAAAAACTCCCTCAGAACAACAGACGCGCTCTTTTGTCACCCGTTGGGTTGCCGTTGTAGAAAGGGAGAACTGTAACATACGAGTTAAACGACCACTCATAAAACGTTAATTTGCAGTGTAGTGTTTTTATAAGTCTAAAAACAACGGACGGACGGACGAACGAACAAGCAGACAGACAGACGGACGCAAAGACAGACACCCGGCAGTTTGAGAAATGTTCCTACGACAATTTAAAACGCTAGAAAATGCATTACCATTTGCTGCTGATCCAAAAACTCATTTGCATTTGCAAATACATGTATACCAATTTTAATGTGAACACTTTGCAGACGACAATTTCAAGCAAAAATATGTCGGTTGGATGAGGATTTAAAAACTTCGTTAATGAGGTAAACAAAAATGTCTAAATAAGAATGAAAAAAAAGTGCACGTACGGGGAATCGAACCCGGGTTGCCACAATGTGAGTTCGCAATGCTTCCCACTACGCCACGTGTGCTCTGCTAGATGTACTTCAATAAAAACTATACTGGTTATGGTACGACCGATTAATTATCATAATTTCTGCGTGACAAGAACCTAGATTTTCAGGAAATAGAGCTTTTAATGACCGCAAATCAAGATTTGTTTATTTACAAGTCAATAAAGGATGTCTCAAAATTTAAATCGGAAAGTGGTTGTAACGAACGATAACAATAGGAAGGTGCGCGTACGTCACATCCGATACAGTCAATCGTATGTTCAATGGTAACCCAAAGAAAATGAATTGTCAATTACACAATTTGACATTTTAATGCTAGACCTCAGTAAAATTGAACACTCCTGTAAAGGCGTTATGCTTTACCTCAATAATGCTTTAAGAAGCAGTCATCTATCTTAAGATAGTAATACATGTCTTGAAAAAGATGCCGCTTCACCAAAGTTGTATTGTACACCCGATAATTGGGTATTAAAGATATAATAAGGAGTTTGTACCTTAATCTTCATGACCCAGTGTGGTCTAGTGGTTAACATTCCGCACTTTCATAGCGGAGGTCCGAGTTCGATTCCCGGCAGGGGAACAACTGACAATGGTCAAAGTGAGAAAAAGGTTGAGACTATGACAGATACAATGACAAACAGAGACAATGACGGGAAATGACAATGACTGACAGAGAAAAATGACAGAGAGAATGACTGACAGAGAGAATGACGGAAAGTGAGAGTGACTGACAGAGAGAGTGACGGACAGAGACAGTGACTGAGAGAGAGAGTGACTGAGAGAGATAGTGACAGAGAGATATAATGACTGTGAGAGAGAGATTGACTGACAGAGAGGGTGACTGAGACTGAGAGTGACTGAGACTGAGAGTGACCGACAGAGACAGAGAATGACTGACAGAGAGAGTGACTGACAGAGATAATGACGGAAAGTGAGAGTGACTGACAGAGAGAGTGACGGACAGAGACAGAGACAGAGAGAGTGACTGACAGAGAGAGAGTGACTGAGACCTGACAGAGACAGTGACTGAGAGTGAGAGTGACTGACAGAGAGACAGTGACAGAGAGACAGTGACTGACAGAGATAATGACGGAAAGTGAGAGTGACTGACAGCGAGAGAGTGACGGAAAGTGAGAGTGACTGACAGGGAGAGAGAGACTGACAGAGAGAGTGACGGAAAGTCAGAGTGGCTGACAGGGAGAGAGTGAATGAGAAAGATACTGACTGTGAGAGAGAGTGACTGTGAGAGAGAGATTGACTGATAGATATAGTGACTGAGAGTGAGAGTGACCGACAGAGACAGAGAATGACTGACAGAGAGTCAGTGACTGACAGAGATAATGACGAAAAGTGAGAGTGACTGACAGAGAGAGTGACGGAAAGTGAGAGTGACTGACAGGGAGAGAGTGACTGACAGAGAGAATGACGGAAAGTGAGAATGAGTGACAGAGAGAATGAGTGACTGAAAGAGGGAGGGACATATCTGAATACTGTCGACCCTTGATATCTGAACACTGCCAAACTTCAATATCTTTATACTGTCGAGCTCAATATCTTAATAGTGTAGAACTCAATAACCGAATTTTGTCGAACTTCAATATCTTAATACTGTCGAACTTCAATATCCAAATACTGTCGAACTTCAATATCCGAATACTGTCGATCTCAATATTTAAATACTGTCGAACTCAATATCTAAATACTGTCGATATATCCGAATACTGTCGATCTAAATATCTAGATACTGTCGAACTCAAAACCTAAATACTCTCGAACCTCAATATCCGAATACTGTCGATCTCAATATCAAAACACTGTCGAACTCAATATCTCAATACTGTAGAACCTCAATATCTAAATACTGTCAAACTCAATATCCGAATACTGTCGATCTTAATATCTCAATACTGTAGAACCTCAATTTCTTACAACTGTCGAACTCAATATCTAAATACTGTAGAACATCAACATCTAAATACTGTCAAACTCAATATCCGAATACTGCCGAACCTCAATATCTAAATACTGTAGAACATCAATATCTAAATGCTGTCAAACTCAATAGCTGAATACTGCCGAACCTCAATATCTAAATACCCTCGACCCTCCATATTTAAAAACTATCGTTTTGAATATCCAAAATACTGTCGAATTTCAATATCTTAATAGTGTCGAACTCAATATCTAAATACTGTCGAACTTCAATATCTAAATACTGTCGAACTCAATATCTAAATACTGTCAAACTCAATATCTAAATGCTATCTATAAAATTAATGAACTTCTATTATTTCTCTACTAAATTGAACTATTGTATAGCACATGTATCAAAGTATGCATAAACCATACTTGTCACATTTGCTTCAAGCTTACAATTAGGTACTACATGTAAGTGTTTGTTGAAAATGAGTTTCATAAACAAATTATGTTTTTTAAATGCATTTAAGTTACAGACTTCAAATGTATTTAATTCATAGTTTATTACTTAATTCAAATTATTCCATTTATTATCTATTGAATAATAAATAGCTATCACATATATGCAGATGTTCATAATAAATTGCACTACATCAAAAGTGTGTCTGTTTTAGAGACTACCTGTCATATGTGACCGTCTTTGCAAACTCCAATGGAAGGTATCTTAATACAGGTTTGACTGTTTCTAGATGTCTAGATCGACAGTATTCAGATATTGAAGTTCGACAGTATTTGGGTATTGAAGTATAGTCACTTCCCTCTGTCAGTCATTCTCTCTCTGTGTCAGACATGTCCTTCTCTCTTTCCGTCACTCATTCTCTCTGTTACTCTCTCTGTCATTCTCACTTTCCGTCAACAACCCTCCGAACAACGAGTCCCTCCTTACAACAATCGTTGCCGTTGTTCCTCTATCAAAACATTTTCTGCTACAATACCGTCTGCTTAAAATTGCAGTCTGCTGTTTTTCTCAAAGGTTTGACTGAAGAAACATAAAGACGAGTGACAGACAGTTTGTATGCAGATCAAACGCTGCGTTACGCAGCGTCTATGCTGGATCCTAAGGAGCTAGTCACTATACTATGTTAGCAGCTAGATCGTCAACTAATGCGAAAATTAAATGCCAATTATATATATTTTCATCATATTTCTTATATTTATGTGTGTGTTAATTGGTTTGGCTCCTGAGTTTTATCAGATTCGAAACCCATTAGGTGTCACACCACAACGGAAGTACTTCCGGGTCGTAGGGTGTCTAAATATAGCACAGTGAAACATTGATGTGTGTTTCATAGTGGTCATATTTTTATTGAAAGTGCTGACTTATTGCAGATGTATTGTTTTTGAGCTGAAATAGTGATGTTGTTGATAAAGCATAGGTGTGTATGGGTTCTATTTGGGAATTACATTGCGAGAACATGCGGTCAACTATGTGAGTGTGATGCGGCGGGGAGCTAACTTTCGTTTTTGTAAATATTGACGATGACCTTAGAAATGTGAAATTTGTGAAAAAGTTAATAATAATAATAATAATCTTTATTTCCTCCAGACAAGGAGAGCATACAACTACATAATACAAACAGTTCAAACGTGTATGAACATATAAGGTGACAAAACATTGACGACAAAAGAAAAGAAAAGCGGAAAAAAGAGCAAAATATGAAGCCATTATGTGGCGAGGTATAGTTGCGTGCATTTGTCTCCCCTACTTCGGTCTAAACAATCGCATGCATCCATGTCGAAATACTATACAGATCTACCAGTCTTACATCATAGCAAGTCAAATAGAGAAACATGTATTTCACAATTTGACCACACCAGAATGATGCAAGACACAAAAAAATACAAATGAGATCGGCATTGAAAAGGGGAGCAAAATTAGCAATATTCAGATTTAAGGATTTCCCGCATTATGTCACTCGCTATCGAAACGAAATACATCAGGCAACTGAGGCATGTTACATAAAACACTGAACACCAACAGAAATTCTTTACTTGCTAGCGGCAGATATATCTGCCACAGTGATTATCTTTGTAAACAGTTTGGATCCAGATGAGACGCCGCGTAATACGGCGTGTCATCAGGATCTAAACATTTTGATACCCTGACCCTGTTTTGAAAAGAAAATTAGAAAATTGTATGTTTAGAACATCAGCAGCCGACAATTATTGCAGACGAAAAAATACCCAGCATGCAAAGAGTTAAGCGTGGCAGAAAGGACGGTGGCTACGGCAAATACAAAACACAGTGTAACCTCTATTTCACGACAATCGAGCTTGATTGTAATTGCCGAAGATAGGCAAAAGCTTAATGCTGGGCAAAAGCAACGAAGAATGCTCCTTAAGGAGCTCTCTGTGTGGCGTTCGTCACACATCAAGTAGTCTATCGCTGTAGACAGGAAGTACTAATAATAACAAGCACCTTAGAGCTGATATCCCCTGCCGCAGCGATTGTCGAGAAGAAAGTGGCAGACTAGGGGCAAATGGTGATCACCTGTCTTTACAGATCAAAATTCAAAAGCTTTTACAAACTTTTATAAAAATCCATTCAATTTTGTACATATTAAAGCCTAAACAATACTAAAACAAAGCCGTCTGTAGCAAATCTGAGTATGACAGGGGCAGGTAACTCTTGATTCAATTTGTACATACAGGGCAGATAACTCTTGCCACAAGTATCTTGTTTTGACAATAAGTCCATCCTCACAAGAATTTATACTTATTATATACATTATATGCAAGTATTAATAGAACTATGTTTAAAACAGGAGTTACTAGAGTGTAAACACTGTTAAATATGACATTTTCAACTTTTCAAGAACAGATTACTTTTGACTAATTTGCACATTTTCGACAATAATTGAACTCATTCTATAAATAATAGCCAAAATGGTTTAATAATTATTTTTCAAAATCCATTCACATCTGTACACACTAGCATGTAAACAATAAAGCCTTGTCTAGCATTACTTAGTACATAAAGGGCAGATAACTTTGCCACAAAGTATCCTTATTTGACAATAATTGCACCCCTTGAAGAACTTATATTTACATACATTGTGTGTAAGTTAAATAAAAATCCATTAAAGACTGTAGTTTCTATATGGTAAAAACTGTTAAATGTGGCTTTTTCGACTCATCAAGGGCAGATAACTTGACTTGTTTCTCCGTTTTCAACAATAATCAAATTCATTTGGAAACTAATAGCAATACATTGTACAAGAAGTTTTTTATCAAAATCCATGCATATTTATAGACACTAGTATGTAAACAATACCAAAATAAAGCATTTTCAAGCATTTCTAAGTACATCAAGGGCAGACAACTCTTGTCACAAGTATCCTCTTTTTACAATAATTGTACACTTTCAAGAACTTGTACTTATAGACATTGTGTGCAAGTATAAACAAAATATGTTGAATACTGTAGTTGCTAGAGTGTAAAAACTGTTAAATATGGCATTTTTAACACCAAAAGGGCAGATAACTCATAAATTACCAAATTTTTCTGAAAAAAAAACATTCCACGGTGCTCCTATGATGACAAATAACTATACCAAGTTTCATCCAACTCAGTTAATCGGTTTCAGAGATACAGTTGTGACGGACAGCGTGACGGACGGACGGACAGCCGGACGGACGGACAGACCTAAAACAGTATCCCTCTGCCTTTCGGCAGGGGATAATAATCTGTATTACCTCCAGATGAGAGCAGCTAACTCTTTCATTACCGTGGACCCGCTTAAACTATAGTCATTATATTTGAAAACAGTATAGACCCAGATCAGAGAGCTCCTTTAGGAGCCCTATGATCAAGATCTGCGCTGCCTTCTGATTTAGAACAGTATTTATTATTACCTGACTCTCTATTTAAGTGAATATTAAGCATTTATGACTGTTTCCCGCAAATATTTACCAGACTGAGGCCAGCGGGCAACAGTTGACTGTTACACAACACTGTTACATGCGCGAAAATGGTGCGCAAAAAATTTCTGCATCGCGGGACCGAATAAGGCGTCTTTATGATACAGATTTTTGTTTAAGGATCTAGCCTTTTGCGGAGTTGATTGGGTAATATTTTCTCTTCCGAACAATCCCCTTAAAAGGCTAGATCTAGATCTAAAATTAAGAATAACTCCGAATAAAATCGATAAACCGCTTGCAGATCTAACGTCTTCCTTTTTTTAAACAAATTATTATTGATTGCTGCTGACCGTACCAAGAAGGGCTCCTATGTTCACTTTGCTTTATGTTTGTCTTGCGTATTGTTTTCTGTTTGGTGTGTGGGATTGCGTGTGTGTGTGTGCGTGTGTGTGTGTTTGTTATGGTATGGCTGTGTGTGTGTTCTGCTTTAGAGGTGGGTGTATTGTTTGTGTTGCGTTTCCTGCTTGAGTCTTATTTCGTATTTATTTATGACGTTACAAAAATATGACGTCAACCATACACGACGTAAATTCGACAAAGTGTCAATCAAATTCAGTCAATAAGAAACAATAATAATTTTAATCGTAATTGAAAAAATGACTATAGTAGACATCTTTTTTTACAAAACAGTGATGTTCACATTCAGTTGTTGTATTGAATTTAATTAAGATTCTAGAATCTAAATACGCGTTGTTCAAGTCTTGTATATCTAGATCTATCTAGCCATTCATTCAGCATGGCTTAAATAGAGAGTCAGTTAATAAATCATTTGTTTGATAGTTACTTCGGGAACAGTCAAACCATTGTCCCTCGGTAGCAGGGAAGACCTTGAGAACTGTTGCCCTCGGCCGTTGGCCTCGGGCAACAGTTCTCAAGGTCTTCCCTGCTACCTCGGGTCAATGATTTGACTGTTCCCTCGGTAGCTATGAAACAAATGTATATTAGACTACCCAGAATTCCAGGTAGACGCACGAGATAGCTCACGTTAACCCTCCACCCAACAGAAGCGTCTTTTAGCACATTTAATTCATTCATACACTGAATAAAATAGTTCCCATTTATACAGTCATGATTATGTATTATTATAAATATTTTATATGTTTTAGCAGAAAGTAGCTCAAAGCAAAGGATTTCAACACTAATGGGTTTGGATTCTGATAAGACTCAGGATCCAAACCGATTAACACACTCATAAATATTAGATATATGATATAAATACAGCTGTAAGTAGTTTTCGAATAAGTTTACGATCTGCTAACATTATAGTGACTAGCCCCTTTGGTTCCAGCATAGACACTGCGTAACTGCACTTGCAACTGTTCCATCAACAAGACAATCGTGTCAAACCTTTTCACGGCTGCAATATAGTCTCCTTAAAATTGTCGTTTGCTGTTTTTCTGAAAATACATTATGGACATTTTGATAGAAACGTCTTAATGACGAGTAACAAACACATTGAATCCAGACCCGACGCCATGTGATGCTGCGTCCGATTTGGATTCAAGTTGTTTGCTGGTATCCATCCATTTAGGAACTCCCTCAGAACAACAGACGCGCTCTTTTGTCACCCGTTGGGTTGCCGTTGTAGAAAGGGAGAACTGTAACATACGAGTTAAACGACCACTCATAAAAACGTAAATTTGCAGTGTAGTGTTTTTATACGTCTAAAAACAACGGACGGACGGACGAACGAACAAGCAGACAGACAGACGGACGCAAAGACAGACACCCGGCAGTTTGAGAAATGTTCCTACGACAATTTAAGACGCTAGAAAATGCATGACCATTTGCTGCTGATCCAAAAACTCATTTGCATTTGCAAATACATGTATACCAATTTTAATGTGAACACTTTGCAGACGACAATTTCAAGCAAAAATATGTCGGTTGAATGAGGATTTAAAAACTTCGTTAATGAGGTAAACAAAAATGTCTAAATAAGAATGAAAAAACGTGCACGTACGGGGAATCGAACCCGGGTTGCCACAATTAGAGTTCGCAATGCTTCCCACTACGCCACGTGTGCTCTGCTAGATGTACTTCAATAAAAACTATACTGGTTATGGTACGACCGATTAATTATCATAATTTCTGCGTGACAAGAACCTAGATTTTCAGGAAATAGAGCTTTTAATGACCGCAAATCAAGATTTGTTTATATACAAGTCAATAAAGGATGTCTCAAAATTTAAATCGGAAAGTGGTTGTAACGAACGATAACAATAGGAAGGTGCGCGTACGTCACATCCGATACAGTCAATCGTATGTTCAATGGTAACCCAAAGAAAATGAATTGGCAATTACACAATTTGACATTTTAATGCTAGACTTCAGTAAAATTGAACACTCCTGTAAAGGCGTTATGCTTTACCTCAATACTGCTTTAAGAAGCAGCCATCTATCTTAAGATAGTAATACATGTCTTGAAAAAGATGCCGCTTCACCAAAGTTGTATTGTACACCCGATAATTGGGTATTAAAGATATAATAAGGAGTTTGTACCTTAATCTTCATGACCCAGTGTGGTCTAGTGGTTAACATTACGCACTTTCATAGCGGAGGTCCGAGTTCGATTCCCGGCAGGGGAACAACTGACAATGGTCAAAGTGAGAAAAAGGTTGAGACTATGACAGAGACAAAGACAAACAGAGACAATGACGGGAAATGACAATGACTGACAGAGAAAAATGACAGAGAGAGACTGACTGACAGAGAGAATGACGGAAAGTGAGAGTGACTGACAGAGAGAGTGACGGACAGAGACAGTGACTGAGAGAGAAAGTGACTGAGAAAGATAGTGACAGAGAGAGAGAGAAGGTGACTGTGAGAGAGGGATTGACTGACAGAGAGAGTGACTGAGACTGAGAGTGACTGAGAGTGAGAGTGACCGACAGAGACAGAGAATGACTGATAGAGAAAGTGACGGACAGAGAATGACTGACAGAGAGAGTGACTGACAAAGAGAGAGATTGACTGACAGAGATAGTGACTGAGAGTGAGAGTGACTGACACAGGGACAGTGACTGAGAGTGAGAGTGATTGACAGAGAGACAATGACTGACAGAGAGACAGTGACTGACAGAGATAATGACGGAAAGTGAGAGTGACTGACAGAGAGAGAGTGAGTGAGAGAGATAGTGACAGAGAGAGAGAGAGAGTGACTGTGAGAGAGATTGACAGACAGAGCTAGTGACTGAGACTGAGAGTGACTGAGAGTGAGAGTGACCGACAGAGACAGAGAATGACTGACAGAGAGTCAGTGACTGACAGAGATAATGACGGAGAGTGACTGACACAGAGAGAGTGACGGAAAGTAGGAGTGAGTGACTGAAAGGGAGAGAGTGATTGACAGAGAGAATGGCGGAAAGTGAGAATGAGTGACAGAGAGAATGAGTGACGGAAAGAGGGAGGGACTTATCTGACAGACATTGAGAGTGACTGAGAGATAGAGAGAGAGAGAATGACTGACAGAGGGAAGTGCCAATACTTAATACCCAAATACTGTCGAACTTCAATATCTGAATACTGTCATACTAAATACCGTCGAACCTCTATATCTTAATACTGTGGATCTCAATATCTAAATACTGTCGAACTTCAATATCTTAATACTGTAGAACCTCAATATCTGAATACTGTCGACCCTTGATATCTGAATACTGTCAAACTTCAATATCTTTATACTGTCGATCTCACTATCTTAATACTGTCGAACTCAATATCTAAATACTGTCGAACCTCAATATCCGAATACTGTCGATCTCAATATCTAAATACTGTCGAACTCAATATCTAAATACTGTCGAACCTCAATATCCGAATACTGTCGATCTAAATATCTAAATACTGTCGAACTCAAAACCTAAATACTCTCGAACCTCAATATCCGAATACTGTCGAACTCAATATCTAAATACTGTCGAACTCAATATCTAAATACTGTCGAACCTCAATATCCGAATACTGTCGATCTAAATATCTAAATATTGTCGAACTCAAAACCTAAATACTGTCGAACTCAATATCCGAATACTGTCGATCTCAATATCAAAACACTGTCGAACTCGACATCTCAATACTGTAGAACCTCAATATCTAAATACTGTCGAACTCAAAACCTATATACTGTCGAACTCAATATCTAAATACTGTCGAACTCAATATCTAAATACTGTCGAACCTCGATATCCGAATACTGTCGATCTAAATATCTAAATACTGTCGAACTCAAAACCTAAATACTGTCGAACTCAATATCCGAATACTGTCGATCTAAATATCTAAATACTGTCGAACTCAAAACCTAAATACTGTCGAACCTGTGACAAAACACTTGCTCCCCTTTTCAATGCCGATCTCATTTGTATTTTTTTGTGTCTTGCATCATTCTGGTGTGGTCAAATTGTGAAATACATGTTTCTCTATTTGACTTGCTATGATGTAAGACTGGTAGATCTGTATAGTATTTTGACATGGATGCATGCGATTGTTTAGACCGAAGTAGGGGAGACAAATGCACGCAACTATACCTCGCCACATAATGGCTTCATATTTTGCTCTTTTTTCCACTTTTCTTTTCTTTTGTCGTCAATGTTTTGTCACTTTATATGTTCATACACGTTTGAACTGTTTGTATTATGTAGTTGTATGCTCTCCTTGTCTGGAGGAAATAAAGATTATTATTATTATTATTAACTTTTTCACAAATTTCACATTTCTAAGGTCACCGTCAATATTTACAAAAACGAAAGTTAGCTCCCCGCCGCATCACACTCACATAGTTGACCGCATGTTCTCGCAATGTAATTCCCAAATAGAACCCATACACACCTATGCTTTATCAACAACATCACTATTTCAGCTCAAAAACAATACATCTGCAATAAGTCAGCACTTTCAATAAAAATATGACCACCATGAAACACACATCAATGTTTCACTGTGCTATATTTAGACACCCTACGACCCGGAAGTACTTCCGTTGTGGTGTGACACCTACTGGGTTTCGAATCTGATAAAACTCAGGAGCCAAACCAATTAACACACACATAAATATAAGAAATATGATGAAAATATATATAATTGGCATTTAATTGTCGCAGAAGTTGACGATCTAGCTGCTAACATAGTATAGTGACTAGCTCCTTTGGATCCAGCATAGACGCTGCGTAACGCAGCGTTTGATCTGCATACAAACTGTCTGTCACTCGTCTTTATGTTTCTTCAGTCAAACCTTTGAGAAAAACAGCAGCCTGCAATTTTAAGCAGACGGTATTTTAGCAGAAAATGTTTTGATAGAGGAACAGCGGCAACGATTGTTGTAAGGAGGGACTCGTTGTTCGGAGGGTTGTTGACGGAAAGTGAGAATGACAGAGAGAGTAACAGAGAGAATGAGTGACGGAAAGAGAGAAGGACATGTCTGACACAGAGAGAGAATGACTGACAGAGAGAAGTGACTATACTTCAATACCCAAATACTGTCGAACTTCAATATCTGAATACTGTCGATCTAGACATCTAGAAACAGTCAAACCTGTATTAAGATACCTTCCATTGGAGTTTGCAAAGACGGTCACATATGACAGGTAGTCTCTTAAAACAGACACACTTTTGATGTAGTGCAATTTATTATGAACATCTGCATATATGTGATAGCTATTTATTATTCAATAGATAATAAATGGAATAATTTGAATTTAGTAATAAACTATGAATTAAATACATTTGAAGTCTGTAACTTAAATGCATTTAAAAAACATAATTTGTTTATGAAACTCATTTTCAACAAACACTTACATGTAGTACCTAATTGTAAGCTTGAAGCAAATGTGACAAGTATGGTTTATGCATACTTTGATACATGTGCTATACAATAGTTCAATTTAGTAGAGAAATAATAGAAGTTCATTAATTTTATAGATAGCATTTAGATATTGAGTTTGACAGTATTTAGATATTGAGTTCGACAGTATTTAGATATTGAAGTTCGACAGTATTTAGATATTGAGTTCGACACTATTAAGATATTGAAATTCGACAGTATTTTGGATATTCAAAACGATAGTTTTTAAATATGGAGGGTCGAGGGTATTTAGATATTGAGGTTCGGCAGTATTCAGCTATTGAGTTTGACAGTATTTAGATATTGATGTTAAACAGTATTTAGATATTGAGGTTCGGCAGTATTCGGATATTGAGTTTGACAGTTTTGAGATATTGATGTTCTACAGTATTTAGATATTGAGATCGACAGTAGTAAGAAATTGAGGTTCTACAGTATTGAGATATTAAGATCGACAGTATTCGGATATTGAGTTTGACAGTATTTAGATATTAAGGTTCTACAGTATTGAGATATTGAGTTCGACAGTGTTTTGATATTGAGATCGACAGTATTCGGATATTGAGGTTCGAGAGTATTTAGGTTTTGATTTCGACAGCATTTAGATATTTAGATCGACAGTATTCGGATATTGAGGTTCGACAGTATTTGAGATCGACAGTATTCGGATATTGAAGTTCGACAGTATTTGGATATTGAAGTTCGACAGTATTAAGATATTGAAGTTCGACAAAATTCGGTTATTGAGTTCGACACTATTACGATATTGAGCTCGACAGTATAAAGATATTGAAGTTTGGCAGTATTCAGATATCAAGGGTCGACAGTATTTAGATATTGAGGTTCTACAGTATTAAGATATTGAAGTTCGACAGTATTTAGATATTGAGATCAACAGTATTAGGATATAGAGGTTCGACGGTATTTAGTATGACAGTATTTAGTATGACAGTATTCAGATATTGAAGTTCGACAGTATTTGGGTATTAAGTATTGGCACTTCCCTCTGTCAATCATTCTCTCTCTCTCTCTCTCTCTCTCTCAGTCACTCTCTTTGTCTGTCAGATAAGTCCCTCCCTCTTTCAGTCACTCATTCTCTCTGTCACTCATTCTAACTTTCCGTCATTCTCTCTGTCAGTCACTCTCTCCCTGTCAGTCACTGACTCTCTGTCTCTGTCGGTCACTCTCACTCTCAGTCACTATATCTGTCAGTCAATCTCTCTCTCAGTCACTCTCTCTCACAGTCAGTATCTTTCTCATTCACTCTCTCCCTGTCAGTCACTCTCACTTTCCGTCACTCTCTCTGTCAGTCTCTTTCTCCCTGTCAGTCACTCTCACTTTCCGTCACTCTCTCTGTCAGTCTCTCTCTGTCAGTCACTCTCACTTTCCGTCATTATCTCTGTCAGTCACTGTTTCTCTGTCACTGTCTCTCTGTCAGTCACTCTCACTCTCAGTCACTGTCTCTGTCAGGTCTCAGTCACTCTCTCTCTGTCAGTCACTCTCTCTCTCTCTCTGTCTCTGTCCGTCACTCTCTCTGTCAGTCACTCTCACTTTCCGTCATTATCTCTGTCAGTCACTCTCTCTGTCAGTCATTCTCTGTCTCTGTCGGTCACTCTCAGTCTCAGTCACTCTCAGTCTCAGTCACTCTCTCTGTCAGTCAATCTCTCTCTCACAGTCACTATCTCTCTCTGTCACTATCTCTCTCAGTCACTCTCTCTCTCAGTCACTGTGTCTGTCCGTCACTCTCTCTGTCAGTCACTCTCACTTTCCGTCATTCTCTCTGTCAGTCACTCTCTCTGTCATTTTTCTCTGTCAGTCATTGTCATTTCCCGTCATTGTCTCTGTTTGTCATTGTCTCTGTCATAGTTTCAACCTTTTTCTCACTTTGACCATTGTCAGTTGTTCCCCTGCCGGGAATCGAACTCGGACCTCCGCTATGAAAGTGCGGAATGTTAACCACTAGACCACACTGGGTCATGAAGATTAAGGTACAAACTCCTTATTATATCTTTAATACCCAATTATCGGGTGTACAATACAACTTTGGTGAAGCGGCATCTTTTTCAAGACATGTATTACTATCTTAAGATAGATGACTGCTTCTTAAAGCATTATTGAGGTAAAGCATAACGCCTTTACAGGAGTGTTCAATTTTACTGAAGTCTAGCATTAAAATGTCAAATTGTGTAATTGATAATTCATTTTCTTTGGGCTACCATTGAACATACGATTGACTGTATCGGATGTGACGTACGCGCACCTTCCTATTGTTATCGTTCGTTACAACCACTTTCCGATTTAAATTTTGAGACATCCTTTATTGACTTGTATATAAACAAATCGTGATTTGCGGTCATAAAAAGCTCTATTTCCTGAAAATCTAGGTTCTTGTCACGCAGAAATTATGATAATTAATCGGTCGTACCATAACCAGTATAGTTTTTATTGAAGTACATCTAGCAGAGCATACGTGGCGTAGTGGGAAGCATTGCGAACTCTCATTGTGGCAACCCGGGTTCGATTCCCCGTACGTGCACTTTTTTTTCATTCATATTTAGACATTTTTGTTTACCTTATTAACGAAGTTTTCAAATCCTCATCCAACCGACATATTTTTGCTTGAAATTGTCGTCTGCAAAGTGTTCACATTAAAATTGGTATACATGTATTTGCAAATGCGAATGAGTTTTTGGATCAGCAGCAAATGGTCATGCATTTTCTAGCGTCTTAAATTGTCGTAGGAACATTTCTCAAACTGCCGGGTGTCTGTCTTTGCGTCCGTCTGTCTGTCTGCTTGTTCGTTCGTCCGTCCGTCCGTTGCTTTTAGACTTATAAAGACACTACACTGCAAAATTACGTTTTTATGAGTGGTCGTTTAACTCGTCTGTTACAGTTCTCCCTTTCTACAACGGCAACCCAACGGGTGACAAAGAGTGCGTCTGTTGTTCTGAGGGAGTTCTTAAATGGATGGATACCGGCAAACAACTTGAATCCAGGTCGGACGCAGCGTCACATGGCGTCGGGTCTGGATTCAATGTGTTTGTTACTCGTCATTAAGACGTTTTTATCAAAATGTCCATAATGTATTTTCAGAAAAACAGCAAACGACAATTTTAAGGAGACGATATTGCAGCCGTGAAAAGGTTTGACACGATTGTCTTGTTGATGGAACAGTTACAAGTGCAGTTACGCAGTGTCTATGCTGGATCCAAAGGGGCTAGTCACGATAATGTTAGCAGATCGTAAACTTATTCGAAAATTACTTACAGCTGTATTCATATATCTCATATTTATGAGTGTGTTAATCGGTTTGGACCCCATTAGTGTTGAAATCCTTTGCTTTGAGCTACTTTCTGCTAAAACATATAAAATATTTATAATAATACATATTCATGACTGGGAACTATTTTATTCAGTGTATGAATGAATTAAATGTGCTAAAAGACGCTTCTGTTGGGTGGATGGTTAACGTGAGATATCTCGTGCGTCTACCTGAAATTCTGGGTAGTCTAATAAATACTGTTCTAAAA
Organism: Gari tellinella; assembly: GCA_922989275.2. Taxonomy (NCBI): domain Eukaryota; kingdom Metazoa; phylum Mollusca; class Bivalvia; order Cardiida; family Psammobiidae; genus Gari; species Gari tellinella. Next base: position 49,170,404 of record OV277856.1, read on the forward strand.
TCAGAAGGCATCGCAGATCTTGGTCATAGGGCTCCTAAAGGAGTTCTCTGATCTGGGTCTATACTGTTTTCAAATATAATGACTATAGTTTAAACGGGTCCACGGTATTGAAAGAGTTAACTGCTCTCGTCTAGAGGTAATGCAGATTATTATCCCCTGCCGAAAGGCAGTCGGTATTGGCAAAAGTGACGTATCTCAAGTTCTAGAAATGGATTTCATGCTTCTGCTCTTTCTTGATATTTAAAAAGCTTTATATGAAAAGTGCTCTGTATGTTTCTGTTTCATCCTTATCATGCTGAATTGCCGTCTGCTGCAAATACAGTATCAGCAGAAAAACACATAATCAATTGTATGCTTTCAAAACTTAAGAAAAGTAAAATATGACAGGCACGAAGGTTGGATCCAGATCAGACTCCACGTAACGCGGCGTCCTATCTTGATATAAACTGTTTGCAAACAGTTAGGAAATATTAATCAAGTCGCGCATAGCATAGTATTAGTGTTGACGTAGGCTGACAATAAGAATAAAACCATTATATTTGGAGAATTTTACATATTCTTTTCAGCATGCTTTAAGCAGTTACTTGTATAAAAGACGAATCTATGAAAATAAGTCGTTTAGAAATAAAGGGATCGGACCCTGTGTGGTTTGACCCTGCTATCCACGAGATGCTACATGTACATGTAGTCCGACTCGTTCCCTACTGAGCCACGGAGCCCCCTTTAAACTTTGGCTCGTTAGTGTGATATCAATGTGTTAAGAAGAAACAAGGGAAATGAGCCACAAGGAGGAAAATGAGCCACGAGGAGGGAAATGAGCAACAAGAACGGAAATGGGGAACAACAAGGAAAATGAGCCACAAGAACGGAAATGAGCCACAAGAACAGAAATGAGCAAAAAGAACGGAAATGAGCCACAAGAACAGAAATTAGCCACAAGGAGGAAAATGAGCCACGAGAAGGGAAATGAGCCACAAGAAGGAACTGAGGCACAAGAACAGAAATGAGCCACAAGGAGGAAAATGAGCCACGAAGAGGGAAATGACCCACAAGAACGGAAATTAGCCACAAGAATAGAAATGAGCAAAAAGAACGGAAATGAGTCACGAGAAGGAAAATGAGCCACAACAAAGAAAATGAGGCACAAGAACAGAAATTAGCTACAAGGAGGAAAATGAGCCACAAGAACGGAAATGACCCAAAAGAACAGAAATGAGCCACAAGAATGGAAATGAGCCACAACAAGGGAAATGAGCCACAAGAACGGAAATGAGCCACAAGAACAGAAATTAGCCACAAGGAGGAAAATGAGCCACGAGGAGGGAAATGAGCCACAAGAACAGAAATTAGCCACAAAGAGGAAAATGAGCCACAAGAACGGAAATGAGCCACAAGAACAGAAATTAGCCACAAGGAGGAAAATGAGCCACGAGGAGGGAAATGAGCCACAAGAACGGAAATGACCCAAAAGAATGGAAGTGAGCCACAAGAAGGAAAATGAGCCACAAGAACAGAAGTAAACCACAAGAAGGGAATGAGCCAGAAGAACAGAAATTAGCCACAAGGAGGAAAATGAGCCACGAGCAGGGAAATGAGCCACAAGAACGGAAATTAGCCACAAGGAGGAAAATGAGCCACGAGGAGGGAAATGAGCCACAAGAAACATGGCCTCCAGTGGATGAGAAGACGTAACTTATATGGATAAAGTAGCCAATTGAAAACATTGTTATTTGAAACCTATTAACTAATTTTCCTAAATATTCATTTAATTACTTGCCATCAAAATCATTAGATTCATGTTCATATTTGAGCCGCCAGTTGATTGGATATGTTGTCATTATATGTCTGAAGTGAAAACTTTAAAAAGTCCTTTCATTTGAAACAGTTTGCTGGTTTTCCACAAAATATTTCTTTGATAACCTTTGTAGCAATTATTGTCAGACAATGTTCGTAAATTAAACCAAGAGAACCATGGTCATATATTGTTCATTGGAATCATTGTAAAACACTACCATTGAGTTGTCTTTCATATAGGTATATGTAAAACAAACAGAACATTCAGGGATTCTTTAAAAGATGACTCCGTGGTTGGAAAAATGTTCGTCCTAGGTCCTTTACTTAACCGATCCTGGTAAATGTCTACTACGAGGTGCTTTACGAGCAATGTTCGAAATGCGTTGCGTATGGTAGTGGCACAACAATTTCCACATGGAATTTTCAGCAGGTTTCTACATAAGGTTACATTCTATCATAATTGTTTCAACAAGTTGTCATTTTTTCAACATGTGCAGATAAATCAACCACTTCATCAAAAACTAGTTTGAAAAATGAGTAACAACTACTGACGATATTCAGTCGTATATGAAAAATGTGTAAAACTCGGTTAAAAGAGCTTTTTACCAACATAACCAGAGATTCTTGGTCTTCTTAGAGGTGGTTTGCAGATGAAGAAAGACATTTCATTGCACTGTAGAGTATGTTCTTAATGCCACATAATCAGGTTGGTCTTAAACAGGAACATGTGAAAAAATATTTTTAAAATCAAACAAAGTATGTTTGATATAAAGTACGTGATATTGCACGCATTATTGGCAATTAACTATCAAGAACTCATTTAGTTTTAAACAATATCTGCTAAGTGGGTACTCTATATTTGACTTAAAACTAAAAGTGGTTACATGTTGAAACTGAAAAAGGATTGCACATGTATCCCCAAGATACGACTGAATGGTATTGGAAACTGTTGATAAAGTAACCTAGGTGTGTTTTGCTAACAAGCGAGAACGGTTAGGAACACATAGTTGCCAATAGTTGCAAAATACACGTTGAGTGTAAAGAAAGTTTTGAATGCCGTAATCTTCAGTACAGAGTACAACAAAAAGGTTAGAAGTGATTCCAGGAAGGTAAAGTCGGCAAATACTGTGATACCGCATTCAGTTATTATTTCCAAGATCTGGTGAGTTTTGTTTGCTTGTTAACGTCTATTTCTGCCTTATAAATATGGGCTAATAAGACATCGTAGGGAGAGGACAGTGTATACAAAAACCCGGGCGCGATGCCCTACTCTTATTATAGACAGACTTCTCTGGTTCTTTCATATGCCTAATGTAAAGCAATTTAAAAGCACTGATACATTAGACCTTGGTTTTTATAAAATCGCTTCTCCCAAGATCTGGTGTCATAAGGCTTATATCTGTTTCCAAACTGTTATCAGAACCTCCAAAGTATAGCCAGATCAGATTTCAGTGACGCTTTCCAGCAATGAATCCGTGGACTTATAAGTTAGCATCTCTTATCAATGGGGACATTTTGAGGGTATGTAGTTAAAATACTTTAACAAAACATAATACTTTTCGAACTGTTATCGTGCACAAACTAGCTAAGCTTTTGCGCCGTGGATTTTGAGGAGAGCACTTCTGTTTTGTTTGTATTAAACGTCAATGTATAATTAGTGTTCCACAGTATTCTCCCATTATATGCTATGCTTTTGACAAGTTAATGCCAAATATCTAAGACCAGTGACACTTTATTCTTACTAGAATATCTTTTTTATTGCCATGGAAACCAGGTTTCATGCATGGTACAACTTAGCTTCTAATTTTTTGTACGAATCCAATTATTGAATACCGATGCCTATTTTCTTTTAAACACATTAGTTTGCAGATTGGAAGGCAAGTGAATGGACGTTTATACGTACATACGGATGGACAAAAGTAACATTATATTACCCACACTTCTGTGTGGCATGACATTAAACGCATACACATTGTAACTTTTGTTTACTTTGTTTCACACATAATACTTTTACAGAATAAAATAAATGACGAGTGACAAACAGCTTGGATCCAGATCAGACGCCGCGTTACCGTAATGAATTGAGATCGGAATGCTCATGTATATATAAATTATAAAACAATGATGAATGCACTCAATACATTGGTAATATTTTTGATAGGTTGTGATCGGGTTTGAAGATTTTTGTAAACATATCAAAGTTCCATAACCAATTGTTCCACAATGCGTCATTCGTTTAACGCCTTTAAGTTCTACTCCACTGAAGAAAAAAATGGAGGCGGGGCTTGAATAATTTTGTGACGTTCCCTGACTCATAGCAGTAATTGCCATAGCCAGAAATTACCTCCACAATTCAGTTTGCCTAGAAGCTCTTTGACCTCGTATGAACTCACCTATGCCAGTTGGAATTATCTCACTCACTGGTGCCGCTGCGTGTAGGTGATACCATTTTGATGGTATAACCAATCTATATGTTTTTGAGTATGTTCGGACAAACAGAGTACCGCCATATTGTTTGAATGGGTCATCATAGCAACCAAACACATTAATCTCTAAACGATTCTATTAATTTACTTGTTAATTCAGACAATTTAATATTTAAAAAAATATCTTTTTTGTTATTATCTCAGATTGGTAATGTACTTTTATAGTATTAAAGAAAGAATAATAACAGTATCTGACGAAATAATGTCACAGTGAACCTCGAAATGTTGCCAAATATGGCTCTATTCTCGGCAAAAAAGCCTCAAATTGCACCCTTTCGGGCTCGTACACACGGACAAACAGGTGCACCATTTATATTTGGTATCAAACTAAAGCTAACATAATAGCTACCTATCCAAGAAAGAAAACAATGTAGAACGTGCTTAAAAACATCAGTATATATGCATTTAATAGTGTTTTTAAATTTTCTCGGGCTCGTACGCACAGACGGACAATTCAAACTATACATAATTTGCATTGTTAGAATGCTTATAGTATGCAGTTTACCGATATGGTGTTCATTAGTGTCAGTTATGATTATTTTGGCAGATATTGTTACAGATACAGATACAGACGCACGAACAGTCGCTATTACATTATGTAAACTTATTATTGTAGATATACATATATTTAATATATATGTGAAGTTTCATAGCTTAATCTCTTAAAATGAATTAGATACAGCCACTTATATCTAATGTACGATCGTCCGTCTGTCTGTGGTGGCTCTATAATGCGTTGTGATTATTCGAAAGTCGTGAAAAAGCTCTAGTTTGGCTCATATTATAGAGCCACCACAGACAGACGGACGATCGTACACGCCAGAATTTTATATTTACCTGCAGTGTGTACATATAGGTAAAGCATGATGGTAAGTAATAGTTCATATCTATGTAAATAAAACAAAATATAACATGAAAACATAACCTTATTAAATTTAATAGCTGAAATATATATTTAATAGATTTACTAACTATTAAGGACATAATTGACTATTTCTGTTATAACGGGTGCCGGTTCCGAGTTGGTGAAATTTGAGAAATTTCGAATTTTTTTCTTCAATTAATGCCTTTCTTTGACGCCCCACACAGACGTACATACGCACACACAGACATAACATTATACGTGTTCTTAATGCATATAACATGCACTTAATAGCAAAGAAAAATTTATGACGATATCTTACGTAACAAGGTCACAACGAACCTTGAAAGTTTGCAAAATATCGATGTAAACAAAGGAAATTTCGCGCGCAGAAAGGTTTTCGGGCTCTGTTCTTCTGGCTCATTTCCGTTCTTTTGGCTCACTTCTGTTCTTGTGGCTCATTTTCCTTCTTGTGGCTCACTTCCATTCTTTTGGGTCATTTCCGTTCTTGTGGCTCATTTCCCTCCTCGTGGCTCATTTTCCTCCTTGTGGCTAATTTCTGTTCTTGTGGCTCATTTCCGTTCTTGTGGCTCATTTTCCTCTTTGTGGCTAATTTCTGTTCTTGTGGCTCATTTCCGTTCTTGTGGCTCATTTTCCTTGTTGTTCCCCATTTCCGTTCTTGTTGCTCATTTCCCTCCTCGTGGCTCATTTTCCTCCTTGTGGCTCATTTTCCTTGTTACTTCTTAACACATTGATATCACACTAACGAGCCCAAGTTTAAAGGGGGCTCCGTGGCTCAGTAGGGAACGAGTCGGACTACATGTACATGTAGCATCTCGTGGATAGCAGGGTCAAACCACACAGGGTCCGATCCCTTTATTTCTAAACGACTTATTTTCATAGATTCTTCTTTTATACAAGTAACTGCTTAAAGCATGCTGATAAGAATATGTAAAATTCTCCAAATATAATGTTTTCTTCTTATTGTCAGCCTACGTCAACACTAATACTATGATATGTGCGACTTGATTAATATTTCCTAACTGTTTGCAAACAATTTATATCAAGATAGGACGCCGCGTTACGCGGAGTCTGATCTGGATCCAACCTTCGTGCCTGTCATATTTTACTTTTCTTAAGTTTTGAAAGCATACAATTGAGTATGTGTTTTTCTGCTGATACTGTATTTGCAGCAGACGGCAATTTAGCAGATAAGGATGAAACAGAAACATACAGGGCACTTTTCTCATAAAGCTGACACCAAATACAGTAAAAATCTCTGTATAACGACCATTAAATGAAAATGGCTATTTTGTGTTTAATTAAGCAGGTGACAGTTTACAGCAAGGTGAAAGCTCTCAAATTAGCTTTTTGTTTTACTTTCGCCTTGTTTCAAGCAACCACATATCTTTTATACCATAATTAAGCCTTAAGGAGGTTGGAATATAGGGGGGTTACTGTAATAATTGAAAAAAGGGACTTTCTAATCAAGTTGTTGCATATGTAAGCCGACATCCCTCCCTAAAACAACTCCATCCGAACAACATACACAAAGTTGAACGACCACTCATAATAACGTAATTTTGCAGCAGTGTCGTATCTTTATTAGCCTTAGTGCTTGTAAACTTGGTTGACACGATTGAATTCTCAAAGCGTTTGTTGTACTTACTTATTAAAAGCACTAAGACTAAAAAAGATACAACAAACGCTTTCAGCATTCAATCGTGTCAACCAAGTTTACAATTCGGATGCAATTGACCATACATAATATGTATTACACAGTTTTAACTAAAATCAACGGACGGACGGGCGAACAAGCAGACAGACAGACGGACGTACATCGGACATTTGATAAATTTTCTTGCGACAATTTAAGACGCCAGAAATTAATAACTATTTGCTGTTGATCGCAGACTCATTTGCAAATATAACAATTTTCAATTTGAACACTTCGCAGACGACAGTTGCAAAGCGAAAATATTTCGGTACGATGAGGGTTAAAATACTTTGTTTATGGGGTAAAAAAGTATAAATGTGAATAAAAAAAGTTTCCCGTACGAGGAATCGAACCCATGTTGCCACAACGACAGTTGGCAATGCCTACCACTAAGCCAAATAACCGGTTATTGGACTGCATCCGGTTATTGGCCCGCTCAGCAAGGGTGTATTGCATTGTCATCATAGCAAAATCTGTTACGATTTATAGTAAAGTATACAATAATATACAGTTATTAAACGGCCGAGGGCGGGCCGTCTTTGCTTATTGGCACAAGTTAGCCATAATGGCACGAGGGCCTATGACTAACGAGTGCCAATAAGCAACGACGGTTCGCCCTCGGCCGTTTAATGACTTGTTTATTGTATACCTGCCTGGTTCAAAATCAACGAATATGTAGATTGTTTGAATGTTTACATAGGCGCGGCCGTTATATAAATCAAATGACGTCATCTTCAACGAACGTTGGTCATTTTGAACGTTACGTTGCTAACGTGTTCACGTTCATAAATTCTGTTGCCCCCGGGCCAATAACCGGATGCAGTCCAAATAACCGGTTATTGGACTGCATCCGGTTATTGGCCCGCTCAGCAAGGGCGTATTGCATTGTCATCAAAGCAAAATCTGTTACTATTTATAGTAAGGTATACAATAAAAGCTACTCTCCACTTAATTGTTTAAAAAGCTAATTAATATATGTTTAAGTGTTTAAAAAATTGATTTTTAGATAAGATTTAGCAAATATCTAAGCAATATTTGCTTTCAATCTGTCATAAAGTACCTTCCTTGTATATGTATGTTCTGCTAGTTAATTGACACATTCAACATGCAGACAACACGTTTAATATGCATACAACACAATTCAAAACATTATTAATTCCATTTATCATATAGAAGTCACTACTGTGCCGTCTTGGTATACCAATATTGATCAACAATCATAGCAATCATGTAAAACTGATAAGCACCAGGGCGGGGCCATTTTTGACCCTGGGGTCATGATTTGAACAATCTTGGTAGAGGACCATAAGGCAAATTTATACAGTCATGAATATGTATCAAAAGAGATACTTTCTTTATTTTAGCAATTGGTAGCTTCAAGCAGGCTGAAAGTAAAGCAGAATGCACATTAAGGCACATTCTGCTTTACTTTCAACCTGCTTTAAGAGCTATTTTCAAAACTAGAATCAGGCTATGGGGTAAAGGGTTAACTCTTTCCTCCCTGAAACTTTAAATTGACAATTCCAGTTTCCATTTAAGTCTAATCCTTTTCTGACTTTTAAGGGTTGGTTTTGTCAATGTTTTGCCTTCTCTGGGTCTTCACTGTTTGCATAGGACAAGTGTACTATTCATATTTACACTGTTTGCAACGGACACCAATATGCGGGACTAGGGCTCAAAAGGTTAATAAGGTTTTACATCCCTGAAGGATACTAAAAAGACCTCCCAGGCATCCTTTGCAGTGACAGTCAGTAAGGTTCTGCTTTGTTCGACATACCGTTCAATATTTTGAGGACTAATTCCGCAAGAGTAAATGAAAACAATTCATTTATCAGAAGAAAGATAAGATCATTATGGTAGGGGTTAAACGGTATTGTATTATTTTCTATTGTGCAGGTATGATCCCAAGGACATGGCGTCGCAACACTGTTCCTAATGGTATCACAGTGATACAGTGGATTACCGACTTCAGTCTGCGAGTCAAACAATTGCAGAACGTAGTTCAATGCACAACCCAGGGTGGTGCCAAGGAACTTAAGGTGAGAAGGCCCATATTGAGACTTTACCTAGTTGTTTAACCCTCTTCTATTCAATGTGCAAGGCAGATGCCTGCTTAACTCTTTCCTCCCTGAAACTTTAAATGGACAATTCCAGTTTCCATTTTAGTCTAGTCCATTTCTGACTTTTAAGGGTTGTTTTTGTCAATGTTTGGCATTATGACAAACAGTGTAGACCCTGATCAGAGGGCTCCTTTCGGAGCCCTCTGATCAAGGTCTTCACTGTTTGCATAGGACAAGTGTTCTATTCACATGAACACTGTTTGAAAAGGACGCCTATATGCGGGACTAGGGTTCAAAGGGTTAAACCATTACCCCATAACCTGTTTCTAGATTTGAAAGACAGATGACCACTTAAATCAGGCTGAAAGTAAAGCAGAATGCACCTTCAAGCGCATTCTGCTTCACTATCAGCCTGCTTTAAGCTACCATCTGCTAGGATATAGAAAATATTTCTTACAGTACCTTATCATGACTGCATAAATTGGAACTGTTTTCTTCAGTGAAGGAATAAATTAAAGGCGTATTTATGGGGTAATGGGTTAAAACAAGTTGAAATTAAAACAGGGACATTTCTGCTTTACTTTCAGCCTGATTAAGCTGTCAGGATGTTAGAAATGTATGAGAAGCATGAAAAAGCGCGGAATAATTATGAATTGAATTATTCTGATTATCAACATACTTTTAACCTTACTCTTTGCACACTGACATTGAATTTAAGAATTGATGATAACTTTTGCAAACAGTTTCGATTCAGATCAGGCCCCACATCTGCTAACATTATAGTGACTAGCCCCTTTGGATCCAGCATAGACACTGCGTAACTGCACTTGCAACTGTTCCATCAACAAGACAATCGTGTCAAACCTTTTCACGGCTGCAATATAGTCTCCTTAAAATTGTCGTTTGCTGTTTTTCTGAAAATACATTATGGACATTTTGATAGAAACGTCTTAATGACGAGTAACAAACACATTGAATCCAGACCCGACGCCATGTGATGCTGCGTCCGACCTGGATTCAAGTTGTTTGCCGGTATCCATCCATTTAAGAACTCCCTCAGAACAACAGACGCGCTCTTTTGTCACCCGTTGGGTTGCCGTTGTAGAAAGGGAGAACTGTAACATACGAGTTAAACGACTACTCATAAAAACGTAAATTTGCAATGCAGTGTCTTTATAAGTCTAAAAACAACGGACGGACGGACGAACGAACAAGCAGACAGACAGACGGACGCAAAGACAGACACCCGGCAGTTTGAGAAATGTTCCTACGACAATTTAAGACGCTAGAAAATGCATGACCATTTGCTGCTGATCCAAAAACTCATTTGCATTTGCAAATACATGTATACCAATTTTAATGTGAACACGTTGCAGACGACAATTTCAAGCACAAATATGTCGGTTGGATGAGGATTTAAAAACTTCGTTAATGAGGTAAACAAAAATGTCTAAATATGAATGAAAAAAAAAGTGCGCGAACGGGGAATCGAACCCGGGTTGCCACAATGAGAGTTCGCAATGCTTCCCACTACGCCACGTATGCTCTGCTAGATGTACTTCAATAAAAACTATACTGGTTATGGTACGACCGATTAATTATCATAATTTCTGCGTGACAAGAACCTAGATTTTCAGGAAATAGAGCTTTTAATGACCGCAAATCAAGATTTGTTTATATACAAGTCAATAAAGGATGTCTCAAAATTTAAATCGGAAAGTGGTTGTAACGAACGATAACAATAGGAAGGTGCGCGTACGTCACATCCTATACAGTCAATCGTATGTTCAATGGTAACCCAAAGAAAACGAATTGTCAATTACACAATTTGACATTTTAATGCTAGACTTCAGTAAAATTGAACACTCCTGTAAAGGCGTTATGCTTTACCTCAATAATGCTTTAAGAAGCAGTCATTTATCTTAAGATAGTAATACCAGGCCTACCATAATTTCAAAAAAAAAATCCTAAGATTTTCCAAAATTTTGATTTTAAAGCGCGATTTTCAAAATCGCGCCTTTGTAGGCGCGATTCCCAAAAGCGCGCTTTTTAATCGAAAATCTTTATTTGTGCGCTTTTGTATTTAAAAGTTAAAAACCATCTTTTCAAATATAAATCACACCAATGCAAACATTATCTATATATTACAAACATACACACAAAGAATAACAGTATAAACTTTATTGCAATAAACACTGTAAAATAAAAACTATAATAAAAGAAAAAAAATGAAACATCATAAATACTGCTAGGGGCAACTCAACTGTATTCTCCAAAGTTGCAAATATTTACCCTTTTTAGCAATAGGTCCTATAGACCCCTGTCAGACAACTGTGTTCTGTGATAAGGATTAGAAAAGTTATAGTATCAATGTCTTACATCTGATTTGGCACATTTCTGGCCACTATGACCAGTAAGTTAATAATATTCATATAAATATACTCATGGCTAGACACTTTTAGCAGGGCGTCACGTCCTGCCTTTGTTCCATGACACCCTGCCGTTATTTTTTAAAAAAAAAATGAAAAATTCAAAGCCGATTTCATTTGGCTGCATTTTTTCTCTTGGGTATAGCAATTTTGCTCCCGTGTACAGCTTCTTCACGATATCGGCAATCTCGCTGTTTGCCTGCAATACCATATCACTTTATCGCTATGTAATGCGTGAACCTGTCGTGTCATAAAATGAAGTGTGTATACCACACTATGCAACATGTAGAACCAGACGTGTCATAAATAATGTGCATGCCGTATCAACTTCTCAGCCCGCGCAGTCGAATCGGAACCACAGGTGGTAATTACATGTTTGATTGGTTGTGGACAAGCTGCTAATCCAGTCAATGACCCGATAAGAACCAATAAAAATAGCATTCGGAATACTTTTATTGCTTTTCTCTTATTTAAAAGTCCGAGAAGGTGCTGTCTGCCGCACTGAATCGGGGATTAGAATTTTTTTCTGGTAGATTTTTGAAAAAATCCGGAGATTTCGGAAAAAATCCGGAGATCCGGAGAAATGACGAAAAATCCGGAGATTTAGGAAAAATCCGGAGGAATGGTAGGCCTGTAATACATGTCTTGAAAAAGATGCCGCTTCACCAAAGTTGTATTGTACACCCGATAATTGGGTATTAAAGATATAATAAGGAGTTTGTACCTTAATCTTCATGACCCAGTGTGGTCTAGTGGTTAACATTCCGCACTTTCATAGCGGAGGTCCGAGTTCGATTCCCGGCAGGGGAACAACTGACAATGGTCAAAGTGAGAAAAAGGTTGAGACTATGACAGAGACAAAGACAAACAGAGACAATGACGGGAAATGACAATGACTGACAGAGAAAAATGACAGAGAGAGACTGACTGACAGAGAGAATGACGGAAAGTGAGAGTGACTGACAGAGAGAGTGACGGACAGAGACAGTGACTGAGAGAGAGAGTGACTGAGAAAGATAGTGACAGAGAGAGAGAGAGAGTGACTGTGAGAGAGGGATTGACTGACAGAGAGAGTGACTGAGACTGAGAGTGAGAGTGACCGACAGAGACAGAGAATGACTGACAGAGAGAGTGACGGACAGAGAATGACTGACAGAGAGAGTGACTGACAAAGAGAGAGATTGACTGACAGAGATAGTGACTGAGACTGAGAGTGACTGAGACTGAGAGCTGACAGAGACAGTGACTGAGAGTGAGAGTGACTGACAGAGAGACAGTGACTGAGAGTGAGAGTGATTGACAGAGAGACAATGACTGACAGAGAGACAGAGATAATGACGAAAAGTGAGAGTGACTGACAGAGAGAGAGAGACTTACAGACAGAGTGACGGAAAGTGAGAGTGACTGACAGGGAAAGAGTGAGTGAGAGAGATAGTGACAGAGAGAGAGTGACTGTGAGAGAGAGATTGACAGAGAGATATAGTGACTGAGACTAAGAGTGACTGAGAGTGAGAGTGAGAGTGACCGACAGAGACAGAAAATGACTGACAGAGATAATGACGGAGAGTGACTGACACAGAGAGAGTGACGGAAAGTGAGAGTGACTGACAGAGAGAATGGCGGAAAGTGAGAATGAGTGACAGAGAGAATGAGTGACTGAGAGACAGAGAGAGAGAATGACTGACAGAGGGAAGTGCCAATACTTAATACCCAAATACTGTCGAACTTCAATATCTGAATACTGTCTATCTAAATACTGTCATACTAAATACCGTCGAACCTCTATATCTTAATACTGTGGATCTCAATATCTAAATACTGTCGACCCTTGATATCTGAATACTGTCAAACTTCAATATCTTTATACTGTCGATCTCACTATCTTAATACTGTCGAACTCAATATCTAAATACTGTCGAACCTCAATATCCGAATACTGTCGATCTCAATATCTAAAAACTGTCGAACTCAATATCTAAATACTGTCGAACCTCAATATCCGAATACTGTCGATCTCAATATCTAAATACTGTCGAACTCAAAACCTAAATACTCTCGAACCTCAATATCCGAATACTGTCGATCTCAATATCTAAATACTGTCGAACTCAATATCTAAATACTGTCGATCTCAATATCCGAATACTGTCGATCTTAATATCTCAATACTGTAGAACCTCAATTTCTTACTACTGTCGAACTCAATATCTAAATATTGTAGAACATCAATATCTAAATACTGTCAAACTCAATAGCTGAATACTGCCGAACCTCAATATCTAAAAACCCTCGACCCTCAATATTTAAAAACTATCGTTTTGAATATCCAAAATACTGTCGAATTTCAATATCTTAATAGTGTCGAACTCAATATCTAAATACTGTCGAACTTCAATATCTAAATACTGTCGAACTCAATATCTAAATACTGTCAAACTCAATATCTAAATGCTATCTATAAAATTAATGAACTTCTATTATTACTCTACTAAATTATCTTCTGATGAACTATTGTATAGCACATGTATCAAAGTATGCATAAACCATACTTGTCACATTTGCTTCAAGCTTACAATTAGGTACTACATGTAAGTGTTTGTTGAAAATGAGTTTCATAAACAAATTATGTTTTTTAAATGCATTTAAGTTACAGATTACTTCAAATGTATTTAATTCATAATTTATTACTTAATTCAAATTATTCCATTTATTATCTATTGAATAATAAATAGCTATCACATATATGCAGATGTTCATAATAAATTGCACTACATCAAAAGTGTGTCTGTTTTAGGAGACTACCTGTCATATGTGACCGTCTTTGCAAACTCCCATGGAAGGTATCTTAATATAGGTCGTTTGCAGTTCAAAACAAGACTGCGTTCAATAAACGCTTATGCCCCCGGTGGCATCCTTGACAATATATTTTGAATCTTTTCTAAGTCCAAATTAGGTCAAGGTCAAGGTCAAATTGAGCTTGGGTATTACTGGTGGGTTGGTAATGGTCCAAGGCAATAACTGTATAAGTATAGAAGCATTGTAGTAAGTAGTGTTGATGCTAGACGAAACGGTAAAATCTAGTTAACCAAGAAATAGCCCATTCAAAATATTCTAAGTCCAAATTAGGTCAAGGTCAAGGTCAAAATCAAGGTTGGGTGATATTGGTGGATAGGGAATGGTCCAAGGCAACAACTGTATAAGTATCAAAGCATTTGAGTAAGCGGTGTTGATGCTAGACGAAACGGTAAAATCTACTTAACCTGTTACGGACGGACGGAAGGACGGACGGATGCACGGACGGACGGACGGACAGGACGATTACTATATGCTCCCGCATCTGTCGATGCCGGGGGCATAAAAACACGATAAATCTAAGATAAGTTTCCAACTAGTAGACGTATTTAAATGAAATTTTGCATACACTTATGATATACCTATACCAACTCTGACAAGGAAATTCAGAATGTTTGATAGTCTGACTAAAATCTTTTCTTCTTTGTTTTATATAAATTTTGTGTCGCTGAAAATGGTCAATTACGTGGGGTGTTATTGGCTATTACCTTGATCACGTTTGCTTATATTGGAGAATACCCCCAGGTAAAATCCCGTGCAAGTTGCTTCTGTCTGCAATGTGAATCCCGTGTCGATATTGGTTGTTTAGTTGTACAAAATCAATTGCGAGGCCCCATAATCCATTACATCGTTAGTATGCCTAAATCCACGAACTCTTCACCAGGAATAAAGAAAATTGCAATTACTTTTAAAACCGAAGCTCAACCATTTCTACATAATTACAGAGCTCCAGATAAGAGAGAGAAAATTGAACTAGTCCAACCCCTTTCAGCACCAACTCTTATGGTGTGACTACTCATTAGAATAGTCTAGAAGAGAGACGGTTCTAATAAGTAAAAACACCATAGCCTAGGGCTTAACTCAGAAATAAAGATTTTAGTTTCGGAAATACTCCCCTTATCTGAAGCTTAATATGTATCAATGTTAGAGTTGTATTGTGGAACGTTTACGTTACGTTTCCTTTAAACGATGAAATAATAAAGGTTTTTGAACTGCTCTGGAAACTTTTTCTGTTGAAAATTTGATAAGGTAAGTTGTGTAGATGGTCTGGTATACACATATCTCTGCTGCTAGTTATCACATTTAGTTATTAACTATACTATGTTAGCAGCTAGATCGTCAACTTATGCAAAAATTAAATGCCAATTATATATATTTTCATTATATTTCTTATATTTATGAGTGTGTTAATTGGTTTGGCTCCTTAGTTTTATCAGATTCGAAACCCATTAGGACACACCACAACGGAAGTTCCTCCGGGTCGTAGGGTGCCTAAATATAGCACAGTGAAACATTGATGTGTGTTTCATGGTCATATTTTTATTGAAAGTGCTGATTTTTTGCAGATGTATTGTTTTTGAGCTGAAATAGGGATGTTGTTGATAAAGCATAGGTGTATATGGGTTCTATTTGGGCATTACATTGCGAGAACATGCGGTCAACTATGTGAGTGTGATGCGGCGGGGAGCTAACTTTCGTTTTTGTAAATATTGACGGTGACCTTAGAAATGTGGAATTTGTGAAAAAGTTAATAATAATAATAATAATCTTTATTTCCTCCAGACAAGGAGAGCATACAACTACATAATACAAACAGTTCTTGAAAACGTGTATGAACATATAAAGTGACAAAACATTGACGACAAAAGAAAAGAAAAGGGAAAAAAGAGCAAAATATGAAGCCATTATGTTGCGAGGTATAGTTGCGTGCATTTGTCTCCTCTACTTCGGTCTAAACAATCGCATGCATCCATGTCGAAATACTATACAGATCTACCAGTCTTACATCATAGCAAGTCAAATAGAGAAACATGTATTTCACAATTTGACCACACCAGAATGATGCAAGAGAGAGAAAAATACAAATGAGATCGGCATTGAAAAGGGGAGCAAAATTAGCAATATTAAGATTTAAGGATTTCCCGCATTATGTCACTCGCTATCGAAACGAAATACAGCAGGCAACCGAGGCATGTTACATAAAACACTGAACACCAACATAAATTCTTTACCTGCTAGCGGCAGATATATCTGCCACAGTGATTATCTTTGTAAACAGTTTGGATCCAGATGAGACGCCACGTAATACGGCGTGTCATCAGGATCTAAACAGTTTGATACCCTGGCCCTGTTTTGAAAAGAAAATTAGAAAATTGTATGTTTAGAACATCAGCAGCCGACAATTATTGCAGACGAAAAAATACCCAGCATGCAAAGAGTTAAGCGTGGCAGAAAGGACGGTGGCTACGGCAAATACAAAACACAGTGTAACCTCTATGTCACGACAATCGAGCTTGATTGTGATTGCCGAAGATAGGCGAAAGCTTAATGCTGGGCAAAAGCAACGAAGAATGCTCCTTAAGGAGCTCTCTGTGTGGCGTTCGTCACACATCAAGTAGTTTATCGCTGAAGACAGGAAGTACTAATAATAACAAGCACCTTAGAGCTGATATCCCCTGCCGCAGCGATTGTCGAGAAGAAAGTGGCAGACTTTATGGTGGGAGGAAGGGGCAAATGGTGATCACCTGTCTTTAAAGATCAACATTCAAAAGCTTTTTACAAAGTTTTATAAAAATCCATTCAATTTTGTACATGTTAAAGCCTAAACAATACTAAAACAAAGCCGTTTGTAGCAAATCTGAGTATGACAAGTGTAGCACCGATAATCATCATAGTTTGCATATACAGTATTTCCCCAATTCATTCAGCTCTTGTTCTAGTCCGTTGTTGGCGTACACGTGTCATCGCTTTACCAAGGTGCGAAATTGCTGTAAAAACATTGATAAAATCCTTGTATGCAATTAAACTGTCTATACATGTTGACTTTGATTGATTGATTGATTGATTGAGTTGGGTCTTACGGCACCGCGACACATGAAATGGTCATATGGCGCCGAGCGTTGTTGACTTTGAAGTTGCCAGCTTATCATGCCTTAACTTAAGGCCTTTCGCTACCGGAAGTCGGTCTTGCGGGCGAGCGGATATGCGTCTTGGCAACATAGACCTTTTCCGTACGTGATTATACTAGAAAATCTATATAAAGGAAAATGTTGATACGATTTAGTATAATCCTTCATAGCGCAGTGAGCAGAGTGATTGACTAGAAATTCAATGGCCATAGGTTCGAGACCCACCCGATCCACGTATTCTTTTAAGTGTCCGATTTATTGACTTGTCAATCCATAACGCATTAAACAAGGGACATGTTATTTTTAGTCTTTGTTGATTAGAATAAGTGATGTTATATACGGTCCAATTATATGTCCACTTACATGTGCGTTTTAATTTAATGACTTACAAGTCAATACAATCGGTATGCATGTATACGATTTGATCGAACTATAAAGCCACACATTGCAGCTTATCAATACGTCAACCTTTTCAAGATCAACATTGCCCATTATTATTATGTTTAAACAATAGAATTAACCTTGTATGCAAGTCCGTGAATAAATAATAGCGCATTTTAATGACAGAATTCTAATTTTAAGGTAAGTAACTGTATCTCAACTTCAAATTGCCCCCATTTTAATAAGAAAATCTGTTATAACAACAAATCCTGACTGTAATATTTTCTAATTTTTTCTGACCAACTGTTCCATCAACCATATATTTGAAATAAATGAAAAAAAAAATACATTGAATGAGTCAGTTTTTTGTAATTCAATTTTTTAGCATTTTGCAAGATTTAAATAGCTGATAACATCTTTCTGAACACCTTTATTCAAAATGTTTTTAGCTTTTCTTGTAATGAATGTTGTGGACTTCTTATTGGGTTAGACTAATAGTCATTAGCTTTATTTATTTTTGAGAAAAATAAAATCATCAAAATTCCCGGTTTTTGTCAGAAAAAGAGACCTTCAAGACAAACCACACGATAGATTTTGCTTATATTTTCACACATTGATTCTAAGCCTATTATCATTCTTCATGAAAAGTTTCATAACTATTGTATGGAAACTAAGCGCACATGCGAAGTACCTTAATAGGCTTATAAAGTTGTCACCTTCATGATCAGCGGGGTTCGGGCAAATTGTATGGCAACTGCCATGACCACGTGAAGCATGTTAAGGGGCGGGACTCCCTTATCTGCGTCACTGGTTTAGCTTTATGGAGAAAGTCTAATTTTAACTTTTAAAGCAACAAGTCGGATTTCTGACGAAGTTTGAGGATTTCCTCATCAAAAAAATAAAGTGTTAATTAATGTATATTTAGAACTGTTTGTTTTTACGTATTGTGGAATACCACATATTGCTTATCTGGAAGTCCAGGACACTATTAAACATCAGAAACTAAATCAACATTGTTCTCTATTCAACCTGTAAGGAATTCCTACAGTAAATCTTACAACAGTATAAAGAACCGTTGTTACACAGGGGCAGATAACTCTTGATTCAATTTGTACATACAGGGCAGATAACTCTTGCCACAAGTATCTTGTTTTGACAATAATTCCATCCTTTCGAGAAATTATACTTATTATATACATTCTATGCAAGTATTAATAGAACTAATATAAAACTGAATATATTTCATTTAAAGTTATGAGGGGGGGTTAATAGATAATAAAGTATGTGTCAAGTACCTGTGCTTACAATGTTACATGTCCAGAGAACAGGACGCGAGCATGCAAGCAAGGAATAAAATCGACTCACCACAATGAACATAGTTGCCTCTCCGTACATATTTTATCCAATTAGTAATCCGTGTGAATTAAACACTAAACAAGCACATTTACAGTAAATTCCCGACACGTTTTACATGTACATGGACCTTTCCACATTAAACTTAATGTAATTGTAAACTTAAATGTACTATGTATTTACTTTATTTCTGAGGGGCTTTAATTGTAATAGTACGCACAAGGGCATGTGCTTTTTATTGGTTTAATGGATAACATTTAGTGCTTTCCGTCTTTTTGTCAAGCATGCGGTCAATTTTACACTCATTGGAAGCAGCATCCCTCTGTTCCTCCAAACTGAGCTAATAGCCCTGTATTTTTTACGCCCGCAAAAGCTTGTTAACACAGACCCTGTTCCGGCATATACTCCGGTTCAGTTTTCTCTCTTTCTCATCGTCTATTAGTTGTTACCGGGACATACATATAGCGAAAGAACATGCGCTGTCAGACAATAGGATAGGGTCTGGGGTGGAATTTGTAAAGAAATGAAAGTCGATCTAATCTGTTGAAAATTATCTTTTTCGTCCTCTGTCGATTGAAGTAAAGCAGAAAGCGAAGCTAATAGCAGGTGGCCGTGCCGTCGATTATTATTCCTCTGAAGAAAAAAAACCGTAACAAGCGTTACACGTCTTAACGCCTGATAGCAGAAACGAGTCGATATGCACGTGTAGGCCCGAACCAACCATAATTATTCCAAATTTATCCGAAAATAGGTCTAGATTCGCTAAGGCTGGTCTAGAGAGACTCTGTGTATATAGATCATTTTCGTTTTGGGGCAGGTAAAATCTAGCTACACCGCCTTGTGGGGTTTAGTAGACATAACGACACGAAAATCACGTGCGTACCAGCTTGTCATACCTGTATGGTTTACCAATCGGATACAGCAAGTAAACTTTCAGTGTCGTGTACATGTGTACATGTAAATACAGAAATCCTTCCCTACAACGGCCCTTATAACAACGGCTCCCTCCTCACAACGACCATCGCCGCAGTTCCATAAACAGGTCAATTATGCCTAACGCTTTTTTTTACTGCTGCAATATCGTCTGCTTAAAATTGTCGTCTCCTGTTTTTCTCTAAGTTACATAATAGACCTTTTGACTGAAAAAACTGAATGACTGGGAACAGACATCTTGAATCTAGATCAGACGCCGCGTTTGGATTCAAGCTGTTAACCAAATTGATTTAATGTAAGCCACTTTCCATCCCTATAACGACTCCCTCCGATCGACGCACTCAAATTGTGTCTCCCATTGGGTGTTGTTGTAGAGAGGAATCGCTGTAGTAATGCGATTGCAGAACGTTCATTGATCATTGGGGTTTTGGAGCTGAACTTGGCACTTCATGCCAGGTGCGCTAAAATAGATTTTTAGGCCGAGCAAAACTAGACTTATTGACACGCAAAGAGTGTAGACCAAAACTTCGCCACATAAGACTATTTCCACGAGTTCTATACACTGATAATAAACTTGGATGTTTTTTATCAATGGCAAACGGCGCAGACCCTGATCGGGCGCCGCGTCACATACGCCGCAGCTGATCTGATCATACACTGTTTTCATTTCAGTGAGTCTGGTTTTGTTATAGCACGGCCAAGTTTATCAGTATGAAGTTAGGAGCGCTTCCAAATATATATATAATATATATTTTATATATATTTTGAGACCACCCCCAATTTTATTACATATTACGTTTTACATTTACATTAACATTTCAATGTGGAAAGGTCCACTACTGTTAGATTGTAGACAAAGCACGATATTCCTTCACCGTGTTCGAAACTGGACGGAATGCCTAGAGCACAGGTACTTGACACATAGATCTAGATATAGTATCCAAAATAATCTTTTTTACTAGACTTCTATTATAAATACAAGGTTGTATTTATAATAGAAGTCTAGTAAAAATTATTTTTTTCTTTGGTAATAGATCTAGATCTATGTGTCAAGTACCTGTGGTCTAGAGTCGTGCTGACCGCACCTAAAATGGACAGACACATTACAAGTGGCGTTATTCACCAGTTTCACGTGGGACCACATGCTCTTATTGCGGTATGAGGGTATCAGTATTGAATATGTACTTGAATATGCTGTCAAATGTTAGGTGGCTTTGACCGTAATGATAATTAGGATATAGGTAATTAGAAATAGATACGGTTGTTTATTTATTTATAATACTATGTAATATCGTAGATATTCAATAGTATAGATATGAGCTTATTAATAATGATCAGAAGTTGCATATGTGGTATTGTTTATACTCTTCGTAATCCTATGTATATATCGCCGATGTTATGGCAACAGACATGTATACGTTATGCAAAATAAATATATTGAATTGAACCTATCCTCGCCAAATCTGCAACATGTCTTTTAGTTACCGTGTGAGTTGAACTTCGATATCTCGAACTCGGTTAGGTCGAACATACCCGTATTTCAAAGTTAAAACGTTTTTAACTTTGAAATACGGGTATGTTTGATTCTGAAACCGATCATGAAATAATGAAATTCATGTGTCCACAACCTAATTTCATCAGAGCAAATACGTTTATGTCAAAACATGCCCCTCTTTCGCAATCAGCTATATGAAATACAGGACCGGATCCAGATTTTAATAACCAATTTTCATTCCGAGAAGTAGCTTCCGTCCAGGAGCAGTAGCGAACGGCAGGAGATGTAGCTATTTATTTGAATGTATTCATCCCATTTGAGAGGTGTTAAAGTCAAAGATAAGAAAAAATACAGTCAAGCTTATATAAAACGCATATCAAAGCTACGGAATAACATAGTTTTATTTCAGTTTATATGTTCTTGACCTACCAACACCCTCCATTGATGATAAACTAACTAAAGTTAAGAATGTAGTGTCACACTGAAACTTATTTTAAAGTTTTTCTTCGCCATTGGTTAGTTTTAAGTAGCAGACGTCCAATGTATTTTAGCCAGTTAGACAATACATAAAAATTTATGTAAAAATAGAGTGAGTAAGTGCCCAGAAAACGATTTCCCACTACCTTTTACCTTTCAAATTAAATTGTCTGTGAATAACGACAGGGCTAGATAAGGCTTTGCAATTTAGATTTTATGTAAAATGTATACACTTAATTGATGACAGTAATGTATGTGCCAATGAAATGCAGATTATCTCTCGAAACATAAGAATGTATCGTCACGGCCAATGTCGTAAAAACCATATATTTGTATATGGAACGGCATTGGCCGTATACGTACCATCAGGCGCGTAGCTACCTGTACGCAAAAAACGCAACTGCGTACACATTGTCCTCAAAAATAAAAAAATTGAAAAGTCCAAAAATGCAATAAAAATCGTAGGGGGTAGGGGGTAGAGATCAAAGTCTGGAAGACAAGCTGTCAGAAAAAATCATTATCCTAGAATCAATAATTTGTTATATTGAGTCAAATTTTTACATAGTCTTTGAATGCGGGAAACGCCCTCAGAACGCACCAGAGACCATCTAGGATTAAAAATTTCCCGGGGGAGCATGCCCCCGGACCCCTCTAGAGTAGAAGTGTTTAAACAAATCAGAGGGGGTAAAAAGTATGTTATTGAGACTCGAAGGTTATATAGAGATTTTAAAAATGATGGTGATATTATTCTGTTTAACCCGTTTCCATTGCTCGAAATGCCCTCAGAACTCACCAAAGCCCATCTAGGATTTTATTTCCAGAGGAGCATTCCTCATTCCCAGTAAGAGTGCGTTCACCAATTGAATTAGCTTTGCCCCTGACGTCAACGTGTGTCTCCTCAATCACAGTTTGCTTCCTATGGGCCTGCTTTATCATGTTATCAAAAACAGATCGTAAATGCAAATGGTTCTGTAGCAGAACTGAATGTTACTAATTGTCGGTTTGAAATTAACTTCCATGATTTCAGGAACGTACATTAGATCTATATAGATCTACGTTCCTGACGGTTTTGTCGTCAATGTCGTTTTTGTTGGGTTTTTTCTTCAAATTTTTGCATAGATTTATGTTATTTTATCACCTGTTTGAATGCGGGAAACGCCCTCAGAACACACCAGAGACCATCTAGGAATTAATTTTTTTTCGGGGGAGCATGCCCCCGGACCCCCCTAGTATAGGAGTGCGTACACTTCCTAATTGGTCTAGCTACGCCCCTGAGTCCATGATATGATTGCGGTATTAAACTGGTTTAAGATAATATTAAACTGATCAACCCAGTTTAATGGAAACCTTTTTACGATCCATGTGTACCTAATACACTTACCTAAACGCGACAACGACTTTTTTTTGTCGACAAATAATTGTTTGGGGTGTTGCTCTCTAATATCGCGATCATCTAAATAACTGTATAAACTGAAGTAATGTAAAATATTTTAATTTTTTGTATTACAGAAAATGCCCTTCCTGAGGAAAATACGACGGAACCATTTTCTCGTCCTAGGCAAGAAATTTAATCCGTCATCCACTAGTACACCCTCTAAGAAAACCTACTTAATAAGAACGCCAAGGAAAATCTCCAGCGCACAAGAGAACGTGTTTATGATCGCCAGGTTCGAGAAAGCCGACACCAACTGTCTCAGATAACTCGGACTTTGACCGACAGGTTGAACATGAAGACACGTGGCTATATTCAGATTGTGACCAATCCTTAAAATTTGACAAAAGTGACAAAAGTGCTCAAAATGAAGTCTTGTCAGAAGAAAATACTATGTATGGTGTTCAAAGTGTTAGGAGCAAAGGGACTTCAAGGAGATTTTACTACATTTCTCAAACTTGAGGCGGATGGAAAATTTCCGTTAAACAATGTAGCGTTTATGCTTTTTCTGGACGTTATAAAGTGGTTTATTTTTGTATTTCCTTTCAATTTCAATGGACATATGACTAGGCTAAGGGAAACAACTATTGGCTCTACAAATATATATCTGAAAATAAGCTATGTCTAAACAACTGACTTATCCGAATAATAGAAATACACTTTCAGTCACCTTGTATTTCAATGATTCAAAAGTACCGATAACTTTCTAATAAACGCTCTTTAAAATACCTAAATTGTTTCGAATAGAATAATTGTATTTCATGTTAGAATTGTAGAGAGTTTTGCCTTAAATGCACTTAAGTATGAAAGGGCGTAGGTATTATAAGCAAAAAAGTTTTGACTTCTATTTAACGCCATCCCTCTTTGAGATTGTAGCGCTTATTTAGAGTGCAATGCAAAAGCAGAGTTGTGTTTTGTTGAAAACATCAACATTTCAATAAGAAACCTCAAAATGTTAATGTAAGCTTAGTTTGAAACACCCTGACAATTTAAACATTTAAGGCACTAGCTACTTCTCCTGTGCCGAGCGCTACTACTCCTGGACGGCAGCAAGTTCTCGGAATGAAAATTGGTAATAAATCACGCGTTTCTTGTTCAACATTATTGAAAATTGGTATTTTAGACGAACTGGGTTTGGTGGGGCGCCGGTAATTCGAATAATGGCACATTAGCTACTATTTGATTGCTTGGAAGGCAACATTATGCCGGATCCTTTGTTTCACGGATCACTGTCCAACGGGACAAAGCTCTCAAGCTTCCAAAAACAGTGTTTATGTGGAAATACCATGTTCGGTGAATAATTAAAAGAATACCCCGAATCATGACATTCTTACTTTTTTGAAGTTTGGGGTTAAAGTGAGTTTAATAGTGAAAATAGGTAAACACCACTCACCGTTTTTCGTTTATTGTCAATATTGATGTACTCGCGCTACTTATCGGAAGTACTAAGCGCTCAGTTGCTTTGCTACTCTTTTCGGAGAAGTAGCAACTGGTTGGAGGGCGTGCTATGGTGTCGACTATACTCGCCATTTACAAACCTTGTACCAACGAATAGTACACGTGCCCTATACAATCAGTGTACACATGTACTGCAGGCCTGCCATAATTTGATAAAAAACAAATCCTAAGAGTTCAAATTTTTCAATTTTTCAAGCCCGATTTTCTTGATTATACCTTAAACCCATATAGTCTGTTTCTAGTTTTTAAGACACGTGATGCTTAAATCAGGTTGAAAGTAAAGCAGAATGCGCCTTAAGGCGCATTCTGCTCTACTTTCAGCCTGTTTTAAGTTCCGATCTGTTGTAATAAAAATCCGAATATTTCGGAAAAATCCGGAGAAATGGCAGCCCTGGTACTAGATATCAACTGAAATAAATCACTGCAACATTTTCTCATCAACTTGTTCCAAAATGTATGCAATAAAACAGTTTGGTGTTCTGTAAATTTTGCCATAATTGCACATGTATAACTTGTCAACATGAAAAAGTATTTACATGTGCATACAAGTTCTTGCTTTCTTATCCATGCTGAAACCTTATTATATTATGTGTAAAGTACATTGTTTGTAAGTTAGAACAGACAGAAATACAGTTTAAACTAAAACACCAACCCTACTCGTCCTTCTATGAAGAGTACACTTGTTCTATGCAAACAGTGCAGATCATAATGCAACCCTCTGATCAGACTCGGCACTGTTTTTCATTTTGCAATTTATAGCAAAACCACCCTAAATAGTGACAAAAGCACTGCAAGCCGGGCACATTATACGCCCGTCAAATCGATCTTAGAATGTAGTCATACTAAAACTCTATCATTGTAAAGAACAAAAAGGGTTAACCCTGAAAGTTAAAGGTCACATGCTGACCAAGTTTCAAAAGGATTGGAATAAATTTGTTTGAGTTAGAGAGCGGACAAACTAAAAAATGCCCGTTTTTGACGAAAAAGGGGCAAAACTCATAAATGTCTGTGGCAATCATGCTGGTTATCAAACATGCCCGAGACATTATGGCAATATACATGCTGACCAAGTTTCAAAAGGATTAGAATAAATTTGTTTGAGTTGGAAGCCGGACAAACGAAAATATGCCCGTTTTTTACGAAAAAGGGGCATAACTCTTAAATGTCTATGGCAATCTTGCTTGTTATGTAACATGACCGAGACATTATGGTAATACACATGCTGGCCAAGTTTCAAAAGAATTGGAATAAATTTGTTTGAGTAAGAAAGCAGACAAACGAAAATATGCCCGTTTTTTACGAAAAAGGCGAATAACTCTTAAATATTTAAGGCAATCTTGCTGGTTATCAAACTTGGCCGAGACATTATGGTAATACACATGCTGACCAAGTTTCAAAAGTATTGGAATAAATTTGTTTGAGTGAGAGAGCGGACAAACTAAAATATGCCCGGTTTTATAACGAAAAAAGGGGCATAACTCTTGAATGTCTGTGGCAATCATGCTGGTTATCGAACTCGACCGAGACATTATGGTCATACACATGCTGACCAAGTTTCAAAAGGATTGAAATAAATTTGTTTGAGTTAGAGAGCGGACAAACTAAATTATGCCCGTTTATTACGAAAAAAGGGGCATAACTCTTGAATGTCTGGAGTAATTTTGCTGGTTATCAAACTTGACCGAAATATAATGGTTATATGCTGACCAAGTTTCAAAAGGATTGGAATAAATTTGTTAGAGAGCAGACAAAAGAAATTATGCCCGTTTTTTACGAAAAAATGGGTATAACTCTTGAATGTCTTAGGCAATCTTGCTGGTTATCGACCATGGCCGAGACATTATGGTCATACACATGCTGACCAAGTTTCAAAAGGACTGGAATAAATTTGTTTGAGTTAGAGAGCGGACAAACTAAATTATGCCCGTTTTTTACGAAAAAAGGGGCATAACTCTTGAATGTCTGGAGTAATTTTGCTGGTTATCAAACTTGACCGAAATATAATGGTTATATGCTGACCAAGTTTCAAAAGGATTGGAATAAATTTGTTAGAGAGCAGACAAAAGAAATTATGCCCGTTTTTTACGAAAAAAGGGGTATAACTCTTGAATGTCTTAGGCAATCTTGCTGGTTATCGACCATGGCCGAGACATTATGGCCATACACATTCTGACCAAGTTTCAAAAGGACTGGAATAAATATGTTTGAGTTAGAGAGCGGACATGAAAAAATTAACGGATGGACAGACAGACGGACGGACAGCGCCATAACATAATACGTCCCGCCTGAAGACGGGCGTTAAAAATGTGCTAGACCTGGAAACTAGAGTTGTCCATTAAAAGTGTCAGGGTTGAATGAGTAAATAGGTTAACCCCTTCACTGTTTTAACCCGAGCACAGCAGGTTTTTGCAAACAGTTTAGGTCCTGATCAGACGCCGCGTTACGAGGCGTCTGATCAGGATACAAACTGTTTGACACTCATTTCAATATTTCTTCAGTCAAAATAGTAAAAAATAAAATTTAAGAAATAAAAGCAGACGACAATTGTTTAAAATTGATGACGTCATGGCAGTGAATGGGTTAATGTCGGCTGCATTTTAGGAACTATAGGTCACTCCAAGCACATAGCTTGGAGCTCTCGGCCAATCAGATGCCTCAAATCGTTTATTTCAACAAACCATTGAATAACTAACAAACTGTTCACTTATTCCTCGCTTCCGTCATCTCAAGGCAATTTGACGTCACAATTCTAACAAGAGTTGTCAGAGAGACAACAAAGCTCGCCACCGGCACATTTAGAAGATTAAAGGTCAAGTCCAGAGGTCAGATAACTTTTTTTTCTTTTTTTATCATTGAATAGGCCGTTTTTTTTTATTCCGAAATCACACTCAAGGTCACAGAGGTCAACCTTTTTGCCAGCATGGAAAGGTCTTGTCCATATACACTGGCAAATCAAATATGAAAATAACACCTCAAGGGACATGGGAATTATAAGCATTTTTGAAACCTAAACGCATATTTCAAGGTCAAGGACACTGGGCTAATTTGTGTGCATGCATGGAAAGGTCTTGTCCATATACACATGCATGCCAAATATGAAAGAAATATCTCAATGGATATATGAGTTAAAGAAATTTTGAGAAACCTAAACGCAGACTTTGAAACCTAACCGCGGGTCCTAAGTTCACGGTCAAGGTCAGAGGGCTCAAACATTTTGCATGCAAGGAAAGATCTTATCCATATACACAAGCAAACTGAATATGAAAGAAATATTATAATGAACATAGGAGTAATAAACAAGAGGGTCTGAAGGCCCTGATATCGCTCACCATTTGTAATGAAGCCTGATAGCTTTACCTTTGAATTTCATCCGTTTTATTCTAAATCCATTCAAGTTTGTCGACCTACTGTAGTATAGTAGAGTACATCAAAGGCAGATAACTACAGCCTAAACAATACATATGCATTTCAAAGTATATCAAGGGCAGGTAACTATTGCCACAATGATTACATTTCAACAATAATTGCACTCCTTCGAGAACGTATAGCTACATCCTTTGTGTACAAGTATAATCAAAATCCATTGAAAACTGTAGTTGCAAGAGTGTAAACGCTGTAAAATATGGCATTTTCAGCAATTCAAAGGTAGATATCTCTTGATTTATTTGTCTGATTCCAAGCATAATCACCCTTTTCCCAACTCTTATGGCCATATACAATATGGGCAAGTTTGAGAGAGTTTGCATAAATATTGTGGCCTCTAGAGCGTAAACACTGTTAAATATATCATTTTCAGCAATTCAAAGGTAGATAACTCTTGACCTATTGATCCGATTACAACCAAAATTTAACTCATCGGAAGTCTTATGATAATATACAATCTGAGTAAGTTTGAGAAAGATTGGATACAATTTGTGGCCTCTAGAGTGTAAACATCGTTAAATATGGCATTTTCAGCAATTCAAAGGTAAATAACTCTCGACCTATAAGTCTGCTTTCAACCATAATCAAACTCATCTGAACTCTTATGGTCATATACAATCTGGGCAGGTTTTAGAAAGATTGGATAAATACTGTGGCCTCTAGAGTGTAAACACCGTTAAATATGGCATTTTCAGCAATTCAAAGGTAGATAACTCTTGATCTATTTGTCCGATTTCAACTAAAATCGAACTCTTTCGACCTCTTATGGTCATATACAGTCTGGGTAGGTTTTAGAAAGATTAGATAAATACTGTGCCCTCTAGAGTGTAAACACTGTTAAATATGGCATTTTCAGCAGTTCAAAGGTAGATAACTCATGACCTATTTGTCCGATTTCAACAATAATCGAACTCATCCGAACTCTTATAGCAATATACCATCTGAGCAAGTTTGAGAAAGATTGGATAAAAATTGTGGTCTCTAGAGTGTAAACACTAAAATTGTTGACGCCGCACACCGCACGACGGACGCCAGACAATCAGGGATTGCAATAGCTCACCCTGAGCTAGCTCAGGTGAGCTAAAAATTTGAGAAACCAAAACACAGATTTCGAAAACTAAACATGGGCCCTTAGTTCAAGGTCAAGGTCACAGGGGTCTAAATTTTGCTGTGCCTGGAAAGGTCTTGTCCATATACACACTTCAACCAACTATGAAAGCAATACCTCAAGGGACATAGAAGTAAAAGGCATTTTTCAAAAGCTAAACACAGGCCCTAAGTTCAAGGTCAAGGTCACAGGAGTCTAAATTTTTCTGAGCATGGAAAGGTCTTGTCTATATGCACACACATATCAACTATGGAAGCAATACCTCAAGGGACATAGAAGTTAAAGGCATTTTTCAAAACCTAAACGCAGATTTCGAAACCTAAACGCAGGCCCTAGGTTCAAGGTCAAGGTCACAGGGGTCTAAATGTTTCTGGGAATGGAAAGGTCTTGTCTATATACACACACATACCAACTATGGAAGCAATACCTAAAAGGATATAGAAGTTAAAGGCATTTTTAGAAACCTAAACGCAGATTTAGAAACCTAAACACAGGCCCTAAGTTCAAGGTCACGGTCACAGGGGTCTAAATTTGTCTGTGCATGTAAAGGTCGTGTCCATATACACATACATACCAACTATGAAAGTAATACCTCAAGGGACATAGAAGTTAAAGGCATTTTTCTAAACTTAAACACATATTTCGAAATCTAAACGCAGGCCCTAAGTTCAAGGTCAAGGTCACAGGGGTCCACATTTTTCTGTGCATGGAAAGGTCTTGTCCATATACACACACATACCAACTATGAAAGCAATACCTCAAGGGACATAGAAGTTAAAGGCATTTTTTGAAACCTTAACGCAGATTTCGAAACCTAAACGCAGGCCCTAAGTTCAAGGTCAAGGTCACAGAAGTCTATTTTTTTCTGAGCATGGAAAGGTTTTGTCTATATACACACACATACCAACTATGGAAGCAATACCTCAAGGGACATAGCAGATTTCGAAACCTAAACACAGGCCCTAAGTTCAAGGTCAAGGTCACAGGGGTCTAAATGTTTCTGAGAATGGAAAGGTCTTGTCCATATACACACACATACCAACTATGGAAGCAATACCTCAAAGGATATAGAAGTTAAAGGCATTTTTCAAAACCTAAACGCAGATTTCGAAACCTAAACGCAGGCCCTAAGTTCAAGGTCAAGGTCACAGGGGTCAAATTTTTTGTGTGCATGGGAAGGTCTTGTCTATATACACACACATACCAACTATGAAAGCAATACCTCAAGGGACATAGAAGTTATAGACATTTCCTTAAAATTGTTTACGCCGTTCACGACGACGCCGACGACGACTACACCGGGGGTATTGCAATAGCTCGTCATGTACTACGTACAGGCGAGCTAAAAACAGCTGAGGTCAGAGGTGAACTGCACACGCTTCATGACGTCTTATGTACAGTGAGACCTAGACTTTAAAGACAATTACTAATGAATTGTGCTTACATATAGAGCTTCAATAAGCGTTATTTATGTTGGTGTTAAAGCATGCTTAATGTCTCAAACTTATCATTTGAAATAACCTTTCAATTTTAGTAAAATATTACAAACAAAATGTCTTTTTCGTCTAAAACAGAAATCAGAAACGAATGGTTTTCTTTTTTCCTCGAGCCCAAGCCAGTGCTAAATAGGTTAGACCATGGTTGCGCGCGAATAAACGACATAGTTGTCGAGGGCTACGCCCCCTCGAACTATATCGTTTATTCGCTTGCAACCATGGTCTAGCCTATACTTACCCAATACATAGTTGCTGACATAAGGCGTGCTTAGTTCATAATTATATAGGAGACGACTAGCTCTGGTGTGTTAATTTGTTATCGGGAACGTCGCAAGAAAAATCTGCGGCAGAGAAGTAAGATACGTGATTAAATTGATGCGACGCCACTCATCCAGACTGATTCTATATTAAATTGATGTTCTGCGAACAACACAGTAAACTGGCTTATATTTTGTTTCGCTTGGCGTGTTTATAAAGACAGTGTCATCGTTATTGATGTCATTCCACGGAAACGGTTGAGCTGTACTGCAACCAATGTGACAACAAATGTCTGTGTTTGGAATAAAGGGAATTTATATTTAAGTTTTTTTAATAGTAAACATGCATCGCCTATAAAGTATTGTTCTTTCGTAAAAGGAAAACAAGTTCACCAACAAGGCATTGGCAAGAATCACGAGATCTATTTGGGAGAAATAACTGAAGAAAAAACATTCAGATATGTAAACGTACACTATACATATAAACGTTTAAATGTGGTGGTGATAATGGCTCGTGTCATGGATCTACATGATCAGGATGTGTTGGTGGAGGAGCCAGAAGTAGAAGAAGAATCAAATGGAGTACAACAAAGAAAATCATCATTCCAACAACAGTACAACAAAACCGTGACATTCTCCTTTGAAACATGTTGTGGGTTTAATAAAAAAGGAATGTGAACAGACTTGTAATCGATTTAGTGTTCGTAGAAATGCACTGTGTGATCCCTTCCGACTGGCCCTGCCCCAGACTACCAGAGAAAAGCTAGAACACGATAGAAACACGAAGAAAACCTCGGTCACAAGAAAGGTCTCCAACTTTTTGACAATATCTCTGCATTTAGACAGAGAGGAAGATCTTTTGTGAGTTGTGTATTGTACGTTTTGAAGAAAATTTCTCTTGAGATCAGTTGAGCTCTTTGGAAGCGCGCGAACCATGATTAGCTTTGCAAAGTTAGAATAAAGACGAGGCACGGCCTTTCATCAGGATCCAAACTGTTTGAAGCACTGACCCTACTTTGAAAAGAAATTTCAAAAAGTCTTTCTTCAGAAAAGTAGTAGACGACAATTTTTTAACGTCCATAACGTCTTATTAATATTGGCGTCTGCTTTAAAAAGTGTCCACTTTGAGGTTAAGCAACAAGAGCGTCAAACAACTTGGACTCTGGTCAGGCACCTAGACTTGGCATTTGATCTTGATCAAATGTGCAAAATGCGGTGGAAAACAAAAGGAATGATACTTGATGAGAAATATATTATGTTTGTATCAGAGTCCAAAGAGAAAATGTAATCGTTCCTTTGGAGGGGGTGGCAATGTGCGGATAGAACCCTTATCGTGTTCTATAGCGCTACTTGACTAAAACTGTATTTGCAAAGTTTGGAGCCAGATCAGACGTTGTGTAGCGCGGCGTCTGATCTTGACCCAAACAGTTTGTCACCCATGTTTATATTTTCTTTACTAGATCTAGTTTTATTTTCGCAGATGATAAATTTGAAGCAGACAGCAATGCAGCACGCTAATGGCTAATTTAATATTAGTCTTTTCACTGCGGTGGCGTAATCTGCTTTAAAACAATTGTCAAATATTTTTTATCATGAACCATCAGGATCAGGATCCAAACTCTTTGTAAATAACCAATATACTGGGGTGATGCAGTGAAGGAGTTAAGCTGCTACCTTTCTAATTGACGCAACACTTCATCTGAATGGTGGATTAATAGAACGTTGACTGTAAGTTACAAACAGTGTAGACCACAATCAGCCAACCACGTGACAAAGTAAATATCTGCTTACCATGGCCAGAACATATTGTAGCGATATAGATCTAGGCACATTTGTGTTGGTACACACTTTATTAGTGACACCCTTATCAGCGGTACGTGGTCGAGTCCACACTGTTTGCAATGCAAATATATTTTGTAAGTGATTGAAATAGAATGTGTTTATGAGAACTTAAACTGTTATTTACAATGTCCTGTGGAAATACACTATAATAATGACCAAATGTGTATGTTGATTATATTACCTGAAAATGTACTTTGAGTAAATTATATATTTTGAAGAAAATACGTACGAGTATTATTACAAGGTAAATATGTACTGAAGTGAATGACATCATTTCCTGTTTAACGAAACTAAATGCACATGGAATGGAATTAAGTGTAGAAAATGACAACTTTTTGACAATTCTGACAATCTGAGTGGCAAACAGTTTGGGGCCTGATCAGACCCAGAGTTTTCCGTCACCTGATCAGGCCCAAACTGTTTGCCAATGACATAATTATTACAGTTTCTAGCATTTTCTTGCTGGAATATTTCATTTTAAAGACATTCAACTCTGAATATTTAAATGGACAATTTCAATTTCAAAATATGTCTAGTCCAATATTATTGACTATTTATGGGTGATTTTAGCAATATATTTCAAAATGACAAACAATGTAGAGCCTGATCAGAGAGGGCTCCTTAAGGAGCCCTCTGATCAGGATCTACACTGTTTGCATGGGACAAATATTATCCTCACAGGTACACTGTTTGTAAAGGATGAGTATACTCATTGCTAGGGTTGAATGTGTTAAAGACCTCGCAGTGTGTGCCCATACAGCTGAACTATTCATATGAAAGAGCAAACAGTGCAGACCCTGTTGAAGCACTGCCATACACGGCGTCTCATCATTGTCTACACTGTTTGATATTATTACACCTCGCTTTAAGTTACAATGTTAATTTCCCATAGACCTAAAGTTAACATTTTGCATGTCTTTTACTTCTATCCAAAATATACTGTCACTCTTTATGATATTCTTTCAGTGATGTCACTCTAACTGATGTCACTCTAACTGATGGGTTTTTTTTCTCCACTCTTTAAGGTACTGCCAACTATATGCTATGATTTTCGCTATGGTAACATAAAAGAACGTTTTAAAGAGTGGTAACTCCTAATCAACTTTTGGCATTTTCTGTACAAGTTGCATCCCTTTGTCAAATTACTTACAAGAATCAAACTTGATAAAACGATTTGCCATCATTTCGGCAGAAGATATTTGCCAACTATACAATGAAAAGACGCTGTGTCTTCAATCTTCTTGTCATAACGTTCTTCTTTCTTTCTTGTAATATAATTATAAACAATGTGACGTCGTATCCGGCGACGTCATTTCCCGCATTAAGAACATGTCCGCGCTAAATTGGTATTCACAACACATTTTATAAAATACGAATGAGATGATTCCAAAGCCAGGGTTGATAAGCTCGGTGTAATAAAATAAATATTAGATTTCAGTTTATGTGACATTCAAATTGTCAACCCTCGAAAACAAGAATGTCACCCTCGGCTACGCCTCGGGGTGACATTCTGTTTATGGATTGACAATTTGAATTTCATGCAAACTGCCATCTAATATTTATATAATGTCCTCTTTAGTAGACACTAGGCAGGGCTGCCATTAGTTGACATGAAAAATCCTAAGATTTCCAAATTTGCATTTTTCAAGTGCGATTTTACGAATCATACCTTTACCCCATATCCTGTTTCTAGTTTTGTTGACATGCGACTACTTAAAGCAAGCTGTAAGTAAAGCAGAATGCGCCTAAAGGCGCATTCTGCTTTACTTTCAGCCTGCTTTAAGCTATTATAAACTTGGAAAAAATCCGAAGATTAAGGAAAAATCCGGAGAAATGGCAGCCCTGAATAGGCTGAAATGGGTTGATTTGCCGCTCTGCCTACCTTTGCCTGCCCTTTGTCTTTCAATGTGACGTCACTGGTATTTGCAAACAGTTTGGACTCACACCAGATGCTGCATTTAAGGGCGTTTCATCTGGATCCAAACTGTTTATGACTAGTTTTTTAGGTTTGGCCAATAAAAATGAATACATTTCAAAATGTCACAATGTGCAGATGACAATTTCAAAGCATACAAAAAGTAACAATATTTTGGCAACAGATTAACCCTTTACTCCATATACAGTCGAAACTCGATAGTTCGAACTTGCGTTAGTTCGAACATACCCATATTTCAAAGTTAAAACGAGGCTTAGCCACGATTTAACTTTGAAATACGGGTATGTTTGACTTGAGCAAGATTTACCTATTGACATTCAACTTATGAAATACTGGTAAGATGTATTTAAGAGAGTTCGAAGTATCGAGTTTCGACTGTATATGAAACAGTTATTTTACCAAATGACTAAAATATTCAGTCATTTCATGAAATGACTGATTAAACAGATTGACTGTAAAATATAAACATAAAACACATTTAATTTATTCCTCTACTGAAGTAAGTTTCAATTTATACAGTCATGAACATGTAAGAAATATTATCTATGTTCTAGGGATGATAGCTTGAAGTAGGCTGAAAGTAAAGCAGAATGCATCTTAAACCTGCTTTAAGTTGTCACCTGTCTTCAATGCTAGAAACAGGCTATGGGGTTAAGGGTAATTGAGTAGTCAAGGGATATGATTTGGTGTGATGTCATAAGGAAAAAATGTAAGAAACGTTTTCTACCTTTTATCTGAAGCAGTTTATTCTGAAAACTATCCATATACAGTAGGGAAGACAACGTTATAATTTCCTGTTTAACCCTTATCCTGTGGTGATGTCGTCTGCTTCGAAATTGTCGTCTGCAAAGTTTGTTAATGTAGACATATACCTTTTTTAAGTAAAGAAACCTAAGATGAGTGTCAAACAGTTTGGATCTAGATCAGACGCCGTGTTACGCGGCGTCTGATCTGGATCTAAACTGTTTGCAAAAATCAATAAAGTCGCGACCAGCAGGCAAAGGGTTAAAAAAAAAAAACCAGTAAAATGTAGAAAGTGATAGGTTATTGAAAGTTTCTATCTGATTAACTTGACAAACAGTTTAGAGCTTGCTCAGATGATGGGTAACCCGACATCTGCCATGAGTTCAGTAAGTAAATCGATGGTCATTGATTGCAAGTTGGCTACCGGTCTGAAATACAGTGGAGAAAACGCAATTCTTTCGTTCAAAACCAAACGCTTCGCAATGAAATATTGAAAATGACAACATTGTTACAATTCAGACTATCAGTTTTAATCTGAGTGGCAAGCAGTTTGGAGCCTTATCAGACGCTGGGCTACTCAACGTCTGATCTGGCTCCAAACTGTTTGCAATGAAAATAATAGTTTAAGCAGAACCAGAGTTACTTGGAAAGAAAACGTTTACTCTACTGTACTCTGCGCGCTGCATACGGGGCACAAACTGCTAACTTAACTCTTTCCTCCCTGAAACTTTAAATGGACAAATCCAGTTTCGATTTTAGTCTAGTCCATTTCTGACCTTTAAGGGTTGTTTTTGTCAATTTTTGGAATTATGACAAACAGTGAAGACCCTGATCAGAGGGCTCCTTTCGGAGCCCTCTGATCTGGGTCTTCACTGTTTGCATAGGACATGTGTACTATTCACATGTACACTGTTTGAAAAGCACGCCTATATGCGGGACTAGGGTTCAAAGGGTTAATTGAACACGCTACTGATTTAGCTTCAACTGTTTGCAATGGACATAACAGTTTTAGCATAAACAAGCTTATTGGGAAAAAATGAAATCTTCTACACTGTAGATAAATAAATGCACAGTTCTCCTTCTCTACAACAACACGCAATGAGAGACAAAGAGTGTGTGTTGTTGGGAGGCAGTTGTTATAGGGAGCAACAATTAATACCCTTAGAGTGCTGACTCTGCTGAGCATTAGTTGGCTTACATCATCTGATCTGGGTTCAAACTATTCGTCTCTTGTCATTATGTTTCTTCTGTCAAAATGTTCAATATGCAACTTTGAGAAAAACAGCAAATGACAATTTTAAGCAGAGGATATTGCAGCCATGAAAGCGTTATACATAATTGTCTTGTTTGGGGACCAGTGGCAAGCATAATTGTAAGGAGCCCATCGTTGTTAGGAGGTACGTTGTAGGGAGGGAGTACTGTAGTTATGCTTCTAGACTGTTCCTTTGTTTGATATTTCACATTTTCTGTCTCACTAGTTAGTTTTGCCATCCATGTTTCAAAGTTTCGTTTAATCCAAGCCTCCTCAAAGCGGTTCTCGACATGTTTAAATGACTCCATTACAGATTTGAAAGCAAGTTTAGCTTTGAATGCTGAACCAGTCAGCATTTTGAAATAGCAGTCTAGATGAACACATCGCTGTTCTAGTATTGGAACTTCTTTGCTTGTCCTCAACAAGTACTTCAGGTCCTGTGAGAAAATAAACAGTTATATATGCTTATAACCAAGAAGCTTAATCATGTTTAACCATATATCCCACAGCCTATTCTAGTTTTAGAGACAGCTAGGTGATCACATAAAGCATGTTGAATGTAAAGCAGAATGCAGCTTAACCCATTACCCCATAGCCTGTTTCTAGTATTGAAGATAGTTGACCACTTAAAGCAGGTTGAAAGTAAAGCAGAATGCGCCCTTAGGCGCATTCTGCTTTACTTTCAGCCTGCTTTAAGCTACCAACTGCTAGAATATAGAAATTATTTCTAATGTTAAATATTCACAACTGTATAAAATGGAACTACTTTCTTCAGTGGAGGGATACATTTGAGGTGTAAAAAGGCCTATTTATGGGGTAATGGGTTAAGGTGCATTCTGCTTTACTTTTAGTCTGCTTTAAGCTACCACCTGCTATGACAAAGAACACATGTCTTATCATGCACATTCATGACTGTAAGAAGTGGAACTATTTTCTTCAGTGGGGGAATAAATTAAAGTGTAAAGAGGAGTATTGGGTTAAACTAAGCTAACTACAAATATGCAATAAAATGTTTTCTAATATTTTCTAAAACATTTCTTTAACCTGACTGTCCAACAGTATGGAGCCTGATCAGATGCAGGGTTACTTGATGCCTGCTCTGGCTCCAAACTGTTTGCAATGACCTTACTCTTTATTGGTGGGAATGAATAACAATTTACTCAAAAGAAGACTATTTACTGGTATTAACCCTTTCCCCCATAGAAGCGTCTTTTAGCGCATTCACTTTATTCCTCTGCTGAAGAAAATAGTTCCAATTCAAACAGTCATGAATATGTTTCGTAAGGAATATTTTCTTTATTCTGGCAGTTGGCACATTCTGCTTTACTTTCAACCTGCTTTAAGTAGTCAACTATTTTCAAAACTAGAAACAGGCTATGGGGTAAAGGGTTAAAGTGGGTTATAACTTAATGCAGGAAGAGAGTAAAGCAGTAAGCCCCTATGGAAGCTTTCTGCTTTACTTTTATCTCAATTT
This sequence comes from Gari tellinella, assembly GCA_922989275.2. NCBI lineage: Eukaryota > Metazoa > Mollusca > Bivalvia > Cardiida > Psammobiidae > Gari > Gari tellinella. The sequence continues at coordinate 49,208,794 of OV277856.1, forward strand.
AACAGTCAAAGCTGTGTTGGGTGACTGCTGAATATGGTAGCCTGTCATCATTTTAGACAAACAAACACTTAATCAATGACATTGGGAGCTTTCTGCATTATATTTGCTCTACATTAAGATGACATCTGGACTGAAACTGTTTGCAACAAGTGCCACAAATTTGCCCATGTCGTGTCGTCCCCGTGTTTGTTACAGCGTCGTCCTGCAAGCGTGACATTTTACTTTTAAAATTACTGCTTATTTCCGCCATACGACTGATCGAAATTATAAACAAACTCGCACTTAATAGTGTTTATACATAATTTGATTAATTACATATCATTTCTCTATTTTATCAGTTCACTGTTGAAGGTCAAAGTATAAAATGCACTATAGTAAGGAATGTTGCAGTCAGTTTGGCATTTGTAGCTACAATGAGCCCTTTTTAACTCTGTTACCGTTTATGTTGACATTCATTAAAACTCAATCAATTTCAAGTAATATTGTGGAATGAATAAGTGCTGCAAACTATCTTAACGGTTCCTTCCATGTCCATAAATTGTTTTCCAACTCATTTGTATCGTGTTTGTTACCTAAATCGACATGCAGGCGTGACTGAGCGTCATCCCGTTTCCGACTTCTGTGTGACAGAGTTCCTCCCCTGTGAATTTATACAATTATAAATATTTTTTGTAAGAAACATTTTCTATTTACTAGTAGATAGTAGCTTAAAGCAGGCTGAAAGTAAAGCAGAATGCGCCCTGAGGCGCATTCTGCTTTACTTTCAACCTGCTTTAAGTTGTCACCTGTCTTTGAAACTTAGAAACGGCCTATGGGGTATTTGGTTAAGTAAAAACGTTTTTGTTACAATATATAGTCTAACTTTATTGACCTGTCAGTCAGGAATAATACTGAGATTATTTTTTGCATTTCTTTCCTAGAAATTGTATCTGCTATATAGCTCGTCCTTCACGTTATGTTTAACCCATTACCCCATAAATACACCTTTTTATGCCTTTAATTTATTCCACCATAGAAGAAGTTAGTTCTGCTTTATACAATTATTATTAAATACTATCAGAAATATTTTCTATATCGTAACAGATAGTAGCTTAAAGCTGGCTGAAAGTAAAGCAGAATGCACCCTAAGGAACATTCTGCTTTACTTTCAACCTGCTTTAAGTGGTAACCTATATTCAAAACTAGAAACAGGCTATGGGGTAATGGGTTAATGACTTTTGAATGAATATAACTTTTGACTGCGCTATCAAGCCACATAGTGAAGTCTATCAACATTTTCACTACAGTCGTGCAGTAACAAGAGATTTTTGACATTCAGCGCATCCAGTTCTGTCAAGTGGTGTACTATTTATATCAGCATTATTACTTTTGATTTGTTACAATTCTAAAACACCCATTTTAGTGGTTTATGTCTATTTTTCAACATTGCCAAGATTAATATAGCCCTGAATAATGTTTTGATAATATTATTAACCTTGGTTATATTTTAGATATCGTAAAAATAGTCTGATTACAAAATGGGACTTTACCATAATAGGCCTTGTGCTCATTATCATTCAGTATATCATTGTTCATCGCTGCCCAGTTTACCATTGATTCATATATACTGAGTGTGATAACCAATTAGTGTTGGACAAAAATACTGTCGCCCGCTACCATAGGTAACAAAATGTTGTAATTTTCATTTAAGGCATGCCTGATCTAATTTAATTTTTTTTAATTTTTTTTTTAGAAATTCAAAAACATTGCAGACTCAGCTCAGAGGACGCATTATGTGACTTCCACTCTGCTTATACCCAATCTATAAAAAGCTGGGCGCAATTGGGTTAAATGAGTTTTAAATTGCCAGTAAGAGCAAGTGAAATTAGATTATCTATTCTACAGAAGAAAATGAATCTGCATGTTTAATGAATTGGCAATAATTAATCCGATTCTATACAGAAATGGGATCTAATGCAGTGCTAAATTAAAACCTTGACCAAATAAATTGATATCTGGGATGAGATATACAGTGTAAGCTCCCAAAATTGAACTCCTGAAATTCCAACAAGTTTCTTGGTCCCTGACATTTATTTCACTTGCTCAGCAATCCATTGACAAAGATACAGTCAAACCTGTATTAACCCATTACCCCATAAATACGCCTTTTTACGCTTTAATTTATTCATACACTGATGAAAATAGTTTTGATTTATACAGTCATGAATATGTATCATAAGAAATATTTTCTAGATATTCTTGCAGTTAGAAGTTTAAAGCAGGCTGAAAGTAAAGCAGAATGTGCCTGCTTTAAGTAGTCACCTGTCTTCAAAACTAGAAACAAGCTATGGGGTAATGGGATAAGTGACCATACAATATAACACCCACAAGCTGTCTCTAATACAGGAGCTTGCTAATTGCAGTACAGTAAAACCTCGGAAAACCAAACACCCTCCGGACCAGGTAAAAAGTTTGGTTTTCTGAGGTGTTCGGTTTTCTGAGTTTTTCATGAATCAGTGCTATCATTCAGGCTGAGGCATCTTCACAGATCAGACCTATAACTCAATAACATGAAAGTAACAGTGAATTCTCATCTAAATCAAAACTGTTTGATAGAATGATCAAGAATGAGAATAAACTTTAAATACGACAGAGCATTTTTAACAATACGTGTAGCTCAATATTTATTTACCGACTTTTGCCCCGTATAATGTGCACTCGCGTATACTCTGTATTTTTAGGGTTAAATAACAGGATATATTTACATTCACCCTGTAAAGTCTCTATGTAATCGTATTAAAAATATGCAGGTCAATTCTCGATGAACCTACGAATCGAATCCGGTTCCAGCCAGTTAGAAAGAGGGCGGAGTCTCCGCCGTGAAGAAAATCTTCCATACGGCGGAGAGATACCGACCAAGTTAGGATCTACTTTTAGATTATCCGTTTGGGTATCTCGAAACCCCTATTTAAAGTCGCAGACAGTTCAATTAAAATCAAATTGCGATAAAAAAAATTAAATGCTGTTTTTTAAGGGAGGTTATCATATTACGCTCCGTCATTAAAGCTGTACGCGTTCTCTCCCTTCTCCGAGTGAGTGGTGTTCTATTTATAGATTAGACAAGTTGTCTTCCAATTACGGTTTGAAATTGACAAGTTCAAACAATTTGTTCACCAGAATTACATAGGAAAGTCGCTCAAACACAAAATAATGCATTCACACTTACTAAATTGGTAACGTAATGTTCCGTTATGACATATTGAAACTAGCCTATGTGTATTGGATATGCCACGGATAGCCGCGGGTGTGTGTACACGCTGACTGTGTAGTCGTATTTCAGCGTTGCTATTCGCATTGCTATGTGTAAAGCGTGTATAAAAACGTGCGCCACCTAATTGTTTAAAATATGCTTTGATAATGGATATTCAGATTGAAATTTTTGTTTTAGTTTCTTACGAGTGTTCTTAAAGCACAGCGAGAAAGTTTACTGCGTAAAACCCTGAAATTATCATGCAAATACAGTACATGTAGTAAGGACTACTTTTGACACCATATTTAGAAACTGGAATGGCTATTACATCGATATTACATCTATCAAACCCATTTGGCCGGTATATGATATATTCATATACATGAAAACAAATCTGGTCAAACTACACATTAAATGGATGACAGAAAATAAAAATATAAATATAAGGAATAAACAACATCTTTTTGCCGCTCATGACGGTATGACTACATTAGCTTGGGGGGTAAGTTTATTGAAAACGCCCTTTGGGCGTTTACAAAATTTACCCCCTGCGAAGCTAATGTAGTCATACCGTCATGAACGTCAAAAAGATGTTGTTTATTCCTATAATAAACCTATTCCTATAGGTTAGAAGCATTTGTGTTTTGAATAAACACTTCAATTCTTAGATTGTCACGATCATTATAAAACGAAACAACCGCCATAGTTTCAACTTTTGATGGGCTTACTTAATTCACATTTCGAGCAGCACATTATTCTATGGAAGTTCGTAGATTCAATATAATCAAGAACGTTTCCGAATTCGCGAATATGTTGCAAAAGGAAATTTTGCTGTGCAAATCGAGTGTCGGTGTTTTCGTTTTGCGTAGTTTATTAGATGACCTAATTGAGCGGTTGTTTATTCAGTAAGATTCTGCTTTAACAACACACGCATTTAGTACGCAATTGCAAACAATAATTATGGAATATAACTGAGTTATTTCCTTTCTTTCTGTCTTCAGAATGCCTTACTGAACTTTTATAAAAATTGAATTCTAAACAATATTGTGTACCGACGTATTTCGAAACAAAGTACGAACAATGGAACGCATTTTTGTTGCTGTAGCATTGTCAGATCGGAGCCTTATTTTAATAAGCAATCAAGTGTCAACCGTGAAATACCCGTGTCATCTCAATAAACACCCCACCCATTACGCAATCTTAACACATACGCTAAGTGTCCCAGATGTGTTTGACGGCCGACTCGGTTGAATAAATTTTCCATGATCGCAATGGTGAAATTTGAGACGCGAGGTGATAAATACAGAGGATGTTCGGTTTTCCGAGGTAATTTTATGTGTATCTGAACATTTTGGGCCAAGAAAATTGTTCGGTTTTCGGAATTCTGAGGTTCAGGTTTTCTGAGACTTACTTTTGGTTAAAATAAGAAGGGAAAAGTCGGGACCGGACAGAAAGTTCGGTATTCTGAGGATTCCGGTTTTCTGGGACTCAGGTTTTCCGAGTTTATACTGTACATGTATACATATAATATAGCTTGTAGCTTTTTTTTTCTTCTTATGTTTGCAGATGATTTAGCGCTAATGGCTGATACTGTAAATGGCTTACAGAAACAGCTTAACATATTATCAGACTTTTGTGATACTTACAAGTTAAAAGTAAACGAAAATAAAAGCAAAATTGTAGTTTTTAAAAAAGGTGGGAAATTATCAAGGTATGAAAAATGGACATACAAAAATACTAGCATCGAAACAGTTAGCAAATTTAGTTATGTTGGCTTAACATTTACAAGGCAACTTTCTCTTAATGCAATGGTTCATGATTTATGTATTAAAGGTAAACGTGTCTTAATATGTATCTTAAATTCATTGTATCAATATGGCCAATTGTCAAAGAATATGTTCTTCAAAGTTTTTGACACAAAAATATGCCCACAATTAATGTATGGTTCCGAAATTTGGGGTATAGGTGCATTCGAAGAACTAGAACGTTGTCAATATTACGCATGTAAGCGTTTTATGTGTGCAAAACAAAATGCTTGTAATTATTTTGTACTGGGGGAGTGTGAGAGATTACCTCTTCACATCATTACACAGAAAAGAAGCATTAAATATTGGCTAAAAATTCTTAACATGCATGAAAATCGTTTCGTAAAAAAATGTTACAATATGATGTTACTAGATGATAGAAATGGTGCAGACAATTGGGTATCTTCCATCAAAAGATGTTTAAGAAGCTCTGGATTTGGTTACATTTGGGAGAACCAGTGTGTAAACAATGAAAAACATTTTGTTAAATTGTTTGAAATGCGTCTAAAAGACATGTTTTTACAAAAGTGGTATGAATCAATAAGTCTTAACTCTAAGCTACAATGCTATGTACTATATAAAACAAACTTTCAATTTGAAAATTATTTGAATGTATTAAATATAAAGAAATTCAGATTCGCATATGTAAATTTTAGAACTTCATGCCATAACTTGGAAATTGAAGCAGGTAGATATAAAAATGTACCGCGTCAAGATAGAATATGTAAACTTTGCTCTAAACATGTTGTGGAGGATGAATACCATTTTTTACTGTGTTGTGAATTTTATTCTGACCTGAGAAATCATTACCTTCCAGGAAAGTATTGTACAAATGTAAATATACATAAGTTTAAAATATTGATGTCAGCAAAAAATGAAGTTACTATAAAATCATTAGCAACATTTCTTTATCATGCTTTCAAAAAACGACAAAATTATATAAATGAAATAGAGAACAACTGAGAAATGTATATTAAAGATAGTGCATCTATATTTATGTTGTATATTACATTGTGTAATACGTTACTATATAGTATTGTAAATGAATTATATTGTGCACCCTTATACATGTATAATATATTTGTTTTGTCATATGTATTGCATGGGCCGGAGGCCTTGAAGCAAATAAAATTATTGTCATTGTCATCATCATATAATATAGAAAGCTATTGCACGGGCTTTCTGCATGATATTGTATTGCATTTAGCTGAAATTACATGTCTGTCATTTTCAGTTTACTTCTTTAACCCATTACCCCATAAATACACCTTTTTACGCCTTTAATTTATTTCTCCACTGCAGAAAATTGTTCCCGTTTTTACAGTCATGAATATACATATTTAGAAATGTTTTATATTTTCTAACAGATTAAAGCTTAAAGCAGGCTGAAAGAAAAGCAGAATGTGCCTTAAGGCACATTCTGCTTTACTTTCAACCTGCTTTAAGAAGTCTCCTATCTTCAATACTAGAAATAGGCTATGGCATAATGGGTTAAAGGAAGGTTAATGAGGTAAAAGTTTGAAAACCAACCTTGGAGTTTTTCTTGACAAACAAAGCTGCGACTGCAGCCTCGACCACGGTGACTAGGACATGCCAGGCCTGGTTAGCCTTGGACCAGTGATGACAGATGACACTCTACCCGGAACTGCGGGCTCTCCAAGGGCTTAGCCCCCTCCAGAATCCTGTGCACCAGCGGAATAGCCTCTCTGAAAATATATAAATAAACTCAAAGATGTGTGCTAATAAGACGACGTGTACTTGTGTGTATCTATAATAAAAGAGCTCGACATACACATGACACACTACTTTGTTTTTTATTTTATTTGATTTGTTATAATTTTACGCCACTTTTAACAGTATTTCAGTCATATCGCGACGTCCAGCTAATTACAGGTGGAGGAAGACCCCAGAAGCCCTCTATGCACTTTTTCAGACACAAATCGGCAACTGGTTAGAACCACGACCTTCCGCAAGCCAGCTGGAAGGCTTCCCCACATGAACAAGAATGGTGTCACAGAAAGTGACAAATGCCCCCAAGGTGTTTTGTCACTGTAATGTATTCATTTGGCTTTCAAGAAAAATCATACAGCAGGTTATAATTGTACTCCTTGTTGTGATATAAATGTACAAAGAAACAAGCTTTTCATAGCTTATTCACAAATGCATCATCACCATAGCATCATGACGTCATGATGACGTCTTCGTCAGTAAGGATGAGTAATCTCCCTTCCTATTCACTTGAAATAATATAGGATGAGTTATCTCCCTTTTCACCCAATTTTACCTCTAAATGACCTTGACCTTTGTCAGACATGACCCAAGTTTTTCTTACCTCAACCTCAAGAGTTTCTTGCGGTGAGTGCACATACCAAATATAAAGTCTCTATCCCATGTTGTTTAACCCATTAAGCCATACTGACTCATTTTGACTCATTGTGCAATAGCCTCATACTAACTCATTTTGACTCACTTTAATCAACTAGCATGCATTGAGGTGAGCACTGATAATTGTTAATCGCTTATGAGTTAATGGGTTAAAGTTATGGCCCAGGTTAAAGTTGTGTACAGACAAACAGACAGACAGACCAAAAACAATATATGCCCCCGACTAAATTGTGCGGGGCATAAAAATCCGAATGACCAGACTGGGATTCAAACTCACAGCGGTGAGGAGCTTAGTGATGTATTAGAGTCAGTAATTAAAAATACAGTAATAATAGGTCATGGTCAAGGTCAATAGGCAAAATATTTTGACATAGATGAACATGCACGACAAAAAAGAAGGTTGCAAGAGAAAAATTGAAGCAGTTATGGCCAATTATAAGATTTTGGACGTTATACACGCCTGAGTCACGACAACAGTTTGGTTTTTTTCCTCAAAAAGCTATTAGATATCTTGTCTCTATAGATGAAAAGTAAGTATCTATTAAACATAAAACCTCATTGGACATAAGTATTATAAACACTTTAGGAAACCTAAACAAAGGTTTTGAAACTTAAACACGTGCCTTTCTTTCAAGGTCAAGGTCACTGGGGTAAATAATTTTGTGTGCATGGAAATTTCTTGTCCATATACACATGCATTACAAATATGAAAGCAATATCTCAAGGGACATAGGAATTATAAGCATTTTTCGAAACTAAATTAAACAGATTTTCAAAACCTAAATGTTGGACATAAGGTCAAGGTCAAGGTAAAAGTCACTTATCTGAATTTTATAGTATGCATGGAAATTCTTGTCCATGTACACACGCATGCCAAAATAAGAAAGGAATATCTCAATGGACATAGGAGTTATTGGCATTTTTTTAAACCTAAATGCAGGCCCTAAGTTCAAGGTCCGAAGGTAACAGAGATAAAACAAGAACTGTGCCACAGAAAGTGACAAATGTCCCAAAAGAGTTTTGTCACTGCAATGTATTCATTTGGCTGTAAAATAAAATCATACAGCAGGTAATGTACTTCTTTCTGTTGTGGTGAAAATGTACAAAGAAACTAGATTTTTTAGATCAGAGTTGATGGTCAATGTTTAATTAACTCTATGTTACCTCTAAATTACCTTGAACTTTGTCTGACGTGACCCAACTGTACTGAGCTAAAGAGCTTCTTTAATTGAGTACACATGCCAAATATAAAGTATCTGTCACATGTAGTTCCAGATGGCAATGTTAAAGTAATTAGCTGTATACACAGTTTGGTCAGAAAAGTCCATACAGTAGAGAGGAGCTGGGGCCAGTTTCATAAAACTCCGTACAACAAATGTTGTCGTAAGTCAAATTATAAAAGTCTCAGTTATTATTTATTTCTCAATCTAATCCTGTCTTGTGACATCTTTTTGGAATCGTTTTGAAAAGAAATCAGAAATTAAATGTATTTAAAAAATTTGACTTATGAGCGTTTTTGTCGTATGAAGTTTTATGAAACGGGCCCCTGAACTTCAAAAAGGCCACAGACAATGAATTTAACAGATTTACACCCAGAAATATGGTGGCATATTTCTGACACCAGTTAACCACTTAATTATCATGATAGTTTCGTGTTAATATCTCACATAAATATTTAACTAGTTACTTATCTAGAAAACTTTCGTGTTAGTTTTCAGATAATTATCGTGTAAGTGGAATGTGGAAACTTTTCACGATAACCAGATAAATATCTGAACACGAACTTTGTCATAATACTGCTTTAAACTGCCACCACTTAACGAATTTATCTAGTTACTTAACTAGATAATTAACTAGAAAAGTTTTGTGTTACCAGTTATCTAAAAATAGAAACATTGTATTCGTACTTTGACTATTTCGGATTCTTTTAAAAATACACATGTAGGCCTATTTACAAAATGACAAACAGCGTAGACCTCGGTCCAATAGAGTACACTGTTTGTGAAGGACGAGTCGACTCGTCGCAAGGGTCAAATGAGTTAATACAGGTGACAGCTTAAAACAAGATGAAAGTAAATCAGAAAGCTCATAGGCTACTGCTATACCTTCACCCGCCCCAAGCAGCCACCTGATTAACATAACAAACTATTAACGAAGTCTAAGAGCCTTTAAATCTTGATCTACAATGTATCTGCATAGATCAGATACAGCTGTTAAAAAAATATTCTTTCCTGTTTAAACGCAAATGAAACGCAAACGCATTGCAATAAAATGTAGAAAATGACTACTTCTTGCCAATTCTGAACGTTAATTTAAACTTGGAAGGCAAACAGTTTGCAGCCCGATCAGACGCCGGGTTACCCGGCGTCTGATCTGGCTCCAAATTGTTTGCAAGGGAAATAATAGATCTAGCTTTAAAGCCTTAATTGGGAAATAATAACATCTTCTCCGCTGTATGTACTTAATGAATATCATAAGTGCATTTTAGTGGTGAAGAACCTTTATTTGAACTCGTATGACTCTTCTGTGATGGTGGAGGATTATTGCAATGAATATCGCCGAACATCACCAAATCCAGGATATATTAATTTGTGATGACAGTATATGTCACTAACAGGTCATTTTGTCGCGTTAAAATAATTATCAGGTTTTCACGAAAAAAAATCCACATTCCACTTACTACATAATTATATCAGATATTAACTGGATTTTTTTCAGAAAAGCTAAGTGGTAACTGGTGTCAGAACCATGCCACCATACAGAAACACCTTTTTTAGGTCAAATTTTGTTTTTGTTCAATTGAAAAGGTTTAAACTATGTAAAATAAACAGTCTTGCAAATCTAGAAACCTCTTATTCAAACCCATCATCACCATAGAATCATGACGTTATCTTGATGTCATGATGACATCATGATGAGGTTGTCATAACAACATTTGTCATTTTGAGGACTTTTTTCTAAATTTAGAAATGATCACATTATCACAGAGTTATTAATGGGCAATGTTTAAATAGCCATATTTGACCTCAAAATGATGTTGACCTTTGTTGGACATGACTCAAGCTCAAGAGTATCTTGAGTTGAGTACACATTCCAAATATAAAGTCTCTATCACATGCAGTTCCAAATATAAAGTCTCTATCACATGCAGTTCCAAATATAAAGTCTCTATCACATGCAGTTCCAATGTCTCTATCACATGCAGTTCCAAAGTTATGGCCAATGTTAAATTCACCAAAGTTCACCTCTCAATGACCTTGACCTTTGTTGGACATGACGAAAGTTGTACTGAGCTCGAGAACGTCTTGAGATGAGTACACATACCAAAATATATAAAGTCTCTATCCTATGTAGTTCCAAAGTTATGGCCAAGGTTAAAGTTGCAAACAGTCAAACAGACAGACAGACAGTCAGACAAACAAGAGACCCAGAGGGTCACATTTCACTCACCTGAGGACACTGTACCATAGAATCTGACTGGACAAGACAACATTTTGATATAGCTATGACCCAGGTGCCGTAATTTGATCTTGGTAGAGGACCACAATGCGAAGCTACATGTCAGATATTAATGATCTGAGCCTTACGGTTTAAGAGAAGAAGAATTTTAAAGGTTTTCCTATTAAAGTCTATGTAAAACTGATAAGCCATGGGACGGGGCCAAATTTGATCCAGGGGTAATAATTTGAACAATCTTGGTAGAGGACCATAAGGCAAAGCTACATGTCAAATATAAATTATCTGGGCCTTACAGATTCAGAGAAGATGATTTTTAAAGGTTTTCCTATGAAAAACTAAGTTGGCCCGGCGGTCATAATTTAAAAAAATCTTGGAAGAGGACCACAAGGCAAAGCTATATGTCAAATATTAAAGATCTGGGCCTTACAGTTTCAGAGAAGAAGATTTTTTAAAGGTTTTACTATACAAGTCTATGTAAAACTGATAAGCCCGGGGGCAGGGCCAATTTTGACCCGAGGGTCATAATTTGAACAATCTTGGTAGAGGACTATAAGGCAAAGCTACATGTCATATATAAATGATCTGGGCCTTACAGCTTCAGAGGAGATGATTTTTAAAGGTTTTCCTAGAAAAAACTGATAAGCCCGAGGGCGGGGCCAATTTTTGCCTGGGGGTCATAATTTGAACAATCTTGGTAGAGGACCACAAGGCAAAGCTATTTGTCAAATATAAAAGATCTGGGCCTTACAGTTTCAGAGAAGAACATTTTTAAAAGTTTTCCTAAGAAAAACTGATAAGCCCCAGGGCGGGGCCATTTTTGGCCCCAGGGTAAAAATTTGAACAATATTGGTCGAAGATCATTAGGTTTGATACATACCAAATATCAAAGGTCTTGGCCTGAGAAGCGGTTTCAGAGACGAAGATTTTTTAAGATTTTCTTATGCATTAAAAGTTATCCATACGGTCATGTTAGAAAATCTGGTCCCACGGCAAGGGGAATAACTCTAGCCAAAAACTTTGAACAACATTTCGTTCCCCCTGGTCACTGATGCTTCTGACAAAGTTTGGTTGAAATCGGGTCAGTGGTTTCTGAGGAGATGTTTGAAAATGTGGATGGACGACGGCAGACGGACGACAGACGACGGACGACGGACGACAGACGACGGATGAAGAGCAGTCACAATAGCTCATCCTGAGCCTTCCGCTCAGGTGAGCTAAAAACAGTATGTGCCTCCGCCTAAGTTGTGCGGGGGCATAAAAATGTAGAAATTGACAATTTTGCACAATGTTGATGATTAATTGAAATCTGAATAGCAAACAGTTTAGAACCTGATCAGACACCATTTACTTGTTGTCTGACCTAGGTCAGGGTCCAAGGTTATAAAGTGTTTGAGCTGAGTCTGAGTGTGTTCTCAAGCATTTGATTGGTCAGATTTGAGCCTAGGCTCAAATATGACCAATCAAATGCTTGAGAATGAACTCAGGCTCAACTGAAACACAAATATAAGAACTGGGTCTGAAATATCCCGGTTTGACTGTATGAGTTTGTTACTTACTCCTCCGTAATGGACACCGCCTTGCGGTGCCCCCGCATCGCTCTCGCATTGGCAGCCTGACGAGCATAGATTTCATCTGTGACCTTGGTTTGCCCTCGCTTGATTCTTTGTGGTAAAAACATGTCATCATCTAAACAGGAAGAGTAGAAAATAGTTTGAACATTTAACTTGCAGAGATGAATGTAATTAGCATTTGCCAAGAGTCTGGAGTAGGGTTCCAGATAAGGAGTATTTCAAAAATTAAAATCATCTATTTCTGATTTAAACCCTTTGGTGTCACTACTCATTAGAATCGTCTCGAAGAGACGATTCTAATGAGTAGTAACACAGTGTTGCACCTAGAGCGCGGCATTGCGGGATTCCCGCAATATTTTTTACTTGGACCCTTAAAATTCGTAACGGTGCGGGCGTACGGGCGCAATTTCGTCTTCCGTACCTTTGCTCTATTTACTATCCTTTCCGCCGATTTACTATCCTTCATTAATAAAGGTAGACTGTGCGCGCGTGTGTATACCAATGCAGTTAAATGGCTACGTAAAACCCGATAACCAGTCTTAAAATTACAACTATCCTTTCCGCCGATTTACTATCCTTTATTAATAAAAGGTAGACTGTGCGCGGTTTATATGCCAATGCAGTTAAATTGCTATGGTAAAACCCGATAACCAGTCAAATTTACGCATGACTTGACTTCACTTCTCATCGGATTGGAGAGGAAAGAGCAGACGAAACGCGAAGCGTGACACCTGATGAATAAAACCCCCATCTAAACAACGTGCTGATCAAACTCTTCCAACTTTGTATGTACCAAAACAATCATTACAAGTTATTTAAAAATAGACGAACATCCGTTTTCCCGTGGTGTAAAAGCCTTACCGGATTACCGAAAATCTACTAGACGCAGTAAACATGTTCAATATCGTAAACACTAATTCTATTTTAAAGGAAAGCCTATCATGTTTTTAAAGGCTATTTTAGTGTGACCCCCAAAAATTTCAAATGTCCCCCAAAAATTTTGACAGCGCGCCACCCTGTCCCCCAAAATTTTGGACCTAGGCACAACACTGAGTAACACCATAGGATTTGGTGCTGAAATAAGTGAGAAAATGCTGGATTTGTTCAGTTTATCCCCCCTTATCTGGAACCCTGCTGGAGTATAATGATGAGACACCAAGTAACATGGTAACCAAGTAACATGGTGTCTGACCAGGATCCAAACTGTTTAGCACTCATATCTATGTGTGTTTAGACAAAATGCCCAGTAACTAGTATGTCATAGAATGATTATTGCAGAAATCATATTTTAACCCATTACCCCATAGCCTATTTCTAGTTTTAAAGAAAGATTATCACTTAAAGCAGGCTGAAAGTAAAGCAGAATGGGCCTTAAGGCACATTATATAAATATTTGATGGCAGTTTGCGTGACATTTAAATTGTCAACCCGAGAAACAGCATGTCACCCCGAGGCGTAGCCGAGGGTGACATTCTTGTTTTCGAGGGTTGACAATTTGAATGTCACGCAAACTGACATCTAATATTTATTTTATTACACCGAGCTTATCAACCCTGGCTTTGGAATCGTTTTATTCGTCTTTTATAAAATGTGTTGTGAATACCAATTTAGCGCAGACATGTACATAACGCGGGAAATGACGTTGCCGTCTTACGACGTCACATTGTTTATAATTATATTAAAAGTAAACAAAGAAGAACGTTATGATAAGTAAATTGACGAAACAGCGTCTTTACATTGTCTAGGTGGCAAATATCCTTTTCCGAAATGATGGCAAATCGTTAAGGAATGGACAAAAGGAAGCAACTTGTACAGAAAATGCCAAAAGTTGATTAGAAGTTACCACTCTTTAAAACCTTCCAATGTATCCAATAGCGATTGGCATGTCAAGGCTGACAGTACGTTTTCGGACGGAGTAAAAAAGTAATGTCCTTTAGAGTGATGTCACAAAAAGAATATCATAAAGAGTGAAAGTGTATTTTGAATAGATGTAAAAGACATGCAAAATGTTAACTGTAGGTCTATGGGAATTTAACATTGTAACTCAAAGCGAGGTGTAATAATCTGCTATACTTTCAGTCTGCTTTAAGCCATTATCTGCTAGGATATAGAAAATATTTCTTATGATGCATATTCCTGACTGTATAAAAGGAAATTATTTTCTTTAGTGGAGGAATAAATTATAGGCGTAAAAAGGCGTATTTATGGGGTAATGGGTTAACTCATTCAGTCCTAGTGACAAATATACAGTAAATCCTCTCTATTATGACCATTTAAATGAAGGCAAATTGATTTTATAAAAGACATGTGACAGCTTGAAGCAAGGTGAAAGTGAAACAGAAAGTTCCAATAGGAGCTTTCTGTATTACTTTAACCCTTAGCCCGCCAAATAAATTGTTGTCTGCTATATTTCTCGTCTGCTTCAAGTTTCAAAGTGGCTCAAATTTGCTGAAAATGTTGTCCGAGTGTCAAACAGCTTGGATCCGGATGAGACGCCGAGTTACTCGGCGTCTCATCCGGATCCAAGCTGTTTGCATATGGAGCTATAGTCGTGAGTGGCAGGCTAAGGGTTAACCTTGTTTCAAGCAGTCACCTGTCATAAACACCTAATAATTAACATGTGACATATAGAAACAATAAGCCTGTGCTGATAAATGCAAACAGGTGGTTACAGAACGATAAAGGATGAAAATGGCTCCCGATTCAAACATTGTCAAGGCTGTATCAATTATGTATGTAAAAATGCTGTATGTACTTAACAGGTAATAAACGATGGCATGTTAGTTTTTAACACAGTTGATTAGATATTGCGATACCTTTTCACAGAGAATGTGCTTGTTCTTTTGTTTCCTTATTGGCCAATTGAAATTGAAAAAAACAACCATCGTAAATGAATCGTAAACATGCAACTAACCAAAAGGAAAAAGATGCTTTGTCTCTCAAAGAGAAAATTAACACAATAAAGAAACTGGATTGAGGTATTCGGGCCTTAAGAGTGCAGCGAACTTGGGCTTGGTAAAATGCAAAAACACTCGCGCAGAACTTATAAACGACTATGAAAACAATGCCAAACCCAGCTGCACAAGACAACAATATCTAACAGACAATATGGAAATCAACAACTTGACATTAGCATGGGTGAAAGATGCCATTGGAAGACAAATTGATTTTAGTGGACCTCTCATAATTATAAGCAAAAGCATTTGACAAATGAAATGCACACACTGTAATAAATATGAATTCCAAACTTTAAATTCCTAAAGAACTTTTCCTTTTTTTTGTAAAATATTCTTAATTACTCTCTTTTTAAAAATAAAACACACACACACGGTCCAGGGCTCCAGATAAGGGGAGTTTTCAACAACTAAAATCTTTATTTCTGCATTTAACCCTATGGTGTTACTACTCATTAGAATTGTCTCTTTGAGACGATTCTAATGAGTAGTAACACCAAAGGATTGGGTACTGCAATGAGTGAGAAAATGTCTGATTTGTTCCGTGTACTCCCCCTTATCTGGAGCCATGAGACTCAACTGTACTCTATAAAGTGTACATTCATGACTGTATAAACAGGAACGTTTTTCTTCAGTGGAGGAATAAACAAAATGCGTAAAAAGGCTTTTATGGGAGAATGGGATAATATATTGTTATGGTTTTTATGAAGATAACTCACACTCCAGACATTGAAGCATCTCTTGGAGATTTTCTTCTGGTGATCGACAGAGTACATAGTATGGTATGTTAGCCCTCAGTTCATCAGCTGACAGCTCAAAATAGTGTGCCGCTTTGGCATGCAACTCTATCCTCTGGGACTCCATCAGTACGTCATAGGCTGTTTGTTGTAGAAGGTTGTTTGTAAACATTGGCTCAAAACACGCCTCATTGTCCCCGGGCTTCGAGACAACGTATTCTTTGTGACAATAACACAAGTATTTGATATGCCCGGCGTCCTTTTGCTTGCTTTTTCTTAAAAAACTTTGAGGATGGGGTGTTTCCACACTGGAAAATACCGCTCTCAATGAGGCGTCGAATGGTCAATACCAGTTTAGCACGATGTGCCTTGGGTAGCAACATTTCCAATATGTCGCGACGAACCTTCTTGCCTAGTACTGCAGCACATTTTATCATTAGCTGATCTGAAGCCCTCATTGAGTCTATTCTGCCAATAATCAGTTCTGGAAAATAAGAGACAACTTAAATCAATCTTATGTATTAAGCATCAACTATATATTTATAAGACCTTTTGTAGTCTTAAATACAGGTAGTTGCTTAATGCATGATAAAAAAAATGCAGAAGCTTTCTGACATATTTCTATTCTGCATTAACCCATTACCCCATAAATACACCTTTTTACACCTTTAATTTAGTTCCAATTTATAAAATCATCAGTATGTATGATAAGAACTATTTTCTATATTCTAGCAGATCGATAGCTTAAAGCAGGCTGAAAGTGAAGCAGAATGCGCCTTAGGGTGCATTCTGTCCTACTTTCAACCTGCTTTAAGTGATCACCTATTTTCAAAACTAGAATAAGGCTATGGGGTAATGGATTAAGCAGTCACATATCCTTAGATATCTTCATGCTTCCACAATTAGTGGTTGTTTCATACATGTTTACTGTACGTATGTTTCAGCTCATGACCCCTTCCCTATCACCTGCTAAAATGTTTTAATTTTATTTTTGTAAGTTTGCATTAATCATAGGCCATTGGGATGTGAAAACACAATACTTACAAATGTCAAACAGTTTGGTCAATGATCAGGCGCCATGTTACTCAGCGTCTGATCAGGATCTAAACTGTTTGCCACAGTCTGTGAAATATGGCCAAGGTAAGTGAAGGTATTAATAGGAAGTAATTAATAACGGGATATTGAATCACTGGTTTCAATGTGTGCCATTTTCTATACAGCATATCATCAGGTAACCAAGGTGAATGCTACACTACAATAGAAGAAACTAATTAAAATATCCACAGAACTGAAGATAATCAGCTAATTTGTATATGTGAGTGCATCAGACAAGAAAGCGTTAACTGATTAATTCCAAAAATTTATCCATTATGTATGTCTACATAATGATGTTTTAACCCTTTCCTCCCTAAAACATCAAATGGACAATTGTTCTTTTTAATTTAGTCAAATCCATTTTTTACTTTTTAGGGTTGATTTGTCCAATTGACAAACAGTGTAGACCTGGATCAGAGGGCTCCTTAAGGATCCCTCTAATCAAGGTCTACACTGTTTGTATAGGCCAAGTGTACTCCTCCCAGGTACACTGTTTGCAAATGACGCACATATGCCTGTCTAGGGTCCAAAGAGTTAACCCCTTCTGCTGTTGCTACAGCTTAGAAGACATTATTCTTTCCCGTTACAAATGCAATGAAAAATATTTAGAAAATGTCAACTTTTAGAATTTGGTTTTATCTTAGTAACAAACAGTTTGGAGTCTGATCCAGCACCTGATCTAGCAGTAAACAGTTTGGAGTCTGATCCAGCACCAGTCCTGATCTAGCAGTAAACCTTTTGCAATGGAAATGAGTGTATACCGTGAGCTTTTAAAATTGTCTTGCAATCTTTCTCAAATTAATTTTTGTGCATAAATTGAAGAATCCTTGAGAAGTGAGTGTCATACAGTAAGAATCCAGATCAGACACTACATCACATGGCATTTCAGCAGGATTCAAACTGTTGGCAAAAACCAGTTTATAGCCATATTATCTGGACAAAGTGTTAAAACTGGTTTCTCTTGAGATATCCATGCCTTTCTCTCCCTGACTCAGGTTGCTAATCACAGATTTAATCATACTTTAATTATACAGCATTAATTCTGCTATGGCAGAATATGAACCACAATGTCTCTAACAAACTCCATGTTCTGATTAGTTATTAGAATTGTCATTTCAAGATGCCTTTAACACTCCACAGATACACCGTGATGATTTTAACCCTTTCCCTTATAGAAGTGACTTTTAGCGCATTCATTTCATTCATCCGCCAAAGAAAATAGTTCCATTTTATACTGTCATGAATATGTACTATAAGAAATATTTTCTATATACTAGCAGATAGTAACTTAAAGCAGGCTGAAAGCTTTACTTTCAGCCTGCTTTAATAGGTCACATATCTTAACTAAGTATAGAAACAAGCTATGGGTTGAAGGGTTAACACATTTTATTTATTCCTCCACTGAAGAAAATAGTTTCAAACTTAACAGCCATGAAAATGTATCACAATTTTTTTTCTTTATTCTAGCAGATGGTAGCTTAAAGCAGGCTGAAAATAAAGTAAATGCACCTTAAGGTGCATTCTGCTTTATTTTCAACCTGCTTAATAAGTGGTCAACTATCTTCAATAATAGAAATTTCACAGGCTATGGTGTTAAGGGTTATATAATCAGTATATATAGTATTATTACACCTCGCTTTGAGTTACAATGTTAAATTCCCATAGACCTACAGTTAACATTTTGCATGTCTTTTACATCTATACTGTCACTCTTTATGATATTCTTTTTGTGACGTCATTCTAAAGGACATGACTTTTTTACTACGTCCGAAAACGTACTGTCAGCCTTGACATGCCAATCGCTATTGGATACATTGGAACGTTTTAAAGAGTGGTATTTTATAATCAACTTTTGGCGTTTTCTGTACAAGTTGCTTCCTTTTGTCCATTCCTTAACGATTTGCCATAATTTCGGAACAAGATATTTGCCACCTAGACAATGTAAAGACGCTGTTTCTTCAATTTACTTATCATAACATTCTTCTTTGTTTACTTGTAATATAATTATAAACAATGTGACGTCGTAAGACAGCGACGTCATTTCCCGCGTTATGTACATGTCCGCGCTAAATTAGTGTTCACAACACATTTTATAAAAGACGAATAAAATGATTCCAAAGCGAGGGTTGATAGGCTCGGTGTAATAGAATAAATATTAGATGTCAGTTTGCGTGACATTCAAATTGTCAACCCTCGAAAACAAGAATGTCACCCTCGGCTACGCCTCGGGGTGACATGCTGTTTCTCGGGTTGACAATTTGAATGTCACGCAAACTGCCATCTAATATTTATATAATATCATAGAGTTTGGCTGAAACATTAGGATTTTAGTATTTCAATTATTCAAATACACCATTTTACTCCCAAGACCCCTCTTAACTCTTTCCTCCCTGAAACTTTAAATGCACAATTCTAGTTTCTATTTTAGTCGAGTCCATCTCTGACTTTTAGGGGTTGTTTTTGTCAATGTTTAGCATTATGACAAACAGTAAAGACCCTGATCAGAGGGCTCCTTTCGGAGCCCTCTGATCTGGGTCTTCACTGTTTGCATAGGACAAGTGTACTATTCACATGTACACTGTTTGAAAAGGACGCCTATATGCAGGACTAGGGTTCAAAGGGTTAATGAGCAGTCACAGCATACAATTAGGTGAGACATTGGATTTCAAGCACTTGAAATACTCCCTTTTAGTCTTTGATATCATCGCCCCTGGTTCTAATCAACTAATGATACTTGCTACCTAAAGGTTTGGTTGAACAATTTGGATTTTAGTTTATAACACCTTTTTTACAATGAGATTATTCTAATGAGCGGCCAACAAAATAGAGTTTAGCTGAGGTGTCAGACTGAAAAAATATCCACTCTTTCTTTCGATTATAACTTTATTAACTCTTATTATCAGTTTTGACAACAAACAGTATTATTGAGACATTTCCGGTATTTCAGTGTTTCCCTTCTTCTCTTCAATACCATACTAACAAGAAACACTGAAATAGACTTTGGTTGAAAGAAAAGGATTTACAGAGTACAGTGACAATTTTAGAAATTAGATGAATGAGTCCTAGGGATGCACATTCTGTAAAACAATGAGTCCTTGAGACAAACATTGAGTCCTTGAGGTGAAAAATTAACACAATATCCCATAACTTATTTCTAGTTTTAATGACAGGTGACCACTTAAATCAGGTTGAAAGTAAAGCAGAATGTGCCTTAAGGCACATTCTGCTATACTTTCAACCTGATTTAAGCTACATATACTATTTGCTTATGAGGAATAAGTCAATAAAGGCCAGAAAAGCTATGGGTCAATGGGACTCGCAACTTTTCAAATAATGAGTCCCTGGCAAATTTAATGAGTATAGGACTCAGGATGCACAGTTAAAATTATCTCTGCGAGTAGGTATTTGGAATAAGTCCATTTTATGACATTACAATGAGTACAGTGCTCCCTCTTTACAAAGGCCCTCCCAACAAAGACTCCCTCCTTACAACGATGATTGTCGTTGTTCCTACAAACAATATAACTATGTCCAACCTTTTTACGGCTGCAATATAGTCCAATTAAAATTGTCGTCTGTTGTTTTTCTCAAATTTACATAAGACATTTTATAATGACGAGTGGCAAACAGCTCGAATCAAGATCAGACGCCACGTAACGCGGCATCTGATCTGGATTTAAGCTGTTTGAAAATGATTGCTAATTTCGCTCCCTATAGGACTCCCTCTGAACAAGGCACATATGTTTTGTCTCCCAATGAGTGTCGTAGAGAGGGAACACTGTATGGTGTCGGCCTGGTCTAATTTCGCCCTATATAATCTATAGTAGAATGCCTGACTTTCAGAGCCAACAGCTCCCTCCAAAACAATTTCTAGGCTATAAAAGACATACCCTTCAATTCTATAGACATTTCCCTGTTGATTGAAGCCAGTATACCTATAACATCTCCGGCTACATTTTTTGCTATCAATGATTTGCAAAGGTCACTGTCAAAATAAAGGTAAACAACTTCCACTTTCACCCCATTCACTGTGTTTCCATTTGCATCCACCTGGAGAAAAAGTCCTGAAATGAGATGCCTAATGCACGCGTCACACTGTCCCGAAGTAGACACACTATGCACGAAATGTTCACATTCGGGCCTGATCGTGTAATCATCTGGTCATTCGTGAGGGCTTCTTCAGCTACTGTGTGAGCTCCGGCTGAAATTTTCGGGCATCGGGAGCAACTTCATGAGCGATGACAAAATCTTTGGCTGTCAAAAAAATTGCCGAAGGACCTTGCGAAGGTTTGTTTTCGTGTTGTCTTCGTGTTTTCATTTTACCCTTCGTAATGCCATCGTGTGGGCATCTTGTCAAATAGTGTTGCCTTCGTGTTTCTCTCGTGTGATCATCGGTACCATCGGGCATTTTTCTCCTCACGAAGGCAATACGAAGGAAACACGAAGCCGTCCGAAGTCTTAGGAAGGCAACACGACTCCGTGAAGCCATCGCAATGATGTCGTGAAGCTTTCATGAAGCTATCGTATTAAAGTACGATGGCATCGGAGATGAGACTATGATGTGACCAAAAAACAACAAAAAGATGAGTTACAAACAGTTTGAACCAAGATCAGACGACTCTTACTGTTTATACTCTCAGGGTTTTAATATTTTCCTCCCTGCAACAACTGCCTCCGAATAAAATACTAAATCTGTCTCTTGTTGGATGGTGTTGTAGAGAGGGAGCCCTGTATTGCATAATGCCCTAAGCATAACGTGTATGAAGTAATAAATATAATTTTTTTGAAATTTATATTCCAAACACCTACATGTAATACTTGTTATTGTTTGCACTTATGAAATAAAGGTTCTACATTGAAATAATACGAAACAACAACACTATTTATTACTACCACTGAATAACATAAATCATGTGGTATTTAACCCATTACCCCATAGCCTATTTCTAGTTTTGAGGACAGGTACTCATTTCAAGCAGATTGAAAGTAAGACAGAATGTGCCTAAAGGTATGTACTTTCAGCCTGCTTTAAGCTACCGTCAGTTAAAATTAGAAAATGTTTGTTTTGTTGTACATCAAGACTGCCACTAGTTGATTGTTATTATTATTGTTAATGTTATTATTATAATTATTATCATTATGATTAGTTTTATAACAATATACCAGATTTATATTGTTGATTATGAAAGTTGTTCATGAAAAATCCCTAATATTTCCAAATGCCCTCTTTTTGAAACGGATTTTTTATGAATTGTACATTAAATCCTCTACCAATAGTCAATTTCTAGACACTGGACCACATATTTTTAAGCAGGTTAAAAAAAGCAGAATGCGCATTCTATTTTACTTTCACTATATTTCAAGCTATCACCTATCTTTCTTATAATCAATAATAATTTCTTTCATAGACGCAATGAACAAGTTTAACTGTAGTTTAAAAACTCAAGTTTAAAACTGTAAAGTCCGAAACAACTCTTTTATTTTTTCAACTAATATTGAGAAACAATAAAACCTCTCTATAAATACCACTGATCTATATTGTGTTTAAGGCAGGTGGCTGCTAAAGCAGGTTGAAAGTATGCCTCGGTGGTCAAAATTGGCCCGCCCCGGGGGTCGCTGTTTAACACAAGAGTTATATAGTGAAATGTTCAAACATCTTTTTCTGAACATTCTTTTTGCCTTCAACATGTTTTAAGCTGCCATCGATCTTCTTATAATCAATTAGCCTTTCCCAATAGACAGGGTTTACTTAAGTTGAAAATTTCGAGTTTCCAAGATGTAAAGTCGATCAAACTTTTAATTTCTATTTTAATCTAGTATTGAACTTTACATTTTGGAAACTTGAGATTTAACTCTCACCATGCTAGCGACTGATAATTCGGCCACACTGATTACCTTTGCTAACAGTTTGGATCAATATGATACAACACGCAACACAGCGTCTCATCAGGATCTAAGCTGTTTCCTCTTCAGGGGCCCGTTTCATAAAATGTCGTCAGACAAAAACGATCGTAAGTCAAAACTTTAAAATACATTTAATTTCTGATTTCTCTATCTAAAATTCTCTTGTAACTTCTCTTTGAAATTGTTTTCTTCCAAGATGATTCCAAAGAGATGCCGCAATACAGGATGAGATGGAGAAATGAATAAAAATTTAGACTTTTATAATCTGACTTACAAAAACATTCGTCGTACAAGATTTTATGAAACGGACCCCTGACCCTGAATTTAAAAGAAATTTTGAGATTGTTGCAGACAAAAACATTACCTAGCATGCAGAGTGTTAAACTAAGTATAGATGAGGGGCAAAAAGGAAGTTGTCAAATATTCAGTGACAACTTTTAATGTATTGTATGCACTTTTCAGATTGTATGTATATAATTAGATCTACATAAATATATTGCAGGATTTTATTTCAGATCAGCAAAAGACCCCCCCCCCCCCCCCGCGCCGTCCGCCGAAGGTTTTATACAATCGGAAGGCCACGTGGTGCCTTCGTGACTGCATCGTACTTTCAACACGGCGTGGTGTAGCTTTCGTGTGGCATTCGTGTGTCCTGCTGTAAACTTCCTGATGAAAATCCGTATATTCGTGTTGACTTCGTGTGGGATTCGGATGCCATCGTGTGACCTTCTGTAGGCACCGTACTAGCTTCGAATGTTAATTTGCCGTTTACCCAAATTCGGGGCCACCTTCGTGCGAAATTCCATATTTGTGTGGCCTTCTGGTGTCAATTTTAGGATAGTGTGACACGGGCATAAAACAATGCCATTTGGGTGGAAATGACCACAAATAGCCAGTTTTCATAAAGAAAACCATTCAAACTCACCCACAGGCAACACTAAACAGTGCAAAACTTTGAAATTGTATTTTTTCAAGGTACTACTTGCAAGACTACAACTAACCAAAAGTGATTCCTGACAAGGCCGACACCTGTTGAAATTTTTTAGCGAAAACTATTTTTCCATGGTATTTCATACACGACGACTGCCAAAAAACATTCAAAACATGCCTCAATCATTTTATACCGTATCAGTAGGGGTTCAAACACAAGACCCCTTTGGGTATTTCAGCTCCCTCGGAGAGTACAAACTTAGCTCCATTACCTCTATCACTAAAAATGCTATTTCTTGAAAACTACTGTCTGGATTTGCATGAAATAAAGTTTAAAACATCTATATGATCTTGTAGTATTTTTTCACATACAAAATCAATGTCTTAAAAGCATTCTTCAATACTTTAATTTAGTAAAAAATGCTAAATTTGGATTTTAAAATTTAAACAAGAGGCCCATAGGGCCACATTTCGCTCACCTGAGACATTGTACCATAGAAGCTGACTGGGCAAGACAACATTTTGATATAGCTATGACCCAGGTGTCATAATTTGATCTTGGTAGAGGACTACAATGTGAAGCTAAATCTCGGATATGGACATAATTTGAACACACTTGGTAGAGAACCACAAGGCAAAGCTATATGTCAAATATTAAAGATCTGGGCCTTACAGTTTCAGTGAAGAAGATTTTTAAAGGTTTTCCTATATAAGTCAATGTAAAACTGATAAGCCCTGGGGCGGGGCCAATTTTGACCCCCGGGTCATAATTTGAACAATCTTGGTAGAGGACCATAAGGCAAAGTTACATGTCAAATATTAATGATCTAGGCCATACAGTTTCAGAGAAGAAGATTTTTAAAAGTTTTCCTAAGAAAAACTGATAAGCCCCAGAGCGGGGCCAAACAATTTTTGTTTAATGATACATACCAAATATCAAAGGTCTGGGCCAAGCGGTTTCTGAGAGGAAGATTTTTTAAGATTTTCTTATGCATTAAAAGTTGTCTATACGGTCATGTTAGAAAAACTGGCCCTTGCTAGCCCAAAACTTTGAACAACATTTCGTTCCCCCTTGTCACTGATGCTTCTGAGAAAGTTTGGTTGAAATCGGGTCAGTGGTTTCAGAGGAGATGTTGTTTGAAAATGTGGACGTACGACGGACACTGGACGCCAGACACCGGACGACGGACGGAATGGGATCACAATAGCTCATCCTGAGCCTTCGGCTCAGGTGAGCTAAAAATCCTGAAATTATCACATTTTAAAGCTATTCAAAAAGATAAAAAGCATTTTTTCAGTACAAAATTGTAAAACAGAGTTAACTATACCATTCCTATACCCACAGAAGTATCTTAGAGGCAATTTGTCTGTATGTTACTGTACCCAGCCACTACAAAACAGCTTAGGCAGGCAGTCTGTCATAATAATCCCATTCAAGAGACTCAATGACAATGCTACTAATTAGCATATCTGCAAATAGATACAGCATACACACCCATGTATATATGAACCCTTATGTCAGTGCATCAAACTGGACATACACAGCACTTTCAAAGAACTGGTGACGAGAAGCATTTTAAGCTACAATGGTCAAGCGAAAATTTAAAAGGAGGGCTGCTGGGACCCAATTTAACAGTTTAAAGGAAGAAAAGTTTATTAGACGATAGAAAGCATTCATACGAAGAGTCATTACGCGGTCCTCGTCAAAAGTTAATACTGCAACCGGGCTTCATGAACCTACGGCATTGCGTCCTGAGAGCCGACTTTAAGACCTCGGGAAGAAGACATCCAGCCCAGTCTCGGGAATCGCATCATTAACTTGGACATGATGTTGACAATGATGAATAACCTGTTCAATTCTCATCGAAACAGTTCAAAACATTGTGACCAGCTGACATTGGGATTACGAAAGGAGCAGAAACAAGGCCTTGGCTTAAGGCTTCAGTTCCAGTGTGAAACCTGCAACTTTGTTAGCGACAGCTACAGAACCTATCAGCCTTGCGTGAATGGTCGAGGGGCTGCCGTAAACAAACTGCTTGCTTCAGCCCTCATGGACATGCAGATTGGAGTTGAAAAGGCAAATGAGCTATTAACTTGCTTAGACATACCTCCACCATGCAGAAGTTACTTGCAGGAGCTTGTGAATAAAGCAAGTAATGATGTCGAGCAACTAAACCAGTGTGACATGGCAGAGAAACGACAGTTGGTTGTGAAACATGTCTGCGAACAAGGACTTCGAAATCCCAAACACTTGGGTATATATTTTGATGGCCGCTACAATGCAACTCATATGGTTTCATCCTACAAGCCAGGACAGGCAGCCTCCCAGGCCTATGGAGTCGCCATTGAGAACCACACAAGCTACCAGTACATTGTCGTATTGGCTGTGGAAAACAAACTGTGTTGGACTGGAGCCTATCTGAAAAATAGAAACTTTAGAGTTACCTGCCCTGCTTGGTCCCCATGAGGGATGCACAGCTACCAAAGAGTACTGTTCTCCACATCCTGAGAGGAGCATGGCTTTCAGCATAGCCGAGCAGCTGTCTCAAGAAGACCTGCTTGTCTGAACCCTAACTACAGACGGGGATGCAAAGGCTTTTTTGGGAATGACAGACTTCTACAAAAAGCTAGACAGCACATGGAAAGTCAGCCGACAATCTGACCCATACCATCTTGCCAGTCGACAATACCGTAAAGCATGCAGTGCTCAGTTCAGCCAGAATATGTTTCCCAAAAGGAAAAACAAAGAAGCCAGAGGGATTGCCAGCACAGCCCTGGCAAGGGACATAAAGGCCCGGTGCTCAGCTGTCCTTAACCGACTGCGGGAAATTGGACATGGAGATGTTTCACAGCAGATAGAATGCTTACCTGCAATCTATTCTGCGACAGTTGAGTGCTATTCAGGCAATTGCAGTTTCTGTCCACATGATTCACTCGTCTGCTCTGGACTAAGAAGAAAAGGTGACTGGTGGTACAAATCAGCCTTTCTACAACCTCATGGAATTAACAGTTTGAAAATGACAACAAATGACTGAGAGTTGATGTCGACCATTTTAGAGATCGTCGACTCAGTGAACAAGCCGTATTGAGTGTGAAAAGTGGCACCTCAACACAAAAGTGTGAAGCGTTCAATCGGGCAACCTTGTCAACTATGCCGAAGGAAATGAATATGTCAAGAAACTTTGCAGGTGCATTGGCATCGAAGACATTACAATTGAACAACTCACTTAAGGCTTCAGTTCAAAAGAAAGTACACAGTATAACAGGCAGAGAACTGTCTCCAAGAGCTTCCCAATACCTAACAGCCACATCCAGAAGAGCAAACAGTCACAGAAATTATCAGAAGACATTAACTTACAAGAGAAGGCGGCGGTACAGGCGAGCAAGGCTTGAAAACCAGTACCGTGTAATGAGAAATAAGCGTCTAATTGTAGAGGAGTACGTCAAGGAGAAGACAGACGGCACCTATGAAAAAATGTAATGCTTCTTTACATTTTAAAATGACAGGACAGAATGAAAGTGCAGCCCCTGACATGCATAATACAGATGACAATCAAAAACTCTGTCACATTCAAAGCAGAATGTCTGATGAGGTCTGAAGCTGACCGAAACAGGGGCGATGACGGATGAAATACACATTTCCCCCCCCCCCCCTTTTATCCTGCAATATGGGACAACAACAACAACAACTATGACCCCCCCCCCAACTTTCCCAGATGCACACATATACACATGGTAGGTGCAGGCATGATATGACTTGACATGAATTAAATTAAGAACTGTTACTTACCCACTGTTGATGTATCTGTCTCATGTGTCTATATGGTGGTCCCATTTCAAGTCTACAAGGCAGTCTGGCAGTCTGTTTCCATTCTCATCTATGTGGCCATTACACCTAGAATTAAAAAAACATAATTTCCTGAGATTATTGGTATTGCTTTTCTCAAAATTCAGATGCTCTACATTAATACAGACCTTATTATCACATAGATGTGAGGCCTGCATTTCAGGAGGAATGTCAAAGTCCCTGAACTTCACCATAAGTGCCACACGGTGGGTGGTTCGAGTCTTGTAGCCAGCCGACATAGGGTCTCTAGGGTATCTGTATCTGAACACGCCATAACCATACTTGCTCTTACAGCCAGTCCAAATGCGACAATGTGTGTTAGGTGCAAGAAGACTGTTTGCTTGTAGTTTCTGTTTACATTCTTCAAAGAGCCTGTCCATGTGAAACAGATTCAACACACAAAATATAAGGCAGAAAGACAAATACAGGGTGAAATTCAACTTTTAAAAACAGATTTGCAATTCAAATTTATAATAAAATAATAAAGTATCCTTCTCTTTGGTAGATTTAGTCTCAGCTTAGGTTAGCAGCCGACAAATACTGGTTCCAGTCAAAGGGAGACTACTCTGTCGGGCATGATTCAGTCAAGTGCATATTTTGAAAATTTAAAAACATCATAAAAAGAAAATTCCAGCTTGGATCTTCAAATGCTTTTAAATGGTCATTTATATAGTCAAAGGCTACCTGCATGTGGAGTTTAAAGTAGATCTAACCAGTACTTTGGAAAATGAAACAAGAGCCCCATGGGGCATATTCGCTCACCTGAGAATAGCTGGAAAAATAGAGATATTGATTTATGTCCAGGACTGACCTAGATATGCAACAGACCGGAACAATTTGAACAAAATATGTAAAGTACATTGTATATTTAAAAGTGTCACCATACAGAATATAAAAGCTCTGGCCATATTAGAGTCAGAGAAGAGGACGTTTGAAATTTTCTCTATATAACTCTATGTAAAACTGTGACCCCCCGGGGCGGGGCCAATTTTGACCCTAGGGGCATAATTTGAACAAACTTAAAAGAGGACATGTAGGCGATTCTATGTGCCAAATATCTAAGCTCTGGCACTTACGTTTTTTACAATTTGTACATTTGTACAATTTTGGTATAGGACATCTAGAAGTGTCACCATGCCAAATATCAAAGCTCTGGCCATATTAGTTTCAGAGAAGAAGACGTTTGAAAATTTCACTATATAACTCTTTGTAAAACTGTGACCCCCGGGGCAGGGCCAATTTTGACCCCAGGGGCATAATTTGAACAAACTTGATAGAGGACCTATAGGCGATTCTATGTGCCAAATATCTAAGCTCTGGCCCTTGTAGTCTCAGACAAGAAGATTTTTTAAGTTTTCATTGAAAAAATCTATGTTTAGCTCCTGTGACCTAGTTATGCAACGGACCACAACCATTTGAATAAAGTCCGTAAAGGACATCTAGAAGTGTCACCATGCCAAATATCAAAGCTCTGCCCACATTGGTTTCAGAGAAGAAGGCGTTTGAAAATTTCGCTGTAAAACTATGACCCCCGGGGCGGGGCCAATTTTGACCCCAGGGGCATAGTTTGAACAAACTTGATAGAGGACCTGTAGGCGATTCTATGTGCCAAATATCTAAGCTCTGGCCCTTGCAGTTTTTTACAAGAAGACTTTTTAAGATTTCCTTATTTTTTCACATTGGTTGCCATGGCAACCAGAGTTCTGCATTGTTTTTAATTCTTTGAACAAATTTGAAAGAGCTTGACCCAAGGAACATTTCTGTGAAGTTTGGTTGAATTCTGTCAAGCAGTATAGGAGGAGATGTCATTTGAAGCAATTGTTAACGACGACGCACGATGGACGACGCACGACGACAGACACAGGGCCATCCCAATCGCTCACCTTGAGCCTTTGGCTCAGGTGAGCTAAAAAATCATATAGGTGTCGGCCTGGTCTAATTTCGCCCTATATAATCTATAGTAAAATGCCTAACTTTCTGAGCCAACAGCTCCCTCCAAAACAATTCCTAGGCTATAAAAGACATACCCTTCAATTCTATAGACATTTCCCTGTTGATTGAGGCCAGTATACCTATAACATCGCCGGCTACATTTTTTGCTATCAATGATTTGCTAAGGTCACTGTCAAAATAAAGGTAAACAACTTCCACTTTCATCCCATTCACTGTGTTTCCATATGCATCCGCCTGGAGAAAAAGTCCTGAAATGAGATGCCTAAAACAATGCCATTTGGGTGGAAATTACTACAAATAGCCAGTTTTCATCAAGAAAACCATTCAAACTCACCCATAGGCAACACTAAACAGTGCAAATCTTTGAAATTGTATTTTTTTAAGGTACTACTTGCAAGACTACAACGACTCGGAAGTGATTCCTGACCAGGCCGACACCGTATGCACAATCTAGGGTTTGATAGAGACATAAGTTTTACAGCAGAGAAGATGTCATTCTTTCCCATGTAGAGTGGAGAAAAGGTTATTCTTTCCCTATAAACGCGTTTACGCTAAAACTGTTATTTCCATTGCAAACGGCTTGGAGCCAGATCAGGCTCCAAACTGTTTGTCACTCAGATTAAAACGAAAACTCAGAATAATTAAAATATTGTCATTTTATATACATGTATTTTAGGGCTTTGCGTTTGCGTTTCGTTTGCGTTTCAACGGGAAAGAATAACGTTTTCTCCACTGTAAATACAATGAAATGCAATACAATGACAGGTTTTTGTAATATTTAACAAATTATTAGTTTAAATCTGAAAAGCAAACATTGAGTTACCCGATGTCTGATCTGGTTAAAACTGTTTGCAATGGAGATAATATTTTTTATAGCACAAACTTGGTTATTTGGAAAGAAAATCTTCTTCTCTACAGTAAGTAGATCTATCTGTAAAACCTCTCTATTACAACCACTAAATCGTATTAATTATTAGTTTAGTTTAAACATATTTTATTTCAGATATTTACAAACATACAATAAAGTTTAGGATTGAAACGAAAGCAAAATTTGCTTATTGTGTTTCTTTCCTTGTTTCTTATTAATTATTGAGTATCTAATGCAGATGACGGCTTAAAGCAAGGTGCCAGTGAAACAGAAAGCTCCTTTAGGAGCTTTCTGTTTCACTGTCACCTTGCCTTAACTCTTTCCTCCCTGAAACTTTTTTAAAGGGAAATGGACAGCTGGTGATAAATATCTTTTAAATGAAAGATATTGAAAAAAAATCGCCTTCTGCCTTTGAAATTTTGAAAAATAATAAAAAATGAAGTAGTTAGAGCCGTTTAAACTTTGTGATATATGACTGTGCAAGCGACCATGGGGGCCGCCATTTTGTTTACCTGTGTGACGTAACTAAGGCCTTCTGCGACCTTCCGGTTATAGCGAGTCTAACCGGGAATGCCGTAGAGTGCGCGGAATTTACATCAATAACATTAATAAACTGAAATACTGAGAAAAATTGGACATGTGGAGGAAGGTAAAAACACTTTAGAACTTCAGTGTTACGATTTCGATCCTAAATTATCAGAGAATGTAATATTAGAAGACAGAGACTACGACGGGTCGGGCGAAGAGAAAGCGCATTCGCCGGACGAATTTGCGACTGCAATACTTGTGTTTAAATGCCTACAAAGGAGGTTAATACTTGTTGCAGAACAAATGAAATGATGATTGGGTGTCTTGGTGACAATGAGTGCATAGCAGAACCATCAAAAGTTCGAGCTATTAGTGCTTAATCCAGCCATACTTGAGGTAGCGTATATCAGGCAAATCTCATAGGACACTGGAATCGGGCACGGATACTCTTGGTAATATTTGCATACTGGTTGTGAATAAAGGCATCGAAGCCCTGTGACTTTCGAAAAAAGT
Organism: Gari tellinella; assembly: GCA_922989275.2. Lineage (NCBI taxonomy): Eukaryota > Metazoa > Mollusca > Bivalvia > Cardiida > Psammobiidae > Gari > Gari tellinella. Next base: position 49,240,572 of record OV277856.1, read on the forward strand.
TTCTCTGATATATTTAGTCTTATCTGTTAATATTTCCGTAAATATTAATCATAAACATCGGCTCCAGGATATCTTGGTTTTTTACGGGGCTACGACTAAAACACGAGCAGATAAAGACGATAATACATGTGCCGAATTTTTATAACATCCAGTCAGAGACAGTGTATAGCCATATGGCTATACACTGTCTCTGCACCCAGTACAAAACGGATGAGATATTACGTTTTATTTAATAAAATAAGGGGGATAAAATTATTTTTCTGGTCTGTTATGAATTTTCCGTGACGTTTAATATCGGTTCTGCTCCTCAATCGGACATACATTTTTAGAAAATAGACCATTTATTCTCGGTATCGCAACATCCGGGAACTTTCGTACATCCAGGTCTCAATCACAGAGTTTCTCAATATCTCATTTTGATCCAAACTGTTGCTGACCTTTAAGAACAGTCAGTTTTGATTCCGATCTCGGTCCTAACTGTTTAGTCAGTCTCTCGTACGGATCAAAGTTTCTTCAATGAGCTTTTCAATACATTCAAATCCTATTTGGATTTTCAATCACAGAGTTTCTCAATATCTCAGTTGGATCCAAACTGTTGCTGAACTTTTTGCACAGTCATTGACATGACAAATGTGGAATATCAATTTATCATCTAGCAATTGAGACTGGCAATGTCTGATTAAGATCCAAACTGATTAATTGTCTGCTGAACAAAGTATTTGATATTCTGATCTGGGTCAAAACTGAACGCTCTAGATAACGTGACCCGAGTGCTCATTTATTGTATTAATGTCGTTTTTTACTTATCGTTATATATCTTGAGCTTATATAAAGATCTATGAACATCATAATCGAAACAGATTCAGGACATATTTCAGCAGGCGGCTATGATCTAGATCGCATTTTATGCTGACATTCATCATCAACCACTAATCAATTAAGCTGCCTTGCAAATTGTACGATATGGACCGGAAATGCTTATACACATTCCCTTTCTGCCTAAGACCCCCTCTGTGAAGAAGTAAGAAGCGTAATTTAAGCCTGCAGGGCATAAAGATCCATATTACGTAATCTAATTAGCCGCACTTGTCAAACAGGCCACTTAAATATGCGATTACACGCCACGGGCCCTTTACCCTTTACCCCATAGCCTGTTTCTACTTCTGAAAATATGTGACCACTTAAAACAGGTTGAAAATACTTTCAGCCTGCTTTAAGCTTTTATCTGCTAAAATATAGAAAATATTTCTTATGATTTTTATTTGTGACAGTATGATATTGAAACTATTTTCTTCAGTATATGAAGGAATTAATTAAAGGCGTTAAAAGGCGTATTTATGGGGGAAAGGGTTACATCAAAACAAAAAAGCCAAGATCTTTAAAAAAAAAAAAAGAAGAAAAAAAAAAGAAGATTGGACACTTCTAGCTCTTGTGGTTTTGTATAGATCTAGATGTGTATGCTGCTTTTTTAAAAAGGTTAGAGTCTACCATAACACTCGAATTTAAATTAAAATTCATTTAGGCCTATCTAAAAGTTGTTTGAATTTTTTTCTACAGAAATGACGAGTGTAAAACTACACCCAGAAATAAGAACGATAAAACTAGATCCAATCAAAATCGGTTTTGGACTCAAGTAAGATCGCTCTATCAGATCGGGATCTAGAGAATCGCGATGATTAAATTAAGAAAGAAAAAAACCGATCTAGATCTACCCGTACAATATGTAGATCTAGTAATGAGACTTTTTTCATTAAGAATTTCTGTAGCGTTGAATTCCTAAACCGAGACGAACCAGCTAGAAAATGCTGATTTGTAAACGAGTTGGTAGATCTAAGCCAGTTCAACATTTAGGTCTAGATCAGCACAATATCGCACTGATTATCAGATTTTTTTTATTGTAGATCTAGATCGAATAATTATAATCATCAATCAAGGTAATAGGGATGTCGCCATACTCTACTGTTAGCCATTTCGCAGGATTGTTTTCCCAGATTCTATAGCTGGGAATTGGAACGGACATTTCTCTAAGCCGATAAACGATAGTAGCTTCTGATCGTATATCTGGATCTACACGACCTTTCAAGTTCATCATAATCAATATGAATATACCATCTATCTATTATCTTTTTTTTAACTGTATGCGACCTTGAATTAAGCTTGCCGTTACCTTTACTGACGAAGTGTGAACTGTCCGTCCAAGTTACAGTGGTTGAGTGAAAGAGCCAATCAGCGTTTAGGCCTTTGTGTCGTCACAAAATGGATAAAAATCGAGGGTTCCGAATGATAGCTTTGCCAATATGGCGGCGCCCGTTCCAATTAGCGATAGCTTACCTGTATGCAGTAAATCGATCTTTTTCGTACCTTATCGATGAGTAATAATTGCAGGACCTTCATGAATGTCGCTTTTAGGATAAAATCTAGGATCTAAGACCATATTGTCATCAGCTGTCCGTTTTCCTTTAAATGGACAATTCCAGTTTCCATTTTAGTCTTGTCCATTTCTGACTTTTAAGGGTTGTTTTTGTCGATGTTTGGCATTATGACAAACAGAGAAGACCCTGATCAGAGGGCTCCATTTGGAGCCCTCTGATCTGGGTCTTCCCTGTTTGCACAGGACAAGTATACCATTCACATGTACACTGTTTGAAAAGGACGCCTATATGCGGGACTAGGGTTCAAAGGGTTAAGCTGTCCACTGACTTTTATATAATCAATTAACCTTAGTCATATAGGAGAGGTTTACTGTATCTGTAAAATTCCCCATTTTGTCTACGGTACAGTTCTAATTAACAGTCAAGCAAAATATGATTTCCTTGAAAATAAGGGCTTTTGTATTTTCTGGAGCACTGATTCAATTTTGTGTGGTTCGTGACTTTATATAGTGCACATATTTAGGTTACCAAGGGTTATGATAAACAATGATAGGAGAAACTAATTGGAAACCATACAACAGATGTTAACTATCTAATTTGTATACGGTCACGTTTTTTTTCTAAAGCACATACAGTCCAATGGGTATCAAATGCTAATATTGAACAGAAAATCAGGTCAGTCGCAAGTTTGAAAGATGGCTGCTTAAATGCTGAATAAAGATGATCGAAAGCTTTCTAAATTATATCTATCCTGCATTTAGCAAGCAGCCGCCATCTTGAGTGTTTGTCCAGCTTATTAATTTTATTGTGTAACACTAACATAATTATGCAAACAGCTTGGATATAGATCAGATGCGGCATACATGGCGTCTGTTCAAAATCCAAACTGTTTGACTCTTATATAGATGATGTTTTGGTTTTTTAAAAGTGTATTTGCCTCCAATTCTATTCTTGGGAAATAAAGGCTCACAGTATAATGAAAGTTGAAGAGTTAGACCGGTTATGACATAACCCATTACCCCATAAATACGGCTTTTTACGCCTTTAATTTATTCCTCCGCTGAAAAAAAAAAGTTGAAATTTGTAGTCATAGATATGTTTGATAAAGAATATTTTCTATATTTTAGCCGAAATTAGCTTAAAGCAGGCTGAAAGTAAATCAGAATGTGCCTTAAGGAGCATACTGCTTTACTTCACCCTGCTTTAAATCTTTCCTCCCTGAAACTTTAGATGGAAAATTCCAGTTTCCGTTTAAGTCCAGTCCATTTCTGACTTTTAAGGGTTGTTTTGTCAATGTTTGGTATTAGGACAAACAGTGAAGACCCTGATCAGAGGGCTCCTAGGAGCCCTCTGATCTGGGTCTTCACTGTTTGCATAGGACACATGTACTATTCACATGTATACTGTTTGCAAAGAACGCCAATATGCGGGACTAGGGTTCAAAGGGTTAAATGGCCACATATCTTCACAATTAGAAAGAGGCTATGGGGTAATGGGTAACAGCACCAGTTTGACTGTAACAAGGTATTGGTAATCAGCGGTTCATACTGATGGCTAAATACAGCACAGTATATAAATATCACATGGTGACAGTAAAATTGTCAACTTTCAGGAAAATACTGTCAACCGAGGCGAATTACCCTGTCAGACATGTGATATCTATTTTATTATACCAAAATCCTGGGCTCTAAAGCTGGCTGGAATCATTAATGTAACTACATGTAGATCTGCATGCGATTTATATTATGAAACTCACTGTTTATAAAAAATATTGGCATTTCAAGGAATTATACAAACTCTTTATAAATAAACGTACATGGATTATAATATACCTGTTAGGGCCGTCATGCATTATATATAAGGCTTCCTAGTCGGATCTGACTGTTTCTTTGCATCATTTAGTCAACTTTAACCCATTACCAGATAGCCTGTTTCTATTTTTGATAAGGCGACTTCTTAAAGTAGGTTGAAAGTAAAGCAGAATGCGCCATGTGGCGCATTCTGCTTTACTTTCAGCCTGCTTTAAGCTATTACCTGCTAGAATAAGGAAAGTATTCAATATGACACATATTCATTACAGTATAATTTGGAACTATTTTCTTCAGCGGATGATTAAAATGCATGTGCTAAAAGTCGCTTCTATTGGGGAAAGGGTTAAACTTCAAACTGCTACAAATAGTAAATACAAGTTTTAACGTTATCTTAAATGACGCTTTGGCGAGATAACGGGGATTTGACGTCATTTTCGGTTTGACGTCATTTACGACATTTGATTACCTATTGCAGGGGGAGACAGTATTTCTAAGACAGTGAATTTTTTTCCCACTGAGTCTGACAGTAATTTTATGTCACGGTGGTCTATGGGAAATTAACATTGTGAATGAAATTGAGGCATAATAATGTTACTTACTGCTTATTGCAAGTTGAACCAGGGCTCAAGATGAGGGAGTATTGTAACTGAACAAATCCAACATTTCTCACTTATTTCAGAACCAAATCATATTGGTGTAACTACTCATTAGAACTGACTTAAACAGACGATTCTAATGAGTACCGGTAGTAACACCATAGGTTTTTGAAATACTACCTTATCCCCAGAAACCTTCCCACCTTGTCGTGGTTCTGGGGCTTAATTACCATAGGGAATGTTTCTGTTTATTAGACTAAGATTATCCCCTCTGCAAAGAACTAAAAGGAAGGCAGGTAGGTGGTTTTGAGATTAGCCAAAATCATCTTCTTGAAATCATCATCATCTCATCTCATATGAGTGCTTTACACTTGGCATCTAAAAGAACCAGAGAACTCTTTCGATAATAAGAGTAGGGCATCGCGTCTGGGTTCTCTGTATCTGCTCCCCTCTCTCTGGGGCATCCAATTAGCCCATAGATGGCAGAAACGGACATTAACAAACAAAACAAAACAAAATCATCATCACTCATCATTCATTGGCCATATAAGACTTATTTTGTGTCACAGTGCCGTAAAATCCAACTTATCCATCCATACCCATCTTATCAGGAGCTGAGACTTTGCAACACCACTGTCCACATACACAGAGTGTAGAACTACTAACCTTTCATAGATGGAGGGACAGGTATGTCCCTGGCTTGTATTCCTTTAGCAAATATGGCGATTCTTTCTGCATTATCTGATCGGCTTGTTTTGATTGTAGTCAGTGCTTTTTTCATATCGAGATCTGGTTTAAATGAAACCTCGGAGGGGCCAGGTGGCTGTCAATGACCATGGCCCCTCCAGAGGACATCTGTCTAGGGGTTGCTCTAAGGTCCTTATAGGAATGTGTAAACTGGGTGTTTATAAAGCCCAGGTCAGACAACAGAGACTTCTTGGCCTCATCTTCTACTCCGACCTGGTCCTCAGCAATCTAAAGTAGTGAAAGATAGGGTCAAAGGTTATAAAGCTTTTGAGCTGAGTCTAAAAGTCATTCTCAAGCATTTGATTGGTCAGATTTGAGCTTAGACTCGAATCTGACCAATCAAATGCTTGAGAACAAACTCAGACTGAGCTCAAACGCTTTATAACCTTGGACCAAGAGTCTCATACAAGTCAACTCATTCACCACTGTATCTCTTTGAACGGACAATTACAGTTTCAAATTAACTCATTAATTCATGGCTATTTAGAGTTGTTTTCTGCGATATACTGCTGAATGGCAAACAGTGCAGACTCTGATCAGAGGGATCCTTTAGAAGCCCTCTGATCTGGGTCTACACTGATTGCATAGGACAAGTGTACTCAGGAATTTTTTACCTTCTATAATAGAGGCCGATTTTTTGTGACTTCCCAATTGCAGAAAGCCTCCTTTTTTCCCAATTTTGGTGGAGAATTTCCCAAAAAATATATGAAATTTTTTTTTTTAATTTTTTTTTTTTTACAATTTTGTTCTTTTCAATTACCAGTCCCTCTTTTAAATAGTGTTAATTATTTTATTTTCTGGTATTAAATTAATGAAACTTTCTATTTCCTGTAAGTAAGTCAGTTTGTATGTATTTTGGAAGTCAGTCTACTTTTCCCAATTTGCTCGAAAATTGCGCTTGAATTTCCCAAATGGAAAGGCTAAGGCCCATTCCCTATTTTTGGAAAAAAGGCCCTTGGACTCTGCATACGAAAAGTGCTTGTAAAGGACAAGAATACTCATCACTAAGGTTCAATGTGTTAAACTTGTCTCATTCACACGACTATCACCTCCGTGAAACTTTTCATAAATTATTACAGTTAAGAAGACTATATTCTCTCCCAAAAAAATAATGCGAGGTGCTGATATTATTTCCATTGCAAACAGTTTGGAGCCAGAACAGATGCCGGTAACCTAGCCTCAGATCAGGCTCCAAACTGTTTGCCTCTCAGATTGAAAAACAAAATGTTAACAATTTCAAGATACAGCGTTCCCTCCGAACAACAACTCCCTCTTTAAAACGACATTCACCGCTCTTCCCAAGAAAATTATGTTTTATGCTTGCATTGATGCATCATCATCCACATAAAATTGTTGTCTGCTGTTTTTCTTACATAAATGACATTTTGACAGAAAAAAACATAATGACAAATGACAAACAGCTTGAATCCAGATCAGACGCCGCGTAACACGGCGTCTGATCTGGATTCAGGCTGTTTGCAAATGTAAAATAAGTTCCCTCCCTATAACGAATCCCTCCGAACAATGCACACAATCTCTGTCCCCCATTGGGTGTCGTTGTAGAGAGGGAGGGCTGTACTGCCACTTCCATCTCAAGAGTTGAGCGTACCTCAGTAATAGTTGTGAATGCTGGGCGCCCGTCGTCCTTGACAACAAGAAGTTGACCCTTATCTGGCATGTCTTTGAGGATCTCTCTACACCAAGCAGGAACACCATGGCTTCTTTCCCTAAGTAACCTGTCGGGCAAAGAAATGATAGACGGTAAAACATCTCTGTTAAGACCACTAAAACTGATTGTATACAAGAGCCCCATGGGGCATATTCGCTCACCTGAGAATAACTGGAAAAATGGAGATATAGATTTATGTCCAGGACTGACCTAGGTATGCAACAGACCGTAACAATTTGAAAAAAATATGTAAAGTATATTTAAAAGTGTCACCATACAGAATATAAAAGCTCTGGCCATATTAGAGTCAGAGAAGAGGATGTTTGAAATTTTCTCAATATAACTCTATGCAAAAAAACTGACCCCCGGGGCGGGGCCAATTTTGAACCTAGGGGGCATAATTTGAACAAATTTAATAGAGGACCTGTAGTTGATGATATGTGCCATATGTCTAAGCTCTGGCCCTTGTAGTTTTAGACAAGAAGATTTTTTTAAGTTTTCACTGAAAAAAATCTATTTTTAGCTCCTGTGACCTAGTTATGCAACGGACCAGAACCATTTGTACAATTTTGGTATAGGACATCTAGAAGTGTAACAATGCCAAATATCAAAGCTCTGGCCATATTAGTTTCAGAGAAGAAGACGTTTGAAAATTTCACTATATAACTCTTTGTAAAACTGTGACCCCTGGGGCAGGGCCAATTTTGACCCCAGGGGCATAATTTGAACAAACTTGATAGAGGACCTATAGGCGATTCTATGTGCCAAATATCTAAGCTCTGGCCCTTGTAGTCTCAGACAAGAAGATTTTTTAAGTTTTCATTGAAAAAATCTATTTTTAGCTCCTGTGACCTAGTTATGCAACGGACCAGAACCATTTGAACAATTTTGGTAAAGGGCATCTAGAAGTGTCACCATGCTAAATATCAAAGCTCTGGCCACATTGGTTTCAGAGAAGAAGACGTTTGAAAATTTCACTATATAACTCTATGTAAAACTGAGACTCCCGGGGCGGGGCCAATTTTGACCCCAGGGGCATAATTTGAACAAACTTGATAGAGGACCTGTAGATGATGCTATGTGCCAAATATCTAAGCTCTGGCCCTTGCAGTTTTTGACAAGAAGATTTTTTAAGATTTCCTTATTTTTTCACTTTGGTTGCCATGGTTCTGCATTGTTTTTAATTTTTTGAACAAATTTGAAAGAGCTTGACCCAAGGAACATTTCTGTGAAGTTTGGTTGAATTCTGTCAAGCGGTATAGGAGGAGATGTCATTTGAAGCAATTGTTAACGACGACGGACGACGACGGACGCCGGACACGGGGCCATCCCAATTGCTCACCTTGAGCCTTTGGCTCAGGTGAGCTAAAAACACAGGTGACAGCATAAAGCAAGGTGAAAGTATGCACAACCCCTGTGTGAAAAGAGTGCTATATAAATCTAGTATAATATTAATAATAATAAAACAGAAAGCTCATAAAGTAGTTTTCTGTTTTACTAACACCTTGCTTTAAGCGGTCAGCTGTCATACACACGTAAAGTTCAAACATTTTAGTGGTTGTTTTTGAAAGGTTTTACTGTAATATGAATTTTGTTCTCCAATAAGTTATGTCCTTGTTAGATGCTCATTTTTGCCGCAAATTGGTCCCAATTTTTAGCCATTCTTAGATGAAGCACTCATAAAAGTACCGTGAAGATCTCTGATGACTGATGACAGGTGACTGCATAACCCTTTCCTCCCTAAAACATCAAATGGACAATGTTTCAATTTAGTCCATTTTTGATCTTTTAGGGTTGATTTTTATCATATACAGTCAAACTTGCTCATGCGACCACGTCTATTAAACTACCTTTGTGGTAAGCGGCCGGTTTGAATCTCGCCGGATCGTTTTTACTATATAAATTGAGTTTATTAAACAACTTTTGCCTAACGCGTCCAGCGACCGGTGTTTTTTCATCCCAAACAACATTTTTCGTTTCATTAAACGACCGCCTCGGGATGAAAAGGTCATAATTGATCAATTATGTCCAAACATTTGACATCTATTCACACTTATTCGCAATTAAGATTGGTGTTTCTCAATTTCATGAAAGGTGTGAAAACGTACGCAAAATCCAAAGTTCTTTTTTACGGGAAACTTCGACAAACTCCGTCAAGCACGGAACTTAAGTTAATTGTTTCAAAATCTATTGCTGCTATGAATATTCTAATAAGAATCTAAAGGTTTGACATCTATTAATTTGATTCCGTAGACCCTCTACTGTTTTTATGGCGACTTCCTTTCAACGCCGGTTTGACAGCCAAGAAACTGTATTCCCGCCTTTTATGTCCGGGCTATACCGAATAATAACGAGCCATATCACGTTGACAACGGTTCTCGTCCGATCACCGAAGTTAAGCAACGTTGAGCCCGGTTAGTACTTGGACGGGTGACCGGGTGCCGTAGACTTAAAGAAAAGTCCATTCACTAATAGGCATGATGCTGACCATTGTCCCAATCCTGAGACAACGGGATGACGCAAATGACTGAACAAAAATAGAAATTAGCCCAAGTTTGTACTCTTTCGCTCATGCTCAGTCTCTCAATTTTTTCACGGAACCAAAATATTTAAATAGTAACAAAGATCATATTTCTCAAGAATCATGTCAATTTCTCGGCGAATTAACACGCACATGGTATCTGTTAATTTGACATTGAATTAGCAAATCGTATACCAGCGTGTTTATGGTGCTATTGATAATTTCGTACATATATCAGCGTATTTATGCAATTACGGATAAAAAATCAATTGATTTTAAAATGTAAAAAGGGTAAGTTATCAAGTTATTCAATTCAGATTAAGGACGAAAAAGATAACAACCCAAATCAATCATATTGTATTCAGCGGCCATTTTATTCAGCGACCACTTTTGAGCCGTCCCTTGGGTGGTCGCTTAATACAAGTTTGACTGTATGTCAAAATGACAAAAGTGTAGACCCTGATCAGAGGGCTCCATAAGGAGCCCTCTGATCAGGGTCTACACTGTTTGCGTAGAACAAGTATACTCCTCACAGGTACACTGTTTGCAAATGATGCATGTATGCGTGACTAGGGTTCAAAGAGTTAATGCAGGGTAAAAAATAAAAACAGTGTCAGAGTAGGTGACAAGTGCCCACAAGGTGTTTTAATGTCAAGGTAATGTATTCATTTGGCTGTAAAATAAAATCATACAGCACCTGGTATTGTACTCCTTCAAATTTTGTATTTGTTCAATTGAAAAGGTTTAAACTATGTAAAAAAACCAGTCTGGCAAATCTAGAAATCTCTTATTCAAATGCATCATCACCATAGCATCAAGACGTCATCTTGATGTCTTGATGCTATCATGCTGACATTGATGTCATAACAATGTTTGTCATATTGAGGACTATTTTCTAAATTTAGAAATGATCGCATGATCACAAGAGTTATTAATGGGCCCTATTTGATAATTGACCTATGTTGGACATGACCCAAGTTGAACCAAGTTTAAGAGCTTCTTGAGTTGAGTTCACATTTCAAATATGAAGTCTCTATCACATGCAGTTCTAAAGTTATGGCCAATGTTGAATTCACCTTATTTGACCTCTAAATGACCTTGACCTTTGTCAGACATGACCAAAGTTGTACTGAGTTCAAGAACTTCTTGAGGTGGGCACACATACCAAATATAAAGTCCCCATCCTATGTAGTTCCAAAGTCATAGCCAAGGTTAAAGTTGTAGACATACAAACAGACTAAGTCGTGCGAGGGCATAAAACTCAGAAATCTCCTACAAGAGTTTCCTGAATAATTTTAATCCTGCATTAAGCAACCACCTGTATTTATGTCAATTGCAAACAGTTTGGTACCCAGCCTCTGATCAGGCTCCAAACTGTTTGGCACTCAGACAATTACAATTTCAAACAAATAAAACAAGCATCAACCATTTTAACTCATTGTGAAAAACAAATAGAAGGGTGTTCCTTAGAGCACATGTGTCACCTGCCAGCAAGAATCAGTTGAACAATAGTTATAGCTCAAATAGAAAACTTCAGTATAGCAGAAGTTATCTGCCTGAAAAAAAAGTGTAGAAAAGGGAAATAATTAATAACTAGAACGGCTATCACTAAAGGTGATAAATACCCCCACTATACAGCACTCTGTCACACTCTGCAGACGTTTTCAATAAGGTTTTACAATAAGGTCAAAGGTGTAAGTCAAAGTCAAAATGACTTAAAATGGTATATGACACTCTGAAATCCCAACATATAATACGTTACACACCAGCTTTGGTAATCGTGGATGATAGGGTAAAAGAGATATGCTCTGGACAATTTGTTTCTCATAACCAAGGTAAGAGGACAATTTCAAGGCCAAAGGTCAAGGTCACAAAGATTTGAAATTTGTGTCTTGCACATCTACTACTCCTGAGTAACATTTATGCCAAGTATCAAGTGAATCAGGTTGAATGTGAAGCAGGAGTTCAAAGTACAAGATTTTGCCTGCCAATTTCAAGACCAAAGGTCAAGGTCAAGGTCACAGACACCTGAAATGTGTGTCTTACACATCTACTACTCCGGAGTAACATGTTTTCCAAGTATCAAGTGAATCAAGTTGAAAGTGAAGGAGGAGTTCAAAGTACAAGATTTTGACTGCCAATTTCAAGACCAATTTCAAGGACAAAGGTCAAGGTCACAGATACCTGAAATTTGTGTCTTGCACATCTACTACTCCTGAGTAACGTTTATGCCAAGAATCAAGTGAATCAGGTTGAAAGTGAAGGAGGAGTTTAAAATACAAGATATTGCCTGCCAATTTCAAGACCAATTTCAAGGCCAAAGGTCAAGGTAAAGATCAAAGAGACCTGAAATTTGTGTCTTGCACATCTACTACTCCTGAGTAACATTTATGCCAAGTATCAAATGAATCCGGTTGAAAATGAAGGTGGAGTTCAAAGTACAAGATTTTGCAGACCAATTTCAAAGGCCAAGGTCACAGAGATTTGAAATTTGTGTCTTGCACATCTACTACTCCTGAGTAACATTTTCGCCAAGTATCAAGTGAATCAGGTTGAATGTGAAGCAGGAGTTCAAAGTACAATATTTTGCATGCCAATTTCAAGACCAATTTCAAGGACAAAGGTAAAGGTCAAGGTCACAGAGACCTGAAATTTGTGTCTTGCACATCTACTACTCATGAGTAACATTTATGCTAAATATCAAGTGAATCAGGTTGAAAGTGAAGGAGGAGTTCAAAGTACAAGATTCTGTCGGTCAATTTCAAAACCAATTTCAAGGCCAAAGGTCAAGGTCAAGGTCACAGAGACCTGAAATGTGTGTCTTGCACATCTACTTCACCTGAGTAACATTTATGCCAAGTATCAAATGAATCTGGTTGAAAATGAAGGTGGAGTTCAAAGTACAAGATTTTGCAGACCAATTTCAAAGCCAAAGGCCAAGGTCACAGAGATTTGAAATTTGTGTCTTGCACATCTACTACTCCTGAGTAACATTTTTGCCAAGTATCAAGTGAATCAGGTTGAATGTGAAGCAGGAGTTCAAAGTACAATATTTTGCATGCCAATTTCAAGACCAATTTCAAGGACAAAGGTAAAGGTCAAGGTCACAGAGACCTGAAATGTGTGTCTTGCACATCTACTACTCATGAGTAACATTTATGCCAAATATCAAGTGAATCAGGTTGAAAGTGAAGGAGGAGTTCAAAGTACAAGATTCTGTCGGTCAATTTCAAAACCAATTTCAAGGCCAAAGGTCAAGGTCAAGATCACAGAGACCTGAAATGTGTGTCTTGCACATCTACTTCACCTGGGTAACATTTATGCCAAGTATCAAGTGAATCAGGTTGAAACTGAAGGAGGAGTTGAAAGTTCAAGATTTTGCAGACAGACCGACCGACCGACAGGCTGATTCCAGTATACCCCACTCAAACTCTTGTTTGTGAGGGTATAATTATATTGATTATATTGATCCATGTGCAAGACACTTTCACTCATCAACCTTTTTCCATAAATGAAATTTCATCTGAAAAGTATCAGTAGATAAAAAGTTATAGGCAGAAAAGTAGAAAATGTGCATGAATTAAAAACCTTGTGCAGGACACTTTCACTCATCAATCTAATTTCATTTCAAAAGCTTACACAGTATAACAGAAGAAATCTGCAGGAAAAGAAAATAAGGAAAAGGGGAATAACTCCTATATTTTGATTAAGAGTTTTGAACCTTGTGCAAGAGACACTTTCACTTGTAAAGCTCTTTAAATAAATGAAATTTCATCTGAGAAGCTTCAGTATACAGGAGTTATAGTCAACAAGAACGGTGTCACAGTAAGTGCAGAGCTCCAGATAAGGGTAGTTTTTCAAAAACTAAAATCTTTATTTCTGAATTAAACCCTATGGTGTCAATACTCATTAGAATCGTCTCTTCGAGACGATTCTAATGAGTAGTTACACCATAGGATTTGGTGCTAAAAAGAGTGAGAAAATGTTGGATTTGTTGAAAAAACAACCTCTTATCTGGAGCCCTGAAGTGACAAATGCCCCAAAGCGTTTTCGTTGTCACTGCAATGTATTCATTTGGCTGTAAAACAAGGTATTGTACTTCTTCCTGTTGAAACAAGCCTTTTCAAGCTTATTCAAATGCATCAATATCTTAGCATCATGACTTCATCTTGATTTCATGATGAAGTCGTTATCATAACAATTTTTGTCATATTGAGGGATATTTTTCTAAATTTGTAAATGATCACATGATCACAGAGTTATGGACAATATTAAATTAACTGATTTGACCTCTAATTGACCTTGACCTTTGTTGGATATGACCCAAGTTGTACCAAGCTCAAGAGCTTCTTGAGTTGAGTACACAGCCAATGTTAAATTCACCTGATTTTACCTTTAAATGACCTTGACCTATGTTGGACATTACCAAAGTTGTACTGAGCTCAAGCGCGTCTTGATATGAGTACACATACCAAAAATAAATGCTCAATCTCAGTATAAAGTCGTACAGACAAAAAACAATAAGCCCTCCACTAAGTTATGGCATAATGAAAATTAAAGTGAGACAGAAAAGGCGTAACACACAGACAGACCACAGAAAAATTATCCCCAAGTGTCGCATCTGCCCACAGCAGGTGACACAAAAACTATCATTTTTGTACATTTAATTGTATTGTGCTTATAGTTTCAGATAAAAACAATATTTCCCCACAATGCACTTCATTTTACAGTGTCAAGGTGTTTACCTGTCTAAATCACTGGGCAAACTGATTACATTCATCATCTGACATGCTAGAGGAGCCATGTACTTAAGGTCAAGAGTACCAAGGTCAACCAGTTTCACTTCCGGATGGTCTATAAATAGCATTGCCTCTCTACAAGGGGGCATGTCAATGATGCTTGGGCGGATACCGAGCACGATGAGGGCTTGCTTGATTGGCAGAAGTTCCATGAGAAACTCCCAGGAGGAGGTGTCAATGTTGTGGGCGTCGTCTATTATCACCACAGTCTCTGTTTCACCAACAACACACTGTATTAAATAGACAGAGTGCAGTATTGTATGATAAGCAGTCTTGGACAAAACATATTGTGGCAATAATATATAAGTTTGTACATGTCACAATAACAAAAATCTTGCTCTTAAAATACCATATGCATGAAAAAGTATAACATAGGAAAACATTACACTAACAGCTTCTTTTAATTGTATAAAATCAATAATCTGACACGATAACATTAGTCTATATGACATATAATTATGTCAAGACCAGTGTTACCATACTTGTAATATGATTTCCAATGAAAATGAATAATATTCCTGTATGTGGTCAGTTAAGAGCAATGAAGAAAATTATTACTAAATCTACATTCAGATAGCTGTTTAAAACTAGATGGAAGTAATGCACAAAGTTCTTCAGCTTTCTGTATTACCTTTTTCCTATACATCAAGCAACCACATGATTCTACAGGTCAATTTATATATACAGCACTCCCTCTCTACAACGACATCCAATGGGAGACAACAATTATGTGACTTGTTCATGTTCGGAGGGAGTCGTTATAGGGAGGCAAATCGGGGCACATTAATTTTGCAAACAGCTTGAATCAAGATCAGACACCGCTTAACACGGCGTCTGATCTGGATTCAAGCTGTTTGTCACTCGTCATTAAGTCTTTTTCTGTCAAAATGTCCATTATGTAACACATCAGACTACAACTTTAAGCAGACGACATTGCAGCAGTAAAAGTGTTTATATATTTATCTTATTTAGGGAACTGTGGCAAGGGTCGTTGTAAGGAGGGAGTCCCTGTAGGGAGGGCTGTTGTAGAGAGGGTGTACTGCAGTAAATTAAATGGACGACGACTTTGACTGAATGTGGACAAAGTATACTTTATAGTACCATTCTTGCAATCTTGAACAGTATCCTTCTTTTGACAGACTTTTCATTGATGTTGGTACAGTGGAGAATCTGTTATTCTTTCCCAATAAACGCGTTTACGCTAAAACTATTATTTGCAGTGCAAACAGTTTGGAGCCAGATCAGACGCCGGGTAACCCGGCGTCTGATCAGGCTCCAAACTGTTTGCCACCAAGATAAACAAGAATTATCAGAATTGTCCAAAAGTTGTTCTTTTCTACGTTTTAGTGCTTTGCGTTTGTGTACGTTTGCGTTTAAACGGGAAAGAATAACAGATTCTCCACTGTACCAGCTATAGTAATAGGTTTCTCAAGCTGAAAAACAACAACAACAGAAGTCTACAGTGAGTAAAGGTTATTACAGAAATATGTTCAATAAAACTTCTCTAAACTGGGCACTCTGTGGAAAAGAAGGTAAATCACAAAAAACAAGTGACTATTCAACGCAGGATATACAAGTAAGGCAGAAAACTCCCAAAAGGAGCTTAGTTTTTCTTTTATGCTGCATTAAACTGCCACTTTCTACCAACTGGTTTAGAGAGTGAAAATATTATTTTATTAATGTCCAGTTTAGAGAGGTATCACTGTATGCCCAAACAGCTTAGTAGGCTAAACTCATAAACAGATAGTATGAAGTTTCAACATACTAATCTGAATACAGTCGAACTTTGATATCTCAAACTCGCTTAATTCGAACTATCCGATGTTTCGACACAGGAATTGCAATATTTCATGCTCGGTTAAGTCAAACATACCCGTATTTCAAAGTTAAAACGTGGCTAAGCCACTTTTAACTTTGAAACGCGGGTATGTTCGACCTAAAAGAGTTCAAGATACCACAGTTCAACTATATTGTGTTATAGTTATACTATTTGTAAGCTTCATAAGTTTAACTCAAATAGCAACGGAAGAGTTGTCAGTCAATAACAAACTTTGACATGTAAAACCTCTCTATAACAGGCACTAAATTGTGTTAAATATTAGGTATTTTAGACAGTTGACTGCTTATAGCATGGTGATAGTAAGACAGAAAGCTTCTTTAGGAGCTTTCTGTTTCACTGTCACGTAGCTTTAAGCTGTGACCTGTCTTTCATACATCAATTAGCTTTATTTTAAGTGGTTGTAGTAGAGAGGTCTTTTTGTATAGTGATATAACATAAAATTAAAATATGAAGAAACAAAGACTTATACACCCAGTTTTCATGACATCTTTTACAGAAGGCATTCATTTTGAGGCTTAGGAGTTAAGAATCATATCCGTCTAAGTTTGCAGTCTCATAATTCACAAACAAATTCGAACATGATAGGATTTAAGATCTAAGATCCAATTAATTTTGCAATGCTGAGGGTGCTACAATAGCTTCTGTTTTTCCTGGAATAGAGGAGCTAAAAATCAAACTTATTTCAAATGACATACATAATAATTTTACTTATTCAGCTGAATATAAGTTAAGTTAAGAGTATTTTGCCACAGGTCACTTCTAACCCAACTGAAAGCAGGGAAAGAGATTGAATGTTGCAATCAGTTGTGTTCCAAACCGTGAGTCCCGTGGATCATATAGATTTGCTTGTAAATGAAGACAATGTGTTCATTTCAGAAAAGCTTCAGTAGACATTTAAAGCAAATATCATTTTAACCCATTTTAGAAGCCTAGTGTCTAATAAAGATGACATTGGCACACAGTGTAGGTATTGATGAGACGCCGGCGATATATGAAATGTTCTACTTTATGGACAAATACTGAAGTATCTTTAGATCACTATTGTATATCTATCATGCAATCTTCAAGCAAGCATATAGAGAGAGTTTATTGCAACATCCAGGCATAACCCATTACCCCATAAATACACCTTTTTACGCCTTTAATTTATTATTCCAGTAGGTGTCGGTGGTCCAGTGGTAGGACGCTCGACTAGGAAGCGAAAGGTTCGTGGTTCGAGCCCTAGAAGATGATAGCTTAAAGCAGGCACATTCTGCTTTACTTTCAACCTGCTTTAAGTGATCATTTTTCTTTATAAGTAGAAACAGGCTATGGGGTAATGAGTTTGGTATTCACCACATACAGTAAAACCTCTCTATTACAACCACTAAACTATGGCTAATTTATGGTATGAAAGAAAGGTGGCAGCTTAAAGCAACATGAAAGTAAAACAAAAAGTACCTAAATGAGCTTTTTTTTTTTTTACTTTCACCTTATTTTAAGCATCCACCTTCCTTAAACACAAAATAATTCAAACAATACAGCAGTCGTAAAAGAGAGGTTTTACCGTATACGTGCCTACGTGCCTATGATTTGCCCTTGTGACCTACTATCGAAACTAGTCACATTGAACTAATAAGTCAGTTCAGCAAGTGATATTTTTATCCGATATAACAAAAGACTTTTCAAATGAAAACCCAGAGATTAATAAAAAACATAGATCCAAGTCAATACCAATTCATCTTTTCAATGTCACATCGATGTGTGCTTTCAAGCATCTCTTGCTATTCTTCTTAATTATCTATAAGAAACATTGATACAAGTGTCAAACAGTTTAAAACTCTAATGAAATCATGCCAACAAATTTGGCGTCTCATTTGGATAATAACTATTTGCGATGTAAATGTTACTTGGCTTATTAGTAGTAAAAGGATTTCACTCATATTAACCCTTCCCACATAGAAGTGCCTTTTAGCGCATTCAATTTATTCCTCCACTGAAAAAAATAATTCATATTCATACAGTCATGAAAATGTACCTCCACAAATATTTTCTATATCCTAATAGATCCAGAAAGCCTAAAGCAGGCTGAAAATAGGTACATTCTTCTTACTTTCAACCTGCTTTAAGAGGTCATCTGTCTTCAAAACAAGAAACAGGCTATATAATGAGGTAAAGGGTTAATATGGGTGCTGGTTAGTATCCAAGCTGCTTGAAATTCATAATTATTAATAATTCTACAATTACTTAAAAACAAATTTGAGAAATAAAAAGCAGACAACAGAGTGTTAAGCAGATGATATTCTTCAGGGCTCCAGATAAGAGAGAGTCAACAGAACAAATCAAGCATTTTCACTCTTATTTCAGCACCAAATCCTATAGTGTTACTACTCATTAGAATCGTCTTTTCGAGACGATTCTAATGAGTAGTGACACTATAGGGTTTAATGCACAAATTAAGATTACCCCCCTTATCTGGATCCCTGATTCTTGCAGTAAAATGTTTAGCATCATGACGTCCTGACCTCTATACCAAGCACGTCATTAAGGAGGTACAAATATTTCACATCCTCCTCTCCAATAGCATAAAGTATATACGGCTCCTTCTCTATATGGTCTGAGAAGCCATTGTTGCCTAGAAGTGCTCTTAGAACGTGATTGGCCACAAAATACGGGTAGCTGCTGTCTTCTAACTCCACCCGGCAAGATATCACCCTGTGAGGAAATGCAAAATTACAGTCACACTTGTATTAAACGACCTGAAGCACACAGGTACATGCATGGTACACAAGAGAGCCATGAGGCCCTGAAACCAAAGGAATGAGACAATAGAACTGTACACATGGTTGTCTCCAGATGCTTTTTCTTAGAATCTACCATTTGAACAAGTGACCTATTTCATTTGAGACCTAGATATTGTCGAGGTGATCATACTGAGTAAGATTCATGAAGTGAGACATCTAGAGTGTTCCGAATCCTTTTCGATGATTTGATCTTATTTTTGACCTGAAAGTTATTACCTGTTTCCGTTGCAAATAAATTTGACCTTTTGACCTCTGTGACATTGACCTGTGACTCGACAAGTATAAAATATACATATTCAAATTCCTGATAATTAGAGAAATACATACATTTATACAACAAGAGGGCCATGGCCCTAAATTCGCTCACCTGAGGACATTGAAGTTTGTACCTAAGTTGACTGGGCAAGACAACATTTTAATATAGCTATAAATGGAGTTATCTTCCGGACAAGAAAACATGACAAAAGTGAATTTTGTTGCCAAGCTTATGACCCTTATCCATGACACATCCTCTTATCAAGCTATTTCCATTTCCGGTAAATGATAATTATTTCACTAGCGTCAGCAGAACTGGAGTTATTTTCCTGACAATAAAATATGACAAAGGGGAAAACAAAATATTGCTGCCCTTATGCACTAGGCATTTTCTCTCATCAGTTTCTTTCCATACATAAAATTTCATTACAATAGCATCAGTAGACCTGGAGTTGTCTTCTTGACAAGAAAATATGACAAAGGGAAATAACTAAAAAAAACAATGATGTCAGAGTTATGGCCTTTGCAAATGGCACTTCCTCTCATTAGGCTCTTTCCAAATAGGCAATTTCATTTTACCCATTACCCCATAGCCTGCTTCTAGTTTTGAAAATAGGTGGCCACCTAAAGCAGGTTGAAAGTAAAGCAGAATGGGTCTTAATGCACACTTTGCTTTACTTTCAAACTGCTTTAAGCTACCATCTACTAGGATATAGAAACTTATTTCACATCTTACATTTTCATGACTGTTTAACCCTTTCCCCCATAGAAGCGCCTTTTAGCACATTCAGTTTATTCTTGCTCTAAAGAAAATAGTTCCAATTTATACATTCATAAATATGTATAATACAAAATATTTTCTATATTCTAGTAGATGATAGCTTAAAGCAGGCTGAAAGTAAAGCAGAATGCGCTTAAAGCGCATTCTGCTTTACTTTCAACCTGTTTTAAGTGGACACCTACATTCAATACTAGAGATATGCTATGGGGGAAAGGGTTAAAGGGGAATTATTTTCTTAAGTGGAGGAATAAATCAAAGGCCTAAAAATGCACATTTATGGGGTAATGGGTTAACAAATGTCTGAACAAACGACTGAACCATTTCTAAACTTTAGCAGACAACATGTTCAGTTCTGTTGGCCTGATCACTGAGGTCAAATATTATGTAAGAGAACTGTAGCAGCAGCAGTCTGGGAGCTTACCCTTACCAGACTGAAATGATGTCTGCTAAATACCTTCTGTGTGTAAAAAATGTACATTTTTATTTTTTAGAAAATGTTAAGTTGGTAAATGAGTGGCAAATAGTTTGGATCCAGATTAGATGCAGCATTATGTTGCATCTGATCTGGATCCAAACTGTTTGCAAATATTGGTTATTTGCCCATAGTATATTAAGGGTAACTCAGGTAAATACAGTTCTGCCTAAATCAAAAATACTGTAAAACCTGCCTAGAGCAGCACTTAAACTGTGCAGGGTGGTGTCAAATGTGACCCTAGGGATTTCATTTTAACAAACTATAGAGAGATCCACCAGGAGATTCTACTGTACAAATATCAAAGCTTAGGGCCTAGTAGTTTTGGGCAAGAAGATTTTTTAAAGATTTTTGCTTTTTTGCTTTTTCAAGCAGAGTTTGTGCTTTTTTTCATTTTTTTTTAACAACTTCTGTAGAGAAGCATCCAAGGAACATCATGAGCAGTTTGAACTCTCCCTACAATCGGCGGGTTTCAGAGGAGCTGTCGTTTGAAGTAAAAGTGAACGGACAGACGGACAGACGGACAGACGGACAGACGGACAGACGGACAGACGGACAGACGTACTACGGACGGTGAGCGGTCACAATAGCTCACCTTGAGCCTTTGGCTCAGGTGAGCTAAAAATATAAAGTCCCTATCACTTGAGGATCAAAAGACACTGTCATTTCAAATATTTTACTTTTGTGACCTTGATCTTTGACCTCACATACCCAAATCTTAAATATCATATACCTCCTAATATGGCCAATGCATATGCCATGCATTGGGTGTGTATTGGTTATAGTCCAAAAGTTATTGCTGACGTTAAAGTTGCAAACAAACAGACAGGGCAAAAATAATAAGCACCCGATCATAGATCTTGGGGTTTTAACAAGAGGGGGTCAATTAATCCATTTCTTTTAAGGGGGTGGGGGGGGGGGGGTCATTGAGTATGAATGTAATCAAATATTAAATGCCAAAAGGACTACAAGAAAATGTGAGATATATAACAATTAATGAAATAAGAATGTGTATTGTCCACACACAGGGCTCCAGATAAGAGGGAGAAAACTGAACAAATCAAACATTTTCTCACTTATTTCAGCACCAAATCCTGTGGTGTTACTACTCATTAGAATCGTCTCTTTGAGACGATTCTAACGAGTAGTGACACCATAGGGTTTAAAGCAGAAATAAAGATTTTAGTTTTTGAAATACTCCCCTTATCTGGAACTCTGCACACAGGAATGGACTCATGCAAACATTATTCCTAAACAATCGAGTCTTACTTGAATGATCTGAGATTAGACACTGTTATCAGCTGATCCAGCAGTTTAGTTTTCCCTAGTCCTGATGGACCACTGAATATAACCTGTCGTCACTGCTTGTCATTGCTTGTCATGGCTCCGATTTGTTACCGAAACACAAACTCTTCAGCATTGCGACCTAAAAGACAAGGTCAAATATATTATGGTCCAGTTTTGAACAGGGGAAAATACAACAGTTTCCCTTTTACACTGAACTAGATGCAAATGCAATGCTAAGAATGTAGAAAGTGTGTTGATTTTTAACAAGAGGCCCATAAGCCATATTTCGCTCATCTGAGAATAACTGACAAAATGGAGAGAATGATTTATGTCCCGGGCAGAGTAGTTTTTGACCCTAGGGGCATAATTTGAACAATCTTGATACAGGACCTGTAGATGAACCATGGTATGTGCCATTAATATCTAAGCTCTGTGTACAAGTGTTTCAGACAAGAATTTGAACAATCTTGATACAGGACCTGTAGATGATGCTATAGGCCAGTCATCTAAGCTCAGTATACTAGTGTTGCAAATTTGTATTTGCGCTTTAATAAGCAGACTGCAATCTTGCAGATGCAAGGGTAAGAGGATTACTGGAGTAGGCTACTGTTTGGTGTTGTATCTGGTCAAGTAGTAACCTCGAAATTGGACTTGAGCCAAAACCTCGGTACATGACCAGAGATTCTAGGTACTGATAGGGGATACCTCGAAATTGGACGTGAGCCAAAACGTAGACTCATGGCCAGAGATTCTAGGTACTGATAGGGGAGACCTCGAAAATGGAAACATGCCAAAGTTTAGGTTACTGTCCAAGATTCTAGGTACTGATAAAATGTACCGAGAATCTGGACGGTTGCCATAATCAAGGTACATTGGTATATAACCCAGAGATTTTTGCTGTAAGGGGGAGCGAGAGGAGTGTGGATTAAGATGCGGACATAAGTAGTAGAGCTCCAGTATATCCTATTGATTAGTACATAGCAATTGAGTGAATGTGATTAAACAGTGTTGT
The DNA here is from genome assembly GCA_922989275.2 of Gari tellinella. Classification (NCBI taxonomy): domain Eukaryota; kingdom Metazoa; phylum Mollusca; class Bivalvia; order Cardiida; family Psammobiidae; genus Gari; species Gari tellinella. Next base: position 49,263,517 of record OV277856.1, read on the forward strand.
AGAAGAACTTCTGCATTCATTATCATTTCTCCTTCATAATAAACTATAGTATTTTTCCAAGTTTAGTAAAACTTGGTGGTGGCAGCGAAAACAAACAAATTTACCAATTCTTCTCAGAGTGGGAAGAATTGTAACACTAGTGTTTCAGAATAGAAGATTTTTTAAGTTTTCATTGAAAACAAGAAAGGTAACAAATGCCCAGGAGGTGTTTCGTCAATGCAATGTATTCATTTGGCTGTAAAACAAAATCATACAGCAGGTATTGTACTCCTTCAAATTTAGTTTTTGTTTTCAGTTGAAAAGGTTTATACTATGTAAAACAAATGGTCTGGCAAATCTAGAAATCTCTTATTCAAATGCATCATCACCATAGTATCATGAAATCATCTTGATGTCATGATGTCATCATCGTCTTAACATTGTCATATTGTGGGCTATTTTCTAAATTTAGAAATGATCACATCAGGGGCGTGTCTGGGCTTACGCACTCACGCACGTGCGTAAAGTTAATTGACAAAGTCGAAAATTTAAAAACGCTAAAAATGCAATAAAAATCACCATCTTACCCGGGTGAGGCATACATCAATATTTTAAAAGTGTCTTTACTCTTTAGTCTACTTCAAATTATACACAACGCACATAATTCACCCTCTGAATGGGTTTCAGGTTGACCACTACTCACTTTACGAGAATGTAGATTTTACCTGGTTAAATTGCCCATAACAATTTAAGGTGATTCTTACAATTTTAACTATTAGTGGCAGAATTTTGACATAGATTTATGTTAGTATTGTACCCGTTTTGAATGTGCGAAACGCCCCCAGAACGCACCAGAGACGATCTACATTGTAGAAATCAAAATTTTCCCAGGGGAGCATGCCCCCAAGTAAGAGTGTGTACGCTTATTGGTGAGGGTAGGGGTTAGATAAAAATGGCCAGAAGATAATCTATCAAAAATATAAAAGATTTTATATGCAGTTCATGTTATCTAGGAGTCGAATTCTTACATAAATTTATGCTAGTAATTTTCTTGGTTTGAATGTGAAAAACGCACCAGAAACCAATTAGAAGTAAAATTTTCCCAGGGAGCATCCCCTGGACCCCCTTAGTAAAGTTGCATATACTAGTTCTAGTTTTATTTAGCTACGCCTCTGACGTGTGCCCAAATCGTATTTTCCTTCATACAAAGGGGGAGGTCAGGAGAGCAAACGTCTTTCTCTGTATTTTGATATGCATTTCAAGCACTCATTCAAAAGTGTAAATAAGTTTTGAAAATGCATGCGTATGTATGCAAAACAAGTAAAATAGAACGTAAAGTCAAGGGAAAGTAAATAGACAAAAGTGAAACATGAATAGAGGGTATGCAAGTGCAGTCAGTAATATAAAGGTGGAGAGGTCCGGGAGGAGGAGACTAACACATGTCAGAACCGTACGGACATATAGTTGTTTGTTCAGGGAAATTTGATTTTAGTCAGGGAAATGTCAGGGTATTTAGCTTCTCTAAAATTGTGGACACCCTGTTAATTAAATAGTTTAACAGTTTAATTCAAGCAAAGAATATTCTTATAGCTCTAATATTTTGTGTTTTGATATGTATCTAAAATGATTTATGTATTTTATTACATCAAACAGCCGTATCTGCATTGTGAGGGAATTTAGAATATAAAAAAACCTTTCTAAAACAATAGTTTAACTATCATTTTAGATTGTTTTTTATATTCTAAATACCCCTCAAAATACACGTACGGCTTTCCAATCAATTTAACTTACATTTCACACACCTTGATACTGTCCTAGAAACAAAATGTCTTATATATGTGTCTCATATGATAAAATATCTCTATGAACAAACCTGAAATTGTTCCCCAACAGCACTATTTCTTTAACCCATTCAACCATAATAATGCATTTTTACACCTTTAATTTATTACTCTGCTGAAGAAGGTAGTTTATACAGACATGAATGTGCTTCATAAGAAATAATTTCTTTATCCTAGGAGATGGTAGCCCGAAATCAAAGCAGAATGCACCTTACAGTGCATTCTGCTTTACTTTCAACTTGCTTTAACCAGTATAATAACCCCATAAATACACCTTAACTTACAAAATGTGTGACTCCAAATATGAAAATAGAGTTCCATTTTTCCTATATCCTAGCAGATGGTAGCTTAAAGTAGGTTGAAAGTAAAGCAGAATGTGTCTTCAGGTGCATTCTACTTTACTTTCAAACTGCTTTAAGTGGTCACTTGTCTTCAAAAGTTGAAACAAACTATGGGGTAATGGATTTATTTAATGTCATGCTCCAATTGTAATCAAATAAGTACTGGACTGATTAATAACATTCATAGTTTGAACTTGAAAAGGGACTTTCTTATCCAAGTAAAAAAGAGCAGGAATCGACACCTGCAAAATTCGATAAACAAACAGAGCATTATAGACACAGATCAGGAACAGTCAAATCTGGGTCTTCTCAGTTTGTTAATGCCATAAAAAGTGTCTATGAGGGAAATATTTAATCTGTCCTAACTAATGTACAATTGTATAATAATCAAATATTTATACACTTATTATTTACAGAGATATATATCAAGTCATTGTCTTTGAATTCTATTTTCTTATTAAAAACATCATATAAATTTGATGGGTTACAGATTATCAAACAGAAAAGGCTATCTTACATAATTCTGGGTAGTTTATAAATAATGCTCTACACAAGCAAACAGTGTAGACCCTGATCAGAATAGCCCTCTGATATGGGTCTACACTGTTTGCAAATTATGTAACTAGTATATTTTAAACAGGTCAATTGTGTTGATAGAGTTGACCCTTTTTGAAAATAGGTGACTAATACTGACTATACTTAAAGGGACTTGCAACCGGATGGTGTAACTTGTCAAAATAAAATAAAATACTCAAATAAAAGCAAATTTGTGGCATTATTTGGCTTCTGACATTAAAAAAATATGATCAGTCCAAAAAAAGTCTCAAGAATCGTCACCGAATCTTAGTTTTTTTTAGATATTTTCCATCGTTTTTCTATAGGGTCAGCTGACGGTATAGTTGTTGTTGTTGCTTCTCTACACGGGCTCAGACATAAACCCGAGCCGAATATGTATAAATCAATCGCTACCAGTGAAGTACGTTAATTCGCTACCATATAGATAGAGAGCCCCAGTAGCCGCGTGGTTAAGGCGTTCGCCTTTGTTTTCATGTTTGTCTCCGCATGGAGGGTCACGGGTTCGAATCCCACCAGAGCTTCTTCCTTTATTTTTTTTTAAATGCATTTTTTAACAGAATTTATTATCCAAAACTAAATCTTACCCATTTATATAAGCATTTGACATATATTTACAAATTACAATTTTTAATGCTAAATCCGGTTGCGAGCCTCTTTAAAGCATGTTGAAAGTAAAGCAGAATGCTTAAATTAAAGGTGTAAAAGGCATTAAAGAAGTTTACCACACACTGTAACCATACTTACAAAATTATCAAATTTATATTAATAATGTAAACTTGAGTTTTCACTTCAATCTTAAAATGGCCCTGCACTGTATATATTCAGATTCAGCAATGATCCACAGGGAACCGGCTCATAGTCAAGTGTTCTATATATAGGATAATATAATAAAGGGAAATAACACGGATTGTCACCCACCACGATTGATCGCGATTTTTTTACAGTCATGCAAAGACTGGGGGAAATGAAACCCACCCACATAATAAACACTTAATTACGAACCGAGCGACACCAAATTTTTATATTTCCATCACCATAGTAAAGCGTGGTGGGCTCAAATATTTCGGTTTTGCGGTGTTTTCTTGGTCTCGGAACCGAACTCGTCGTCGCAGCGGTCACGAATTGCCAAGACTAAACACGGACACATGCGCCTTCTGCACACGGAAGACTGACTGGGATCGATAAGTTATCAATAAATAAACATTTACTTACATCAACACTGTCATCAAATCCGTATCTTTATTGAGGATAATCACTCACTTTCGGTTCTGTCAAGCAATAACACGCATGACATCCATTTTATGTAAATCAAATCGAGGCTAGGGAAGTGAAACGGTCGTAGTGATTGGTCAGTCAATTGAAAACAAAACTTGTTACCTTCGCAAGAATTCAACGTATTAACAGCGGGCGGGAACCAGTCTATATGCACATTTTTGACAGATGGCGGGAAATGCACTATACTGAAATTGCCGAATAATAAGTATTAGGGAACCTTACACGCTTTTCTTGGGGTCATTTGTATTGATGAATGATACCTACCAAGAGACAATCATGTTTTACTTGTTAAATCGCTTTCAAATGAATTCCTGAATTTTGACATGTTGTGTTTATGCTGGAGATGGCTGATCTAAATTTAGCGCGTGGACCAGCCAGCCAATGAAATCGCTCCATACCTCAGAGTAACATAGCCTCGTTTTTAATTACTCAAAATGGAGCACAAACGTGTTATGAATATATGAACAGAAAGTGAGTGATATACCTCAATAAAGATACGGATTTGATGACTGTTGATGTGAGTAAATGTTTATTTATTGATAACTTATCGATCCCAGTCAGTCTTCCGTGTGCAGAAGGCGCATGTGTCCGTGTTTAGTCTTGGCAATTCGTGACCGCTGTGACGACGAGTTCGGTTCCGAGACCAAGAAAACACCGCAAAACCGAAATATTTGAGCCCACCCCGCTTTACTATGGTGATGGAAATATAAAAATTTGGTGTCGCTCGGTTCGTAATTAAGTGTTTATTATGTGGGTAGGTTTCATTTCCCCCAGTCTTTGCATGACTGTAAAAAAATCTCGATCAACCGTGGTGGGTGACAATCCGTGTTATTTCCCTTTATTATATTATCATATATATAGAACACTTGACTATGAGCCGGTTCCCTGTGCAATGATCCAGTCATTTTGACAGTTTGTTTATACTACGATTTTTGCATTAAAGTCACTAAATATGCTTTGTCAGTCTAAAATTAACTTTGAATTATATGAACGGCATACTAACATATCTATAAACATCATCGTTTGAGTGCATGCAACTAAATATCAAGCCAATCCTTTAATGTTTGTTTGTTGTCATCTATTGTAGTAAGTCGGTCGCCATTTTTGAAGAGTTCCCATGTGGAGAAGTAAACAAAATGAAGAGCTGCTGGGATCGATAAAACTTGGGTGTATCCGTCAATTCACGGAAACTTTTGTCCTTTTATTAGCTCGCCTATTCGGAGAAGGGGGGGGGGGGGGGGGGGGGCTTATGGAATCACCCCGGCGTTGGTTTTTCATGGTTAAAGTTTTGGGGTAAGTGTTGTAATGCACTAATACTACATGAAATATTTACATTAGGAAGCTGATATTTGGATTGGAGGTGCCCTGTGGGTTGAACATTGATGTTGTGTAGTTAAAATTAAAAAAAAAGTTTAAATTTAGTCAACATTTCACCTTTTGTGGACTTAGGTTTTTCGGCTGATTTCTCATGGTTAAAGTTTTGGGGTAAGTGTTGTTATGCACTAATACTACATGAAATATTTGTATTAGAAAGCTGATATTTGGAATGGAGGTGCCCTGTGGGTTGAACATTGATTTTGCCTAGTTAAAATTTAAAAAAAAGTTTAAATTTAGTCAAAATTTCACCTTTTGTGGGTTTAGGTTTTTAGGCTGATTTCTCATAGTTAAAGTTTTAGGGTTGTGTTGTTATGCACTAATACTACATGAACTATTTGTATTAGGAAGCTGATATTTGGATTGGAGGTGTCCTGTGGGTTGAACATTGATGTTGCGTAGTTAAAATTTAAAAAAAAGTTTAAATTTAGTCAAAATTTCACCTTTTGTGGACTTAGGTTTTCCGGCTGATTTCTCATGGTTAAAGTTTTGGGGTAAGTGTTGTGATGCTCTAATACTACTCATGGAGAAAGGACTTTCTCCATGTACTACTTGAAAAAATTGTATTAAGAAGCTGATATTTGGAATCAAGGTGTCCTGTGGGTTGAACATTGACGTTGCGTAGTTATAATTTAAAAAAAAGTTTAAATTTAGTCAAAATTTCACCTGTTGAGGACTTAGGTGTTTCGGCCAATTTCTCATGGTTAAAGTTTTGAGGTAAGAGTTGTAATGCACTAATACTACATGAAGTATTTGTATTAGGAAGCTGATATTTGGATTGGAGGTGCCTTGTGGGTTGAACATTGATGTTGCGTAGTTAAATTTTTTAAAAAAGTTTAAATTTAGTCAAAATTTCACCTTTTGTGGACTTAGAGTTTTGGGACTGAAATTTCAAAGTTAGTTATGGAGTTGCACTTATACTACATGACATTTGCATTAGGAAGTTGATATTTTGAATGGAGGTTCCCTGTGGCTTGAATATCAATGTACTGATACACTTTTCTTTTGATAGTTACCTATTTAAGAAAGGTTTAATTAGGCGAGCTTTGCTGTTCTCCGACAGCTCTTGTTTACGATGTAATGAATCTAAAATACTTTCATAGATCTACAGTTTGATATATAATTTTTAAATAATTGAAAAAAGATTGGTTATTGTCTACAGAACGAAACCACGGATTTATAATTCAGTCTAGATCTAGATCTCTATTGAGAACCACCTGTAGGTGTCGGTCGCGTGCTACCCCTCTACCCGCTCATTTGGAAATTGCTACCACCCTCTGCAACCATACAGCAGAGGCAGTTAAATTTTAATGAGGCCACCCACTGGTGCTTCGATTGAAGATCGATGCAATATCGTCTTGCCGTAAACGCTTAAACATCAGTTTGAACATTCAAACATGAATAAGAATGGGTTGTCCATGTAGCCCATATTAAGATATAGTTATGGCGAAATTTTCATGTCAATCTGACTCCACGCATTTTGCTATAAATTAAATTTTAATGAGGCCACCCATGGGTCCATTCACACCTTCGTGCAAACTGTTGTCACTTTTCATTCAATCGGCATTTTTCAAACACTGATTAACGTGTGTACGATGCGCGGAGGGGTTAATTGATGCTCTGACTTTATTCTTATTATTAAGTTTAAACATATTTTATTTCCAAAATTTCAACATGGAAATGGGGTTGGGCCACAAGTTCCAAAAACATTAGTTACGACCCTT